>CM029015.1:18667083-19326743 GCA_016801055.1 Panax notoginseng
GTGACCAAACCTCTCCTTAGACAGAACTTTCTAGACATTGCCAATAATGCTATCTAATAATATTATTCAAATAATATGAATTATTGATCTGATAATGGGAAATACAATGCAGTGAACAATAATATAAAATATCATGCAGCAGCAATTATTGAATCAATAAAATAAAATATTGAACAGTAATTACTGTAACAATTATTGAGTAGTATCTTCCTTTGTAAGAATCAATAATTCAAAAATATTGTGAAATCCGTGTGCTACTGGCAACCAGACGTATTACTGTATTTTAAACACCAGATATTCCAACAGTGTTAACGGTAACAACTACGCCGTTATTTATGAAAACTCAATTTTTGTCGTTATCTTCATCTAATCGTTTTCGTTATGGGGCCAATTAATAGCGCGCCGTCGTACGAATATTCCTCGACAGAAAGAATATTTCCACGACCAAACGATATTCCCGACAAAATGAATATTTTATAGCTACTTGTTTATTTTTATAAAATTTGCACATTCACCCATAACCAAAATATTATATCAAATTAACACCTTATATTCCAATAATAATTAGAGAAAATTTAATTTTATTCATTAATAAGTTGGGGTTTACATTCGGCATATAACGCTTCCCAAAATGACGTAGTATTTAATAAATATTGTTTATAAAAACAATACAGTTTTGATGATAGAACTAAATTAAATTTAAATTTAATAAATTTTGTCCAAAAAATTATATACAAGG
The DNA here is from genome assembly GCA_016801055.1 of Panax notoginseng. Classification (NCBI taxonomy): domain Eukaryota; kingdom Viridiplantae; phylum Streptophyta; class Magnoliopsida; order Apiales; family Araliaceae; genus Panax; species Panax notoginseng. Next base: position 18,667,823 of record CM029015.1, read on the forward strand.
ACCCAGACCCAATCCCCACGAACCTGGAGCCCGAGCAAAAGGCCAGACTGGCTGATCGACAGTGCGTGTGAGTTCAAATCAAACCTTGACTAGGTCATCTCTTCCACAAAAGTGGAGTCTCCTTAGGGCCCAAAACCCAAGAGCAATTTTAATGGTATATAAACCTATTAATTCTTTAGTTCTTAAACCGATGTAGGACTTGGTTTCTCACATATATTTATTATCATTCATCATTTTCAAAGGTGATCTTTGGAAATTAATATCTCATTCATTACTCCATGAATTTGAGCTTTTAAATACTTAATTTAATCTACTAATGAAATAGAACACATTGATATGTAGAGTCATTACAAATAATTAATGACACTTATATTAATTTAGGCTCAATTTTATTTTATATTTTCAATATCAAAGCACACAACTGAATATTTAGTCAATACTAATACTATATTTGAGAAGATAAACGTGTTCTTAATATTAGTTGTATATAAATATATCTCTAATTTTGAAAAGAATATAATATAAAAAATGTATACTCCTTTTTTATATAAATAATTTATGTGAAACCACAAAGTAGCTTTATCATGCTTGTAAACAATAACCTAACATATAATGGATTAGTACAATTTTAAGGGTATATATGTTAGACAAAACTTGTTGCCGAGTCAAGGCGATAAGATCAATTAGTTTCAATTTGGATTTATTCTAGGAAATTTTCTCTTTTCAAAGACTTAATTTTTTTTATTTCGTTGTAATTTAAGTATGCACACAAAAAATAAAATAAAATTTTTTTCATGCCCAATGAAACTAAATAACAAATTCAAGTCGAATCCGACTTACTCTTCATTACTTTATCTACGTCTACTATCACATAAAATCGCCCCTTACCGCTTATATACATTCACATGCATATTTTGATGGCTCACGTGCAGAACAAATCACGTGGGCATCAAAATATGTATGTGAGCGATTTTGTGTGATAATAAACTTATTTATCTAAATATTGTGCTCCATTTGTCATTTAATATGTCGTTTTAGAGAGAGTTGTAAACATGAAGTTAATTTTGATTAATTTATCAAAAACGCAGGCGGGAGGTGATCTCTCTCTATGCGCGTTAACATTGTATTGGTCATATGACTAACTTATCATGAAATTAACTTCATGGTAATCGGATCTCGTTTTAGATTTATGCACAAGTATTAAGGAAATAATTGTACAACATTAAATATAATGTCAATTTCTTATATTGTCCTTGTAATAGAAAAAGAAGATGTTTATTTATTGGGTAAAAAATAGTGAAAAAATTAAATTTATATTTAATATTTAGGATAATATTAAAAATTAAGAAATTAATGATTAATTAAAATTTTCTTGAAGAATTTAAATTGGAGACCAACCCCAACCAAGTAATCGGTATACTTTATTCTTCGCTTAGAATATAAAATTGATCCTCTAATTCGTTGAATTAATTATGACCAGCCCAAGTTGGCTCTCTAAGTAAACTAACTCCATCTTCCATGTAATTAGTTTTTCGAAGTAGACCAACCCTTTTTTTTAAGTAAAAAATATATATTATTATAATTCAATTCTAAAGATATATTTTATTGTAGTAAAATCAATTTCATTTTTATAACAAATTTTATAAAAAAATTAATACAAATTAAATAAATATCAGAACCAAATCATATGATATTAAAACTATTTGGTACTCATTTTTTGCTTAATTTCAATCTTGATACACATTCTTTTGTTGGTTAAGGATAATATATAAAAATTTAAAAATAAATGATTTTTGGAATTCATCTTCAAAAGTCAAAAACATAGTCACGGCTTGAATTTCAAAGAAATATTAATGACTGAATTTCTCATATTATCCCTATATTAAATATTAAATTTTTTTCTTTCATTTTTTTAATAAATTTTAGAAGGATAATATTAAAATTTTATAACTATTTTGATAAATCTGAAAAAATATTAATTATATTTTTTATGTTTGTATTTTATCCTAAAATGTCAGTTAAAATCAACTAAGGGAGTATAAAATAAGAGAATAAAAAAAAAAGGAAAGGACAAAAAAATAAAATAAAAGGCACTCTTTTTAGTGAACATAAATCCAAATGTATTTACTTTTAAAAGAACCAATATCAGTTACATATCCCAAGTGTGATGTAATGAATAATTAATATAACTGTGACAAAAAAATAAATTTATTTTATACTCCATACATAAAAATCCAAATATTTGATTTAGTCACCAAAAATAAATAAATAAATGAGCTATATGTATATACTCAGATGTATATTGTTTGTGGTAACAATTTTTTTTGGGTTATAGCAATGGATTTGTCGTCATAGACCACAATAGCTATAGATAGTCTAAAAAAAACGATCGCTATAAGTGACTGTATACTACACAATAACTGTGTATATATATATATATATTTTTTTTTTCCCTAAATAAATAAATAAAATTCCTTGCACTTTTCATACTCCATACATACTCATAGACATAGTCTCCATCTCTTTTAAGGAAATATGTATTTTTAATAAAATAATTCACAAAAAAAAGAAAAAAAAAGGTTACTTAATTGGATAAAACAAGTTCCGTGCAAGAAGAAATGGTGAGCTCCGGCGAGAAAGTGGGTCCCATATTCCTATATGTTGCTCAATTTAAAGGAGGAGTTGCTCAATTTCCCATTTCATCTCCACATACCCAAAACCGGTCAGTATCACTATTTTCCCCTGCAACTCTCTTTCTTCCTCAAAAGAAGCAAATAACTTGAAGAACTTTCATTTTTTCTCTCTCTCTCTATTTCTTCTTCTGTTCCTTCTTCCCTTCTAGCATTTTGTTGTAAAGTGAAGAACAAAGACAGAAAATAATCCCACCCCATTTGTTTTTGAGAGAGAGAGAGAGTGATTTTACATGGGTTTAATGTGGAAAATGTTGAGAATCAACGTGTTCTTTCTGTTTATTATAGTCATATTCTCATGGGTTTGCTCTGCTTCAGTTTCATATGATGGCAAAGCCATTATTATTAATGGGCAAAGAAGAATTCTCATTTCTGGCTCTATTCACTACCAAGAAGCACACCTGAGGTATTCTTTCCTCAATGTTGTTTATATTAATATTCACATTTCATTTCATTTTGCAGATTTTTACATACCCATTTTACAAATGTGGGGTTTTCTTGTAAATTTTTTTTTTTATTTTCTTATGAATAAATGCTTCTAAGTTCTAAACTTAGTTTTTGGTCAACATGGGTTTAATTGTTTTTTGATTTTTTGGGTGTGACTGTAGATGTGGCCTGATCTTATTCAGAAGGCTAAAGATGGAGGCTTGGATGTTATACAGACTTATGTATTTTGGAATGGACATGAGCCATCTCCTGGAAAAGTAATGCCATAGTTCTAGTACTAATTAAAATTTTCACTTGTATCTTATGTTTTGTATATCTATGGGAATTGTTTATGCTTTTTTTTACCCTACTTTTCCAGTATAATTTTGAAGGGAGGTATGATCTGGTTCGATTCATTAAAGTGGCACAGCAAGCTGGCCTTTATGTTCATCTTCGGATTGGCCCCTTGTTTGTGCTGAGTGGAACTTTGGGTAATCCATATTAATATAATGTGCATTTTCATATGTAAATAAGATATACTCCATGTATATGTAAATTATATAATCACCACTGAATTTATGTGAACTAGGAAAAGACTTGGTCTTGCTCATTTTCTATATATAGTTTAATAATATTTACGCTTGTCTCATAAGAGCATGTGTAATTTAAAAGAGATGCATATGAATGTCATATACTGAATTATCCTCTGTTCTTGATGCAGGGGATTCCCTGTTTGGTTAAATATGTACCCGGTATGGCTTTTAGAACAGACAACGGACCTTTCAAGGTTGGTTACTTGTAAAAATGGATCCTTTGATGACTTATCTGAATTTCCCAATTTTCCAAACTTATCTGATTCGTTTACTGATTTTGATTCTGATGAATAATGAAGGTGGCAATGCAACGATTCACGGAAAAAATTGTCTACATGATGAAGTCTGAAAAACTGTTTGAACCTCAGGGCGGCCCAATTATAATGTCTCAGGTAAGAAAATTAGCTAATTATAGTGTTGACCGTGTTAGTTGAAAATTGATTTTGCTATTGTATTGATTATTTCATCATTAGTCAAGAAAAGTAACATATAATTGTATTAACAATATCATTATGCAGATTGAGAATGAATATGGACCAATTGAATGGGAAATTGGCGCTCCTGGAAAAGCTTATACAAAATGGTTTTCCAATATGGCTGTGGGTCTTGGCACTGGTGTCCCATGGATCATGTGCAAACAAGAGGATGCCCCTGATCCGATTGTAAGCAAATTTAAAACTATTTTATTTGCGTTGTACGCAAGATGTTGTGATTTCAGCTATCGTTATGTGGGTTAATTTAGTCTAGTTTTGAAGTAGTGTACACACATATTATGCAATATATCTGTAAATTCTGAGTACAATTATTTGTGTATTGATTGCTTGGATTCATATTCTTTTATCATGATGACAGATAGACACTTGCAATGGTTTCTACTGTGAAGGCTTCATTCCTAACAAGCCCTATAAGCCCAAAATGTGGACAGAAGTCTGGACTGGTTGGTAAGTAGCATGAATATATTTTCTAATACTAATATGAGAACTGTTATTTCCACATGTATTTTTTATATTTCCAAATTGTCCTCTCTCGCATAAGCATACAGTGGGTCCCACCTTCATGTGAGAAGGAACCATCTGGAAATATCAAACACGTGTGAAAATAGTGCTCCCCTTATTTATATGAGAGGATTGTAAATATATCAAAACCATTTGGAAACTTGATAGCTTCTTATTCCTCTGGTAACACAGGTACACAGAAATTTGGTGGCCCAATCCCTTATAGACCTGCAGAAGACTTGGCATTTTCAGTTGTTAGATTCATACAGAATAATGGCTCATTCTTTAATTATTATATGGTGAGTTAATTTTTCATCTTTTTGAGTAAAAATAATTCTGTTTATATTAAACTGAGTTGTAAGTTTATCTTTTGTCCTTAATATCTTCTTACTTGATTCTTAGTACCATGGAGGAACAAATTTTGGTCGGGATTCTGCTGGCCTGTTCATTGCCACTAGCTACGACTACGATGCCTCCTCTTGATGAATATGGTATGAATACAAGATTATAAATTATATTTTATGTTTATTTGGTTTCTTAATTGTATCTTGGCATTTTCTTTCAGTAAGTAGGTAACGATTAATGCATATAGCTCAACTATAAGCATGGACATGCACAAAATTTGCACAAAAAAAAAAGATGGTAGAATTGGGATCCTATTGAGAAGAATATTTTCCAAAACATCGATCTTGTTGATGTAAAATTTATATTGGAATTATAATAGCTTTCATGTTGGTCATGATGGTTTATCCATTTTATACTAGGGTTACAAAGGGAACCGAAATGGGGACATTTAAGACTCTTGCATAAAGCCATCAAGCGATGCGAACCTGCTCTAGTTTCAGCATATCCTACAGTGTGGTCGCTTGGCAAAATTCAGAGGTTAGTTAGTTGGGCTGGCTAAGAGAGTAATGTAATCATACTTTGCAGTTATCTTTTTGTTCTTGTTTGAACGCCCTTTTCACATGTATCCATTTACAGGCTCATGAATTTAGGTCAAAGTCTGGTTGTGCTGCATTTCTTTCCAACTATGATACGGAATCCTGGGCAAAAGTGACCTATTTTAATACTCAATACGACCTGCCTCCTTGGTCCATCAGCATTCTCCCTGACTGCAAGAATGCAGTTTTCAACCCGGCAACAGTAAGGAAAAGACTCTTGGTCATCTTGCATTTTATGCTTACTTTCCATCTTTTCTTCAGCTAGATTCAACTGTATACTCATTCTCAAATGATTAATTCTTTTACCCAAAAAAATAATTCTCTCGTTACTTTAGAATGACCAAATAAACTTTGCAGATTAGCTCACACGGTGTTCATATGAAGATGCTCCCAGTAGATGGAGGTTTCCCGTGGCAGTCATACAATGAAGAAGCTCCAACCGCTGATGATAGTGATACACTTGCAATGATGGGTTTGTACGAGCAAGTAAATGTCACTAGGGGATTCCTCAGACTATTTATGGTACCTCACAGAGTAAGCATTTGAGTTGCTAATCATTTGCTTGTCTTCAAAAAACATTTTGTTGGCTAAATATGGAGACCAACTGTTATAATCTTGGACCTGGTGAAATGAATTTTATTTTGTTTCTTCATTGCCCCTGCAGTGTGAATATAGCATCAAATGAAGCGTTTCTAAAGAATGGACAAGATCCTGTTCTCACTATTATGTCAGCTGGCCATACTGTGCAGGTTTTCGTCAATGGTCAACCAGCAGGTAAAGGGTTTAAGTTTATGAAATTTCTACGAGCCTGATTCAAGATTTCCCATATCTCTTATCTTTCTGTTTCTTAAATGTATCAAAAATCAATTGGTTTGATATTGCCTGGGGTTGAATTCCACCATAGCATGCATTCCTGACATCCCAAACTGGATGATGTCATATTTTGCTTTTTGGATGTCCCAAATTGTTTTTCACTTATACAAAACCTAAGCATATTTTAAGATAATTAGATAAAAGAGACCATCTCACCCTTTGGAAAAAAGCGAAGAGCTTATACTGCATCAAATAACTGTTTTCCTTTGTCTATATTCTTTCAATGTTCTATAACTTTTAAAACAATTTATGTTCTTCTATGATAGGAATTGCCTATGGAAGGTTAGGAAATCCAAAGCTGACATTTATTGGCAATGTGAAGTTAAGAGCTGGCATTAACAAGATTTCTTTGCTAAGCGCGGCTGTGGGTCTTCCGGTTAGTTCTTAAACTTCTTGCATGTCTATGTTCTTATATGGCAAGTGGATCTTAAAACTAATAGCATTTATAAATTTTATTTGATATACTTCAGAATGTTGGCCTGCATTATGAGACATGGAACGCAGGGGTTCTTGGACCAATCACGTTTAAAGGGTCTCAATGAGGGCACACGAGATTTTAACAAGGCAAAAATGGTCTTACAAGGTTCGCTTTTGAAATATCTATTACTCCTTTTTTCTCTTCCCAAGTATATTTTCAGAAAAGTTAAAAAAGACAAAAGGTCCCAGAAAATAGAAATATAACAAGAACTTCTTGAGAAACTTGAAATTTATGGTACATCATATACTGGTTCAGTTAGACTGTAAGGGAAAGGAAGCACACATTGTGCTTTAAAGAAGTTAGCATTCAGCAATTTTAAAGAGTATTTGCATGTTTTTTCAGAAAATCTAGCATTTCTCATAAATAAATGAAACACTACAACTCCCTCCATCTGGGGAAAAAAGAGTACCATTTTCTGATTTTTGTGTACTCCATTCCAAAAGATAAGTGCAAAATGATCTGTAGTTTCGTTCTAGAATTTGAGTAAAAGAACTTTTGGAGGTATAAATATTACTACAAGTGAGAACCTCATTTTTCAAGAGGATACGCTATCTCCTTACCTTTTACATTTTTAGTTAGTTGCTCTATTTTTTGGATTACCTTTTACATTTTTAGTTAGTTGCTCTTATTTTTTGGATTGGAGGAAGTATTACATAATGACAATGCCGTGCGTGTTCTGAAATAGCCATCAAAATTAAGTGCTAGTATCTCGTGTTTGCATTTTCTTGAGCAGGTAGGTTTAAAAGGCGAAACATTAAGTCTTCATACACTTGGTGGAAGTTCCTCTGTTGAGTGGGTAGAAGGGTCATTAGTGGCTCAGAAGCAGCCCCTGTCATGGTACAAGGTAAATTTTATCACAATGCTAAAGTGATTCTGCCGCCTTTTTACCTTTGATCTGATTCATGTCTCAGATGTATGTAAATATGCACAATTCTATGTTGGCAACTTTCTCTCATCAACTATTTTGAACTTTGCAGGTTACTTTCAATGCTCCAGGAGGAAAATGACCCATTGGCTGTAGATATGAGTAGCATGGGGAAAGGCCAATATGGATAAAATGGCGAAAGTATTGGGCGCCACTGGCCTGGATATATAGCACGTAGTGGCAACTGTGGTGCCTGCAATTATGCCGGAACTTACAAGGAGAACAAATGCCAAAGCAATTGTGGAGAGCCCTCTCAAAAATGGTGACATAAATTTCATTCATTTAAAAATGTCATTTGTTTAACAAATGTCCAAGAATTTCTCACGATTATTTGTATTTTTTTTCAGGTATCATATCCCTCGATCATGGCTAAAGCCCACTGGGAATCTGTTGGTTGTTTTTGAAGAATGGGGAGGAAACCCAAGTGGGATCTCTTTGGTTAGAAGAACTCTGTGAAGGCAACAAAATGAAATGAAGGTCCAAGAACAAATAATTTTTAGTACATAATATACTTCATTACAATATAATCTCCTGGTTAATTCAATCCAAGCATCCAAGACTAAGCAAGTTCTTGTGGTGAAACTGTACAGTCAAAATTACGCACCGGTTGGCAAATAATATATTCATATATAAGGTGATTGCAGATAAAGCTACATTGTGTTACCCTCTTGTTAATTACCAAATGGAATATGATTCAATATAGTTGAATGTTAATTACCAAATGGAATATGATTCAATATAGTTAAATGTTGCTGTTTTGCTTTATGAAAATTTCTCAGGCATTTGATCAGTTTAGAATGCAATTGATTTTCTTATGCATTACAATTAATTTTAGTTTGAGAAAACAGTTTAGTGTCTTATAATTTGTTAGTGTCTTATAATTTGTTTTGGATTTGCTTATGAATATGTACTGAACATATGGACATTAACCAATTTATTTGGTATGTGTTTTGCTTTAGGAAAATTTCTCTAGGCATTTTTATGAAAATTTCGTACTATATGGACATTAACCAATAAATTTGTTTTGGATTTGCTTATGATATGTACTATATGGACATTAACCAATTTATTTGGTAATGTTACAATATAGGTTCAAACCTTATTTGATATTGATATCCATACTACTAATGTGAAATCTGTCTCCATATATGTCAAGTTCACATTGGTATTAATAACATTTATTAAATTGACAAACACAACATTTATGATTCAAACGCAACGTACCAAAAATGGTATGGTATGTTAGACGTTCAAACGCACTAAATACTATCGTCAACTGAACAAGGTGTTTAGAGGGAAAAACACAGTTACTAGGGATTTTGAGCTTGATTTCAAAGGGCAATGGCTAGCCAATCTGGGATGAGTGGGATCAAATCAATGTTGTTTGGTAGTGGTAGTTCCAGAAGTGACCTTATATTGCTGCTGGTCCATGCATTCAAATTGGACAACAAAAGCCCATGTAAAAAGTAAGTGGTTTCTTTACATTACTATACAACAATTACAAAGTAATTACAAGATTAATATATCCATAAAATAACTATAAAAAGAGTGCAACACTAACCAAGTTAGATCATTCAATTTCACAAAAATAAGGAAACGCTGAAATCAATGAGAAGTTACTGTCATCTGCGCAGTTACCAATTCTTTGCAAAAGTTCTACGATCGTGCAACCCAACCAAATCGATCATCCAAACTGAAGAGAGACTGAGTAGCCGAATCAGTCTATTCAAAATCACGAAAAAAGAAGAAGCTGGAGTAGCCGAATCCCACAAAGAGGAAATCCAAAACCGGCATTCACGAAAAGATCGAATGATTTGGAAACCGATATTCTGCTGCAGAGACTGAATTTTTTCTAAGACTATTTAGTTACCCACAAAAACTAAAATGGTTACTTTTGTATGAAGGTTTGGTTACCAACTGCACCATATTCAACATAATTTTATTTTCAAAAGGTTATTTATAAGTAACCAGTAACTATATAAATGGGAACTTTTTCATGGCATTTCGGATACCATCTGTACCTTCGGTTAAAAATAAATAAATTAATCATACACACATTACCATCACTATAAAATTGATCATTCAGGATACCTCAATGATTTTTATTGGTCCCTACATATTGGACAATTAGACATCTGTTTATTGCGCTGTCTAATTGGGGTATATTATACATTAGAATTTTGACATACCATAATTGGATACTTTCAAATTAAAATTCAAAAAATATTATAAATTGGAGAAGTAATAATGGAATTTCTCAATATGTTCAATGTGTTAAACATACCATAACAGGATACTTTCAAATTAAAATTCAAAAAATATTATAAATTGGATAAGTAATAATGAAATTTTTCAATATGTTCAATGCGTTAAAATAACCAAAAGGTAAATAGTAACCAACATGATGAAGTTTTGTCACTCACTAATACACATTTGGTTACCTCTAAAGAAAAGAGTCCAAAAAATCTAATATGAACAAACCAACAATGTCAAACTACTGGCAATAGAATCAAAGACCAATCAGCAGTATCCAAATACATAAGCACTATAACGCCCCCAAAATAGGTATACATCACCCATCTTGAGTCGTCAAATACATGGTATAGAATTTAAATACAAACTTCTTTTATACAGTACTACAAAACGTAGCTGAGAGTTTCAACACGGATAATGTCTCGTAGAGAGTATCCAAACTCAAATAAAATTCTCATTATAATTATTATCACACTATTTCACATAATAGTGATGACTACTCTAGCCATCTATCTGGACCGTCACTTCATTTTCCGACTTGTCCCAGCTATATTTTCATTTCCTGAAGAGAACAATGAAAGCAAAAGGGTGAACTCAACTAGCTCAGTAATAAATATTATTACTAAGATAATGCAGAATAAATTATCATTAGCCTTCAACAGTATTAAACTGATAAAATACAATAAACATCAAGTTTAACTGCAGCGGAACAAGCAATCCATTAGAAAAGTCAAGTAGAGCATGATATCTACTATCTTCTATGATTTAAAAGGTTTATCATCAATTTTATCTTTGGGACTCAGCTAAATAAATAATTCACATCACTAAATTATCCATGCACTACGGGTCAATGATATTCATTATTATCACCAATGGTCATGATCATACTAACAACTGCCCATCAATGCACTACGGGCCAATGAGGACTTTTACCACATCATTTGTAACATTTCGGGTCATGATTATACCGAATGATCCCTAGTCATAATCATACCAATCAATAGTCCATTTATGCACTACGGCCAAAGATGACTTTCATCATAATCTAAGCATGAGGATGATGACAATGATATAAGAATTCAATTAAATGAGAGCAAGGATAAATTTTAAAGATTTATAATTTAATTTATCCAGAATTCAATAATGTCCAAATTGTCAACATAATACTACTTCGTGGAGTAAAATTCAAGAATAATATTGTATCAAAAATAATTTAGACAGAAAAAAAAATCAATTTTTGTCATGAATAATACCCCGTGAATAGTACTCCGACATAAAAAGATTAAACTTTAACAAGAATGTTCAGAAAAATATTCTTGTGAAACGATACTAGTTAGATGAAGTACAAATTTCAAAGATATTCTATTAATTTCAAGGAGTATAGAAGCCATACTTAACAACATGAGTGTATAATTCAGAATCTGAAACGAAATAATATTACTTACATACTACAGAGTATGGAAGAAAATATTATTTCATACGAATATTCAACAAAAATAATATTCCTTACGAATACCAAAGAAATAATACCTCTTACCTTAGTAGGAGATTGGATACTGCAATAGTATAGTAACAAAATACTCTTTTTCTTTCTCTTTGATTCTCTCTCTATATAATTCTCTTATGAGTCGTAGTGAATTGATGAAAATGAAAGAAGAAATAAGCTTCTATTTATAGAAGATTTCTAGCTTAGCCCTTGCAATGTGAAGAGGCAAGTGGCTTGACGACTGATGATGTAAAAAAAAAGTGGATTGACGCCTGTAATATGAAACGACAAGTGGTTCGACGCCTATAATATGAAAAGACAAGTGGTTCGACGCCTGTAATATGAAACGGTAAGTGATTTGACATATGGTAAAGGTAATTACTATTGGCGAAAGTGACTCTTAGATGATGACATATGGGCCCCCCATAGAATAAACTAAACTTACCACAAACGTCTTATAACAGACTTCTTATTTATATAAAAGATTGAATAAATATTACCACAAATTATTTTATCTTTAATCAACATATTTTTAATCTTCCAACAATTATTCATCATTAATATTATAACTCACAATATTTAACAACCAGATCATTCATAGAAAAGAGGGAGCTTTCCGATAAGAATTTCTCCCTATTGGCGCGTAATTAGGTGACTAAACCTCTTCTCGACAAAACTTTCTAGACATCGTCAATATTACAAATAATAATATGAATAACTTTATCGTCTCAATTATTTATTTAATAATATAAAATATTATGCAGATGATACCGTGTGCTACTATGTAACCACGCGTATTACTGTACTTTTACCACATGGTAGTTCAACAGTTAACGGTAAAACTTTCGTCGTTATTTTTATAAAAAGATATTTCTGTCATTTTCTAACTTCGACAATAATTCTGTTGTGGGGTCCACCAATGAATGTGCCATCGTATGAATATTCTCTGACAAAAAAAATATTCCCCGACCAAATAAATATTTTATAACAACTTGCTTACTTTGCAAAATTTATAAATATTACCCACAACTATAACATTATATCAAATCCACACCATAATATTCAAAATGATATTTAGAAAAAAATTAATCTTTATTCATAAAAGTTGGGGTCTTACAAGCACTAGTAATCAAAACACAATCAGCAGGTTTCTAAAACCAAATTAATCAACCTCCATATTATCAAAAAGTACCTAGTAACCAAATCAGAATATAACAGTAACCAAACGAAGCAGCAGCGACGACGAACTCAAACGAACTAAACGAAGCAGCGACATCTAAAAACTTAGAAACTGAGCGGCGGCGCACTAAACTCGAAAACTGAGCGACGAAAACAGGCAAAAGAATGTACTGACGATGTAAGACCCCAACTTTTATAAATAAAGATGAATTTTCTATAAATATCATTTTTAAATATTATGGAGTTAATTTGATATAATGCTATACTTGTGGGTAATATTTATAAATTTTGCAAAGTACGTAAGTTGTTATATAATATTCGATTGGTCGGAGAATATTCGTTTTAACAGGGAATATTCGTACAACGGCACAATTATTGGTGGACCCCACAACAGAATTATTGTCGGATTGAGAAAACGACAAAAATATTTTATTAAAAATAACGACGAAAGTTTTACTATTGATACTGTTGAACTACTCTGTAGTAAAAGTACAGTAATACGTGTGGTTGCATAGTAGCACACGGTATTCATTATTAATGCTTATGTGAGAAGTCACTCAGTTTGATTCAATTATTGTCAGTTAATAATATGAATTATTTAGCGATAATGAAGTTTTGTTTTATTCGTATTATTAACGTAATAAAACAGAAACATCTTTTTATATAAAACAAAATGCTTTATTAAAGTTATTCTATAAATAGAATATATTATATTTTATTTAAAAGATTTTTCTTTAAATATGGACCGTCAGATTAAAATAATCAATCTGGACCGTTCATGGATTAGTAATTATGCATTCTATTTTTCTATAAATAGCAGCTCATTTTTTCATTATTTCTTACGAATTCACTGAACTCTAGAGAGAGAAACTATAGAGAGAGAGAGAAAAAAGTATTCTGCTACTTAACTACTTCTTTATTTCAGTTCTTCTTTAAAACGGTAAGGGGTGTTATTCTTTCTTATTCATGAAGAGAACTGTTGTTATTCTATTTCTTATTATTCTGTTGGAATAACCTGTATACGCGGTCTACCCTATACTTGGTGACATTCTTCTATTATTCTGTTGGAACATCCTGTCTGTGTGTTTTACACCGGACCTGGTTCCGTCTTTATTATTATTCTGTTAGAATAACCTGTCTGTGCGGTCTATCGCATGCATGGTGATTTCTTTTGTTATTCTCAGTTGGTTAAGTTTTGACTTCTATACTCCATGAAATTTGTGGAATATCCTTGATAATTACGTTTCATCCAGTATATTTTCATGAAAATATTCTTCTAAGCATTCTTGAATTTTACTCCATAAAGCAGTATCATGTTGACAATTTGAACGTTATTAATTCTTGGATAAATTAATTCTTGAACTTATTTTATTGAATTCTTATATCATTGTCATCATCCTCATGTTTATAAAATGTTGAAAGTCATCTGTGGCCTGTAGTGTATAGATGGACTTGGTATGATTATGACCAGGGATTATTCGGTATAATCATGACCGTAATGTTACAAATGATATGGTAAAAGTCCTCATTTTTCCCGTAGTGCATTGATGGACAGTTGTTGGCATGATCATGACCATTAATGAATACACGAATATCCTTGGCCGTAGTGCAGGGGTGATTCGATGATGTGAATTATTTTATTAAGCTGAGTCCCAGCGATAACAGTGTTGAAAAACCTTTTAAATTATAGAAGATAGTAGATTTTATTTTCTACTTGACTCTTTTAATGGATTGCTTGTTCCGCTGCAGTTAAACTTGATGTTCGTTATATTTTATCAGTTTAACACTGTTGAAGGGTAATGATAATTTATTCTGCATTATCTTAGTAATAATATTTCTTATTAGGCTAGTTGAGATCACCCTTTCTTTCACTTTTCTCTTCAGAAATGAGAATATAGCTGGGACGAGTAGGGGAACGGAGTGATAGACCAGATGATAGTATTAGTAGTCCTCACTATTCTATTAAATAGTGTAACAATAATTGTAATGAGGACTCCTTTTGAGTTTGTATAGTCTCTAGTAGACAATAATTGTATTCAAACTCACAGTTATGTTTTGTCGTATTGTACACAACAGTTGTATTAGTAAGTTGTATTTATTTTCTGTACCATGTATCTGATGTGTAACGACCCCAAAATAGGTCCATTCCACCCAACCCATTCTGAGTCGTCAAATACATGGTACAGAAAACAACTACAACTTTATTACAACAATTGTCGTGCAAAATACAACAACACATATGCTGTGAGTTTGGATACAAATATATACCAAATGTGACTCATGTTCCAACCGTGGACATCACCTCACAATAACACCTTACATAAAGATATAGTCAAAAACTGTTTTAGAAATTAGAATCTTTGGGAAGTGCTCAAGGAAACCTTCGTACATGGGAGGCCACGCATCTAGGTTATGATAGATATCATATGGCCACAGAATTATCCTTGGTTGACCCAATAGACCCCAAAAAAAACGAGAAGATTACTATCATATTCTTCCCAATGGTGAGTCTTCTCTTGACTTATCATTATCTCCACTGTCTCTAATTGAGAATTATACTTCAAACAAACACCAAGATTATATAGGTAGTGCCCATAGATATACTCAGCAAGTGGATGAGCACAACCCTGTCTTATGATGACACGAGGTTGTATGTCATTAGACATCTTGTATGATAGTGACAAAACACCCTTCCAACGTTGGGTTCGCCTCACCCTATTTTCTTCACCAAATATAACTACTAAATGATGACCACCGTTCTATTCCCTTGTTACCCCCGCTCGACCCAGCTACACTCTTATTACCTGAAAGGAATTGTGAAGCAAAAGGGTGAGCACAACTAGCTCAGTAAAGAATATCATGACTAAAGATAATTCAATTATCAATAGCCTTCATCAACAATAAATCAGAGATTTAGAACATATGGTAAATGATAAAAATTTCAACCATAGTTGCAGCGGAACGAGCAATCCATTAGAAGAGTCAAATAGACTATAAAGTCTATTATTTTCTCCATGTTAAAAATCCACCAACAATGTTTTATCCCTGTAACATCAATCAACAATTCTGGTCCACAATCATATGAATAACTCATAATCATAACTGTAGTTCTAAATTTCTCTTCTCATCTAGGACGAAGATATTTTCATCACCTGAAACATCAAAGATCATGGTTATACCAAATCACAGTTCCTGTTCATAATCATACTAATAACTTCATCTTTGCACTACGGGCAAAGATATTCATCAACAAGTCATCTTTGCACTACAGGCCAAAGATATTCATCAACAGTTCATCTTTGCATTACTGGCCAAAGATATTCATCAACAATTCATCTTTGCACTACAGGCCAAAGATATTCCTCAACAATTAATATTTGCACTACAGGCCAAATATATTCATATCTCAAAGAAATATATAATCATTTCAGAATTTATATAAACAATAATTATAACCATGTTGATCAATTCACCTTTGCACTTAAGCTAAAGATATTCAATTATAAATTCAATGGTCATGATCATACCAGTCACAATTCAACTTTGCACTACAGGCCAAAGAGAACCCTAGTCATGATCATACCAATAATCTACCCATCTTTACACTCCAGTGAAAGAGAAATTCAACATCAGGGTTATAAAAATGTTATATATGATGATAAAAATAATATGATCAACATATAGTTTTAATCTCAAGAGTAATATTCGTAACTCATGAATAGTAAATCGTGAATAGTAACTCATGAATAGTAACCCCGACACAAAAGATAGAAATTCCACAATAAAATACATACCAATATTTCGGTATAATGATATTGAAAGAATAACATTTCTTAAATTTATAAACAATTTATTTTAATTGTTTACACTTTACTAATTAATGCATTTAATCATCATAAAATGCCAACTCTTACAATTTCATCATCAATAACCAAAACCCTCATCAAAAATCTGCATATACCTCATATATAGGATTCTCAAGCCATAAAATCCTATTTTCCAATTTTCTTACTTCACATAACATATTTAATTCATTTACTCATAACTAGACTATTTTCATGAAAAATACCAAATCAGTTCCAAAAATATTTCTTTTCTGGAATTTAGCATAATATAGTCCCATAGTGAACATATATTTTTCTCAGAATTTTTAAAAGTCATTTACTATTTTTCATATGGCCAAAATAGCCGAATATTTAGACATTTATCAAAAATTATACTTTTGTCTAAAAATTCTGAAATTTACAGAGTATACTTCTATCATATACATGTACTCCCAATAAAAATTTCATCAATTTTGGAGTTAACCACAAGGAATTATAAGCTGTTACTTTTAAAATAGTCTTTTCTCATAAAATTCATAACTCTCAATCTATACATCCAAAAATCACCATTTTTGGACACAATCAATAAAACTCATCAAAATATCATTTCAAATTTTTCCAGAATTTTTGAAGTTCAGAAAAATTACGAAACTGAAAAACATAACAACTCTTAAAATCTCTTACTATCCCTTACTATCCCTTACTATCCCTTACAATCCCTTACAATTCCTTACCTCAAAAGAGCAGTACTTCTGACTGGATATCGGATATGATGCTGAAGAAAACTTGTACTGATGAATTGTAACTCACCAAGTATCTAAAAACTCACAAAATATGCTTCATAATATAGAGAGAGAAAGAGAGAAAGCTTATGTTTCTGGTGTGATTTTCAATTCTAACTTAGCCCTCTATTTATAGGAAAATTTTGGTAGGTTTGACCTGCAACCTGATGGCTTTACCTGCTACTATTCCCACCCACCACATTTGAAATATAATTCAGCACATTTTCTCACCAACCACAAGTGGGGCCCACCAATTCTAGAATTTTCCACCAAAATGATAAACTCCGAAAATTCAACAATTTCTGAACCAGTCATCTCGTAAAATTCATAATAAATCATACGTTCATTTTTAACGGTTCAAAATTTGTGGACATATACTCAACTTATATATGTATAACATATCCAAAAATTACCACGATCCAACGGTCGGATTAAAAATTATAACCCCCGCAAAATATCTCAAAAATCCTGATTTTTAATACCTCCATTCCGACAAAAATACGGATAAAAATCTCAACATTAACTCCTTCATTTTTAACCACAAAAATATATCCCTCATTTATATCCACATAAAATAAATATTTCCTTATCATATGAATCAATAATTAATTATTCACAAATAATATTACAGAATCACATTTATGACAACCAGGCCGTTCCCAGGAAAGAGGGGGCTTTCCAATAAGGATTTCTCCTTACTGGCGCGCAATTAGATGACCAAACCTCTCCTTAGACAGAACTTTCTAGACATTGCCAATAATGCTATCTAATAATATTATTCAAATAATATGAATTATTGATCTGATAATGGGAAATACTGTGCAGCAACAATTATTGAACAACAATAATACAAAATTTTAACGTAGCAATTATTGAATCAATAAAATAAAATATTGAACAGTAATTACTGTAACAATTATTGAGTAGTGCCTTCTTACGTAAGAATCAATAATTTCAAAAATACTATGCAATACCGTGTGCTACTGTGCAATAACGCGTATTACTGTATTTTAACCACCGGGTATTCCAACAGTGTTAACGGTAACAACTACGCCGTTATTTGTAAAAACTCAAATTTGTCGTTTTCTTCACCCGACAGTTATTCGTTATGGGGCCCACAAATAGCTGCGCCGTCGTACGAATATTCCCCGACAGAAAGAATATTCCACGACCAAACGAATATTCCCCGACAACAATGATTATTTTATAACCACTTGCTTATTTTGAAAAAAAATCATATTTCATTCATAACTTTAAACTTTTATCAATTTAACCATTTACTGAATAGTAATTATAAGAAAAATTGAATACTTTTATTTCATAAAATTCGGGGTCTTACAATCTCCCCTCCTTATGAAATTTCGTCCCCGAAATTTACGTACCTGGTATTTCAAAGAGTTGAGAATACCTTGCTTTCATTTCAGATTCCATCTTCCCTATCATCATGATTTCTCCATTGCTCATCTCCTGTATTTCAGATATCATTCTAGAATACAGCTTCAAAATAAGGGTTAATTGAACAAATTAACATATCACATAATATCCCAATATTATGACTGACCAAAAAATAAGCTTAGGTAGGACACACTAGCGAAGGATTTACTCATCTCTCCCCTCCTAGTTATATTTCCCGATCTCCGCCAGAGATCATATCCCTAAGCTCTGATACCAAATGTAACGACCCCAAAATAGGTCCATTCCATCCAACCCATTCTGAGTCGTCAAATACATGGTACAGAAAACAACTACAACTTTATTACAACAATTGTCGTGCAAAATACAACAACACATATGCTGTGAGTTTGGATACAAATATATACCAAATGTGACTCATGTTCCAACCGTGGACATCACCTCACAATAACACCTTACATAAAGGTATAGTCAAAAACTGTTTTAGAAATTAGAATCTTTGGGAAGTGCTCAAGGAAACCTTCGTACATGGGAGGCCACGCGTCTAGGTTATGATAGATATCATATGGCCACAGAATTATCCTTGGTTGACCCAATAGACCCCAAAAAAAACGAGAAGATTACTATCATATTCTTCCCAATGGTGAGTCTTCTCTTGACTTATCATTATCTCCACTGTCTCTAATTGAGAATTATACTTCAAACAAACACCAAGATTATATAGGTAGTGCCCATAGATATACTCAGCAAGTGGATGAGCACAACCCTGTCTTATGATGACACGAGGTTGTATGTCATTAGACATCTTGTATGATAGTGACAAAACACCCTTCCAACGTTGGGTTCGCCTCACCCTATTTTCTTCACCAAATATAACTACTAAATGATGACCACCGTTCTATTCCCTTGTTACCCCCGCTCGACCCAGCTACACTCTTATTACCTGAAAGGAATTGTGAAGCAAAAGGGTGAGCACAACTAGCTCAGTAAAGAATATCATGACTAAAGATAATTCAATTATCAATAGCCTTCATCAACAATAAATCAGAGATTTAGAACATATGGTAAATGATAAAAATTTCAACCATAGTTGCAGCGGAACGAGCAATCCATTAGAAGAGTCAAATAGACTATAAAGTCTATTATCTTCTCCATGTTAAAAATCCACCAACAATGTTTTATCCCTGTAACATCAATCAACAATTCTGGTCCACAATCATATGAATAACTCATAATCATAATTGTAGTTCTAAATTTCTCTTCTCACCCAGGACGAAGATAATTTTCATCACCTGAAACATCAAAGATCATGGTTATACCAAATCACAGTTCCTGTTCATAATCATACTAATAACTTCATCTTTGCACTACGGGCCAAAGATATTCATCAACAAGTCATCTTTGCACTACAGGCCAAAGATATTCAACAACAGTTCATCTTTGCACTACTGGCCAAAGATATTCATCAACAATTCATCTTTGCACTACAGGCCAAAGATATTCATCAACAATTCATATTTGCACTACAGGCCAAATATATTCATATCTCAAAGAAATATATAATCATTTCAGAATTTATATAAACAATAATTATAACCATGTTGATCAATTCACCTTTGCACTTAAGCTAAAGATATTCAATTATAAATTCAATGGTCATGATCATACCAGTCACAATTCAACTTTGCACTACAGGCCAAAGAGAACCCTAGTCATGATCATACCAATAATCTACCCATCTTTACACTCCAGTGAAAGAGAATTTCAACATCAGGGTTATAAAAATGTTATATATGATGATAAAAATAATATGATCAACATATAGTTTTAATCTCAAGAGTAATATTCGTAACTCATGAATAGTAAATCGTGAATAGTAACTCATGAATAGTAACCCCGACACAAAAGATAGAAATTCCACAATAAAATACATACCAATATTTCGGTATAATGATATTGAAAGAATAACATTTCTTAAATTTATAAACAATTTATTTTAATTGTTTACACTTTACTAATTAATGCATTTAATCATCATAAAATGCCAACTCTTACAATTTCATCATCAATAACCAAAACCCTCATCAAAAATCTGCATATACCTCATATAGGATTCTCAAGCCATAAAATCCTATTTTCCAATTTTCTTACTTCACATAACATATTTAATTCATTTACTCATAACTAGACCATTTTCATGAAAAATACCAAATCAGTTCCAAAAATATTTCTTTTCTGGGATTTAGCATAATATAGTCCCATAGTGAACATATATTTTTCTCAGAATTTTTAAAAGTCATTTACTATTTTTCATATGGCCAAAATAGCCGAATATTTAGACATTTATCAAAAATTGTACTTTTGTCTAAAAATTCTGAAATTTACAGAGTATACTTCTATCATATACATGTACTCCCAATAAAAATTTCATCAATTTTGGAGTTAACCACAAGGAATTATAAGCTGTTACTTTTAAAATAGTCTTTTCTCATAAAATTCATAACTCTCAATCTATACATCCAAAAATCACCATTTTTGGACACAATCAATAAAACTCATCAAAATATCATTTCAAATTTTTCCAGAATTTTTGAAGTTCAGAAAAATTACGAAACTGAAAAACATAACAACCCTTAAAACTTAATCCCTTACTATCCCTTACTATCCCTTACAATCCCTTACAATTCCTTACCTCAAAAGAGCAGTACTTCTGACTGGATATCGGATATGATGCTAAAGAAAACTTGCACTGATGAATAGCAACTCACCAAGTATCTAAAAACTCACAAAATATGCTTCATAATATAGAGAGAGAAAGAGAGAAAGCTTATGTTTCTGGTGTGATTTTCAATTCTAACTTAGCCCTCTATTTATAGGAAAATTTTGGTAGGTTTGACCTGCAACCTGATGGCTTTACCTGCTACTATTCCCACCCACCACATTTGAAATATAATTCAGCACATTTCTTCACCAACCACAAGTGGGGCCCACCAATTCTAGAATTTTCCACCAAAATGATAAACTCCGAAAATTCAACAATTTCTGAACCAGTCATCTCGTAAAATTCATAATAAATCATACGTTCATTTTTAACGGTTCAAAATTTGTGGACATATACTCAACTTATATATGTATAACATATCCAAAAATTACCACGATCCAACGGTCGGATTAAAAATTATAACCCCCGCAAAATATCTCAAAAACCCTGATTTTTAATACCTCCATTCCGACAAAAATACGGATAAAAATCTCAACATTAACTCCTTCATTTTTAACCACAAAAATATATCCCTCATTTATATCCACATAAAATAAATATTTCCTTATCATATGAATCAATAATTAATTATTCACAAATAATATTACAGAATCACATTTATGACAACCAGGCCGTTCCCAGGAAAGAGGGGGCTTTCCAATAAGGATTTCTCCTTACTGGCGCGCAATTAGATGACCAAACCTCTCCTTAGACAGAACTTTCTAGACATTGCCAATAATGCTATCTAATAATACTATTCAAATAATATGAATTATTGATCTGATAATGGAAAATACTGTGCAGCAACAATTATTGAACAACAATAATATAAAATTTCAACGTAGCAATTATTGAATCAATAAAATAAAATATTGAACAGTAATTACTGTAACAATTATTGAGTAGTGCCTTCTTACGTAAGAATCAATAATTTCAAAAATACTATGCAATACCGTGTGCTACTGTGCAATAACGCGTATTACTGTATTTTAACCACCGGGTATTCCAACAGTGTTAACGGTAACAACTACGCCGTTATTTGTAAAAACTCAAATTTGTCGTTTTCTTCACCCGACAGTTATTCGTTATGGGGCCCACAAATAGCTGCGCCGTCGTACGAATATTCCCCGACAGAAAGAATATTCCACGACCAAACGAATATTCCCCGACAACAATGATTATTTTATAACCACTTGCTTATTTTGAAAAAAAATCATATTTCACCCATAACTTTAAACTTTTATCAATTTAACCATTTACTGAATAGTAATTATAAGAAAAATTGAATACTTTTATTTCATAAAATTCGGGGTCTTACAATCTCCCCTCCTTATGAAATTTCGTCCCCGAAATTTACGTACCTGGTATTTCAAAGAGTTGAGAATACCTTGCTTTCATTTCAGATTCCATCTTCCCTATCATCATGATTTCTCCATTGCTCATCTCCTGTATTTCAGATATCATTCTAGAATACAGCTTCAAAATAAGGGTTAATTTAACAAATTAACATATCACATAATATCCCAATATTATGACTGACCAACAAATAAGCTTAGGTAGGACACACTAGCGAAGGATTTACTCATCTCTCCCCTCCTAGTTATATTTCCCGATCTCCGCCAGAGATCATATCCCTAAGCTCTGATACCAAATGTAACGACCCCAAAATAGGTCCATTCCACCCAACCCATTCTGAGTCGTCAAATACATGGTACAGAAAACAACTACAACTTTATTACAACAATTGTCGTGCAAAATACAACAACACATATGCTGTGAGTTTGGATACAAATATATACCAAATGTGACTCATGTTCCAACCGTGGACATCACCTCACAATAACACCTTACATAAAGGTATAGTCAAAAACTGTTTTAGAAATTAGAATCTTTGGGAAGTGCTCAAGGAAACCTTCGTACATGGGAGGCCACGCGTCTAGGTTATGATAGATATCATATGGCCACAGAATTATCCTTGGTTGACCCAATAGACCCCAAAAAAAACGAGAAGATTACTATCATATTCTTCCCAATGGTGAGTCTTCTCTTGACTTATCATTATCTCCACTGTCTCTAATTGAGAATTATACTTCAAACAAACACCAAGATTATATAGGTAGTGCCCATAGATATACTCAGCAAGTGGATGAGCACAACCCTGTCTTATGATGACACGAGGTTGTATGTCAT
Source organism: Panax notoginseng (assembly GCA_016801055.1). Classification (NCBI taxonomy): domain Eukaryota; kingdom Viridiplantae; phylum Streptophyta; class Magnoliopsida; order Apiales; family Araliaceae; genus Panax; species Panax notoginseng. The sequence continues at coordinate 18,691,632 of CM029015.1, forward strand.
TAGACATCTTGTATGATAGTGACAAAACACCCTTCCAACGTTGGGTTCGCCTCACCCTATTTTCTTCACCAAATATAACTACTAAATGATGACCACCGTTCTATTCCCTTGTTACCCCCGCTCGACCCAGCTACACTCTTATTACCTGAAAGGAATTGTGAAGCAAAAGGGTGAGCACAACTAGCTCAGTAAAGAATATCATGACTAAAGATAATTCAATTATCAATAGCCTTCATCAACAATAAATCAGAGATTTAGAACATATGGTAAATGATAAAAATTTCAACCATAGTTGCAGCGGAACGAGCAATCCATTAGAAGAGTCAAATAGACTATAAAGTCTATTATCTTCTCCATGTTAAAAATCCACCAACAATGTTTTATCCCTGTAACATCAATCAACAATTCTTTCCACAATCATATGAATAACTCATAATCATAATTGTAGTTCTAAATTTTTCTTCGCATCCAGGACGAAGATAATTTTCATCACCTGAAACATCAAAGATCATGGTTATACCAAATCACAGTTCCTGTTCATAATCATACTAATAACTTCATCTTTGCACTACGGGCCAAAGATATTCATCAACAAGTCATCTTTGCACTACAGGCCAAAGATATTCATCAACAGTTCATCTTTGCATTACAGGCCAAAGATATTCATCAACAATTCATCTTTGCACTACAGGCCAAAGATATTCATCAACAATTCATATTTGCACTACAGGCCAAATATATTCATATCTCAAAGAAATATATAATCATTTCAGAATTTATATAAACAATAATTATAACCATGTTAATCAATTCACCTTTGCACTTAAGCTAAAGATATTCAATTATAAATTCAATGGTCATGATCATACCAGTCACAATTCAACTTTGCACTACAGGCCAAAGAGAACCCTAGTCATGATCATACCAATAATCTACCCATCTTTACACTCCAGTGAAAGAGAATTTCAACATCAGGGTTATAAAAATGTTATATATGATGATAAAAATAATATGATCAACATATAGTTTTAATCTCAAGAGTAATATTCGTAACTCATGAATAGTAAATCGTGAATAGTAACTCATGAATAGTAACCCCGACACAAAAGATAGAAATTCCACAATAAAATACATACCAATATTTCGGTATAATGATATTGAAAGAATAACATTTCTTAAATTTATAAACAATTTATTTTAATTGTTTACACTTTACTAATTAATGCATTTAATCATCATAAAATGCCAACTCTTACAATTTCATCATCAATAACCAAAACCCTCATCAAAAATCTGCATATACCTCATATAGGATTCTCAAGCCATAAAATCCTATTTTCCAATTTTCTTACTTCACATAACATATTTAATTCATTTACTCATAACTAGACTATTTTCATGAAAAATACCAAATCAGTTCCAAAAATATTTCTTTTCTGGAATTTAGCATAATATAGTCCCATAGTGAACATATATTTTTCTCAGAATTTTTAAAAGTCATTTACTATTTTTCATATGGCCAAAATAGCCGAATATTTAGACATTTATCAAAAATTGTACTTTTGTCTAAAAATTCTGAAATTTACAGAGTATACTTCTATCATATACATGTACTCCCAATAAAAATTTCATCAATTTTGGAGTTAACCACAAGGAATTATAAGCTGTTACTTTTAAAATAGTCTTTTCTCATAAAATTCATAACTCTCAATCTATACATCCAAAAATCACCATTTTTGGACACAATCAATAAAACTCATCAAAATATCATTTCAAATTTTTCCAGAATTTTTGAAGTTCAGAAAAATTACGAAACTGAAAAACATAACAACCCTTAAAATCTTACTATCCCTTACTATCCCTTACCCTTACAATCCCTTATTCCTTACCTCAAAAGAGCAGTACTTCTGACTGGATATCGGATATGATGCTGAAGAAAACTTGCACTGATGAATAGCAACTCACCAAGTATCTAAAAACTCACAAAATATGCTTCATAATATAGAGAGAGAAAGAGAGAAAGCTTATGTTTCTGGTGTGATTTTCAATTCTAACTTAGCCCTCTATTTATAGGAAAATTTTGGTAGGTTTGACCTGCAACCTGATGGCTTTACCTGCTACTATTCCCACCCACCACATTTGAAATATAATTCAGCACATTTCTTCACCAACCACAAGTGGGGCCCACCAATTCTAGAATTTTCCACCAAAATGATAAACTCCGAAAATTCAACAATTTCTGAACCAGTCATCTCGTAAAATTCATAATAAATCATACGTTCATTTTTAACGGTTCAAAATTTGTGGACATATACTCAACTTATATATGTATAACATATCCAAAAATTACCACGATCCAACGGTCGGATTAAAAATTATAACCCCCGCAAAATATCTCAAAAATCCTGATTTTTAATACCTCCATTCCGACAAAAATACGGATAAAAATCTCAACATTAACTCCTTCATTTTTTAACCACAAAAATATATCCCTCATTTATATCCACATAAAATAAATATTTCCTTATCATATGAATCAATAATTAATTATTCACAAATAATATTACAGAATCACATTTATGACAACCAGGCCGTTCCCAGGAAAGAGGGGGCTTTCCAATAAGGATTTCTCCTTACTGGCGCGCAATTAGATGACCAAACCTCTCCTTAGACAGAACTTTCTAGACATTGCCAATAATGCTATCTAATAATATTATTCAAATAATATGAATTATTGATCTGATAATGGAAAATACTGTGCAGCAACAATTATTGAACAACAATAATACAAAATTTCAACGTAGCAATTATTGAATCAATAAAATAAAATATTGAACAGTAATTACTGTAACAATTATTGAGTAGTGCCTTCTTACGTAAGAATCAATAATTTCAAAAATACTATGCAATACCGTGTGCTACTGTGCAATAACGCGTATTACTGTATTTTAACCACCGGGTATTCCAACAGTGTTAACGGTAACAACTACGCCGTTATTTGTAAAAACTCAAATTTGTCGTTTTCTTCACCCGACAGTTATTCTGTTATGGGGCCCACAAATGGCTGCGCCGTCGTACGAATATTCCCCGACAGAAAGAATATTCCACGACCAAACGAATATTCCCCGACAACAATGATTATTTTATAACCACTTGCTTATTTTGAAAAAAAATCATATTTCATTCATAACTTTAAACTTTTATCAATTTAACCATTTACTGAATAGTAATTATAAGAAAAATTGAATACTTTTATTTCATAAAATTCGGGGTCTTACATGATGACCCAAGATGGGTGATGTATACCTAATTTTGGGGGCATCACAGTTAGTATCAGAGCTTAGGGATATGATCCCTGGCTAAGATGTGAGAATAGAACTAGGAGGGGAGAGACGGGGAATTCCTTCGCTAGTATGACCTACCTAAGTTTATTTGCATGATATTTAATTGGTCGTTCAGAATATAAGGATAATATATGACATATCAATTAACTTTTGTTTTGTGGCAGTATCTGAAAATGGCATCTGAGAATGTTGAGAATAGCAATGGAGCACAGGCGACTGTTGATTCACCGCTAAACAGTTCAAGGAGCTGGGACCACCGGAGTTTAAGGGAGAGCCAAAACCACTTATAGCGAAAACATGGATAAAGCAGATCACCAAGATATTTGATGTCTTGGGATGCTCCGAGGAGCAAAAGGTTCCCTTTGCCGCCTTTATGTTGCGAGGAGAGGCAGATTACTGCTGGGAATCGATTAAGTGTACTCAACCTGCCGCACTAAAGATGTCTTGGGAGAAGTTCCAAGAGCTGTTCAATGATAAATACTTTCCCGAAAGTGTTCGTCACATGAAGGAGGTAGAGTTCATCAAATTAGAGCAAAATAATATGACCGTGTCGCAGTAGAGCGAATGACGCGAATGTTTTTGCGAGGTTTGAAACCTGAGATACGTCAACATCTTATTTCTCATAAACTGTGTTTGTATTCAGATGTTGTGAATAGGGCTCAGTTAGTGGAGCGCGATAATGAGTCAACGCAACCAAAAGAGAGCAGTTGGCAAAATGATAATACCAGTGAGAGCAGCCATCAAAGCGGTGACAACAAGCGTGGAGGGAATCAACAGGCCAGAAATGGTAACCACTTCGGTGGTAATCAGGGCCAAAACAATAAGAAAGGTCATTTCAAGAAGAGAAGATTCAACAATGATGGAAAGACGTCAGCACCAGCACCCGTTGTTAAGAAAGGAGAACGACCACCTATCATATATTTCAAATGCGGAGAGGAGGGGCACATCAGTCCAAAATGCGCGATGCCGTCTAAAGCATGTTATAATTATGGAAGTGAAGGTCATTTAGCTCGATTTTGTCGTTTACCAAAAACAAGTTCAGCCAGGATGGAGACACCAAAGGCCGCCCCAAAAAAAGTCAAAACCGGTAGTGCAAGGGAGAGCGTTTGTTGTGACCTCCCAGTAAGCAAGGAACCCGAATGAGGTCATCACGGGTAAGCTTATCATAAACTCTAACGAAGTCTATACTTTATTTGATACCGGCTCTACCCATTCTTTTATTTCTCTTACTTGCGCTCATCGATTAAATTTGACTCCGGAGAAATTCGACTTTGACTTATCTATTGAAACTCCATTGGGAGAAACCTTCATTACATCCACGGTTTATAAGTCTTGTTTGGTTCAAGTTGGTACCCACACATTACCTGTCGATCTGATTTCATTAAAAATACTTACATTTGACGTGATTCTAGGGATTGATTGGTTAACTACTCATCATGCAAAAATTAATTATTTTTGTAAGGTTGTTAGCTTTCATATTCCTAATCGACCTATTATGCGAATTCAAGCAACCAAGCCATTAAAATCAATCACTGTCATCTCAAGCCATAAAACTATTCATTTATTGAAAAACGGATGTCAAGCTTTCTTAGCTCATGTCACGGATCTAAACAAAAATGCGTCAATTTTGAATGATATTTCTATTGTTAATAAATTCCCTGACGTATTTCTTGAAGAACTTTCTAGCCTACCCCCAGAGCGAGAAATTAAATTTTGTATCGACCTTGAACCCGGTACAAAACCCATTTCCAAAGTCTCATATCGAATGGCTCCTATTGAACTTCAGGAGTTAAAGATCCAACTGCAAGAATTGTTAGACATTTGCTTTATTCGTCCTAGTACTTCTCCTTGGGGTGCTCCTGTTCTATTCGTGAAGAAGAAAGATGGAAGTATGCGACTTTGTATTGATTATCGGGAGTTGAATCATGTCACCATCAAAAATAGGTACCCATTGCCACGTATTGATGACCTGTTTGACCAGTTGCAAGGAGTACAATTCTTTTCAAAGATCGATCTTCGTTCTGCATATCATCAGCTGAAGGTTAGAACTGAGGATATTCCAAAGATGGTTTTCAGAACTCGGTACGGGCATTATGAATTCCTAGTCATGTCCTTTGGATTGACTAATGCTCCTGCTGCCTTCATGGATATGATGAACCGGGTATTCAAGGAATATTTGGATCACTTTGTGGTCGTCTTTATTGATGACATCCTTATTTATTCCAAAAGCCGTGAAGATCATGAGCAACACTTGAGGCTGGTGCTCCAAAAGCTTCGTGAATACAAGCTTTATGCCAAGTTGAAGAAGTGCGAGTTCTGGCTAGAGGAGGTAGCATTCCTTGGGCACGTAGTATTAAGTCGTGGAATATCTGTTGACCCGGCAAAGATTAAAGCTATTCAAAGCTGGGAGCAACCTAAATCAGTGACCGAAGTACGTAGCTTTCTTGATTTAGCTGGTTATTATCGGAGATTCGTGGAAGGATTTTCTCGAGTCGCTACTCCATTAACTCAGCTGACTCGGAAAGATACAAAGTTTGATTGGAGCAAAGAATGTGAGAAGAGTTTTCAAGAACTCAAGAGGAGACTCATTTCAGCACCTGTTCTAACAATACCATCTGGCTCGGAGGGATTTATCATCTACAGTGATGCTCCGAGCAAAGGGTTGAGATGCGTTCTCATGCAATGGAAAAGTCATAGCATATGCATCAAGATAACTCGAGGAATATGAGAGGAATTATCCTACTCATGATCTAGAGTTGGCAGCTGTTGTCTTTGCACTTAAAATTTGGAGGCATTACTTGTATGGGGAGAAGGTGGAGATCTTTACGGATCATAAAAGCCTCAAATATTTCTTCACTCAAAAGGAACTCAACATGCGACAACGACGTTGGCTTGAACTGTTGAAAGATTATGATCATACCATTCAATACCATCCTGGAAAAGCGAACGTGGTAGCTGACGCATTGAGTAGAAGATCATATGCAAGTACGAGTGCGATATTGTCAACACAAAGGCCCATTTTGTGTGACTTGCAAAGGATGGAGATATAGTTAAAGACTCTAGGGACCAATGTGATGATGGCGAATATACGAGTAGAACCAACTTTAATCGATAAAGTTAAAGCTGCTCAAGCTACAGACCTGGAGCTGATGCATATGAGAAAGAAAGTGTAAGAAGGTGCTATGCTGGAAGCAAGAATCGATGAAGAAGGAATACTTCGAGTCAACTCCAGACTTTGTGTTCCTAACAACCCTGATTTAAAGTATGAAATCATAATAGAGGCGCACAACACACCGTTTGCAATCCATCCTGAAAGTACCAAAATGTATCATGATCTTCGTCATACATTTTGGTGGAGCAATATGAAGAGAGAGATAGCGCTGTTTATCTCAAGGTGTCTAACTTGTCAACGAGTTAAAGCGGAGCATCAAGTACCAAAAGGTCCATTGCAACCACTTGAAATTCCAGAATAGAAGTGGGAGCACATTACCATGGATTTCGTTACCGGTCTTCCTAAGGTTTCTCAAGGTATATATGCGATTTGGGTCATTGTTGATAGATTAACCAAGTCTGCTCATTTCTTACCGATACGAGAAACTTATACACTTGAACGTCTTGCTCGTATGTACATAAACGAGATTGTAAGACTGCATGGTATGCCAGTATCCATAGTTTTTGATCGAGACATAAGATTTACTTCACGATTTTGGGTTAGTTTGCAAAAAGCTATAGGCACGAATTTATGATTTAGTTCGGCATATCATCCCCAGACGGACGAACAATCAGAGAGGACTATTCAAACTCTTGAAGATTTATTAAGACTCTGTGTCCTTGACTTCAAGGGAAGTTGGGATAAGTTCTTACCATTGGTGGAGTTTTCCTACAACAACAGTTATCAAGCAAGTATTGGCATGGCTCCATTCGAGGCGTTGTATGGAAGAAAGTGTCGTTCTCCAGTATGCTGGGATGAGGTGGGTGAAGCAACGTTGTTGGGACGAGAGTTGGTACGTATGACTACGAAAAAAATTCAAACGATCCGACAACGTATAAAAACCTCACAAGATCGACAAAAGAGTTATGCTGATCTTCATCGAAAGGACGTGGAATTTGATATAGGAGATCATGTGTTGTTACGAGTTGCTCCGTGAAAAGGAGTTACGAGATTTGGAAAGAAAAGAAAGCTCAATCCTCAATTCATCGGTCCATTTTTAATCCTCGATCGAGTAGGAACTGTGGCTTATAGACTCGTATTACCGCCAAGTATGTCTCGTGTTCATAACGTTTTTCACATATCCATGTTACGTAAATATGTGGAAGACCCGAACCACATTATTGAGTTAGAACCGGACAAAATAGAGGAGGATTTGACGTATGAAGAAGTTGCTATTCAAATCTTGGATAAGAAGGAACATATTCTACGCTCCAAGGTTATACCTCAAGTCAAAGTTTTGTGGAGAAATCACGATGTTGAGGAAATAACTTGGGAGTTAGAATCTGAAATGAAGTCAAGGTATCCTTACCTCTTCGACATACCAGGTACGTACCCTAATTTCGAGGGCAAAATTTCATAAGAAGGAGAGGTTGTAAGACCCCAACTTTTATAAATAAAGATGAATTTTCTATAAATATTATTTTTGAATATTATGGAGTTAATTTGATATAATGTTATAGTTGTGGGTAATATTTATAAATTTTACAAAGTACGCAAGTTGTTATATAATATTCGATTGGTCGAAAAATATTCGTTTTAACAGGGAATATTCGTACAACGGCACAATTATTAGTGGACCCCACAACAGAATTATTGTCGGATTGAGAAAACGACAAAAATATTTTATTAAAAATAACGGCGAAAGTTTTACCATTGATACTGTTGAACTACTCGGTAGTAAAAGTACACTAATACGTGTGGTTGCATAGTAGCACACGGTATTCATTATTAATGCTTATGTGAGAAGTTACTCAGTTTGATTCAATTATTGTCAGTTAATAATATGAATTATTTAGCGATAATGAAGTTTTGTTTTATTCGTATTATTAACGCAATAAAACAGAAACATATTTTTATCTAAAACAGAATACTTTATTAAAGTTATTCTATAAATAGAATATATAATATTTTATTTTAAAGATTTTTCTTTAAATATGGACCGTCAGATTAAAGTAATCAATCTGGATCGTTTATGGATTAGTTACTATGCATTCTATTTTTCTATAAATAGCAGCTCATTTCTTCATTATTTCTTACGAATTCACTGAACTCTAGAGAGAGAAACTAAAGAGAGAGAGAAAAAAAGTATTTTGCTACTTAACTACTTCCTTATTTCAGTTCTTCTTTAAAACGGTAAGGGGTGTTATTCTTTCTTATTCATGAAGAGAACTGTTGTTATTCCATTTCTTATTATTTTGTTGGAATAACTTGTATACGCGGTCTACCTTATACTTGGTGACATTCTTCTATTATTCTGTTGGAACATCCTGTCTGTGTATTTTACACCGGACCTGGTTCCGTCTTTATTATTATTCTATTGGAACATCCTTTCTGTGTGTTTTACACCAGACCTGGTTCCGTCTTTATTATTATTCTGTTGGAACATCTTGTCTGTGTGTTTTACACCGGACCTGGTTCCGTCTTTATTATTATTCTGTTGGAATATCATGTCTGTGCGTTTTACGCCGGACCTGGTTCCATTATTTATTATTCTGTTGGAATAACCTGTCTGTGCGGTCTATCGCATGCATGGTGATTTCTTTTGTTATTCCATTCTTTATTATACTCAGTTGGTTAAGTTTTGACTTCTATACTCCATGAAATTTGTGGAATATCCTTAATAATTGCGTTTCATCCAGTATCTTTTCATGAGAATATTCTTCTAAGCATTCTTAAATTTTACTCCACAAAGCAGTATCATGTTGACAATTTGAACGTTGTTAATTCTTGGATAAATTAATTCTTGAACTTGTTTTATTGAATTCTTATATCATTGCCATCATCCTCATGTTTATAAAATGTTGAAAGTCATCTGTGGCCTGTAGTGCATAGATGGACTTGGTATGATTATGACCAGGGATTATTCGGTATAATCATGACCGCAATGTTACAAATGATGTGGTAAAAGTTCTCATTGGCCCGTAGTGCATTGATGGACAGTTGTTGGCATGATCATGACCATTAATGAATACACGAATATCCTTGGCCGTAGTGCAGAGGTGATTCGATGATGTGGATTATTTTATTTAGCTGAGTCCCAGCGATAACAGTGTTGAAAAACCTTTTAAATCATAGAAGATAGTAGATTTTATTTTCTACTTGACTCTTTTAATGGATTGCTTGTTCCGCTGCAGTTAAACTTGATGTTCGTTATATTTTATCAGTTTAACACTGTTGAAGGGTAATGATAATTTATTCTGCATTATTTTAGTAATAATATTTCTTATTGGGCTAGTTGAGATCACCCTTTCTTTCACTTTTCTCTTCAGAAATGAGGAAAATAGCTGGGACGAGTAGGGGAACGGAGTGATAGACCAGATGATAGTATTAGTAGTCCTCACTATTCTATTAAATAGTGTAACAATAATTATAATGAGGACTCCTTTTGAGTTTGTATAGTCTCTAGTAGACAATAATTGTATTCAAATTCACAGTTATGTTTTGTCGTATTGTACACAACAGTTGTATTAGTAAGTTGTATTTATTTTCTGTACCATATATTTGACGACCCAAGATGGGTGATGTATACCTAATTTTGGGGGTGTCACAGTTGGTATCAGAGCTTAGGGATATGATCCCTGGCTAAGATGTGAGAATAGAATTAGGAGGGGAGAGACGGGGAATTCCTTCGCTAGTATGACCTACCTAAGTTTATTTGCATGGTATTTAATTGGTCAGTCAGAATATAAGGATAATATATGACATATCAATTAACTTTTGTTTTGTGGCAGTATCTGAAAATGGCATCTGAGAATGTTGAGAATAGCAATGGAGCACAGGCGACTGTTGATTCACCACATATCAATAATCAGGATAATGTGCATCAGGAAGGTAACAATCCTCATGCAAACAACAACACTGACCAGATGATGAATGATGGAATGTTCAGAAGGTTTATGCAGTTCATGCAACAGCAGGCGAGAGCGGCTCCTGTCCAAAATGTAGGTGGAAACACTGAAAACTCTCGGACAGTCACCGCTAAACAGTTCAAGGAGCTGGGACCACCGGAGTTTAAGAGAGAGCTAAAACCACTTATAGCGGAAACATGGATAAAGCAGATCACCAAGATATTTGATGTCTTGGAATGCTCCGAAGAGCAAAAGGTTCCCTTTGCCGCCTTTATTGTAAGACCCCGAATTTTATGAAATAAAAGTATTCAATTTTTCTTATAATTACTATTCAGTAAATGATTAAATTGATAAAAGTTTAAAGTTATGAGTGAAATATGATTTTTTTTCAAAATAAGCAAGTGGTTATAAAATAATCATTGTTGTCGGGGAATATTCTTTCTGTCGGGGAATATTCGTACGACGGCGCAGCCATTTGTGGGCCCCATAACAGAATAACTGTCGGGTGAAGAAAATGACAAATTTGAGTTTTTACAAATAACGGCGTAGTTATTACCGTTAACACTGTTGGAATACCCGGTGGTTAAAATACAGTAATACGCGTTATTGCACAGTAGCACACGGTATTGCATAGTATTTTTGAAATTATTGATTCTTACGTAAGAAGGCACTACTCAATAATTGTTACAGTAATTACTGTTCAATATTTTATTTTATTGATTCAATAATTGCTACGTTGAAATTTTATATTATTGTTGTTCAATAATTGTTGCTGCACAGTATTTCCCATTATCAGATCAATAATTCATATTATTTGAATAGTATTATTAGATAGCATTATTGGCAATGTCTAGAAAGTTCTGTCTAAGGAGAGGTTTGGTCATCTAATTGCGCGCCAGTAAGGAGAAATCCTTATTGGAAAGCCCCCTCTTTCCTGGGAACGGCCTGGTTGTCATAAATGTGATTCTGTAATATTATTTGTGAATAATTAATTATTGATTCATATGATAAGAAAATATTTATTTTATGTGGATATAAATGAGGGATATATTTTTGTGGTTAAAAAATGAAGGAGTTAATGTTGAGATTTTTATCCGTATTTTTGTCGGAATGGAGGTATTAAAAATCAGGGTTTTTGAGATATTTTGCGGGGGTTATAATTTTTAATCCGACCGTTGGATCGTGGTAATTTTTGGATATGTTATACATATATAAGTTGAGTATATGCCCACAAATTTTGAACCGTTAAAAATGAACGTATGATTTATTATGAATTTTACGAGATGACTGGTTCAGAAATTGTTGAATTTTCGGAGTTTATCATTTTGGTGGAAAATTCTAGAATTGGTGGGCCCCACTTGTGGTTGGTGAAGAAATGTGCTGAATTATATTTCAAATGTGGTGGGTGGGAATAGTAGCAGGTAAAGCCATCAGGTTGCAGGTCAAACCTACCAAAATTTTCCTATAAATAGAGGGCTAAGTTAGAATTGAAAATCACACCAGAAACATAAGCTTTCTCTCTTTCTCTCTCTATATTATGAAGTATATTTTGTGAGTTTTTAGATACTTGGTGAGTTGCTATTCATCAGTGCAAGTTTCCTTCAGCATCATATCCGATATCCAGTCAGAAGTACTGCTCTTTTGAGGTAAGGGATATTAAGGGATTTTAAGGGTTGTTATGATTTTCAGTTTCGTAATTTTTCTGATCTTCAAAAATTCTGGAAAAATTTGAAATGATATTTTGATGAGTTTTCTTGATTGTGTCCAAAAATGGTGATTTTTGGATGTATAGATTGAGAGTTATGAATTTTATGAGAAAAGACTATTTTAAAAGTAACAGCTTATAATTCCTTGTGGTTAACTCCAAAATTGATGAAATTTTTATTGGGAGTACATGTATATGATAGAAGTATACTCTGTAAATTTCAGAATTTTTAGACAAAAGTACAATTTTTGATAAATGTCTAAATATTCGGCTATTTTGGCCATATGAAAAATAGTAAATGACTTTTAAAAATTCTGAGAAAAATATATGTTCACTATGGGACTATATTATGCTAAATCCCAGAAAAGAAATATTTTTGGAACTGATTTGGTATTTTTCATGAAAATGGTCTAGTTATGAGTAAATGAATTAAATATGTTTTGTGAAGAAAGAAAATTGGAAAATAGGATTTTATGGCTTGAGAATCCTATATGAGGTATATGCAGATTTTTGATGAGGGTTTTGGTTATTGATGATGAAATTGTAAGAGTTGGCATTTTATGATGATTAAATGCATTAATTAGTAAAGTGTAAACAATTAAAATAAATTGTTTATAAATTTAAGTAATGTTATTCTTTCAATATCATTATACCGAAATATTGGTATGAATTTTATTGTGGAATTTCTATCTTTTGTGTCGGGGTTACTATTCATGAGTTACTATTCACGATTTACTATTCATGAGTTACGAATATTACTCTTGAGATTAAATCTATATGTTGATTATATTATTTTATTATCATATATAACATTTTTATAACCCTGATGTTGAAATTCTCTTTCACTTGAGTGTAAAGATGGGTAGATTTTTGGTATGATCATGACTAGGGTTCTCTTTGGCCAGTAGTGCAAAGTTGAATTGTTGACTGGTATGATCATGACCATTGAATTTATAATTGAATATCTTTAGCTTAAGTGCAAAGGTGAATTGATCAACATGGTTATAATTATTGTTTATATAAATTCTGAAATGATTATATATTCTTTGAGATATTAATATATTTGGCATGTAGTGCAAATATGAATTGTTGAGGAATATCTTTGGCCTGTAGTGCAAAGATGAATTGTTGATGAATATCTTTGGCCTGTAGTGCAAAGATGGTCTGTTGATGAATATCTTTGGCCCGTAGTGCAAAGATGACTGTTGTTGAATATCTTTGGCCAGTAGTGCAAAGATGAACTGTTGATGAATATCTTTGGTCTGTAGTGCAAAGATGACTTGTTGATGAATATCTTTGCCCGTAGTGCAAAGATGAAGTTATTAGTATGATTATGAACAGGAACTGTGATTTGGTATAACCATGATCTTTGATGTTTCAGGTGATGAAAATTATCTTCGTCCTGGATGAGAAGAGGAATTTAGAACTACAGTTATGATTATGAGTTATTCATATGATTGTGGACCAAAATTGTTGATTGATGTTACAGGGATAAAACATTGTTGGTGGATTTTTAACATGGAGAAGATAATAGACTTTATAGTCTATTTGACTCTTCTAATGGATTGCTCGTTCCGCTGCAACTATGGTTGAAATTTTTATCATTTACCATATGTTCTAAATCTCTGATTTATTGTTGATGAAGGCTATTGATAATTGAATTATCTTTAGTCATGATATTCTTTACTGAGCTAGTTGTGCTCACCCTTTTGCTTCACAATTCCTTTCAGGTAATAAGAGTGTAGCTGGGTCGAGCGGGGGTAACAAGGGAATAGAACGGTGGTCATCATTTAGTAGTTATATTTGGTGAAGAAAATAGGGTGAGGCGAACCCAACGTTGGAAGGGTGTTTTGTCACTATCATACAAGATGTCTAATGACATACAACCTCGTGTCATCATAAGACAGGGTTGTGCTCATCCACTTGCTGAGTATATCTATGGGCACTACCTATATAATCTTGGTGTTTGTTTGAAGTATAATTCTCAATTAGAGACAGTGGAGATAATGATAAGTCAAGAGAAGACTCACCATTGGGAAGAATATGATAGTAATCTTCTCGTTTTTCTTTGGGGTCTATTGGGTCAACCAAGGATAATTCTGTGGCCATATGATATCTATCATAACCTAGACGCGTGGCCTCCCATGTACGAAGGTTTCCTTGAGCACTTCCCAAAGATTCTAATTTCTAAAACAGTTTTTGACTATACCTTTATGTAAGGTGTTATTGTGAGGTGATGTCCACGGTTGGAACATGAGTCACATTTGGTATATATTTGTATCCAAACTCACAGCATATGTGTTGTTGTATTTTGCACGACAATTGTTGTAATAAAGTTGTAGTTATTTTCTGTACCATGTATTTGGCGACTCAGAATAGGTTGGATGGAATGGACCTATTTTGGGGTTGTCACAGGTGGTATCAGAGCTTAGGGATATGATCTCTGGCGGAGATCGGGAAATATAACTAGGAGGGGAGAGATGAGTAAATCCTTCGCTAGTGTGTCCTACCTAAGCTTATTTGTTGGTCAGTCATAATATTGGGATATTATGTGATATGTTAATTTGTTCAATTAACCCTTGTTTTGAAGCTGTATTCTAGAATGATATCTGAAATACAGGAGATGAGCAATGGAGAAATTATGATGACAGGGAAGATGGAATCTGAAATGAAAGGAAGGTATTCTCAACTCTTTGAAATACCAGGTACGTAAATTTCGGGGACGAAATTTCATAAGGAGGGGAGATTGTAAGACCCCGAATTTTATGAAATAAAAGTATTCAATTTTTCTTATAATTACTATTCAGTAAATGGTTAAATTGATAAAAGTTTAAAGTTATGAGTGAAATATGATTTTTTTTCAAAATAAGCAAGTGGTTATAAAATAATCATTGTTGTCGGGGAATATTCTTTCTGTCGGGGAATATTCGTACGACGGCGCAGCTATTTGTGGGCCCCATAACAGAATAACTGTCGGGTGAAGAAAACGACAAATTTGAGTTTTTACAAATAACGGCGTAGTTGTTACCGTTAACACTGTTGGAATACCCGGTGGTTAAAATACAGTAATACGCGTTATTGCACAGTAGCACACGGTATTGCATAGTATTTTTGAAATTATTGATTCTTACGTAAGAAGGCACTACTCAATAATTGTTACAGTAATTACTGTTCAATATTTTATTTTATTGATTCAATAATTGCTACGTTGAAATTTTATATTATTGTTGTTCAATAATTGTTGCTGCACAGTATTTCCCATTATCAGATCAATAATTCATATTATTTGAATAGTATTATTAGATAACATTATTGGCAATGTCTAGAAAGTTCTGTCTAAGGAGAGGTTTGGTCATCTAATTGCGCGCCAGTAAGGAGAAATCCTTATTGGAAAGCCCCCTCTTTCCTGGGAACGGCCTGGTTGTCATAAATGTGATTCTGTAATATTATTTGTGAATAATTAATTATTGATTCATATGATAAGAAAATATTTATTTTATGTGGATATAAATGAGGGATATATTTTTGTGGTTAAAAAATGAAGGAGTTAATGTTGAGATTTTTATCCGTATTTTTGTCGGAATGGAGGTATTAAAAATCAGGGTTTTTGAGATATTTTGCGGGGGTTATAATTTTTAATCCGACCGTTGGATCGTGGTAATTTTTGGATATGTTATACATATATAAGTTGAGTATATGCCCACAAATTTTGAACCGTTAAAAATGAACGTATGATTTATTATGAATTTTACGAGATGACTGGTTCAGAAATTGTTGAATTTTCGGAGTTTATCATTTTGGTGGAAAATTCTAGAATTGGTGGGCCCCACTTGTGGTTGGTGAAGAAATGTGCTGAATTATATTTCAAATGTGGTGGGTGGGAATAGTAGCAGGTAAAGCCATCAGGTTGCAGGTCAAACCTACCAAAATTTTCCTATAAATAGAGGGCTAAGTTAGAATTGAAAATCACACCAGAAACATAAGCTTTCTCTCTTTCTCTCTCTATATTATGAAGCATATTTTGTGAGTTTTTAGATACTTGGTGAGTTGCTATTCATCAGTGCAAGTTTCCTTCAGCATCATATCCGATATCCAGTCAGAAGTACTGCTCTTTTGAGGTAAGGGATATTAAGGGATTTTAAGGGTTGTTATGATTTTCAGTTTCGTAATTTTTTTGATCTTCAAAAATTCTGGAAAAATTTGAAATGATATTTTGATGAGTTTTCTTGATTGTGTCCAAAAATGGTGATTTTTGGATGTATAGATTGAGAGTTATGAATTTTATGAGAAAAGACTATTTTAAAAGTAACAGCTTATAATTCCTTGTGGTTAACTCCAAAATTGATGAAATTTTTATTGGGAGTACATGTATATGATAGAAGTATACTCTGTAAATTTCAGAATTTTTAGACAAAAGTACAATTTTTGATAAATGTCTAAATATTCGGCTATTTTGGCCATATGAAAAATAGTAAATGACTTTTAAAAATTCTGAGAAAAATATATGTTCACTATGGGACTATATTATGCTAAATCCCAGAAAAAAATATTTTTGGAACTGATTTGGTATTTTTCATGAAAATGGTCTAGTTATGAGTAAATGAATTAAATATGTTTTGTGAAGAAAGAAAATTGGAAAATAGGATTTTATGGCTTGAGAATCCTATATGAGGTATATGCAGATTTTTGATGAGGGTTTTGGTTATTGATGATGAAATTGTAAGAGTTGGAATTTTATGATGATTAAATGCATGAATTAGTAAAGTGTAAACAATTAAAATAAATTGTTTATAAATTTAAGTAATGTTATTCTTTCAATATCATTATACCGAAATATTGGTATGAATTTTATTGTGGAATTTCTATCTTTTGTGTCGGGGTTACTATTCATGAGTTACTATTCACGATTTACTATTCATGAGTTACGAATATTACTCTTGAGATTAAATCTATATGTTGATTATATTGATTTTATTATCATATATAACATTTTTATAACCCTAATGTTGAAATTCTCTTTCACTTGAGTGTAAAGATGGGTAGATTTTTGGTATGATCATGACTATGGGTTCTCTTTGGCCTGTAGTGCAAAGTTGAATTGTGACTGGTATGATCATGACCATTGAATTTATAATTGAATATCTTTAGCTTAAGTGCAAAGGTGAATTGATCAACATGGTTATAATTATTGTTTATATAAATTCTGAAATGATTATATATTCTTTGAGATATTAATATATTTGGCATGTAGTGCAAATATGAATTGTTGAGGAATATCTTTGGCCTGTAGTGCAAAGATGAATTGTAGATGAATATCTTTGGCCTGTAGTGCAAAGATGGTCTGTTGATGAATATCTTTGGCCCGTAGTGCAAAGATGACCTGTTGTTGAATATCTTTGGCCAGTAATGCAAAGATGAACTGTTGACGAATATCTTTGGCCTGTAGTGCAAAGATGACTTGTTGATGAATATCTTTGCCCCGTAGTGCAAAGATAAAGTTATTAGTATGATTATGAACAGGAACTGTGATTTGGTATAACCATGATGTTTGATGTTTCAGGTGATGAAAATTATCTTCGTCCTGGATGAGAAGAGGAATTTAGAACTACAGTTATGATTATGAGTTATTCATATGATTGTGGACCAAAATTGTTGATTGATGTTACAGGGATAAAACATTGTTGGTGGATTTTTAACATGGAGAAGATAATAGACTTTATAGTCTATTTGACTCTTCTAATGGATTGCTCGTTCCGCTGCAACTATGGTTGAAATTTTTATCATTTACCATATGTTCTAAATCTCTGATTTATTGTTGATGAAGGCTATTGATAATTGAATTATCTTTAGTCATGATATTCTTTACTGAGCTAGTTGTGCTCACCCTTTTGCTTCACAATTCCTTTCAGGTAATAAGAGTGTAGCTGGGTCGAGCGGGGGTAACAAGGGAATAGAACGGTGGTCATCATTTAGTAGTTATATTTGGTGAAGAAAATAGGGTGAGGCGAACCCAACGTTGGAAGGGTGTTTTGTCACTATCATACAAGATGTCTAATGACATACAACCTCGTGTCATCATAAGACAAGGTTGTGCTCATCCACTTGCTGAGTATATCTATGGGCACTACCTATATAATCTTGGTGTTTGTTTGAAGTATAATTCTCAATTAGAGACAGTGGAGATAATGATAAGTCAAGAGAAGACTCACCATTGGGAAGAATATGATAGTAATCTTCTCGTTTTTCTTTGGGGTCTATTGGGTCAACCAAGGATAATTCTGTGGCCATATGATATCTATCATAACCTAGACGCGTGGCCTCCCATGTACGAAGGTTTCCTTGAGCACTTCCCAAAGATTCTAATTTCTAAAACAGTTTTTGACTATACCTTTATGTAAGGTGTTATTGTGAGGTGATGTCCACGGTTGGAACATGAGTCACATTTGGTATATATTTGTATCCAAACTCACAGCATATGTGTTGTTGTATTTTGCACGACAATTGTTGTAATAAAGTTGTAGTTATTTTCTGTACCATGTATTTGGCGACTCAGAATAGGTTGGATGGAATGAACCTATTTTGGGGTTGTCACATTTATGTTGCGAGGAGAGGCAGATTACTGGTGGGAATCGATTAAGTGTACTCAACCTGCCGCACTGAAGATGTCTTGGGAGAAGTTCCAAGAGCTGTTTAATGACAAATACTTTCCCAAAAGTGTTCGTCACATGAAGGAGGTAGAGTTCATCAAATTGGAGCAGAATAATATGGCCGTGTTGCAGTATGAGGCTAAATTTGCTGAGTTGTCCCGGTTTGCGTCCCACTTGGTGGATAATAAAGAGCGAATGACGCAAATGTTTTTGCGAGGTTTGAAACCTAGGATACGTCAACATCTTATTTCTCATAAAATGTATTTGTATTCAGATGTTGTGAATAGGGCTCAGTTAGTGGAGCGCGATAACGAGTCAACGCAATCAAAAGAGAGCAGTCGGCAAAATGATAATACCAGTGAGAGCAGCCATCGAAGCGGTGACAACAAGCGTGGAGGGAATCAACAGGCCAGAAATGGTAACCACTTCGGTGGTAATCAGGGCCAAAACAATAAGAATGGTCATTTCAAGAAGAGGAGATTCAACAATGATGGAAAGACGTCAGCACCAGCACCTGTCGTTAAGGAAGGAGAACGAGCACCTATCATATGCTTCAAATGCAGAGGGGAGGGGCACATTAGTCTAAACTGCGTGATGCCGTCTAAAGCATGTTATAATTGTGGAAGAGAAGGTCATTTAGCTCGATTTTGTCGTTTACCAAAAATAAATTCAGCTAGGATGGAGGCACCAAAGGCCGTCCCAGAAAAGTCAAAACCGATTGTGCAAGGGAGAGCGTTTGTTGTGAACTCTCAGAGAGCAGGGAACCCGAATGAGGTCATCACGGGTAAGCTTATCATAAACTCTAACGAAGTCTATACTTTATTTGATACCGGTTCTACCCATTCTTTTATTTCTCCTACTTGCGCTCATCGATTAAATTTGATTCCAGAGAAATTAGACTTTGACTTAGCAGTTGAAACTCCATTGGGAGAAACCTTCATTACATCCACGGTTTATAAGTCTTGTTTGGTTCAAGTTGGTACCCACACCTTACTTGTCGATCTGATTTCATTAAAAATACTTGCATTTGACGTGATTCTAGGGATTGATTGGTTAACTACTCATCATGCAAAAATTGATTGTTTTCGTAAGGTTGTTAGCTTTCATATTCCTAATCGACCTATTATGCAAATTCAAGCAACCAAACCATTAAAATCAATCGCTGTCATCTCAAGCCATAAAGCTATTCGTTTATTGAAAAACGGATGTCAAGCTTTCTTAGCTCATGTCACAGATCTAAACAAAAATACGCCAGCTTTGAATGATATTTCTGTTGTTAATAAATTTCCTGACGTATTTCCCGAAGAACTTCCTGGCCTACCCCCAGAGCGTGAAATTGAATTTTGTATCGACCTTGAACCCGGTACAAAACCCATTTCCAAAGCCCCATATCGAATGGCTCCTATTGAACTTCAGGAGTTAAAGACTCAACTGCAGGAATTGTTAGACATTGGTTTTATTCGTCCTAGTACTTCTCCTTGGGGTGCTCCTGTTCTATTCGTGAAGAAGAAAGATGGAAGTATGCGACTTTGTATTGATTATCGGGAGTTGAATCATGTCACCATCAAAAATAGGTACCCATTGCCACATATTGATGACCTGTTTGACCAGTTGCAAGGAGCACAATTCTTTTCAAAGATCGATCTTCGTTCTGGATATCATCAGCTGAAGGTTAGAACTGAGGATATTCCAAAGACGACTTTCAGAACTCGGTACGGGCATTATGAATTTCTAGTCATGTCCTTTGGATTGACTAATGCTCCTGCTGCCTTCATGGATATGATGAACAGGGTATTCAAGGAATATTTGGATCACTTTGTGGTCGTCTTTATTGATGGCATCCTTATTTATTCCAAAAGTGGTGAAGATCATGAGCAACACTTGAGGCTGGTACTCCAAAAGCTTCGTGAATACAAGCTTTATGCCAAGTTGAAGAAGTGAGAGTTCTGGCTGGAGGAGGTAGCATTCCTTGGACACGTAGTATTAAGTCGTGGAAAATCTGTTGACCCGACAAAGATTGAAGCTATTCAAAGCTGGGAGCAACCTAAATCAGTGACCGAAGTACGTAGCATTCATGGTTTAGCTGGTTATTATCGGAGATTCGTGGAAGAATTTTCTCGAATCGCTACTCCATTAACTCAGCTGACTCGGAAAGATACAAAGTTCGGTTGGAGCGAAGAATGTGAGAAGAGTTTTCAAGAACTCAAGAGGAGACTCAATTCAGCACCTGTTCTGACAATACCATCTGGCTCGGAGGGATTTGTCGTCTACAGTGATGCTTCGAGCAAAGGATTGGGATGTGTTCTCATGCAACATGGAAAAGTCATAGCCTATACCTCAAGACAACTCAAAGAATATGAGAGGAATTATCCTACTCATGATCTAGAGTTGGAAGCTGTTGTCTTTGCACTTAAAATTTGGAGGCATTACTTGTATGGGGAGAAGGTGGAGATCTTTACGGATCATAAAAGCCTCAAATATTTCTTCACTCAAAAGGAACTTAACATGCGATAACGACGTTGACTTGAACTGTTGAAAGATTATGATCATACCATTCAATACCATCCTGGAAAAGCGAAAACAGCAAACCATTAGAAGAGTCAAGTAGAGAATGAATTCTACTATCTTCTAAGATTTAAAAGTCCATCATCAATATTTTATCCCTGTAACATCAATTAATAATCATCTTTAACTAAATATTCATCTTTACACTACAGACCAAAGATATTTATTTGTATCACCAGTCGGTCATGTTCATCTCAACACCTGTTCATCTTTGCATTACGGGCCAAAGATATTTATCAGTTATTCATTCATCTTTGCACTACAAGCCAAAGATATTCAGTAATATCATCATTTAGGACTGAGGATGATGAAAAATATCTTAAAGAAAACGAATCCAGTGAAACAAAATAACAAATATTAAGGATTCGTATTTCGATTTATCCATGTCCAAAAATACCTTATAATTATTCATAGTGAAGTAAAATTCAAGAATGATCAAAACATGGATACAATCAAAGCTAGTACCCAGAATAGATATTTGGGATGAAAAGAAGAAAATTTTATTTTTCGGTGAATAGTAACTCGTGAATAGTAACTTGTGAATAGTAACTCATGAATAGTAATCCCGACGTGAAAAGTTCCAAATTTGATAAAAATTTCTAACCAATATTTCGGCATAATGATATTGAAGAAATAATATCATTTTCGAATAAAATAACATCCCTTACCTCAAAATATCAGTACTTCTAGTCGGAATACCGGTATAAGGCTGAAAGAAACTTGCTCTGATGAATAGAAACTCTCAAAGTATCTAAATACTCACAAAATACACTCAATAATCTAGAGAGAGAAAGAGAGAAAACCTGTTTCTGGTGTGATTTTCAATTCTAACTTAGCCTTCTATTTATAGGAAAATATTAGCACGCCAAAGCAGACTTAACCTGCAACCTGATGGCTTTACCTGTTACTATTCCCACCCATCACATTTGAATAAAAATCTCAGCACATTTGTTCACCAACTAAGAGTGGGGCCCACCAATTCTAGAATTTTCCACCAAAATGATTAACTCCGAAAATTCAATAATTTCAGAACCAGTCATCTCGTAAAATTCATAATAAATCATATGTTCATTTTTAACGGTTCAAAATTTGTGGACATATACTCAACTTATATATGTATAACATATCCAAAAATTACCACGATCCAACGGTCGGATTAAAAATTATAACCCCCGCAAAATAACTCAAAAATCCTGATTTTTAATACCTCCATTCCGACAAAAATACTGATAAAAACCTCAACATTAACTCTTTCATTTTTAACCACAAAAAAATATCCTTCATTTATATCCACATAAAATAAATATTTCCATATCATATGAATCAATAATTAATTATTCACAAATAATATTACAGAATCACATTTATGACAACCAGGCCGTTCCTAGGAAAGAGGGGACTTTCCAATAAGGATTTCTCCTTACTGGCGCGCAATTAGATGACCAAACCTCTCCTTAGACAGAACTTTCTAGACATTGCCAATAATGCTATCTAATAATATTATTTAAATAATATGAATTATTGATCTGATAATAAAAAATACTGTGCAGTGACAATTATTGAAACAACAATAATATAAAATATCAACGCAACAATTATTGAATCAATAAAATAAAATATTAAACAGTAACTACTGTAACAATTATTGAGTAGTGCCTTCTTACGTAAGAATCAATAATTGGTGCAATACCGTGTGCTACTGTATTTTAACCACCAGGTATTCCAACAGTATTAACGGTAACAACTACGTCGTTATTTATAAACAACTTATACTTGTCGTTTTCTTCATCCAATCGCTTTCCGTTATGGGGCCCACACAAGGCTGCGCCGTCGTACGAATATTCCCCGACAGCAAGAATATTCCACGACCAAACGAATATTCCCCGACAAAATGAATATTTTATAACCACTTGCTTATTTTGCAAAATTTGCATATTTCACCCATAACCAAAGTATTATATCAAATTAACCCCTTATTATTCACAATAATATTTAGAGAAAATTTGATTTTATTCATTAATAAGCTGGGGTCTTACAACCTCCCCTACTTATGAAATTTCGTCCTCGAAATTGACGTACGTACCTGATATTTCGAAAAGGTGACGATACCTCGCTTTTATTTTTGATTCCAGCTCCCAGGTCATTTCTTCAATAGCATGATTTCTCCACAAAACCTTAACTTGTGGTATAACCTTTGTGCGTAGGACATGCTATTTCCTATCCAAGATCTTAACAGGTACCTCCTCGTACGTTAAATCTTCGGCTATCTCTTCTGGTTCTAAAGCAATAATATGATTCAGGTCGTCCACATATTTACGTAATATCGATACGTGAAAAACGTTATGAACACGCGACATACTTAGCGTTAAGGCGAGTCTATAGGCCACAATTCCTAGTCGATCGAGGATTTCATATAAATCGAAGGCTTGAGCTTTCTTCTCTTCATCGACTCTTACTTCTAGAATAACACATTCTTACACTTTCTTCTTTATATTCATCAGCTCCAGGTCTGTAGCTTGAGCGACTTTAATGTTATCGATTAAAGTCGATTTTACTCGTATATCATCACGTGGGTCCTTAGAGTCATTAAATCTATCTCTATCATTTATAAATTATACAAAATAGGTCTTGGGTTCAACAATATCGTACTCGTACTCGTGTACAATCTTCTACTCAACGCGTCAGCTACCACGTTCGTTTTTCCAGGATGGTATGGTCAGAATAGGTTCCGAATGAGTCGCCTCTTGAGCTATTGAAAAATCTTCTCGCATTCCTTGCTCCATACGAATTTTGTATCTTTCTGAATCAGCTAAGTTAACGGAGTAGCGATTCGAGAAAATCCTTCGACGAATCTCCGATAGTAACCAGTTAAGCCCAGAAAGCTATGTACTTTGGTCACCAACTTCGGTTGCTCTCAATTGTGATTCATATCCCAATCTTGGATAGCACGCCATAATGGCACCTATTGTTTTACCACCACACAAATATAGAGTCCCTAACGGAGAGTCTGGCTTTGGTGCATTCCACAAAGGAAGTCACCAGATAGAGGCTCGGGTACCAACTTCTATAGTTGGGTTTTTAACTCCTGAAGTTCAATAGGAGCTATTCAATATGAGATTTTAGAAATGGGTTTTGTATCGAGTTTAAGATCAATACAAAAATTCAATATCACGCTCTGGGTTAGGCCAGGAAATTCTTTAGAAAATACGTCAGGAAATTCACTAACAACAAAAATATCATTCAAATCTGACGTATTTTTGTTCAAGTCCATGACATGGGCTAAGAAAGCTTGACATTCATTTTTCAATAAACGAATGGTTTTATGGCTTGGTATGACAGCGATTAATTTTAGTGGTTTGGTTGCTTGAATTCGCATAACAGGTTAGTTAGGAATATGAAAACTAATAACCTTACGAAAACAATCAATTTTGGCGTGATGAGTAGTTAACCAATCAATTCCTAAAATCACATCAAAAGCAAGTATCTTTAAAGAGATAAGGTCAACAGGTAATGTGATTGTGCCAACTTGGATTAAGCAAGATTTATAAACTGTAGATGTAATGAAAGTTTCTCCTAACGGAGTCTCCACAGATAGGTCAAAGTCTAATTTCTCCGAAGTCAAGTTTAAACGTTGAGCACAAGCAGGAAAGATAAAAGAATGGGTAGAACCGGTATCTAGTAAGGTATAAACTTCGCAAGAATTTATAATTAACTAACCCGTTATACCTTCGTTCGGGTTCCTCGCATTTTGGACAGTCACGACAAACGCTCTTCCAGAAACCGCCGACTTTATTTTGTCCGTATCCGCCTTTGGTGTCACCGTCCCAGCTGGACTTGGTTTCGCTATAGTAAAATCTCGAGCGATATGTCCTTCATTTCCACAATTATAACATACCTTGAACTGTTGTGGGCAGTTTGGACTTATATGTCCCTCCTCTCCGCATCTGTAACATCTAACTGGCGGTCGTTCTCCTCCCCTAGAATTTGTTCCTGGTGCTGGTGCTGCTGTCGATGTCTTCTTGTCATCGTTAAATCTTCTCTTCTTGAAATTTCCACTTGACTCACCTCTCTTATTATCATGGCCACTATGACCACCCGAGTGGTTACCACTTTTGTCTGTATTTTTCCCTCCTCGCTGGTTCTCATCGCTCCGATGACTGATGTCACCAGTATGACCTTGGTGTTGGTCCATCGATTGAACATACTCATTATCTCGCTCTAATAATTGAACCCTGTTTACAACATCTGAATATAAAGAAAATTTATGAGAGATAAGATATTGCCGAATCTCGGGTTTTAAACCTCTTAGAAACATCCTTGTCATTCGTTCCTCATTTTCGACCAAATGAGGTGCAAACCTGGATAACTCTGCCAATTTTGTCTCGTACTGGGACACCGTCATGTTATTTTTTTCTAGTATGATAAACTCCACCTCCTTCATATGGCGAATACTTTCACGAAAGTACTTGTCATTGAACAGTTTCTAAAATATTTCCCATGACATGTTGAGTGCGTCAGGCTGGGTACGCTTCACAGACTCCCACCAGTAGTCTGCCTCAACGCGGAACATAAAGGTGGCGAATAGAGCCTTCTGTTCCTCCGTGCATCCCAAGACATCGAATATCTTGGTAATTTGCTTGACCCACGTTTCCGCCATAATTGGATCCGGCTTTCTCTTAAATTCTAGTGGTTCCAATTCTTTGAACTGCTTGGTTGTGACAAACCGCGCGTTGTTATCATTTCCACCAGTATTTTGCACACGAGTCTCCCTCGTCTGATTTTGCATGAACTGTAAAAAGCTCCTAAACATTCCATCATTTATCGTTTGCTCGGTAACGTTGTTTACATGAGGAATATTATCTTCCTGTTGCACGTTCCCCTAAGTGGTGATCAAAGGTGTCTCCACGGTCTGATTTACTCCATTATTAACGTTTTCAGCTGCCATTCATAAATACTGCCATAAAATAAGGGTTAATAGTCATGCCATATATTATCCCTATACTCTGACCGACCAAATAAATACCAAATAAACTTAGTCAGGTCATACTAGCGAAGTAATTCCCCGTCTCTCCCCTTCTAGTTCTTGTCTCACATCTCAGCCAGGGATCATATCCCTAAACTCTGATACCAACTGTGACGCTCCCAAAATAGGTATACAACACCCATTCTGAGTCGCCAAATACATGGTACAAAAAGCAAACTACAACTTCAATAATACAATTGTCGTGCAAAATACGACAACACATACTGTGAGTTTAAATACAAATATTGTCTTCTAGACAATATCCACACTCAAATAAGTCCTCATTACAATTATTCAAATACTATTTTATAAAAATAGTGAGGACTGCTAAAACATCTTTCTAGAACCATCACTCCATACCCCGACTAGATCCTGCTATGTTCTCACATCCTAAGAAGAAAAATGAAACAAAAAGGAAAAGGGTGAGCTCAACTAGCCCAGTAAAAAATATTATGACTAAGATAATATACAACAAATTATCATTAGTATTCAACAGAAAAAAATCTGATAGAATATAATCGACAACAAGTTTTAGATCAACAACTGCAGCAAAAACAGCAAACCATTAAAAGAGTCAAGTAGAGAATGAATTCTACTATCTTCTAAGATTTTAAAGTCCATCATCAATATTTTATCCCTGTAACATCAATTAATAATCATCTTTAACCAAATATTCATCTTTGCACTACAGGCCAAAGATATTCATTTGTATCACCAGTCGGTCATGTTCATCTCAACACCTGTTCATCTTTGCACTACGGGCCAAAGATATTCATCAGTTAATCATTCATCTTTGCACTACATGCCAAAGATATTCAGTAATATCATCATTTAGGACTGAGGATGATGAAAAATATCTTAAAGAAAACGAATCCAGTGAAACAGAAGGATAAATAGTAGGGATTCGTATAACAGTTTATCCAAGATCAATAATACTTCATAATAATCAATTGTGAAGCAAAATTAAAAAATAAAGATCAAAACATGGATACAATCAAAGATAGTAACCATAATAGACAACTTGGACAAAAAGAAAAATTTTTTATTTTTCGGTGAATAGTGTCGTATACGTGAATAGTAACGTATACGTGAATAGTAACCCCACAAAAGTTTCAAATTTGATAAAAAGTTCATATCAATATTTTGGCATAATGATATTGAAGAAAATATCATTTAAGAAGAAGATAATATCCCTTACCTCAAAATATCAGTACTTCTGGTCGGAATACCGGTATAAGGCTGAAAGAAACTTGCTCTGATGAATAGAAACTCTCAAAGTATCTAAATACTCACAAGATACACTCAATAATCTAGAGAGAGAAAGAGAGAAAACTTGTTTCTGGTGTGATTTTTAATTCTAACTTAGCCCTCTATTTATATGAAAATGTTAGCACGCCGAAGCAGACTTAACATGTAACCTGATGGCTTTACCTGCTACTATTCCCACCCACCATATTTGAATAAAAATCTCAGCACATTTCTTCACCAACCAAGAGTGGAGCCCACCAATTCTAGAATTTTCCACCAAAATGATAAACTCCGAAAATTTAACAATTTCTGAACCAGTCATCTCGTAAAATTCATAATAAATCATACGTTCATTTTTAACGGTTCAAAATTTGTGGACATATATTCAACTTATATATGTATAACATATCCGAAAATTACCATGATCCAACGGTCGGATTAAAAATTATAACCCCCGTAAAATATCTCAAAAATCCTGATTTTTAATACCTCCATTCCGACAAAAATACTGATAAAAACCTCAACATTAACTCCTTCATTTTTAACCACAAAAATATATCCCTCATTTATATCCACATAAAATAAATATTTCCTTATCATATGAATCAATAATTAATTATTCACAAATAATATTACAGAATCACATTTATGACAACCAGACCGTTCCCAGGAAAGAGGGGGCTATCCAATAAGGATTTTTTCCTTACTGGCGCGCAATTAGATGACCAAACCTCTCTTTAGACAGAACTTTCTAGACATTACCAATAATATTATCTAATAATATTATTCAAATAATATGAATTATTGATCTGATAATGGGAAATACTGTGCAGTGACAATTATTGAAACAACAATAATATAAAATATCAATGCAGCAATTATTGAATCAATAAAAAAAATATTGAATAGTAACTACTGTAACAATTATTGAGTAGTGTCTTCCTTCGTAAGAATCAATAATTGGTGCAATACCGTGTGCTACTGTATTTTAACCACCAGATATTCTAATAGTATTAACGGTAACAACTACGACGTTAATTATAAACAACTTATACTTGTTATTTTTTTCATCCAATCGCTTTTTGTTATGGGGCCCACACAAGGCTGCGCCGTCGTACGAATATTCCCCTACAGCAAGAATATTCTACGACCAAACGAATATTCACCGACCAAAAATAAATATTTTATAACCACTTGCTTATTTGAAATATTTACGCATTTTACCCATAACTAACCACATTAATCAAATCAACCCTTTCTATTCTAAAATAATAAATAGAAGAAATTTAATTTCATTTATTAATAAGTTGGGGTCTTACAACCTCCCATCCTTATGAAATTTCGTCCTCGAAATTGACGTACGTACCTGGTGTTTCGAAAAGGTGAGGATACCTCGCTTTCATTTCTGATTCCAACTCCCAGGTCATTTCTTCAATAGCATGGTTTCTCCACAAAACCTTAACTTGTGGTATAACCTTCGTGCGTAGAAAATGCACTTTCCTATCCAAGATCTTAACAGGTACCTCCTCGTACGTTAAATCTTCGGCTATCTCGTCTGGTTCTAACTCAATTATGTGGTTCGGGTCTTTCACATATTTATGAAGCACAGATGTAAGACCCCAACTTTTATAAATAAAGATGAATTTTCTATAAATATCATTTTTGAATATTATGGAGTTAATTTGATATAATGTTATAGTTGTGGGTAATATTTATAAATTTTGTAAAGTACGCAAGTTGTTATATAATATTCGATTGGTCGGGAAATATTCGTTTTAATAGGGAATATTCGTACAACGGCACAATCATTGGTGGACTCCACAATAGAATTATTGTCGGATTGAGAAAACGACAAAAATATTTTATTAAAAATAACGGCGGAAGTTTTACCATTGATACTGTTGAACTACTCGATAGTAAAAGTACAGTAATACGTGTGGTTGCATAGTAACACACGGTATTGATTATTAATGCTTATGTGAGAAGTCACTCAGTTTGATTCAATTATTGTCAGTTAATAATATGAATTATTTAGCGATAATGACGTTTTGTTTTATTCGTATTATTAACGTAATAAAATAGAAACATCTTTTTATATAAAACAAAATACTTTATTAAAGTTATTCTATAAATAAAATATATTATATTTTATTTAAAAGATTTTTCTTTAAATATGGACCGTCAGATTAAAGTAATCAATCTGGACCGTTCATGGATTAGTTACTATGCATTCTATTTTTCTATAAATAGCAGCTCATTCCTTCATTATTTCTTACGAATTCACTGAACTCTAGAGAGAGAAACTATAGAGAGAAACTATAGAGAGAGAAGAAGAGTATTCTGCTACTTAACTACTTCCTTATTTCAGCTCTTCTTTAAAACGGTAAGGAGTGTTATTCTTTCTTATTCATGAAGAGAACTGTTGTTATTCCATTTCTTATTATTCTGTTGGAATAACCTGTATACGCGGTCTACCCTATACTTGGTGACATTCTTCTATTATTCTGTTAGAACATCCTGTCTGTGTGTTTTACACCGGACCTGGTTCCGTTTTTATTATTATTCTGTTAGAACATCCTGTCTGTGTGTTTTGGACCTGGTTCCGTCTTGTTATTATTCTGTTGGAACATCCTATCTGTGTGTTTTATATCGGACCTGGTTCCATTATTTATTATTCTGTCGGAATATCCTGTCTGGGCGTTTACGCCGGACCTGGTTCCATTATTTATTATTCTGTCGGAATATCCTGTCTGTGCGTTTACGCCGGACCTGGTTCCATTATTTATTATTCTGTTGGAATAACCTGTCTGTGCGGTCTATCGCATGTGGTGATTTCTTTTGTTATTCCATTCTTTATTATACTCAGTTGGTTAAGTTTTGACTTCTATACTCCATGAAATTAGTGGAATATCCTTGATAATTACGGTTCATCCAGTATCTTTTTATGAAAATATTCTTCTAAGTATTTTTGAATTTTACTCCACAAAGCAGTATCATGTTGACAATTTGGACGTTGTTAATTCTTGGATAAATTAATTCTTGAACTTGTTTTATTGAATTCTTATATCATTGTCATCATCCTAATGTTTATAAAATGTTAAAAGTCATCTGTGGCCTATAGTGCATAGATGGACTTGGTATGATTATGAACAGGGATTATTCGGTATAATCATGACCGTAATGTTACAAATGATGTGGTAAAAGTCCTCATTGGCCCGTAGTGCATTGATGGACAGTTGTTGGCATGATCATGAAAATTAATGAATACACGAATATCCTTGGCCGTAGTACAGGGGTGATTCGATGATGTGGATTATTTTATTAAGCTGAGTCCTAGCGATCACAATGTTGAAAAACCTTTTAAATCATAAAAGATAGTAGAGTTTATTTTCTACTTGACTCTTTTAATGGATTGCTTGTTCCGCTACAGTTAAACTTGATGTCTATTATATTTTATCAGTTTAACATTGTTGAAGGCTAATGATAATTTATTCTGCATTATCTTAGTCATAATATTTTTTACTGGACTAGTTGAGCTCACCCTTTCTTTCACTGTTCTCTTCAGGAAATGAGAACGTAGCTGGGGCAAGTCGGGGAACGGAGTGATGGTCCGAATGATAGTATTAGTTAGTAGTCCTCACTATTCTATGTAATAGTGTGTTAATAAATGTAATGAGGACTCCTTTTGAGTATGAATACTCTCTAGAAGATAATATTTGTATTCAAACTCACAGTTTATGTTTTGTCGTATTGTACACGACAGTTGTATTAGTAAGTTGTATTTGTATTCTGTACTATGTATCTGACGACCCAAGATGGGTGATGTATACCTAATTTTGGGGGCGTCACAGTTGGTATCAGAGCTTAGGGATATGCTCCCTGGCTAAGATGTGAGAATAGAACTAGGAGGGGAGAGACGGGGAATTCCTTCGCTAGTATGACCTACCTAAGTTTATTTGCATGGTATTTAATTGGTCGATCATAATATAAGGATAATATATGACATATCAATTAACTTTTATTTTGTGGCAGTATCTGAAAATGGCATCTGAGAATGTTGAGAATAGCAGTAGAGCACAGGCGACTGTTGATTCACCACATATCAATAATCAGGATAATGTGCATCAGGAAGGTGACAATCCTCACGCAAACAACAACACTGACCAAATGATGAATGATGGAATGTTCAGAAGGTTTATGCAGTTCATGCAACAGCAGGCGAGAGCGGCTCCTGTCCAAAATATAGGTGGAAACACTAAAAACTCTCGGACGGTCACCGCTAAACAGTTCAAGGAGCTGGGACCACCAGAGTTTAAGGGAGAGCCAAAACCACTTATAGCGAAAACATGGATAAAGCAGATTACCAAGATATTTGATGTCTTGGGATGCTCCGAGGAGCAAAAGGTTCCCTTTGCCGCCTTTATGTTGCGAGGAGAGGCAGATTACTGGTGGGAATCGATTAAGCGTACTCAACCTGCCGCACTGAAGATGTCTTGGGAGAAGTTCCAAGAGCTGTTCAATGACAAATACTTTCTCGAAAGTGTTCGTCACATGAAGGAGGTGGAGTTCATCAAATTGGAGCAGAATAATATGACCGTGTCGCAGTATGAGGCTAAATTTGCTGAGTTGTCCCGATTTGCGTCCCACTTGGTGGATAATGAAGAGCGAATGACGCGAATGTTTTTGCGAGGTTTGAAACCTGAGATACGTCAACATCTTATTTCTCATAAACTGTGTTTGTATTCAGATGTTGTGAATAGGGCTCAGTTAGTGGAGCGCGATAACGAGTCAACGCAACCAAAAGAGAGCAGTCGACAAAATGATAATACCAGTGAGAGCAGTCATCGAAGCGGTGACAACAAGCGTGGAGGGAATCAACAGGCCAGAAATGGTAACCACTTCGGTGGTAATCAGGGCCAAAATAATAAGATTGGTCATTTCAAGAAGAGGAGATTCAACAATGATGGAAAGACGTCAGCACCAGCACCCATTGTTAAGGAAGGAGAACGACCACCTATGTCCAAACTGCGCGATGCCGTCTAAAGCATGTTATAATTGTGGAAGAGAAGGTCATTTAGCTCGATTTTGTCGTTTACCAAAAACAAGTTCAGCCAAGATGGAGACACCAAAGGCCGTCCCAGAAAAGTCAAAACCGGTAGTGCAAGGGAGAGCGTTTGTTGTGACCTCCCAGAAAGTAAGAAACCCGAATGAGGTCATCACGGGTAAGCTTATCATAAACTCTAACGAAGACTATACTTTAT
This sequence comes from Panax notoginseng, assembly GCA_016801055.1. NCBI lineage: Eukaryota > Viridiplantae > Streptophyta > Magnoliopsida > Apiales > Araliaceae > Panax > Panax notoginseng. Next base: position 18,724,484 of record CM029015.1, read on the forward strand.
TTGATACTGGTTCTACCCATTCTTTTATTTCTCCTACTTGCGCTCATCGATTAAATTTGACTCCGGAGAAATTAGACTTTGATTTATCTGTTGAAACTCCATTGGGAGAAACCTTCATTACATCCACGGTTTATAAGTCTTGTTTGGTTCAAGTTGGTACCCACACATTACCTGTCGATCTGATTTCATTAAAAATACTTGCATTTGACGTGATTCTAGGGATTGATTGGTTAACTACTCATCATGCAAAAATTGATTGTTTTCGTAAGGTTGTTAGCTTTCATATTCCTAATCGACCTATTATGCGAATTCAAGCAACCAAACCATTAAAATCAATCGCTGTCATCTCAAGCCATAAAGCTATTCGTTTATTGAAAAACGGATGTCAAGCTTTCTTAGCTCATGTCACGGATCTAAACAAAAATACGTCAGTTTTGAATGATATTTCTATTGTTAATAAATTCCCTGACGTATTCCCTGAAGAACTTCCTGGCCTACCCCCAGAGCGTGAAATTGAATTTTGTATCGACCTTGAACCCGGTACAAAACCCATTTCCAAAGCCCCATATCGAATGGCTCCTATTGAACTTCAGGAGTTAAAGATCCAACTGCAGGAATTGTTAGACATTGGCTTTATTCGTCCTAGTACTTCTCCTTGGGGTGCTCCTGTGCTATTCGTGAAGAAGAAAGATGGAAGTATGCGACTTTGTATTGATTATCGGGAGTTGAATCATGTCACCATCAAAAATAGGTACCCATTGCCACGTATTGATGACCTGTTTGACCAGTTGCAAGGAGCACAATTCTTTTCAAAGATCGATCTTCGTTCTGGATATCATCAGCTGAAGGTTAGAACTGAGGATATTCCAAAGACGGCTTTCAGAACTCGGTACGGGCATTATGAATTTCTAGTCATGTCCTTTGGATTGACTAATGCTCCTGCTGCCTTCATGGATATGATGAACAGGTATTCAAGGAATATTTGGATCACTTTGTGGTCGTCTTTATTGATGACATCTTTATTTATTCCAAAAGTCGTGAAGATCATGAGCAACACTTGAGGCTGGTACTCCAAAAGCTTCGTGAATACAAGCTTTATGCCAAGTTGAAGAAATGCGAGTTCTGGCTGGAGGAGGTAGCATTCCTTGGGCACGTAGTATCAAGTCGTGGAATATCGGTTGACCCGGCAAAGATTGAAGCTATTCAAAGCTGGGAGCAACCTAAATCAGTGACCGAAGTACGTAGCTTTCTTGGTTTAGCTGGTTATTATCGGAGATTCGTGGAAGGATTTTCTCGAATCGCTACTCCATTAACTCAGCTGACTCGGAAAGATACAAAGTTCGGTTGGAGCGAAGAATGTGAGAAGAGTTTTCAAGAACTCAAGAGGAGACTCATTTCAGCACCTGTTCTAACAATACCATCTGGCTCGGAGGGATTTGTCATCTACAGTGATGCTTCGAGCAAAGGGTTGGGATGCGTTCTCATGCAACATGGAAAAGTCATAGCCTATGCATCAAGACAACTCAAGGAATATGAGAGGAATTATCCTACTCATGATCTAGAGTTGGCAGCTGTTGTCTTTGCACTTAAAATTTGGAGGCATTACTTGTATGGGGAGAAGGTGGAGATCTTTACGGATCATAAAAGCCTCAAATATTTCTTCACTCAAAAGGAACTCAACATGCGACAACGACGTTGGCTTGAACTGTTGAAAGATTATGATCATACCATTCAATACCATCCTGAAAAAGCGAACGTGGTAGCTGACGCATTGAGTAGAAGATCATATGCAAGTACGAGTGCGATATTGTCAACACAAAGGCCCATTTTGTGTGACTTGCAAAGGATGGAGATAGAGTTAAAGACTCCAGGGACCCATGTGATGATGGCGAATATACGAGTAGAACCAACTTTAATCGATAAAGTTAAAGCTGCTCAAGCTACAGACCTGGAGCTGATGCGTATGAGGAAGAAAGTGCAAGAAGGTGCTATGCCGGAAGCAAGAATCGATGAAGAAGGAATACTTCGAGTCAACTCCAGACTTTGTGTTCCTAACAACCCTGATTTAAAGTATGAAATCATGATGGAGGCGCACAACACACCGTTTGCAATCCATCCTGGAAGTACCAAAATGTATCATGATCTTCGTCATACATTTTGGTGGAGCAATATGAAGAGAGAGATAGCGTTGTTTATCTCAAGGTGTTTAACTTGTCAACGAGTCAAAGCGGAGCATCAAGTACCAAAAGGTCCATTGCAACCACTTGAAATTCCAGAATGGAAGTGGGAGCACATTACCATGGATTTCGTTACCGGTCTTCCTAAGGTTTCTCAAGGTATAGATGCGATTTGGGTCATTGTTGATAGATTGACCAAGTCTGCTCATTTCTTACCGATACGAGAAACTTATACACTTGAACGTCTTGCTCGTATGTACATAAACGAGATTGTAAGACTGCATGGTATGCCAGTATCCATAGTTTCTGATCGAGACCCAAGATTCACTTCACGATTTTGGGTTAGTTTACAAAAAGCTATGGGCACAGATTTACGATTTAGTTCGGCATATCATCCTCAGACGGACGGACAATCAGAGAGGACTATTCAAACTCTAGAAGATTAATTAAGACTCTGTGTCCTTGACTTCAAGGGAAGTTGGGACAAGTTCTTACCATTGGTGGAGTTTTCCTATAACAACAGTTATCAAGCAAGTATTGGCATGGCTCCATTCAAAGCATTGTATGGAAGAAAATGTCGTTCTCCAGTATGCTGGGATGAGGTGGGTGAAGCAACGTTGTTGGGACCGGAGTTGGTACGTATGACTACAGAAAATATTCAAACGATCCGACAACGTATAAAAACCTCACAAGATCGACAAAAGAGTTATGCTGATCTTCATCGAAAGGACGTGAAATTTTATATAGGAGATCATGTGTTCTTACGTGTTGCTCCATGGAAAGGAGTTACGAGATTTGAAAAGAAAGGACGTGGAATTTGATATAGGAGATCATGTGTTCTTACGTGTTGCTCCATGGAAAGGAGTTACGAGATTTGAAAAAAGAGAAAAGCTCAATCCTCGATTCATCGGTCCATTTTTAATCCTCGATCGAGTAGGAACTGTGGCTTATAGACTCGCTTTACCACCAAGTATGTCTCGTGTTCATAATATTTTTCACATATCCATGTTACGCAAATATGTGGAAGACCCGAACCACATTATTGAGTTAGAACCGGACGAAATAGCAGAAGATTTGACGTATGAAGAAGTTCCTGTTCAAATCTTGGATAAGAAGAACATATTCTACGCTCCAAGGTTATACCTCAAGTCAAAGTTTTGTGGAGAAACCACGATGTTGAGGAAATGACTTGGGAGTTAGAATCTGAAATGAAATCAAGGTATCCTTACCTCTTCGACATACCAGGTACGTACCCTAATTTCGAGGGCAAAATTTCATAAGAAGGGGAGGTTGTAAGACCCCAACTTTTATAAATAAAGATGAATTTTCTATAAATATCATTTTTGAATATTATGGAGTTAATTTGATATAATGTTATAGTTGTGGGTAATATTTATAAATTTTGCAAAGTACGCAAGTTGTTATATAATATTCGATTGGTCGGGGAATATTCGTTTTAACAGGGAATATTCGTACAACGGCACAATCATTGGTGGACCCCACAACAGAATTATTGTCGGATTGAGAAAACGACAAAAATATTTTATTAAAAATAACGGCGGAAGTTTTACCATTGATACTGTTGAACTACTCGGTAGTAAAAGTACAGTAATACGTGTGGTTGCATAGTAGCACACGGTATTGATTATTAATGCTTATGTGAGAAGTCACTCAGTTTGATTCAATTATTGTCAGTTAATAATATGAATTATTTAGCGATAATGACGTTTTGTTTTATTCGTATTATTAACGTAATAAAACAGAAACATCTTTCTATATAAAACAAAATACTTTATTAAAGTTATTCTATAAATAGAATATATTATATTTTATTTAAAAGATTTTTCTTTAAATATGGACCGTCAGATTAAAGTAATCAATCTGAACCGTTCATGGATTAGTTACTATGCATTCTATTTTTCTATAAATAGCAGCTCATTCCTTCATTATTTCTTACGAATTCACTGAACTCTAGAGAGAGAAACAATAGAGAGAGAAGAAGAGTATTCTACTACTTAGCTACTTCCTTATTTCAGCTCTTCTTTAAAACGGTAAGGGGTGTTATTCTTTCTTATTCATGAAGAGAACTGTTGTTATTCCATTTTTTATTATTCTGTTGGAATAACCTGTATACGCGGTCTACCCTATACTTGGTGACATTCTTCTATTATTCTGTTGGAACATCCTGTCTGTGTGTTTTACACCGGACCTGGTTCCGTTTTTATTATTATTCTGTTGGAACATCCTGTCTGTGTGTTTTACACCGGACCTGGTTCTGTCTTGTTATTATTCTGTTGGAACATCCTGTCTGTGTGTTTTACACCGGACCTGGTTCCATTATTTATTATTCTGTCGGAATATCCTGTCTGTGCGTTTACGCCGGACCTGGTTCCATTATTTATTATTCTGTTGGAATAACCTGTCTGTGCGGTCTATCGCATGCATGGTGATTTCTTTTGTTATTCCATTCTTTATTATACTCAGTTGGTTAAGTTTTGACTTCTATACTCCATGAAATTAGTGGAATATCCTTGATAATTGCGGTTCATCCAGTATCTTTTCATGAAAATATTCTTCTAAGTATTCTTGAATTTTACTCCACAAAGCAGTATCATGTTGACAATTTGGACGTTGTTAATTCTTGGATAAATTAATTCTTGAACTTGTTTTATTGAATTCTTATATCATTGTCATCATCCTCATGTTTATAAAATGTTAAAAGTCATCTGTGGCCTGTAGTGCATAGATGGACTTGGTATGATTATGAACAGGGATTATTCGGTATAATCATGACCGTAATGTTACAAATGATGTGGTAAAAGTCCTCATTGGCCCGTAGTGCATTGATGGACAGTTGTTGGCATGATCATGACCATTAATGAATACACGATTATTCTTGGCCGTAGTGCAGGGGTGATTCGATGATGTGGATTATTTTATTAAGCTGAGTCCCAGCGATCACAATGTTGAAAAACCTTTTAAATCATAAAAGATAGTAGAGTTTATTTTCTACTTGACTCTTTTAATGGATTGCTTGTTCCGCTGCAGTTAAACTTGATGTCTATTATATTTTATCAGTTTAACATTGTTGAAGGCTAATGATAATTTATTCTGCATTATCTTAGTCATTATATTTCTTACTGGGCTAGTTGAGCTCACCCTTTCTTTCACTGTTCTTTTCAGGAAATGAGAACGTAGCTGGGGCAAGTCAGGGAATGGAGTGATGGTCTGAATGATAGTATTAGTTAGTAGTCCTCACTATTCTATGTAATAGTGTGTTAATAAATGTAATGAGGACTCCTTTTGAGTATGAATACTCTCTAGAAGATAATATTTGTATTCAAACTCACAGTTTATGTTTTGTCGTATTGTACATGACAGTTGTATTAGTAAGTTGTATTTGTATTCTATACTATGTATCTGACGACCCAAGATGGGTGATGTATACCTAATTTTGGGGGCGTCACAACAGATATGTGAAAAACATTATGAACACAAGACATGCTTGGAGGTAATGCGAGTCTATAGGCCACATTTCCTATTCGGTCAAGAATCTCAAATGGACCGATAAATCGTGGATTGAGCTTTCTTCTTTTCCCAAATCTTGTAACTCCTTTCCATGGTGCAACACGTAACAATGCATGATCCCCAATATTAAATTCTACATCCTTTCGATGAAGATCCGCATAACTCTTTTGTCGATCCTGTGCTGTTTGTATACGTTGTCGAATTGTTTGGATCTTCTCTGTAGTTATGTATACCAATTCTAGTCTCAACAATGTTGCTTCACCCACCTCGTCCCAGCATACTGGAGATCGACACTTTCGTCCATATAAGGCTTCAAATGGAGCCATACCTATACTTTCCTGATAATTATTGTTGTAGGAGAATTCCACCAGTGGTAAGTACTTATCCCAACTTCCTTTGAAATCTAGAACACAGAGTCTTAATAGATCTTCAATGGTTTGAATAGTCCTCTCTGATTGCCCGTCCGTTTGAGGATGGTATGCTGAACTGAATCGTAAATTCGTGCCCATAGCTTTCTGCAAGCTAACCTAAAATCGTGAAGTGAATCTTGGGTCACGATCCGAAACTATGGATACTGGCATGCCATGCAATCTCACAATCTCATTCACGTACATACTAGCAAGATGTTCAAGGGAATAAGTCTCACGTATAGGCAAGAAATGGGCAGACTTGGTTAATCTATCAACAATGACCTAAATCGCATCTATGCCTTGAGAAACCTTGGGAAGACCTGTAACGAAATTCATGGTAATATGTTCCCACTTCCATTTTGGGATCTCAAGTGGTTGCAATGGGCCATTTGGCACTTGATGCTCCGCCTTTATATGTTGACAAGTTAAACACCTCGAGATAAACTCCTCGATCTCTCTTTTCATATTGCTCCACCAAAATGTATGTCGAAGATCGTGATACATTTTGGTACTCCCAGGATGGATTACAAACGGTGTGTTGTGTGCCTCCATCATTATTCTATGCTTCAAGTTAAAATCGTTAGGAACACAAAGTCTGGAGTTGACTCGAAGTATTCCTTCTTCATCGATTCTTGCTTCTGGAATAGCACATTCGTGCACTTTCTTCTTCATACGCATCAGCTCTATGTCCGTAGCTTGAGCGGCTTTAATTTTATCAATTAAAGTCGGTTCTACTCGTATATTTGATATCATCATGTGGGTACTTGGAGCCTTCATCTCTATCTCCATCCTTTACAAATCATACAAAATGGGCATTTGTGTTAACACCATTGCACTCGTACCCGTGTATGATCTTCTACTCAATGTGTCAGCTACTACGTTCGCTTTTCCAGGATGATATTAGATCGTATGATCGTAATCTTTCAACAGCTCAAGCCAACGTCGTTGCCGCATGTTGAGTTCCTTTTGGGTGGATAAATATTTGAGGCTTTTATGATCCGTATAGATCTCCACTTTCTCCCCATACAGGTAGTGTCTCCAAATCTTCAACGCAAAAACGACTGCTGCCAACTCCAAATCATGAGTAGGATAATTCATCTCATATTCTTTGAGTTGTCGCGAGGCATAGGCTATGACTTTCCCATATTGCATGAGAACACATCCTAACCCTTTGCCTGAAGCATCGCTGTAGATAACAAATCCATCCGAACCAGATGGTATTGTCAGAACAGGTGCCGAAATGAGTCTCCTCTTGAGTTCTTGAAAACTCTTCTCACAATCCTCACTCCAACCGAATTTTGTATCCTTCTGAGTCAGCTGAGTTAACGGAGTAGCGATTCTAGAAAATCCTTCCACGAATCTCCGATAATACCCAGCTAAGCCCAGAAAGCTACGTACTTCGGTCACTGACTTCGGTTGCTCCCAACTTTGTATGGCTTTAATCTTCGTCGGGTCGACAGATACTCCATGTTTTGACATCACGTGCCCAAGGAATGCTACTTCCTCAAGCCAGAACTCGCATTTCTTCAATTTGGCATATAGCTTGTTTTCACGAAGCCTTTACAGTACCAGCTTCAAATGGCGCTCATGATCTTCACGGCTTTTGGAATAGATGAGGATGTCATCATTAAAAACAACAACGAACTGATCTAAACATTCTTTGAATACACGGTTCATCATATCCATGAAAACAGCAGGAGCATTAGTCAATCCAAAAGACATGACTAAGAATTCATAATGCCCGTATCGAGTTCTGAAGGAAGTTTTTAGAATATCCTCAGTTTTAATCTTTAGCTGGTGATATCCAGAACGAAGATTGATCTTTGAAAAGAATTGTGCTCCTTGCAACTGGTCAAACAGGTCATCAATGCGAGGTAGCGGATACCTATTCTTGATGGTGACATGGTTCAATTCCCTATAGTTGATACAAAGTCGCATACTTCTGTCTTTCATCTTTACGAATAAAACAGGAGCACCCAAAGGAGATGTACTAGGATGAATAAAACCGATGTCTAATAACTCCTGTAATTGGACTTTTAACTCCTGAAGTTCAGTAGGAGCCATTCGATATGGGGTTTTAGAAACGGGCTTTGTACCGGGTTCAAGGTTAATAAAGAATTTAACTTCACGTTCTGGGGTAGACCAGGAAGTTCTTCTGGAAATACATTGGGAAATTCTCTAACAATAGAAATATTATTCAAATCTGACTTGTCTTTGTTCAAATCCATAACATGGGCTAAGAAAGCTTGACATCCGTTTTTCAATAAACGAATAGCTTTGTGGCTTGATATGACAGTGACTGATTTTAGTAGTTTAGTAGTTTGAATTCATATGACAGGTTGGTTAGGAATATGAAAACTAACAACCTTACGAAAATAATCAATTTTAGCATGATGAGTGGTTAACCAATCAATTCCTAAAATCACATCAAAAGCAAGTATCTTTAAAGAGATAAGATCAACAGGTAATGTGATAGTGCCAACTTGGATCATGCAAAATTTATAAACTGTAGATGTAACGAAGGTTTCACCCAACGGAGTTTCAACAGATAAGTCAAAGTCCAATTTCTCCGGAGTCAAGTTTAAACGTTGAGCACAAGCAGGAGAGATAAAAGAATGGGTAGAACCGGTATCTAATAAGGTATAAACTTTGCAAGAATTCAAGATTAGCTTATCCGTGATCACCTCGTTCGGGTTTTTCGCGTTTTGGGCAGTCACGACAAACGCCCTTCCAGGAACCGCTGATTTTAACTTATCTGGGACAACTTTTAGAGTCACCATCCCCGCTGAACTTGGTTTTGCTACAGAACACTCTCGAGCTATGTGGCCTTCCTTTCCACAGTTGTAACATACCTTGGATTGTTGTGGACAGTTTGGGCTGATATGTCCCTCTTTCCCGCATTTGTAACATATAACTGGCGGTCGTTCTCCTCCCCTAGAATTTGTTGTTGGTGCTGGTACAGTTGTTGATGTCTTCCCGTCATTGTTGAATCACCTCTTTCTGAAATTTCCACTTGACTCACCTCTCCTATTATCATGGCCACGATGACCACCCAAGTGGTTACCGCCTTTGGTCGTATTTTTCCCTCCTCGTTGGTTATCATCGCTCATATGACTGTTGTCACCGGTATGACCCTGGTTGTGGTCCCTCGATTGCACATACTCATTACCTCGCTCTAATAATTGAGCCCTGTTTACAACATCTGAATATAAAGAAAATTTATGAGAGATAAGATATTGACGAATCTCGGGTTGTAAACCTCTCAGAAACATCCTTGTCATGTGTTCCTCATTTTCGACCAAATGAGGTGCAAACCTGGATAACTCTGTAAACTTCGTCTCGTACTGGGACACCGTCGTGTTGTTTTGTTCCAGTCTGATAAACTCTACCTCATTTATATGACGAATACTTTCAGGAGAGTACTTGTCATTGAACAGTTTCTGAAATGTTTCCCAGGACATGTTGAGTGCGTCAGGCTGGGTACGCTTCACAGACTCCCACCAGTAGTCTGCCTCACCGCGAAACATAAAGGTGGCGAATGGAACCTTCTCTTCCTCCGTGCATCCCAAGACATCGAATATCTTGGTAATTTGCTTGACCCACGTTTCTGCCATGATCGGATCTGGCTTTCCCTTAAATTCTGGTGGTCCCAATTCTTTGAACTGCTTGGCTGTGACAAACCGCGCGTTGTTATCATTTCCACCCGTATTCTGCACACGAGTCTCCCTCATCTGATTTTGCATGAACTGCAAAAAGTTTCTAAACATTCCATCATTCATAGTTTGCTCGGTAACGTTGTTTACAGGAGGAATATTGCCTTCATGTTGCACGTTCCCCTGGGTGGTGATCAAAGGTGTCTTCACGGTCTGATTTACTCCATTATTAACGTTCTCAGCTGTCATTCTTAAATACTGCCATAAAACAAGGGTTAATAGTCATGTCATATATTATCCCTATACTCTGACCGACCAAATAAACACTAAATAAACTTAGTCAGGTCATACTAGCGAAGAAATTCCCCGTCTCTCCCCTCCTAGTTCTTGTCTCACATCTCAAATAGGGATCATATCCCTAAGCTTTGATACCAATTGTGACGCCCCCAAAATAGGTATACAACACCCATTCTGAGTCGCCAAATACATGGTACAAAAAGCAAACTACAACTTCAATAATACAATTGTCGTGCAAAATACGACAACACATACTGTGAGTTTAAATACAAATATTATCTTCTAGACAATATCCACACTCAAATAAGTCCTCATTACAATTATTCAAACACTATTTTATAGAAATAGTGAGGACTGCTAAAACATCTTTCTAGAACCATCACTCCATACCCCGACTAGATCCTGCTATGTTCTCACCTCCTGAGAAGAAAAATGGAACAAAAAGGAAAAGGGTGAGCTCAACTAGCCCAGTAAAGAATATTATGACTAAGCTAATATACAACAAATTATCATCAGTATTCAACAGCAAAAAATCTGATAGAACATAATCGACAACAAGTTTTAGATCAACAACTGCAGCGAAAACAGCAAACCATTAGAAGAGTCAAGTAGAGAATGAATTCTACTATCTTCTAAGATTTAAAAGTCCATCATCAATATTTTATCCCTGTAACATCAATTAATAATCATCTTTAACTAAATATTCATCTTTGCATTACAGGCCAAAGATATTCATTTGTATCACCAGTCGGTCATGTTCATCTCAACACCTGTTCATCTTTGCACTACGGGCCAAAGATATTTATCAGTTAATCATTCATCTTTGCACTACAGGCCAAAAATATTCAGTAATATCGTCATTTAGGACTGAGGATGATGAAAAATATCTTAAAGAAAGCGAATCCAGTGAAACAGAAGGACAAATAGTAGGGATTCGTATAACAGTTTATCCAAGATCAATAATACTTCATAATAATCAATTGTGAAGCAGAATTCAAAAATAAAAATTAAAACATGGATACAATCAAAGATAGTAATCGTAATAGACAACTTGGACAAAAAGAAAAAAATTTTATTTTTCGGTGAATAGTGCCGTATTCGTGAATAGTGCCGTATACGTGAATAGTAATGTATACGTGAATAGTAACCCCACAAAAGTTCCAAATTTGATAAGAAGTTCATATCAATATTTTGGCATAATGACATTGAAGAAAATATCATTTAAGAAGAAGATAATATCCCTTACCTCAAAATATCAGTACTTCTGGTCGGAATACCGGTATAAGGCTGAAAGAAACTTGCTCTGATGAATAGAAACTCTCAAAGTATCTAAATACTCACAAGATACACTCAATAATCTAGAGAGAGAAAGAGAGAAAACTTGTTTCTGGTGTGATTTTTAATTCTAACTTAGCCCTCTATTTATATGAAAATGTTAGCACGCCGAAGCAGACTTAACATGTAACCTGATGGCTTTACCTGCTACTATTCCCACCCACCATATTTGAATAAAAATCTCAGCACATTTCTTCACCAACCAAGAGTGGAGCCCACCAATTCTAGAATTTTCCACCAAAATGATAAACTCCGAAAATTTAACAATTTCTGAACCAGTCATCTCGTAAAATTCATAATAAATCATACGTTCATTTTTAACGGTTCAAAATTTGTGGACATATATTCAACTTATATATGTATAACATATCCGAAAATTACCATGATCCAACGGTCGGATTAAAAATTATAACCCCCGTAAAATATCTCAAAAATCCTGATTTTTAATACCTCCATTCCGACAAAAATACTGATAAAAACCTCAATATTAACTCCTTCATTTTTAACCACAAAAATATATCCCTCATTTATATCCACATAAAATAAATATTTCCTTATCATATGAATCAATAATTAATTATTCACAAATAATATTACAGAATCACATTTATGACAACCAGACCGTTCCCAGGAAAGAGGGGGCTTTCCAATAAGAATTTCTCCTTACTGGCGCGCAATTAGATGACCAAACCTCTCCTTAGACAGAACTTTTTAGACATTGCCAATAATGTTATCTAATAATATTATTCAAATAATATGAATTATTGATCAGATAATGGGAAATACTGTGCAGTGATAATTATTGAAACAACAATAATATAAAATATCAATGCAGCAATTATTGAATCAATAAAATAAAATATTGAACAGTAACTACTGTAACAATTATTGAGTAGTGCCTTCCTTCGTAAGAATCAATAATTGGTGCAATACCGTGTGCTACTGTATTTTAACCACCAGGTATTCCAACAGTATTAACGGTAACAACTACGCCGTTAATTTTAAACAACTTATACTTGTCGTTTTCTTCATCCATTCGTTTTCCGTTATGGGCCCACACAAGGCTGCGCCGTCGTACGAATATTCCCCGACAGCAAGAATATTCCACGACCAAACGAATATCCACCGACCAAAAATGAATATTTTATAACTACTTGCTTATTTAAAATATTTGCGCATTTTACCCATAACTAACCACATTAATCAAATCAACCCTTTCTATTCTAAAATAATAAATAGAGAAAATTTAATTTCATTTATTAATAAGTTGGGGTCTTACAATTGCTGCATAAATTTAGAGAGAATAAGCAAGAGAAAAGAGAGAAATTCTTCAGAGAGAATTCTTATTATTTCAATCAGCAGCATGCACTGCCTTATATAGGCAAGGTAGAGGAGTCATGGGGAAGGAAGGAAAAGGGGAGTACGGGAGAAGCTAGCTAAGGGAATCACATGTATAATACTTCCCCTGATTCCCTACGATATAAGATTATGTCTCATTAAAAACCTTGTTAAGAAAACCCAGTGGAAAAAACTTAACGAAAGGAAAAAGAGTACATATCTTTTATATAAATATCATTTAATTGACTGTCTCGTTAAAACCTTGTCAGGAAAAATCCATTGGGATAAAAACCGTGACTAAGAAAAAAGAGTACAGTCTTCCCCTCATAAGGAATTCATTACTCCTTGATGAAATGTTGTCATAAGTCTTTCAGTCGACACATTCCGATCCTTTTCTGAAGTTTTACAAACGTTGCATTTGGTAGTGACTTTGTGAATAAGTCGGCTAGATTATCACATGATCGAATTTGATGCACATCTGTATCCCCCTTCTTTTGTAGCTCATGTGTGAAGAAGAATTTGGGTGAAATGTGCTTTGTTCTATCTCCCTTGATGTACCATCCTCTAAGTTGAGCAATGAATGCAGCGTTATCCTCATACAGAATTGTAGAAATGTCTTTGATTGATTGTAGTCCACATGACTTTTGAATATGCTGAATAATTGATCTCAACCAAACACACTCTCTGCTTGCTTTATGTATAGCGAGAATCTCTGAGTGATTTGAAGATGTAGCTGTCATGGTTTGCTTTGTGGATTTCCAGGATACAACCGTGTCACAATATGTAAATACATAACCTGTTTGTGATCTTCCATTGTGTGGATCTGATAAATATCATGCATCGGCATATCCAACCAATCGCGACGTTGAATCTCTTGGATAAAATAACCCAAGATCTATACTTTCACGGAGGTATCTAAAAATGTGTTTGATCCCATCCCAATGTCTCTTAGTAGGAGAAGAACTGTATCTTGCTAACAAATTGACAACAAAAGTAATATCAGGTCGTGTACAGTTTGCAAGATACATAAGAGCACTGATTGCACTTAGGTATGGAACTTCAGGTCCAAGAACTTCTTCCCCAATTTCTAGAGGCCGAAATGAATCTTTATCAACTTCTAAAGATCGAACAACCATCGGGGTAGTCGAAGGATGAGCTTTATCCATATGAAAACGACTGAGAATCTTTTTAGCATATGTGGATTGATGAACAAAAATTTCAGATGCTAAATGCTCCACTTGTATTCCCAAATAGAATTTTGTCTTTCCAAGATTTTTCATTTCAAATTCATCTTTTAAATAAATAGCAGTTCTTGTGAGTTCTTCAGGAGTACCTACAAGATTCAAATTATCCACATATACAGCAATGATGAAAAATCCACTTTGTGATTTCTTAATAAAAACACATGGACATACTTGATCATTTATTTTTCCATCTTTTATTAAATAATCACTAAGTCGATTATACCACATACGACCAGACTGTTTCAACCCATACAACGAGCATTGTAACTTGACTGAATATATGTGATGGGGCCTTTGTGATTCAGCCATTTTCAATCCTTCAGGGATTCTCATGTAGATCTCACTATCAAGTAAGCCATATAGGTATGCTGTTACCACATCCATTAGACGTGTTTCCAAACCTTCCATGGTTGCCATACCTATCAGAAAGCGAAAAGTGACTCCATCCATTACTAGAGAATATGTATCATGATAATCAATACCAAGTTTTTGTGAAAACCCTTGAGCTACAACTCGGGCTTTATACCTCACAATTTCATTTTTCTCATTTCGCTTTCGTACAAATACCCATTTGTTTCCAACCGGGATTACACCCAGAGGTGTTTGGACTACTGGTTCAAATACTTCTCTTTTCAATAGAGATTGTAGCTCAGTTTGAATAGCATCTTTCCATTTTGGCCAATCTTTTCTTTTTCGACATTCTTCCACGTTTTGTGGTTCAGGATCCATGTCAGGAATCAAAGTAATATCTGATGCTATAGAGAAAGCAAATATATCGTCAATCATGACTTTGCTTCGATCCCATATTTTCTCATCATGTACATAATTTATTGATATCTCTTGTTGTTCATCTCTTATCTCTTCACTGAGATTTTGAACCTCTTCTGGGGCTATTCCCACTCTTGGAATATGTGCTACTTCTGGAGCAGTTTGTACCTCTTCTAGAGCGGATATTCCTTCTGGGATTCCCTTATTTGCTTTTGATTTTCGTGGTACAGTGTCTTTTGCACCAACCGATCTTCTACGCTTCTGGCGTGGTTTAGATTCTTCTATTACCTTATTCGTCAATTCTCCAGGAATTGATTTTTCAATAGGTATTTCTATCCTTGCTGGAGTATTCACTGCAGGTGTATGTGATTTTATCACTTTTCTAGCATCATTAAATGCATCTGACATTTGATTTGCAATATTTTGTAAATGAATAATTCTTTGAACTTCAATTTCACATTGTCCTGTACGAGGATCAAGTGAATTTAAATCTGATGCATTCCATGATATTTCAGAGGGTTTTTTATTTAAAACTTTCCCTCCTCCTAATGGTGGAAATACAGATTCATCAAAATGACAATCTACATAACGTACAGTAAAAACATCTCCAGTTAAAGGTTCAAGATATCTGATAATAGAAGGAGAATCAAAACCAACATAAATACCTATTTTTCGTTGGGCTCGCATCTTAGTTCTTTGTGAAGGTGTAATTGGAACATATACCGCACTCCCAAAAACTCAAAAGTGTGATATATTGGGTGTCTGTCCAAGAACTAACTGCAGAGGAGAAAATTTATGAAGACCCGTTGGTCTTACTCGAATGATGGCTGCAGCATGAAGAATTGCATGACCCCAAACTGAGGTAGGTAATTTAGCCCTTAACATTAATGGTCGTGCAATTAGTTGAAGTTTTTTTATTAAAGATTCAGCTAAACCATTTTGTGTATGAATATGAGGAACAAAATGCTCAATGGAAATTCCAATAGTCATACAAAAATCATTAAAAGTCATTGATGAAAATTCAGCTGCATTATCAAGTCGAATTAACTTGATTAGATGATCCGAGAACTGAGCCCGTAACTTGATTATTTGAGCAAGAAGTTTTGAGAATGCAAAATTTCGAGAAAAGAGAAGACAAACATGAGACCATCTAGTTGAAGCATCAATTAAAACCATGAAATATCGAAATGGTCTAGACAATAGGTGAATGGGTCCACAAATGTCTCCTTGAAATCTCTCTAAGAATTTTGGGGCTTCTTTATAAACTTTTACTGGTGATGGTCGAACAATTAATTTTCCTCGAGAACACGCAGCACAAGGAAATTCACTATTAGGAAAAACCTTTTTATTTTCGAGAGGATGACCAGTAGAATTTTCAATAATACGACACATCATAGAAGTACCTGGATGACCGAGTCTTTCATGCCAAAGCATAAAGGATTTGCGATCTATGATTTTTGGAATCATAACATTATGAGACTCAATTGCTCTAATTTTTATAGTATATAATCCAGAAGAAATTGAATGAAGTTTTTCTAGGATATTCTTTTTTCCAGAAATAGTAGAAGTGATGAGAAGATATTCATTATCATTCTCATTGGTTGTTTCAGTGTGAAAATTATTTAGTCGAATATCTTTAAAACTAAGCAAATTTCTTCTTGATTTACTAGAATATAGAGCATTTTTGATAAAAACTTGTGTCTCATTTGGTAGCAAGAAACTAGCTTTTCCAAACGCATAGACAGGATATTCTAACAGAATAATAATAAAGACGGAACCAGGTCCGGTGTAAAACACACAGACAGGATGTTCCAACAGAATAATAATAAAGACGGAACTAGATCTGGTCTAAAACACACAGACAGGATGTTCCAACAGAATAATAGAAGAATGTCACCAAGTATAGGGTAGACCGCGTATACAGGTTATTCCAACAGAATAATAAGAAATGGAATAACAACAATTCTCTTCATGAATAAGAAAGAATAACGCCCCTTGCCATTTTAAAGAAGAACTGAAATAAGGAAGTAGTTAAGTAGCAGAATACTTTTCTTCTCTCTCTCTATAGTTTCTCTCTATAGTTTCTCTCTCTAGAGTTCAGTGAATTTGTAAGAAATAATGAAGGAATGAGCTGCTATTTATAGAAAAATAGAATGTATAGTAACTAATCTATGAACGGTCCAGATTGATTACTTTAATCTGACGGTCCATATTTAAAGAAAAATCTTTTAAATAAAATATAATATATTCTATTTATAGAATAACTTTAATAAAGTATTCTGTTTTATATAAAAAGATGTTTCTGTTTTATTACGTTAATAATACGAATAAAACAAAACTTCATTATCGCTAAATAATTCATATTATTAACTGACAATAATTGAATCAAACTGAGTGACTTCTCACATAAGCATTAATAATGAATACCGTGTGCTACTATGCAACCACACGTATTACTGTACTTTTACTACCGAGTAGTTCAACAGTATCAATGGTAAAACTTTCGCCGTTATTTTTAATAAAATATTTTTGTTGTTTTCTCAATCCGACAATAATTCCGTTGTGGGGTCCACCAATAATTGTGCCGTTGTACGAAGATTTCCTGTTAAAACAAATATTCTCCGGCCAATCGAATATTATATAACAACTTGCGTACTTTGCAAAATTTATAAATATTACCCACAACTATAACATTATATCAAATTAACTCCATAATATTCAAAAATGATATTTATAGAAAATTCATCTTTATTTATAAAAGTTGGGGTCTTACAACCTCCCCTTCTTATGAAATTTTGCCCTCAAAATTAGGCTACGTACCTGGTGTGTCGAAGAGGTAAGGATACCTTGATTTTATTTCAGATTCTAACTCCCAAATCATTTCCTCAACATCGTGATTTCTCCACAAAACTTTGACTTGAGGTATAACCTTGGAGCGTAGAATATGTTCCTTCTTATCCAAGATTTGAACAGGAACTTCTTCATACATCAAATCCTCCGCTATTTCGTCCGATTCTAACTCAATAATGTGGTTCGGGTCTTCCACATATTTACGTAACATGGATATGTGAAAAACATTATGAACACGAGACATACTTGACGGTAAAGTGAGTCTATAAGCCATAGTTCCTACTCGATCGAGGATTAAAAATGGACCGATGAATCGAGGATTGAGATTTCCTTTCTTTTCAAATCTCGTAACTCCTTTCCATGGAGCAACACGTAAGAACACATGATCTCCTATATAAAATTTCACGTCCTTTCGATGAAGATCAGCATAACTCTTTTGTCGATCTTGTGAGGTTTTTATACGTTGTCGGATCGTTTGAATCTTTTCTGTAGTCATACGTACCAACTCCGGTCCCAATAACGTTGCTTCACCCACCTCATCCCAGCATACTTGAGAACCACATTTTCTTCCATACAATGCTTCGAATGGAGTTATGCCAATACTTGCTTGATAACTGTTATTGTAGGAAAACTCCATCAATGGTAAGAACTTGTCCCAACTTTTCTTGAAATTAAGGACATAGAATCTTTATAGATCTTTAAGAGTTTGAATAGTCCTCTCTAATTGTCCGTCAGTCTGAGGATGATATGCTGAACTAAATCGTAAATATGTGCCCATAGCTTTTTGTAAACTAACCCAAAACGTGAAATGAATCTTGGGTCTCGATCAGAAACTATGGATACTGGCATACCATGCAGTCTTACAATCTCGTTTATGTACATACGAGCAAGACGTTCAAGTGTATAAGTTTCTCGTATCGGTAAGAAATGAGCAGACTTGGTCAATCTATCAACAATGACCCAAATCGCATCTATACCTTGAGAAACCTTAGGAAGACCGGTAACGAAATCCCTGGTAATGTGCTCCCACTTCCATTCTGGAATTTTAAGTGGTTGCAATGGACCTTTTGGTACTTGATGCTCCGCTTTGACTCGTTGACAAGTTAGACACCTTGAGATAAACAGCGCTATCTCTCTCTTCATATTGCTCCACCAAAATGTATGACGAAGATCATGATACATTTTGGTACTTCCAAGATGGATTGCAAACGGCGTGTTGTGCGCCTCCATTATGATTTCATACTTTAAATCAGGGTTGTTAGGAACACAAAGTCTGGAGTTGACTCGAAGTATTCCTTCTTCATCGATTCTTGCTTCCGGCATAGCACCTTCTTGCACTTTCTTTCTCATATGCATCAGCTCCAAGTCTGTATGTACGCATCATACACAAAGTCTAGAGTTAATGACTCTAGGGACCCACGTGATGATATACGAGTAAAATCGACTTTAATCGATAACATTAAAGCCGCTCAAGCTACAGACCTGGAGCTGATGAATATAAAGAAAAAAGTGTAAGAATGTGTTATTCTAGAAGTAAGAGTCGATGAAGAGAAGAAAGCTCAAGCCTTCGATTTATTTGAAATCCTCGATCGAGTAGGAATTGTGGCCTATAGACTCGCCTTAACGCTAAGTATGTCGCGTGTTTATAACGTTTTTCACGTATCGATGTTACGTAAATATGTGGACGACCTGAATCATATTATTGCGTTAGAACCAGAAGAGATAGCCGAAGATTTAACGTACGAGGAGGTACATGTTAAGATCTTGGATAGGAAAGAGCATGTCCTACGCACAAAGGTTATACCACAAGTTAAGGTTTTGTGGAGAAACCATGCTATTGAAGAAATGACCTGGGAGTTGGAATCAGAAATGAAAGCGAGGTATCCTCACCTTTTCGAAATATCAGGTACGTACGTCAATTACGAGGACGAAATTTCATAAGGAGGGGAGGTTGTAAGACCCCAGCTTATTAATGAATAAAATCAAATTTTCTCTAAATATTATTGTGAATAATAAGGGGTTAATTTGATATAATACTTTGGTTATGGGTGAAATGTGCAAATTTTGCAAAATAAGCAAGTGGTTATAAAATATTCATTTTGTCGGGGAATATTCGTTTGGTCGTGGAATATTCTTGCTGTCGGGGAATATTCGTACGACGGCACAGCCTTATGTGGGCCCCATAACGGAAAGCGATTGGATGAAGAAAACGACAAGTATAAGTTGTTTATAAATAACGGCGTAGTTGTTACCGTTAATACTGTTGGAATACCTAGTGGTTAAAATACAGTAGCACACGGTATTGCACCAATTATTGATTCTTACGTAAGAAGGCACTACTCAATAATTGTTACAGTAGTTACTGTTTAATATTTTATTTTATTGATTCAATAATTGTTGCGTTGATATTTTATATTATTGTTGTTTCAATAATTGTTACTGCACAGTATTTTTTATTATCAGATCAATAATTCATATTATTTAAATAATATTATTAGATAGCATTATTGGCAATGTCTAGAAAGTTCTGTCTAAGGAGAGGTTTGGTCATCTAATTGTGCGCCAGTAAGGAGAAATTCTTATTGGAAAGCCCCCTCTTTCTTGGGAACAGCCTGGTTGTCATAAATGTGATTCTGTAATATTATTTGTGAATAATTAATTATTGATTCATATGATAAGGAAATATTTATTTTATGTGGATATAAATGAGAGATATATTTTTGTGGTTAAAAATGAAGAAGTTAATGTTGAGGTTTTTATCAGTATTTTTGTCGGAATGGAGGTATTAAAAATCAGGATTTTTGAGATATTTTGCGGGGATTATAATTTTTAATCCGACCGTTGGATCGTGATAATTTTTGGATATGTTATACATATATAAGTTGCATATATGTCCACAAATTTTGAACCGTTAAAAATGAACGTATGATTTATTATGAATTTTACGAGATGACTGGTTCAGAAATTGTTGAATTTTTGGAGTTAATCATTTTGGTAGAAAATTCTAGAATTGGTGGGTCCCACTCTTGGTTGGTGAAGAAATGTGCTGAGATTTTAATTCAAATGTGGTGGGTGGGAATAGTAGCAGGTAAAGTCATCAGGTTGCAAGTTAAGTCTGCTTCGGCGTGCTAACAGTTTCCTATAAATAGAGGGCTAAGTTAGAATTGAAAATCACACCAGAAACAAGTTTTCTCTCTTTCTCTCTCTAGATTATTGAGTGTATTTTGTGAGTATTTAGATACTTTGAGAGTTTCTATTCATCAGAGCAAGTTTCTTTCAGCCTTATACTGGTATTCCGACTAGAAGTACTGATATTTTGAGGTAAGGGATGTTATTTTATTCAAAAATGATATTATTTCTTCAATATCATTATGCCAAAATATTGGTTAGAAATTTTTATCAAATTTGGAACTTTTCACGTCGGGGTTACTATTCATGAGTTACTATTCACGAGTTACTATTCACCGAAAAATGAAATTTTTTTCTTTTCGTCCAAAATATCTATTCTGGGTACTAGCTTTGATTTTATCCATGTTTTGATCATTCTTGAATTTTACTTCACTATGAATAATTATAAGGTATTTTTAGACATGGATAAATCGAAATACGAATCCTTAATATTTGTTATTTTGTTTCACTGGATTCGTTTTCTTTAAGATATTTTTCATCATCCTCAGTCCTAAATGATGATATTACTGAATATCTTTGGCCTGTAGTGTAAAGATAAATGATTAACTGATGAATATCTTTGGCCCGTAGTGCAAAGATGAACAGGTGTTGAGATGAACATGACCGACTGGTGATACAAATGAATATCTTTGGCCTGTAGTGCAAAGATGAATATTTGGTTAAAGATGATTATTAATTGATGTTACAGGGATAAAATATTGATGATGGACTTTTAAATCTTAGAAGATAGTAGAATTCATTCTCTACTTGACTCTTCTAATGGTTTGCTGTTTCCGCTACAGTTGTTGATCTAAAACTTGTTGTCGATTATATTCTATCAGATTTTTTCCTGTTGAATACTAATGATAATTTGTTGTATATTATCTTAGTCATAATATTCTTTACTGTGCTAGTTGAGCTCACCCTTTTCCTTTTTGTTCCATTTTTCTTCTCAGGAGGTGAGAACATAGCAGGATCTAGTCGGGGTATGGAGTGATGGTTCTAGAAAGATGTTTTAGCTGTCCTCATTATTTCTGTAAAATAGTGTTTGAACAATTGTAATGAGGACTTATTTGAGTGTGAATATTGTCTAGAAGACAATATTTATATTTAAACTCACAGTATGTGTTGTCGTATTTTGCACGACAATTGTATTATTGAAGTTGTAGTTTATTTTTTTGTACCATGTATTTGGCGACTCAGAATGGGTGTTGTATACCTATTTTGGGGGCGTCACAGTTGGTATCAGAGCTTGGGAATATGATCCCTGGCTTAGATGTGAGACAAGAACTAGGAGGGGAGAGACGAAGAATTCCTTTGCTAGTATGACCTGACTAAGTTTATTTGGTGTTTATTTGGTCGGTCAGAGTATAGGGATAATATATGACATGACTATTAACCCTTATTTTATGGCAGTATTTAAGAATGGAAGCTGAAAATGTTAATAATGGAGTAAATCAGACCGTGGAGACACCTTTGATCACCACCCAGGGGAACGTACAACAGGAAGGCAATATTCCTCCTGTAAACAACGTTACCGAGCAAACGATGAATGATGAAATGTTTAGGAGCTTTTTGCAGTTCATGCAAAATCAGACGAGGGAGACTCGTGTGCAGAATACTGGTGGAAATGATAACAACGCTCGGTTTGTCACAGCCAAGCAGTTCAAAGAATTGGGACCACCAAAATTTAAGGGAAAGCCGGATCCGATCATGGCGGAAACGTGGGTCAAGCAAATTACCAAGATATTCGATGTCTTGGGGTGCACGGAGGAACAGAAGGTTCCATTCGCCACATTTATGTTCCGCGGTGAGGCAGACTACTGGTGGGTGTCTGTGAAGCGTACCCAGCCTGACGCACTCAACATGTCATGGGAAATATTTCAGAAACTGTTCAATGACAAGTACTTTCCTGAAAGTATTCGTCATATGAAGGAGATGGAGTTTATCATACTAGAAAAAAACAACATGATGGTGTCCCATTACGAGGCGAAATTTGCAGAGTTATCCAGGTTTGCACCTCAATTGGTCGAAAATGAGGAACGAATGACAAGGATGTTTCTGAGAGGTTTAAAACCCGAGATTCGGCAATATCTTATCTCTCATAAATTTTCTTTATATTCAGATGTTGTAAACAGGGCTCAATTATTAGAGTGAGATAATGAGTATGTTCAATCGATGGACCACAACCAGGGTCATACTGGTAACATCAGTCATCGGAGCGATAAGAACCAGCGAGGAGGGAAAAATACAGACAAAAGTGGTAACCACTCGGGTGGTCATCGTGGCCATGATAATAAGAGAGGTGAGTCAAGTGGAAATTTCAAGAAGAGAAGATTTAACGATGACAAGAAGACGTCGACAGTAGCACCAGCATCAGGAACAAATTCTAGGGGAGGAGAACGACCGCCAGTTAGATGTTACAGATGCGGAGAGGAGGGACATATAAGTCCAAACTGCCCACAACAGTTCAAGGTATGTTATAATTTTGGAAAGGAAGGACATATCGCTCGAGATTGTACTATAGCGAAACCAAGTCCAGCTGGGACGGTGACACCAATGGCGGATACGGACAAAATAAAGTCGGCGGTTTCTGGAAGAGTGTTTGTCGTGACTGTCCAAAACGCAAGGAACCCGAACGAAGGTATAACGGGTTAGTTAATTATAAATTCTTGCGAAGTTTATACCTTACTAGATACCGGTTCTACCCATTCTTTTATCTCTCCTGCTTGTGCTCAATGTTTAAACTTGACTCCGGAGAAATTAGACGTTGACCTATCTGTGGAGACTCCGTTAGGAGAAACTTTCATTACATCTACAGTTTATAAATCTTGCTTAATCTAAGTTGGCACAATCATATTACCTGTTGACCTTATCTCTTTAAAGATACTTGCTTTTGATGTGATTTTAGGAATTGATTGGTTAACTACTCATCACGCCAAAATTGATTGTTTTCGTAAGGTTGTTAGTTTTCATATTCTTAACCAACCTGTTATGCGAATTCAAGCAACCAAACCACTAAAATCAATCGCTGTCATACCAAGCCATAAAGCCATCTGTTTATTAAAAAACGGATGTCAAGCTTTCTTAGCCCATGTCATGGACTTGAACAAAAATACGTCAGATTTGAATGATATTTTTGTTGTTAGTGAATTTCCTGACGTATTTCCTGAAGAATTTCCTGGCCTAACCCAGAGCGTGATATTGAATTTTTGTATTGATCTTAAACCCGATACAAAACCCATTTCTAAAATCTCATATTGAATAGCTCCTATTGAACTTCAGGAGTTAAAAACCCAACTATAGAAGTTGGTACCCGAGCCTCTATCTGGTGACTTCCTTTGTGGAATGCACCAAATCCATACTCTCCGTAAGGGACTCTATATTTGTATGGTGGTAAAATAATAGGTGTCATTATGACGTGTTATCCAAGATTGGGATATGAATCACAATTGAGAGCAACCGAAGTCGGTGACCAAAGTACGTAGCTTTCTGGGCTTAACTGGTTACTATCAGAGATTCGTCGAAGGATTTTCTTAAATCGCTACTCCGTTAACTTAGCTGATTCAGAAAGATACAAAATTCGTATGGAGCGAGGAATGCGAGAAGATTTTCTAATAGCTCAAGAGGTGACTCATTCGGAACCTATTCTGACCATACCATCCTGGAAAAGCGAACGTGGTAGCTAACGCGTTGAGTAGAAGATTGTACGCGAGTACGAGTGCGATATTGTTGAACACAAAGACCTATTTTGTATAATTTATAAATGATAGAGATAGAGTTAATGACTCTAGGTACCCACGTGATGATATACGAGTAAAATCGACTTTAATCGATAACATTAAAGCCGCTCAAGCTACAGACCTGGAGCTGATAAATATAAAGAAGAAAGTGTAAGAATGTGTTATTCCAGAAGTAAGAGTCGATGAAGAGAAGAAAGCTCAAGCCTTTGATTTATTTGAAATCCTCGATTGAGTAGGAATTGTGGCCTATAGACTCGCCTTAACGCTAAGTATGTCGTGTGTTCATAACGTTTTTCACGTATCGATGTTACGTGAATATTTGGACGACCTGAATCATATTATTGCGTTAGAACCAGAAGAGATAGCCGAAGATTTAACGTACGAGGAGGTACCTGTTAAGATCTTGGATAGGAAAGAGCATGCCCTACGCACAAAGGTTATACCACAAGTTAAGGTTTTGTGGAGAAACCATGCTATTGAAGAAATGACCTGGGAGTTGGAATCAGAAATGAAAGCGAGGTATCCTCACCTTTTTGAAATATCAAGTACGTACGTCAATTTCGAGGACGAAATTTCATAAGGAGGGGAGGTTGTAAGACCCCAGCTTATTAATGAATAAAATCAAATTTTCTCTAAATATTATTGTGAATAATAAGGGGTTAATTTGATATAATACTTTGGTTATGGGTGAAATGTGTAAATTTTACAAAATAAGCAAGTGGTTATAAAATATTCATTTTGTCGGGGAATATTCGTTTGGTCGTGGAATATTCTTGCTGTCGGGGAATATTCGTACGACGGCACAGCCTTATGTGGGCCCCATAACGAAAAGCGATTAGATGAAGAAAACGACAAGTATAAGTTGTTTATAAATAACGGCGTAGTTGTTACCGTTAATACTGTTGGAATACCTGGTGGTTAAAATACAGTAGCACACGGTATTGCACCAATTATTGATTCTTACGTAAGAAGGCACTACTCAATAATTGTTACAGTAGTTACTGTTTAATATTTTATTTTATTGATTCAATAATTGTTGCGTTGATATTTTATATTATTGTTGTTTCAATAATTGTTACTGCATAGTATTTTTTATTATCAGATCAATAATTCATATTATTTAAATAATATTATTAGATAGCATTATTGGCAATGTCTAGAAAGTTCTGTCTAAGGAGAGGTTTGGTCATCTAATTGTGCGCCAGTAAGGAGAAATTCTTATTGGAAAGCCCCCTCTTTCCTGGGAACAGCCTGGTTGTCATAAATGTGATTCTGTAATATTATTTGTGAATAATTAATTATTGATTCATATGATAAGGAAATATTTATTTTATGTGGATATAAATAAGGAATATATTTTTGTGGTTAAAAATGAAGAAGTTAATGTTGAGGTTTTTATCAGTATTTTTGTCGGAATGGAGGTATTAAAAATCAGGATTTTTGAGATATTTTGCGGGGATTATAATTTTTAATCCGACCGTTGGATCGTGATAATTTTTGGATATGTTATACATATATAAGTTGCATATATGTCCACAAATTTTGAACCGTTAAAAATAAACGTATGATTTATTATGAATTTTACGAGATGACTGGTTCAGAAATTGTTGAATTTTCGGAGTTAATCATTTTGGTAGAAAATTCTAGAATTGGTGGGTCCCACTCTTGGTTGGTGAAGAAATGTGCTGAGATTTTAATTCAAATGTGGTGGGTGGGAATAGTAGCAGGTAAAGTCATCAGGTTGCAAGTTAAGTCTGCTTCGGCGTGCTAACATTTTCCTATAAATAGAGGGCTAAGTTAGAATTGAAAATCACACCAGAAACAAGTTTTTTCTCTTTCTCTCTCTAGATTATTGAGTGTATTTTGTGAGTATTTAGATACTTTGAGAGTTTCTATTCATCAGAGCAAGTTTCTTTCAGCCTTATACCGGTATTTCGACTAGAAGTACTGATATTTTGAGGTAAGGGATGTTATTTTATTCGAAAATGATATTATTTCTTCAATATCATTATGCCAAAATATTGGTTAGAAATTTTTATCAAATTTAGAACTTTTCACGTCGGGGTTACTATTCATGAGTTACTATTCACGAGTTACTATTCACGAGTTACTATTCACCAAAAAATAAAATTTTCTTCTTTTCGTCCAAAATATCTATTCTGGGTACTAACTTTGATTATATCCATATTTTGATCATTCTTGAATTTTACTTCACTATGAATAATTATAAGGTATTTTTGGACATGGATAAATCGAAATACGAATCCTTAATATTTGTTATTTTGTTTCACTGGATTCGTTTTATTTAAGATATTTTTCATCATCCTCAGTCCCAAATGATGATATTACTGAATATCTTTGGCCTGTAGTGCAAAGATGAATGATTAACTGATGAATATCTTTGGCCCGTAGTGAAAAGATGAACAGGTGTTGAGATGAACATGACCGACTGGTGATACAAATGAATATCTTTGGCCTGTAGTGCAAAGATGAATATTTGGTTAAAGATGATTATTAATTGATGTTACAGGGATAAAATATTGATGATGGACTTTTAAATCTTGGAAGATAGTAAAATTCATTCTCTACTTGACTCTTCTAATGGTTTGCTGTTTCCGCTGCAGTTGTTGATCTAAAACTTGTTGTCGATTATATTCTATCAGATTTTTTCCTGTTGAATACTAATGATAATTTGTTGTATATTATCTTAGTCATAATATTCTTTACTGGACTAGTTGAGCTCACCCTTTTCTTTTTTGTTCCATTTTTCTTCTCAGGAGGTGAGAACATAGCAGGATCTAGTCGGGGTATGGAGTGATGGTTCTAGAAAAATATTTTAGTTGTCCTCACTATTTCTGTAAAATAGTGTTTGAACAATTGTAATGAGGACTTATTTGAGTGTGGATATTGTCTAAAAGACAATATTTGTATTTAAACTCACAGTATGTGTTGTCGTATTTTGTACGACAATTGTATTATTGAAGTTGTAGTTTATTTTTTTGTACCATGTATTTGGCGACTCAGAATGGGAGTTGTATACCTATTTTGGGGGCGTCACGATATTTGTATTTAAACTCACAGTATGTGTTGTTGTATTTTGTACGACAATTGTATTATTGAAGTTGTAGTTACTTTTTGTACCATGTATTTGGCGCCTCAGAATGGGTGTTGTATACCTATTTTGGGGGCGTCACAGTTTCTGTACCATATTTTTGACGACTTAGAATTGGTGATGTATACCTATTTTGGGGGAGTCACATCCTTGGCCCGTAGTGCATGGATAATTCGTGGTCGTGATACTAATAAATTTCCTTGGCCTGTAGTGCAGGAATTATTCGATGATGTGGTTTATTTATTAAGCCGAGTCTCAGCGATAAATTTTATGATAAACTCTTAAATCATAGAAGATAGTAGATTTCATGCTCTACTGGACTCTTCTAATGGATTGCTTGTTCCGCTGCAGTTAAACTTGATGTTTATTATATTTTATCAGTTTAACACTGTTGAAGGCTAACGATAATTTATTCTGCATTATCTTAATCATAATATTTTCTTACTGGGCTAGTTGAGCTAACCCTTTTGCTTTCATTGTTCTCTTTAAGAAATGAAAACGTAGCCGGGACTAGTCGAAAAATGGAGTGACGGTCCGAGATGATTGTTTAGTAGTCCTCACTATTTAGTGTGATAATAAATGTAATGAGAATTGAATTTGAGTTTGGATATTGTCTATAAGACAATATTCGTGTAAAAAAACTCTCAGCTACGCTTTTGTCGTATTGTATAATTAAGTTTGTATTTGAATTTTGTACCATATATTTGGTGACTCAAGATGGGTGATGTATACCTATTTTGGGGGCGTCACATTATCTAACATGCCCTTAAAAGTTATATGATCACAAAAGATTACATAAGCCTCTTCATAAATGTCTCTAGTTAGGGGTAGGCAACCGGTAAAAATCGGCCTGAACCGGACCGGTACCGAACCGAACCAGTACCAAAATTACTCAAATTTAGGTACTGATAGCGGTACCGGTTGGACTGGTATACCGAACCAACGATACCGATTCGATACCGATTTTTATCGAAAATTAATATAATTATTATTTTTATTATTATTATTATTATTATTATTATTATTATTATTATTATTATTATTATTATTATTTTTATAATCAATATTTTATTATTATTAATAATAATAAAAAAATTAGAAAATCGATATATACCGATTCGGTTCGGTTTATTCCGAACCATAAAAGCGCCGGACCGAAACCAGTACCGAAAACCGGTATATACCTATTTTTTTGTACCGAACCGAACCTGTTTATATTTATACCGAATCGATCGGTTTGGACCGATTCGATTCTTCCTAAAACCGTGATAATAAATGTAGAGGATTGAATTTGAGTTTGGATATTGTCTATGAGACAATATTCGTGTAAAAAAACTCTCAGCTACACTTTTGTCGTATTGTATAATTAAGTTTGTATTTAAATTGTGTACCATATATTTGGTGACTCAAGATGGATGATGTATACCTATTTTGGGGGCGTCACATTATCTAACATGCCCTTAAAAGTTATATGATCACAAAAGATTACACAAGCCTCTTCATAAATGTCTCTAGTTAGGGGTGGGCAACCGGTAAAAATCGGTCTGAACCGGATTGGTACCGAACCGAACCGAACCGGTACCGAAATTACTCAAATTTAGGTACTGATAGCGGTACCGGTTGGACTGGTATACCAAATCGGCGATACCGATTCGATACCGATTTTTATCAAAAATTATTATTATTATTATTATTATTATTATTATTATTATTATTATTATTATTATTATTATTATTATAATCAATATTTTATTATTATTATTAATAATAAAAAAATTAGAAAATCGGTACATACCGGTTCGGTTCGATTTATACCGAACCATAAAAGCGCCGGACCGAAACCAATACCGAAAAACCGATATATACCTATTTTTTTGTACCGAACCTGTTTATATTTATACCGAACCGATCGGTTTGGACCGGTTCGGTTCGTCCAAAAACCGAAAAAGCTGATTTATTTGCCCATCCCTATCTCTAGTAGTCTTGTAGTCTAAACTTTAACTGTAAAATTAATTTACTTTATAAATTTTATTTTGAATTATATGCACATTAAATTTTAATTTTAAGTTTCAAAAGAATATGCATCTTCCGCACCTTCTGCATCAAAATAATTTGAGTCGTGTAAATTATATTGAAACTCAAAGTTTAGGGTGTATTTAATTAAAAAAAAAGTTTAAGATGTAAATTGATTTTAAAATTAAAGTTTAGGGTAAATTTGGAATTTATATGAAAATTATTGTAGGACATGTGTGGTGGTAGGCAATTAGTCCTCAAAGTACCCTATTGCCCCTATGATTGGACCCTACCTAGCTATGTAGCTAGATTCCTTTGCCTCCAAATTGTTAAAGACACATATTTATCTGACTTTCTCTTTACATCATATGCCTTTTTAAAAGAAAGGGTTTGATACCCTAATGATAACATACTTAAATCATTAGTTAGTTTGATAAGGATAGAAGAGTTATTTTCATCTAGTACAAAATATAATAATAATAATAGTATACAATAAAGTAATCCAATTTACTCCAAATTAAATCAGCAGCTGGGCCTTTACTCCAAATTTTTAATAAATATTGTAAAATAAAGACAGTTGGAAAAAGATAGAGCGGGAAGTTGGTGATGTCATGGTTCCAAAACTCACATAAAATATAATTTTTTATTATTATTATTACTAATATTTGTAATAATTATTAAACACCAAAAATAATGTGAAACCAACTCAGAAATTTGGTCATGTGGAAGCCCTTTATATGATTCTAGGTTTAAATATGGACAAAATAAAATATAATAATAATAATAATAATAATAATAATAATAATAATATAATATAATATAATATAATAATAATAGAATGAGTTCAAATCACTTGTCTCATTCTATATTTTATATCTGGTCTCATGTTATGTATTATTATTAAGATGTGTAATATGGTTGGTTACTTGTAGTTAATTTTTAAAGTAAATACATTTTAGCTGACACTAGATATGAATACTATAATATAATTCCCCAAATATTGTGATTAGGCATTAAGAATAGTAGGGGTATAAAAGATTGTGAATTAATGTAAGATCTAAGAAGGTAAATCAGACAAGGACAGGGAGGGTGACAGAAGTGATCTGTGATATGCATCACAATCATATGAAAGGGTGATTGAATTTGAAACCCACATGATGATGCTAAAAGAGACACCAACTGGGCCATTCCAGTCTTATGGGGGAAAGCCAAGCAATCGTACCTCCACAATAATGGAATGGAGTCTTCTTCTTCATAAACATAACCAGCTCCATTGATTTGACCACTCAATGTCCCCAACCAGATACACGAATATCTCACACATGAACACATTTATTATATATTCAAACCTAGTTGATCATCCCCTCCCTTCATTGATTCAATTTAACCCCAGAATATATAAACATTATTAAAATAAACCTAGTTGATCATTTTTTTTTATTTTTTTTTTTACGTGTCAACACTGTATTAAGATCTAACTCAGTTGGTGTATTATATAGACGTCTTTTAAATGAATCCGGTTATCATGAAGTTACAGTGTTGACACGCAGAGAAAGAGATCACCTTTCGACCAGCGTGTCGATACTATATTGGTCAATTGATCAAACTTAACTTCATACTAACCGCTCCCCTTTCAAATCCTCTCCAGAAAAAAGAAAAAAGAAGAGGTGAGATTTGTTGAATATGGGGAGTCATGTTGTGTCTTTAACATATTTGGGAGATGCCAGAGAGGGACAGTATTGATTTGGTCTGTGGAGAAATCTAATGTGTTAGAGCAGTGTGTTGCTGTCTATATGCATTGAAGGGGAGCTATCATGACCCAACTCTAACCTAGGGTGAACCCTTTTCACTAACAAGGCAAATAATGGTACCCAAAGGTAATTTTCTCAATGGATTTTATCGTCTTCTTTTTTATATTTCATTTTAAAAAATTGTATCTACAAGACACAATACTTTAGATGTTACTTTTTCCAATAGATCTTTTCAATATTTTATACACAAGATTTTTAGGGGCAAAAATAGAAGAAGTCATATTTGGGTTTTTTTTTGGCATTATTTTCTTCCTTTTGTCGTTATACTAAATATCAAAGCAATGAGATGGCCAATTTGCCACGACCATCTCTCGTGTTATTTGTCACATTACTAGCTAGTAGTAGCCTAGCACATTTTTGGCAACAAACCAACTGATTGACACCCCAATTGGCCTATTTGGGGATGATTTGATGCACAATGTGGTACACCTATTCCCCTGTAATTTTAAGTGAATTCAACGCGAAGTTAATTTTGGTCAATTAATTAATACAATATTAATACACAGGTCAAAATATAATTTTTCTGTGTATTTGTACTGTATTAATCACGTGACCAACTTAAGCTAAATTTAATAGTATCGATATATCTAGAAAAGTACGGATGAATTCTTATTTGACAAAACATAGGTTTCTCAAGGGAGAGAGTGCCATCTCTATGGACCATTTACAAGTGTCCCCACACATAGATCAGTAATGATCGATGCCAAATGTCACAACATTAGAGATTCAAAAACATTAGTATTTCATAATTAGAAGAACGAGTTATCAATAACCCCACCAAATACTTGGTTGATTCATATTAAGAGCATGAGGACAAGACACTCAATTAAACACAAATTTTGTAGGTAAGAAGAAGGAGCTCTCAACCACTCTAATATATATAAAAAAAATATACGAGAAGAAAAGATAGCCGGGTTTATCGGATCCTGTCCAATGATCTCATCAAAAGAAACAAATGATATAATAGACCATAGATGATGAGGTCCAAAGCTTGCTGTATATCTATATTATCTTTGATGTATAACTAGCTTTTACATATTCAATGCCAATAATTTAATAATATTAACACCCATAAAAAAAACAAAGAAGTGTGCTTTGAAGGTCAAAACATCATCACATAGAGAAAAAGAAGCTCACAAATCACAATCAAAGAGAGAGAGAGACTAACGAATAGAAAATATAAAAGAAGCTTCTTTAGTTCATTCACCACATTTCAAATTGTCTCCATCTCTCCCTTTCTTTCCTCCAACCAACCTCTTTAATAATTTGTTCCTTTTCTTTCTCCTGTCTCAGCAGATAAAGGAGGAGATGGAAACAGATTAAACAGATGCTTCCTATGTTGATATTAAGAGAAATAGGTGTCCCAAAAAGCCTGCCCTGCTGTTCTAATAACGCAACAACAATCAAAAACACTTATAGACCAATGCAGTGATAATGTTGAAGAAGTCTATTAGCTTCTCTTAAACCACTAAAATAAGCACCATGAGTGGTAGAATAATGGGTTCTATGTGTTGCTTCACCTGCAAATAGAATTTGGAGTGGAGGAGAAGAACCATTTTCTTGCAATGGCTCAGCCAATTTGTCAATATCATCTCCACTTGATCCAACAGCTACATAACTATATGAACCCAAAAATAATGGATCAGTGCCCCATTGGCTCTTTAAAACCTTTGTGAATTTCACTCCTGTCCCATTAAAAGTGCCCACACAATTCCCATTCCCATTCCCATTGCATAATTTGCTTGAATTTGACAAAAAGCTAGAGATTGTTGTTGAGACCTCATCAAGAATCTCGACATCATTAAGAGACTCAAGTGCAAGAGCTTCTTTTCCTGCTAACCAAGATAATAGGACATTTGACTTGGCATAGATTGGACATAAGGAAGCTGTTCTTCTCATCCACCAAGGGATACTGGGGTCCCTAAATTTGGAATCAGATTGATGAAAAGCCATTTGCAAAAAGGGAAATTTGGATAAATCATTGGTTTCTTGATCATGGGTTGGACTTATTTGCAAGAACAACTTGTTAACAACTCCATATCCAAGCCTTGAAATTGACTCAGTCTTGAAATTAGGAAGTGGAGGGGAAAACATACCCGAATCATCTCGAATTCCAGCTTTAAGCACACCTAATGAAACCGTGACAATTACATGATCAGCTTCCATGGTTGATCCATCACTAAAATGTAGCTTCACCGGTCTACTTGTGCCCTGAAAACTGCACAGCTGCCACTCAACCTTTTCGACTTTTCGGCCTAATTGAATTAAATCAGGTGGTAAAACAGAGACCAGTGATTCAAGTATGCTCAAGTAACCTTTAGCAATGGTGATTTCTTCACCGGGAAACATACGGTATTCGCTCTCCGCATTGTAATCAAGACTCTGCAAATCCCCGGCTGAAGTATAAGTCCTCTGGGTATTTTCATGCATTGCAAATATAGCTTCTTCCAGCAATTTTTTACTCCAAAAACCATACCCTTTAATCTCTTCTTCTTCTTCTTCTTCATCTTTCTTCTTCACTGAACCCCAATAAGCCTCCAGCCCTTTCCGAAGAAAAGATCCAACACTTGGACTTTCAGACCCACAATTCAACAAAGCCTTGGCTGCAACATCTCCTTCTCCTTCTTCAAAATCAACCATTTTCTTTTTCCCTTGAGCAAAATCCATTAATGAATTGAACAGGGCTGAAACAGAATCAACAAGAGAAGGGTTAAGCTCATACCCACCTTCTGCAATGGTGATTGGGTCATCAAGAAACCCATCCATACATTCCCATGGCTGCTCAGACTCTAATGAATTGATTTGTTGAGCAATTTTATGAATTGGGCTATTCCCAATTCCATGGATCCAGGTTGCCCCCATCTCAATTCTGTCACCACCAAACTCTGAAGTGTTAATCCGTCCCCCAATTCTTGTCCCACCTTCCACCACACACAGCTCGAAAGATTCTGTAGATTTGTGGGCTGTGTAGAGCTTGTTAGCAGCGGTGAGACCAGCCATTCCTGCCCCAATTATCACAATTCTTGGCTTCTTCACCACCATTGTTGCAAGATAGAAATTTTGGGTAATTTTTTTGTTTTGTTTTCACTAGCACACATAAACAAGGTCTATGGAGCAGAAGAAAGAAAGAAGAAGAGAGTGAAGTAAACAAATGTGAGGTGAGTGAGATAAATGAGTAATTGAGGAGAAGAGGAGGAATAAATAAGGAGTGTTTGGTTGGTGTGTCAAAAGCCTGGACTAAAAACCTTTAATTCTGACCCAACTAATTTAATAGGCAATATTTGGACATATATGTACCTAGGGCTAGGGGATGGTGCCCGGGGGAGTTTACCCATGGTTAAATTTAAATATAGAGCGAAAGTAAAATTGACTTATAAGTTATTTGTTATTATTTTTTTATTTAATAATAATTTAATTTTTTATTTATAAATTAATTTGTAAGTAAAAAAATTAAACAAGTATTTGTAACTTATTTTAAAATGACTTAATAACTTATAAGTCATTTTAAAATAAATTAGTTTGACTAAATATAATATTTATTTTGCCTATTAATTAATGTCATTTTTAATAATATTTATATTTGATTTTAACTTATAAATCATTATGAACCGAATATCGTCATAATTTATTTTAACTTAATTTTTGATTTATAAATTAAATTGGTGTCGAACGCTTTTAATTATAAATTATAATTTAAAATAACTTATAAGTTAACTTATATTTTAATTTTAAATTATTTAAAATAAGTAGTCGGCCACCTTAGTCATATAAAATTTGATACTTAACTTTTATCTAATAGTATACATAAATTTTATTTATTTTTTAAAAAAAGGTATCATATATTGCTTACCAAGTTACGTCTAGAGATTTAATACGGAGCTAATTGCAACAGCAGCAATTATAATAGCTAGGCTGATGATGCCTTTCACCAACCTCACACGTGAATCCAGTAAATTACGGCCCACCAAACTAAGACACTTGGAATGGTCCTGGTTTAGTCAATGAGGCACCAGGTAAGCACACTGCTGCACCATATACAGTATGCCAACAACAATTGATTAATAAATTCATGAAATCACAACAAAGTTTTAATTGTGTTATTAAAACTCCATATAATATTTATTTTTTAAAACAATCGTTTTAAAAATATATCTCTAATTCTGAAATAAAATTATAATATCCGGACATTCTTGAGATGGTATGACAATGATCCATTGCATTTTGGAACTATATATAGCAGATGAAAGCAATTACAACTAAGGTTGTAAAATAAACAAACAACTCGGGGGATCGAGTTGTATCCGTTCAACATTTTACTCGATTCGAGCTCGACTCGAAATATAAATAAATTAAATATGAGCAAATTTTAAAGTTCGATAATCTACTCAAACTTCCTCAAATTATAATTTTCTATTGATACTCGGATCATATTCTTTCGAAAAGTTCAAACTGTTCGGACTCGATTCGAGATCGTACTCGACTCGGTAGCTAAACGAGCTTCAATTAAACCTTATTTTATACTTAATAAATTTTGTGAACCAAATCTGATCAACTCAATACTCGGTTCGACTCGATTCATTTACACCCTTAATTACAACAAAAGTGGTTTAAGAGAGAACTTGGGTTCAGTCGTAAACCCGGAGATCTTGAGTTCGACTCTCACTTGAAACAAGTATAGAGACCATGGACCACAGGCGTACGCCTGTTATTGAAAATCTTGTTCAAAAAAAAGAGACATAGTTTGATCGCAAGACCGAAAAACGTCTCTTTATCAAAAAAAAAAAAATTTACAACAAAAGTTAAGACTTAATTGTACCCAAATCTTGAAGAGAAAAAAAAATTAATGCAGATTAATACAAGTAGTAAATACTTTTAGCAAGCATTATAAATCCATTTATAAATAGCAAGCAGTGCAGTGGTAGTACCGATCAATCTCAATCAGAATTTGATAAAATGCATAGGTTGGTTTATGCTTTAGCAAACTCAATCCTCCATGTAAATCTTCATTAAAGGCAGTGAAGATATGTAAGCATCATGACTGGTTTTAAAAATGAAAAAAAAGGCTATAAAAGAGATTAGGTGTTTTAAATTATTCATATCAAGATTGATTATGGATGGATTTTATCATCTTAATTTTGATTAAACTTTTAAGTGATATTATCATCAGGGACGAAGTTACGTGTATAACTGTGTGAGGTCAATTGACCTACTAAATATAAATATATATATATATATATATATATATATATATATATATATATATATATATATATAATGTAATAGATTTTTTATGGGTGTAATTTAATAATTTGACCCTACCGAAATGAGTACTGAAAAAACTTCGTCTCTTGGTTTTTACAAGCCACTATCATCAACTTTTTTGCTTCATAAATCACGAATGGTGGAGGTACCGGAAACAGGGAGAAAGTCTTGAAATCGATATCTGGAAGAAGCTAAAGTGTCTATGTAAGACCCCGAATTTTATGAAATAAAAGTATTCAATTTTTCTTATAATTACTATTCAGTAAATGGTTAAATTGATAAAAGTTTAAAGTTATGAGTGAAATATAATTTTTTTTCAAAATAAGCAAGTGGTTATAAAATAATCATTGTTGTCGGAGAATATTCGTTTGGTCGTGGAATATTCTTTCTGTCGGGGAATATTCGTACGACGGCGCAGCCATTTGTGGGCCCCATAACAGAATAACTGTCGGGTGAAGAAAACGACAAATTTGAGTTTTTACAAATAACGGCGTAGTTGTTACCGTTAACACTGTTGGAATACCCGGTGATTAAAATGCAGTAATACGCGTTATTGCACAGTAGTACACGGTATTGCATAGTATTTTTGAAATTATTGATTCTTACGTAAGAAGGCACTACTCAATAATTGTTACAGTAATTACTGTTCAATATTTTATTTTATTGATTCAATAATTGCTACGTTAAAATTTTATATTATTGTTGTTCAATAATTGTTGTTGCACAGTATTTTCCTTTATCAGATCAATAATTCATATTATTTGAATAATATTATTAGATAACATTATTGGCAATGTCTAAAAAGTTCTGTCTAAGGAGAGGTTTGGTCATCTAATTGCGCGCCAGTAAGGAGAAATCCTTATTGGAAAGCCCCTTCTTTCCTGGGAACGGCCTGGTTGTCATAAATGTGATTCTGTAATATTATTTGTGAATAATTAATTATTGATTCATATGATAAGAAAATATTTATTTTATGTGGATATAAATGAGGGATATATTTTTGTGGTTAAAAAATGAAGGAGTTAATGTTGGGATTTTTATCCGTATTTTTGTCGGAATGGAGGTATTAAAAATCAGGATTTTTGAGATATTTTGCGGGGGTTATAATTTTTAATCCGACCGTTGGATCGTGGTAATTTTTGGATATGTTATACATATATAATTTGAGTATATGCCCACAAATTTTGAACCGTTAAAAATGAACGTATGATTTATTATAAATTTTACGAGATGACTGGTTCAGAAATTGTTGAATTTTCGGAGTTTATCATTTTGGTGGAAAATTCTAGAATTGGTGGGCCCCACTTGTGGTTGGTGAAGAAATGTGCTGAATTATATTTCAAATGTGGTGGGGGGAATAGTAGCAGGTAAAGCCATCAGGTTGCAGGTCAAACCTACCAAAATTTTCCTATAAATAGAGGGCTAAGTTAGAATTGAAAATCACACCAGAAACATAAGTTTTCTCTCTTTCTCTCTCTATATTATGAAGCATATTTTGTGAGTTTTTAGATACTTGGTGAGTTGCTATTCATCAGTGCAAGTTTCCTTCAGCATCATATCCGATATCCAGTCAGAAGTACTGCTCTTTTGAGGTAAGAGATAGTAAGGGATTTTAAGGGTTGTTATATTTTCCAGTTTCGTAATTTTTCTGACCTTTAAAAATTCTGGAAAAATTTGAAATGATATTTTGATGAGTTTTATTGGTTGTGTCCAAAAATGGTGATTTTTGGATGTATAGATTAAGAGTTATGAATTTTACGGGAAATGACTATTTTCAAAGTAACCGCTTATAACTCCTTGTGGTTAACTCCAAAATTGATAAAATTTTTATTGAAAGTATATCTATATAATATCAGTGTACTCTGTGAATTTCGGAATTTTTGGATAAAAGTACAATTTTTGATAAATGTCTAAATATTCGGCTATTTTGGCCATATGAAAAATAGTAAATGACTTTTAAAAATTCTGAGAAAAATATATGTTCACTATGGGACTATATTATGCTAAATCCCAGAAAAGAAATATTTTTGAAACTGATTTGGTATTTTTCATGAAAATGGTCTAGTTATGAGAAAATAAATTAAATATGTTATGTGAAGTAAAAAAATTGGAAAATAGGATTTTATGGCTTGAGAATCCTATATATAAGGTATATACAGATTTTTGATGAGGGTTTTGGTTATTGATGATGAAATCTTAAGAGTTGACGTTTTATGATGATTAAATGCATTAATTAGTAAAGTGTAAACAATTTAAATAAATTGTTTATAAGCTTAAGAATATTATTCTTTCAATATCATTATACCGAAATATTGGTATGTATATTATTGTGGAATTTCTACCTTTTTCATGTCGGAGTTACTATTCATGAGTTACTATTCACGAGTTACTATTCACGACAAAATTGGTTTCTTTTTCTAACCAAATTATAGTTGATTTATGAATATTGCTCTTGAAATTAAATTCATGTTTTGATCATATTGTTTTTATTATCATATATAACATTTTTATAACCTTGATGTTGAAATTCTCTTTCGCTTGAGTGTAAAGATGGGTAAATTATTGGTATGATCATGACTATGAGTTCTCTTTGGCCAGTAGTGCAAAGTTGAATTGTTGACTGGTATGATCATGACCATTGAATTTATAAGTGAATATCTTTAGCTTAAGTGCAAAGGTGAATTGATCAACATGGTTATAATTATTGTTTATATAAATTCTGAAATGATTATATATTTCTTTGAGATATTAATATATTTGGCCTGTAGTGCAAATATGAACTGTTGATGAATATCTTTGGCCTGTAGCGCAAAGATAAATTATTGATGAATATCTTTGGCCTGTAGTGCAAAGATGAATTATTGATGAATATCTTTGGCCTGTAGTACAAAGATGAATTGTTGATGAATATCTTTGGCCCGTAGTGCAAAGATGACATGTTGTTGAATATCTTTGGCCAGTAGTGCAAAGATGAACAGATGTTGAGATGAACATGACCAACTGGTGATACAAATGAATATCTTTGGCCGTAGTACAAAGATGAAGTTATTAGTATGATTATGAACAGGAAATGTGATTTGGTGTAACCATGATCTTTGATGTTTCAGGTAAAGATAGGTGATAAAAATTATCTTCGTTCTGGATGAGAAGAGGAATTTAGAACTACAGTTATGATTATGAGTTATTCATATGATTGTGGACCAGAATTGTTGATTGATGTTACAGGGATAAAATATTGTTGATGGATTTTTAACATAGAGAAGATAATAGACTTTATAGTCTATTTAACTCTTCTAATGGATTGCTCATTCCGCTGCAACTACGGTTGAAATTTTTATCATTTACCATATGTTCTAAATCTCTGATTTATTATTGATGAAGGCTATTGATAATTTAATTATCTTTAGCCATGATATTCTTTACTGAGCTAGTTGTGCTCACCCTTTTACTTCACAATTCCTTTCAGGTAATAAGAGTGTAGCTGGGTCGAGCGAGGGTAACAAGGGAATAGAACGGTGGTCATCATTTAGTAGTTATATTTGGTGAAGAAAATAGGGTGAGGCGAACCCAACGTTGTAAGGGTGTTTTGCCACTATCATACAAGATGTCTAACGACATACAACCTCGTGTCATCATAAGACATGATTGTGCACATCCGCTTGCCGAGTATATCTACAAGCACTACCTATATAATCTTGGTATTTGTTTGAAGTATAATTCTCAGTTAGATACAGTGAAGATAATGATAAGTCAAGAGAAGACTCACCATTGGGAAGAATATGATAGTAATCTTCTCGTTTTTCTTTGGGGTCTATTGGGTCAACCAAGAATAATTCTGTGGCCATATGATATCTATCATAACCTAGACGCGTGGCCTCCCATGTACGAAGGTTTCCTTGAGCACTTCTCAAAGATTCTAATTTCTAAAACAGTTTTTGACTATACCTTTATGTAAGGTGTTATTGTGAGGTGATGTTCACGGTTGGAACATGAGTCACATTTGGTATATATTTGTATCCAAACTCACAGCATATGTGTTGTTGTATTTTGCACGACAATTGTTGTAATAAAGTTGTAGTTATTTTCTGTACCATGTATTTGACGACTCAGAATGGGTTGGGTGGAATGGACCTATTTTGGGGTTGTCACAGTCTAAGCAACTATTGAAGGCTACAAGAGATGAGAGATGGGAGAAGTTACTTGATGAAGTTTGTTTATTTTGCAACAAACACAAAATTAACATTATAAATATAAATGCTTTATTCCATGGGAGATCAAGTCGAAAATCTCAAGGTATTATAAATTTTTACCATTATTATGTTGAGATATTTTGTACTGTTTTGGATTGACAACTTTAAGAATTAAATGATCGTTTTACGGGAGCAAGTATTGACTTGTTTTTGGTATGCTTAAATCCTAGTGATTGTTTCGCTAGTTTTGATAAGGACAAATTAATTCATCTCGCTAACTTTTATTCGAATGACTTTTCTCCAATGAATCTTATGAAACTTGATAGTCAACTAGATAATTACATTTATGATATACGAATAAATAAGAGTTTTTGGAAGTTCAAGGAATTAGTGGTCTGTCAAAAACTCTCGTTGGTACTAAGAAACATATTGTATTTCTTTTGGTATATTGGCTTTTAAAGTTAACATTAATTTTACTTGTTGAGACTATTACTGTTGAAAGAGTTTTTTCTACGATAAAAATAATTAAGAGTAGGTTGCGCAATTCCATGAAAGATCAACTAATGAATGAATGATTGCTTGATTACATACATCGAGAAGTATGTACTCCCTCCATCTCATTATATCCGACGTTCTAGAGATTTTCACATAAATTAAGAATAGATACAGTTTTACTATTTTATCCTTAATTAATATTTTGAGTGTGCAAAGACAATTTATTTAACACAGGAATCAAGAAAATGACAATTAACAAAGTCTCCAATTTCTCCGATCTGATCCATCGCGTCATCGCGTCACCGCTTCCTGCTTTCTCCACCCTCTCGCCGCCGGCCGCCACCAGTCCGACGAAATCTCCGCCAGTGGCGACGTACTAAAAACCTAATCGGAAGGCGAAGAGGAAGAGGAGAGAGAAAGGGGGTTTGTGGTTTGGAAGGAAACCCAACAACCTCGAATACTATTCTTTTTGAATAGAATAATGCAATGATAAAACTAGGGTTTCTCTAAATTCTGATAAATCTTCCTTCACCCCACGTTGCTGATTATCCAATCGATCTTGTTCCTCTTCTTCTTCATCTTGTTCCTCTTCTTCTTCATCTTGTCCCTCTTCTTTTGTCTATTCATCTCCGCCGGCGGAGGTTGTTGGGGATAAAATCTGATAATTTTATCATTGCACTAGAATTTTGAAGGCTTCTCACAAATGTATCCTTAGAAATCAAATAATAGAATTTGAACTGTTTTTTAAAAACA
Source organism: Panax notoginseng (assembly GCA_016801055.1). Lineage (NCBI taxonomy): Eukaryota > Viridiplantae > Streptophyta > Magnoliopsida > Apiales > Araliaceae > Panax > Panax notoginseng. Next base: position 18,766,631 of record CM029015.1, read on the forward strand.
GAGAAAATAGTCATTAACGGTGGTAGAGAAGGAAGAGTACAGAAGGAAAACAAATAGGCAAAATAATCTTGATTTTGAAGAACGTCAAATATTTTGGGAAGAAAAATACACTCTAGAACGTCAGATATAATGGGGATGGAGGGAGTATTTAATTGCATCGACAAGGAAAGAATTATGCAACGATTTCAATTAATAAAAACGCACAGAGGACAATTGTAATTATTATATTATACTAATTATTTTTTGTGGATAAGTTTGATGGTTACATCATTGACATATATTATATTTTTTTATTATATATTTAAATTATTTTTTATTATTATAATTATTAATTTTAATTTATTATTTAATATCCCAGTGTCAATAATTTCTGACTTTGCCACTGATCATCATCATCGGTTAACTCAAGTCAAAATGCTTGGAATTTTCAACGGTAAAAAGCACCCTGGCTAGTTCCCCTTGTATTATTTTCACGGGACATATATGGTTGTTAGTTTAAAATATAAAATTTCAAGAACACAACCATTTTTCCTTTTCATCACTAAGCTAACGGCTTAATATATATCATTTTAGATGATTTTATTTTTATGTAATTTATTTTAAAATTATTTTTTATAAAAAAATGTTATATATAAGAGATAATATAAGATAAGTATGATAATTATAAAAATTTAAGTGTATTATATACAATCAATATTATATTTAATGCTATAAAATTATTTTCTTAATTTTTCTGTACAACTCTAAAACGACAAATTTTAAGAAACGGAAGGAGTAATACAGAAGAATGATTAGCAGAAGCAGTGCTTTGATGTCATAATAATAATAATTTGGATAAAAGAAAGGGGAGTGATTATCATGAAGTTAATTTTAGTTAATTGATCACGCAGGAGGGAGATGATTTCTCTGCATGTCAATATTATATTAATTAATTGATAAATTTATCATGAAGTTAATTTCATATAATATAATCTAAAAGAAAGCATCATAAACTTGCATCAAGTAATGTAAATTATGACAATTATTATGAAACCATAATTTTAAAAGTCAACTTCTCGAGTTCCTCAGACTACTCCACATCCTCTCTCTCTCTCGTGCCTATTTCTTCCTTGAGCTCCTCATTCGGAAAATGCACGACTTCTTATTTAAATATAACGATGAACTCATTCAATCACACGATACCACATAAAGTCGTCTTTTTATTTTTATAATAGAGATAAAAATGAACGTGTAGATGAATCTAATTCATTCTCCTTTTACTTTTTAATTTTAAATTGAAATATATATATATATATATATATATATATATATATATATATATAGAGAGAGAGAGAGAGAGAGAGAGAGAGGATCAGGTCAAGACTCCCGCATTTTCTTAAAATGCGGACTTCTTTTTTTTTACTTTTTTTTTAAAAACAACTAAAAAAAAGTTTAATATTTTATGGAACTTGAATTTTTTCATAATATCCAAATCACACTGTATTATGGAAAAATTTCAGTTCCATAAAATATTAAACTTTTTTTTAATTATTTTAAAAAAAAGAAAAAAAAAAGTCCAGACAGTACTAAAATTCGGTAGTCTGGACTGGAACCGGACTATATATATATATATATATATATATATATATATATATATATATATATATATATATATAGAGCTCAGTTTTCTCCAGCGAACCAGAGGGAGCGAACTAAAAATGAACCGACTATAGCGACAATTTTTTTCGTCACTATAGTATAAAAAACTGACTTTCTATGCTATAGCGACAGAAAAAATCGTCGCTATAACCGGTTCGTTCTTAGTTCGCTCTCTCTAATTCGTTGAAAAAACGGACTATATATATACATCAACACATTTTTCAACTCCATGGAGATTCCATATAATTGTATTTTTAATTTTTCGTGTTTTTTAAAAGAGGATATGGGTCTACCGGCCTATAGCACTAACATATAAAAATTTTCAAAAAGGTATAAATTTAACGATTGTGATGAGATTGTTAAATTTCACTTTGAAAATTGATATAATTTCCACGTGAGTCTCTCTCACATGGAATTGAGATCTATTTACTATTCAACATAAAAGAAATTATGTGAAAATATCAATTTTTTTATGTGAAAATATCAGTACCCTTTCACTTTATGTTGACTGGCAAGCCATTGATGCTATGAAAAATGATGGTAATATCCTTTTTTTTTCTCGTATTATTTATAAATAATTTTAAATAATTATAGTGACAGAAAATATTTAACAAAAATTTATGTGTCACATGATATTTGTGATTATATGAGGAAAAGCTTCTATGCGTTTTTAGACACTTTCTTATGATTATTTGGTCGTATTTCAATAAATAATCATAAGAATTAACAAATAAGTAATTGTTTTTAATCCAAATAAGTAATCATTAATTATTAAGAATTATCAAAACAGTTTGAAATCATCCAAACGTATATATCACCATTGCTATTTTCATCTCCAGTGAAAATAAGTAGACATGCTTACAAAATCTTGCTAGGTTTTGATTGCCCAAATTGGGTTGGGTTGGGTTGGGTTGGGTTGGGTTGGGTTGGGGTGGGGTGGCGTGGGTGGTACTATTAGTATTGGTCCTATTGGATATAGGCTAGAGTTAGGATTCTTGAGCCACAAATTTTGTCCCTGCTCAATCAAAGCCTGTTTTTAGCTCTCTAGCTTTGTCCCAACAATAAGACTCAGAGAGTTGGCTCCAAAAATGGGTCCACATCCTCCGGGACCCATAATATCAACGCATTATACTAATCAGATCTCATTATATTCAAGAAAATTGCCATATTGATCATTATATTCTTTTTTTTTTAATTTGTATTAATATATAAAAAACATGAAGAAATTACATCATAGGCATATCCCACGAAAAATATAGATGCTACGAAAGAAGATACGCCTAACTAGGGGTGAGCTTGGTGCGGTTTGGTGCGGTTTGAAGCCGAACCGCACCCGAAACTGCTTAAGTGCGGTTTGATAAATCCAAAACCGCACATGAAACCGCTTGTGATTGGTGCGGTGCGGTTTTAAAAGTGCGGTGCGGTTTCATTTGGTGCGGTTTCGATTCTAAAACCAATTAAAACAACAATTGATATAAAATAAGCTCTCTGTTTTCAAAATTGATATAAGTTCGTTAATGTAGACAAATACAACAATGAAAACTATAAACTATCTAAAATGTAAATTTTTTATGCAACAACTTCTTCATTATATGGAAACTGTGGAATATTTGCTAAATCAAAATATAAAATAAGCAATTAACCTCTGTGCTTGTCTTTTAATTTCTTGAATGCAGGAGTAGGTGGGGGACTTTTCTCAGTCTTATCAGCACTTATATGAATGCCATAAAGTTATGTTCCATGTTCCATCCATAATGTTTGCACACCCATACGTACATAAATAAAATAGGGGGAAAATGTCATCAATGAGAGGAAAACAAGTACGTACAATAAATAAATAAAAAACTAGTATAGTAATTTTGAGTTGATTTCATTGCACAATGCCCACCTTCATCACTAAGAAGTACATAATGTTATGTAAAATTAAACCACCAAGTACTACTACGGTTGGACGAGAGATACTAATTAAGCTACACAAGATAGTGCCAAACTCACTTCTCCCAAATTCTGTAGCATGCGCGGTGAATGGTGCATACATACATACACACATACATACATATGGTGCGGTTTCGATTTTATGGTTGCGATTTTGGCTAGTAACCAAACCAGAACCATAAATTTGGTTATTCAACCAACCTAAAACCGCAACATACGCCGGAATCGTTGGTGCGGTTTGTGCGATTTTTGGTACAGTTTCGGTTTCAATTTGGTTACTTGCTCAGCCCTACGCCTAATAATGTCACTACTATAGTCAAAACAAGTGGCTAAAATTGCCATAACATAAGATGGGAGAATTTATTAACATAATTAAGACTCTAAACGAATCAAACAGTTCGGACTCGATTCGGGTTCGACTCGAAAAAATATGAGCGAGACTCAGATTCGTTAATATAATCTAAATCTGAGTATTAAAAATAGTTATAATAAAAATACGAGTAGAATATGAATAAGGTTATACTCGACTCGTTTAAGATTTAAACTACTTGAATTTTTGATTGTGATTCGATACATACTCGATTGATACATATTCGATTAGATGATCGATACATTCTCTTATAATATATAAAAATTTAAATCAAATTAGAATAATTAATTATTATTATTTTATTTTATTTTATTTTTAATTTTAATTGTGATTTTTTATTTGTAAAGTGTAATAGTAAATTTATTTTCTCATTTCTAAGTAAACTAACAAATTTAATTTATAATTATATTTATTATAAAACTAGTTATTATATGGAGACTCGATTTTGAGCTTGAATTTGAAACTCGCGAGTAGTTTGAATATAATTTAATCCGAGTCGGATCGATTGAGTAATAAATATTCGAGTTTAGTTGAATCTGAGTAGTATTTTTTAAATACAATTCAAATTCGAGTTGAATTCGAGTACAGAATAATGAAAGCAAAAGGGTGAGCTCAACTAGCCCAGTAAGAAATATTATGACTAAGATAATGCAGAATAAGTTATCGTTAGCCTTCAACAATGTTAAACTGATAGAATATAATAGACAACAAGTTTAACTGCAGCGGAACAAGCAATCCATTAAAAGAGTCAAGTAGAGCATGATATCTACTATCTTATATGATTTAAAAAGTTTTTTATCGACTTTATCGCTGAGACTCAGCTTAATAAATAAACCACATCATCGAATTATCCCTGCACTACGGGCCAAGGATATTCATGTAATCATCAATGGTCATGATTATACCGAATAATTCCTGGTCATAATCATACAAATCAACAATTCATCTATGCACGTAAGCCAAAGATGACTTTCATCACAATATAAACATGAGGATGATGACAATGATATAAGCATTCAATTAAATAAAAGCAAATGATAAATTTTAAAGACTTATTGTAAGACCCCAAATTATTAATAAATGAAATTTAATTTTCTCTATTTATTATTTTGAAATAGTAAGGGTTAATGTGGTTAGTTATGGGTAAAATGCGCAAATATTTCAAATAACCAGGTGGTTATAAAATATTCATTGTTATCGGGGAATATTCGCTTGGTCGTAGAATATTCTTACTGTCGGAGAATATTCGTACGACGGCGCAGTCTTTGTGGGCCCCATAACAGAAAGCGATTGGATGAAGAAAACGACAAAAATAAGTTGTTTATAAATAACGGCGTAGTTGTTACCGTTAATACTGTTGGAATACCCGGTGGTTAAAACACAGTAATACGCGTTGTTGCACAGTAGCACACGGTATTGCACCAATTATTGATTTTTACGTAATAAGGCATTACTCAATAATTGTTACAGTAGTTACTGTTCAATATTGTATTTTATTGATTCAATAATTACTGCGTTGATATTTTATATTACTGTTGTTTTAATAATTGTCATTACACAGTATTTTCTATTATCGGAACAATAATTCATATTATCTGAATAATATTATTAGATAACATTATTGGCAATGTCTAGAAAGTTCTGTCTAAGGAGAGGTTTGGTCATCTAATTGCGCGCCAGTAAGGAGAGATCCTTATTGGAAAGCCCCCTCTTTCCTAGGAACGGCCTGGTTGCCAGTACTGTGATTCTGTAATATTATTTGTGTATAATTAATTATTGATTTATATGATGAGGAAAATATTGATTTTATGTGGATATAGATGGAGAAAATTTTTAATGTGACAATTGTTGAAAATTAATATTTTATCTTTTTCTGATAAAATAATTCATTTAAATATATTATTTTAATAATATATTAACGGTGATATTTTTACAATGAATGTGGGATATATGAGTATATGAGGAGGAAGAGTATTTTTGTTGGATTAAATGTTTAACACATGTTTTGTGTGTTGGTGGACACAATTCTTGACCGAAAATTTATTATAGACTGTAAAATTATCCGTTTGTGGATTTCGGTCAATTTCTGTTTGGAATTTGGAAAAACTTTCTTCTGTAAAGTTGTAGAGAATTGAATTTCCTATAAAAATTCGCCAGATTCGAATTTTCTGATGAAAGGGCTATTTATTATGAATTATTGAAGTTCCGAAATTCCGAAATTCCGAAATAATTGATTTTTGGAAGTTTTAATTATTTTTGTTTAGAAAAACGTTTTTTTGTATTTTGTGGACATCATTAACATGTGTTATGGCTGAATTCAGATGGTCAAGGTGGGCTAAGGAAAATTTGTTAAATATATTATTATTATATTCAATTTTCTGCTTTGGTGTTCTAAACATTTTTCTATAAATAGGGTGCTTAGGTTAGAATTGAAAATCACACCAGAAACACAAGTTTCTCTCTATTTCTTTCTCTATATCGAGCGTATTCTTGTGAGTATTTGATTCTTTGAGTGTTGCTATACGGTGCAAGTTTCCTTCAACACTATATCTAGTATTCCAGTCAGAAGTACCGTCTTTCCGAGGTAAGGGATGTTATTTCTTCTTAAATGATATTATTTTCTTCAATATCATTATGCTGAAGTATTGATCTGAACTTTTTATCAAATTTGGAACTTTTCATGTCGGGATTACTATTCATGAGTTACTATTCATGAGTTACTATTCACGAGTTACTATTCACCGAAAAATGAAATTTTCTTCTTTTCGTCCAAAATATCTATTCAGGATACTAGCTTTGATTGTATCCATGTTTTGATCATTCTTGAATTTTACTATGATTATTTATGAGGTATTTTTGGACATGGAATAGCTGAAATACGAATCCTTAATATTTATTATTTTGTTTCACTGGATTCGTTTCCTTTAAAATATTTTGCATCATCCTCAGTCCTAAATGATGATATAATTGAATATCTTTGGCCTGTAGTGCAAAGATTAATGATTTCTGATGAATATCTTTGGCCCGTAGTGCAAAGATGAACAGGTGTTGAGATGAACATGATCGACTGGTGATACAAATGAATATCTTTGGCCTGTAGTGCAAAGATGAATATTTGATTAAAGATGGTTATTGATTGTTGTTACAGGGATAAAATATTGATGATGGACTTTTAAATCTTAGAAGATAGTAGAACTCATTCTCTACTTGACTCTTCTAATGGTTTGCTGTTTTCGCTGCAGTTATTGATTTAAAACTTATTATCTATTGTATTCTATTTGATTTTTCTCTGTTGAAGACTAACGATAATTTGTTCTATGTTATCTTAGTCATAATATTCTTTACTGGGCTAGTTGAGCTCATCCTTTTTCTTGTTGTTCCATTTTTCTTCTCAGGAGGCGAGAATGTAGCGAGTACTAGTCGGGGTGTGGAATGATGGTTCAAGACAGTTATTTTAGTAGTTCTCACTATTTTGTAAAATAGTGTATCAATAAGTATAATGAGGACTTAATTGAGTATGAATACTATCTAGATGACAATATTTGTATTTAAACTCACAGTATATGTGTTGTCGTATTTTGCACGACAATTGTAATAATAACGTTGTAGTTATTTTCTGTACCATGTATTTGACGACTCAGAATGGGTTGGATGGATTGGACCTATTTTGGGGGCGTCACAGTTGGTATCAGAGCTTAGGGATATGATCTCTGGCGGAGATCGGGGAATAGAACTAGGAGGGGAGAGACGAGTAAATCCTTCGCTAGTGTGTCCTACCTAAGCTTATTTGTTGGTCGGTCATAATATAGGGGTATTATGTGATATGTTAATTTGTTAAATTAACCCTTGTTTTATGGCAGTATTTGAGAATGTCGACTGAGAATGTTAACAGTGGAGTAAATGAAACCGCGGAGACACCTGTACTCACCAACGAGGAGAACGTGCAACAGGCTGGCAATATTCCTCCTGTAAACAACACCACTAAGCAGACGATGAACGACGGGATGTTTAGGAGTTTTTTTCAGTTCATGCAAAACCAGACGAGGGAGACTCGTGTACAAAATACGTGTAGAAATGATAACAACGCGCGGCTTGTCACGGCCAAGCAGTTCAAGGAGTTAGGACCACCAGAATTCTGGGGAAAGCCGGATCCGATTAAGGCAGAGACGTGGGTCAAACAAATTACCAAGATATTCGATGTCTTGGGATGCACGGAAGAACAGAAGGTTCCGTTCGCCACCTTTATGTTCCGTAATGAGGCAGACTACTGGTGGGAGTCTGTGAAACGTACTCAACCTGCCGCACTTAGCATGTCTTGGGAGACATTTCAGAAACTGTTCAATGACAAATACTTTCCTGAAAGTGTTCGTCATATGAAAGAGGTAGAGTTTATTAGATTAGAACAAAATAACATGACGGTGTCCCAATACGAGGCGAAGTTCGCAGAGTTATCCAGGTTTGCACCTCATTTAGTAGAGAATGAGGAACGAATGATGAGGATGTTTCTGAGAGGTTTAAAACTCAAGATTTGGCAATATCTTATCTCTCATAAATTTTCTTTATATTCAGATGTTGTCAACAGGGCTCAATTATTAGAGCGAGATAACGAGTACGGTCAATCAAGAGACCACAACCAGGGTCATACCGGTGGCAGCGGTCATCGGAGCAATGACAACCAGAGGGAAGGAAAACATTCAGACAAAAGCGGTAACCACTCTGGTGGTAATCGTGGCCATGAGAATAGAAAAAGCGAGTCGGGGGGAGATTTTAAAAAGAGGAGATTCAACAATGACAATACGAAGACGTCAGCACCAGCAGCAACTGGTTCCAAGGGAGGAGAACGACCACCGATCATATGCTATAAGTGCGGAAAAGAAGGACATATCAGCCTAAACTGCCCACAACAGTTTAAGGTATGTTATAATTGTGGAAAGGAAGGACATATCGCTCGAGATTGCACTGTAGCGAAATCAAGTCCAGCGGGGATGGTGACTGAAAAAGTTGTCCCAGAAAAGTCAAAGTCAACGGTTCCTGGAAGAGCGTTTTTCGTGACTGGTCAGAATACGAGGAACCCGAACGAAGTTAGCACGGGTTAGTTAATTATAAATTTTTGCGAAGTCTATATCTTATTAGATACCGGTTCTACCCATTCATTTATCTCTCCTGCTTATAGTCAACGTTTAAAATTGACTTCGGAGAAAATTAGACTTTGACTTATCTGTTGAAACTTCATTAGGAGAAACTTTCGTTACATCCACTGTTTATAAATCTTGTTGGCACCATCACATTACCTGTTGGCCTTATCTCTTTAAAGATACTTACTTTTGATGTGATTTTAAGGTTAAATACTCATCATGCCAAAATTGATTGCTTTTGTAAGGTTGTTAGTTTTCATATTTCTAAGCAACCTGTTATTCGAATTCAAGCAACCAAACCATTGAAGTCAAACTCTTTCATATCAAGCCGTAAAGTCATTCGTTTATTAAAAAACGGATGTCAAGCTTTCTTAGCTATGTTATGGACTTGAACAAAAATACGTCAGATTTGAATGATATTTCTATTGTTAGTAAATCCTTGACATATTTCCTGAAGAATTTCTTGGCCTACGCGTGATATTGAATTTTGTATCATCTTTGAATCTGGTACAAAACTCACTTTTAAAATCTCATATCGAATGGCTCCTATTGAACTTCAGGAGTTAAAAACCTAACTATAGAAGTTTGTACCCGAGCCTTTATCTGGTGACTTCCTTTGTGGAATGCACCGAAGCCAGACTCTCCGTAGGGGACGCCATATTCATGCGGTAGTAAACTGATAGGTGCCATTGTGACGTGTTATCCAAGATTGGGATATGAGTCACAGTTGAGAGCAACCTAAGTCAGTAATCGAAATACGTAGCTTTCTAGGCTTAGCTGGTTATTATTAGATATTCGTGTAAGAATTTTCTCGAATCGCTACTCCATTAACTCAGCTGACTCGAAAAGATACAAACTTCGAATGGACCGAGGAATGCGAGAAGAGCTTCCAAGAATTCAACATGCGACACCGACGTTGGCTCGAGCTGTTGAAAGATTTCGATCATATCATCTAATACCATCCTGAAAAAGCGAACGCGGTAGCTGACGCATTGAGTAGAAGATCATATGCAGGAACGAGTGCGATGATGTCAAGTATATGCGTAGAATCAACTTTAATCGATAAAGTTAAAGTTGCTTAAGCCACAGACCGGGAGCTGATGCGCATGAAGAAGAAAGTACAAGAAGGTGCTATTCCGGAAGCGAGAATCGATGAAGAAGGAATACTTCGAGTCCACTCTAGACTTTGTGTTCCTAACGACTCTGATATGAAGTACAAGATTATGATGGAGGCACACAATACACCATTTGCGATCCATCCTGGCAGTACCAAAATATATCACGATCTTCGACATATATTTTGGTGAAGCAATATGAAAAGAGAGATCGCGGAGTTTATCTCGAGGTGTTTAACTTGTCAACGTGTAAAGGCGGAGCATCAAGTACCAAAGGGTCCATTGCAACCACTTGAGATTCCGAAATGGAAGTGGGAACACATTACCATGGATTTCGTTACGGGTCTTCCCACGGTTTCTCAAGGCATAAATGCTATTTTGGTTATAGTTGATAGATTAACCAAGTCTGCTCATTTCTTGCCGATACGGGAGACTTATTCCCTTGAATGTCTTGCTAGTATGTACGTGAATGAGATTGTAAGGTTGCATGGCATGCCAGTATCCATAGTTTTGGATCGTGACCCAAGATTCACTTCAAGATTTTGGGTTAGTTTGCAAAAAGCTATAGGCACGGATTTACGATTTAGTTCAGCTTACCATCCTCAAACGGACGGACAATCAGAGAGGACTATTCAGACTCTTGAAGATCTATTAAGACTTTGTGTCTTAGATTTCAAAGGAAGTTGGGATAAGTACCTACCATTAGTGGAATTCTCCTACAATAACAGTTATCAGGCAAGTATAGGTGTAGCTCCATGGAAAGGAGTTACAAGATTTGGGAAGAGAGGAAAGCTCAATCCACGATTTATTGGTCCATTTCAAATTCTTGATCGAGTAGAAAATGTGGCCTATAGACTCGCGTTACCTCCAAGTATGTCTAGTGTTTATAATGTTTTTCATATATCTGTGCTTCGTAAATATGTGAAAGACCCAAACCACGTTATTAAGTTAGAACCGGACGAGATAGCCGAAGACTTAAAGTACGAGGAGGTACCTGTCAAGATCCTGGATAGGAAGGAGCATGTCCTACGCACGAAGGTTATACCACAAGTTAAGGTTTTGTGGAGAACCCATACTATTGAAGAAATGACCTGGGAGTTGGAAACGGAAATGAAAGCGAGGTATCCTCATCTTTTCGAAACACCAGGTACGTATGTCCATTTCAAGGACGAAATTTCATAAGGAGGGGAGGTTGTAAGACCCCAAATTATTAATAAATGAAATTTAATTTTCTCTATTTATTATTTTGAAATAGTAAGGGTTAATGTGGTTAGTTATGGGTAAAATGCGCAAATATTTCAAATAACCAGGTGGTTATAAAATATTCATTTTTGTCGGGGAATATTCGCTTGGTCGTAGAATATTCTTACTGTCGGAGAATATTCGTACGACGGCGCAGTCTTTGTGGGCCCCATAACAGAAAGCGATTGGATGAAGAAAATGACAAAAATAAGTTGTTTATAAATAACGGTGTAGTTGTTACCGTTAATACTGTTGGAATACCCGGTGGTTAAAATACAGTAATACGCGTTGTTGCACAGTAGCACACGGTATTGCACCAATTATTGATTTTTACGTAAGAAGGCATTACTCAATAATTGTTACAGTAATTACTGTTCAATATTATATTTTATTGATTCAATAATTGCTGCGTTGATATTTTATATTACTGTTGTTTTAATAATTGTCATTACACAGTATTTTCTATTATCGGAACAATAATTCATATTATCTGAATAATATTATTAGATAACATTATTGGCAATGTCTAGAAAGTTCTGTCTAAGGAGAGGTTTGGTCATCTAATTGCGCGCCAGTAAGGAGAGATCCTTACTGGAAAGCCCCCTCTTTCCTAGGAACGGCCTGGTTGCCAGTACTGTGATTCTGTAATATTATTTGTGTATAATTAATTATTGATTTATATGATGAGGAAAATATTGATTTTATGTGGATATAGATGGAGAAAATTTTTAATGTGACAATTGTTGAAAATTAATATTTTATCTTTTTCTGATAAAATAATTCATTTAAATATATTATTTTAATAATATATTAACGGTGATATTTTTACAATGAATGTGGGATATATGAGTATATGAGGAGGAAGAGTATTTTTGTTGGATTAAATATTTAACACATGTTTTGTGTGTTGGTGGACACAATTCTTGACCGAAAATTTATTATAGATTGTAAAATTATCCGTTTGTAAATTTCAGTCAATTTCTGTTTGGAATTTGGAAAAACTTTCTTCTGCAAAGTTGTAGAGAATTGAATTTCCTATAAAAACTCGCCAGATTCGAATTTTCTGATGAAAGGGCTATTTATTATGAATTATTGAAGTTCCGAAATTCTGAAATAATTGATTTTTGGAAGTTTTAATTATTTTTGTTTAGAAAAACGTTTTTTTGTATTTTGTGGACATCATCAACATGTGTTATGGCTGAATTCAGATGGTCAAGGTGGGCTAAGGAAAATTTGTTAAATATATTATTATTATATTCAATTTTCTGCTTTGGTGTTCTAAACATTTTCCTATAAATAGGGTGCTTAGGTTAGAATTGAAAATCACACCAGAAACACAAGTTTCTCTCTATTTCTTTCTCTATATCGAGCGTATTCTTGTGAGTATTTGATACTTTGAGTGTTGCTATACGGTGCAAGTTTTCTTCAGCACTATATCTAGTATTCCAGTCAAAAGTACCGTCTTTCCGAGGTAAGTGATGTTATTTCTTCTTAAATGATATTATTTTCTTCAATATCATTATGCCGAAGTATTGATCTGAACTTTTTATAAAATTTGGAACTTTTCATGTCGGGGTTACTATTCATGAGTTACTATTCATGAGTTACTATTCACGAGTTACTATTCACCGAAAAATGAAATTTTCTTCTTTTCGTCCAAAATATCTATTCAGGATACTAGCTTTGATTGTATCCATGTTTTGATCATTCTTGAATTTTACTATGATTATTTATGAGGTATTTTTGGACATGGAATAGCTGAAATACGAATCCTTAATATTTATTATTTTGTTTCACTGGATTCGTTTCCTTTAAAATATTTTGCATCATCCTCAGTCCTAAATGATGATATAATTGAATATCTTTGGCCTGTAGTGCAAAGATTAATGATTTCTGATGAATATCTTTGGCCCGTAGTGCAAAGATGAACAGGTGTTGAGATGAACATGATCGACTGGTGATACAAATGAATATCTTTGGCCTGTAGTGCAAAGATGAATATTTGATTAAAGATGGTTATTGATTGTTGTTACAGGGATAAAATATTGATGATGGACTTTTAAATCTTAGAAGATAGTAGAACTCATTCTCTACTTGACTCTTCTAATGGTTTGCTGTTTCCGCTGCAGTTATTGATTTAAAACTTGTTGTCTATTGTATTCTATTAGATTTTTCCCTGTTGAAGACTAACGATAATTTGTTCTATGTTATCTTAGTCACAATATTCTTTACTGGGCTAGTTGAGCTCATCCTTTTTCTTGTTGTTCCATTTTTCTTCTCAGGAGGCGAGAATGTAGCGAGTACTAGTCGGGGTGTGGAATGATGGTTCAAGACAGTTGTTTTAGTAGTCCTCACTTTTTTGTAAAATAGTGTATCAATAAGTATAATGAGGACTTAATTGAGTATGAATACTGTCTAGATGACAATATTTATATTTAAACTCACAGTATATGTGTTGTCGTATTTTGCACGACAATTGTAATAATAAAGTTGTAGTTATTTTCTGTACCATGTATTTGGCGACTCAGAATGGGTTGGATGGATTGGACCTATTTTGGGGGCGTCACATTTATAATTTAATTTATCCAGAATTCAATAATGTCTAAATTGTCAACATGATACTGCTTTGTGGAGTAAAATTCAAAAATGATATCCATGTATTAAAAATATTTTGGACAGAAAAGAAATCAATTTTTTGGGTGAATAGTAACCCGTGAATAGTACCCCGGGTGAAAATATTGATATTTAATAAGAAAGTTCAGATCAATATTCCAATGAAACGATACTGGACGAAATGCAAAACTCAAGGATATTCCACTAATTTCAAGGATTATAGAAGCAATACTTACCATAGTAAGTTTAGATTTAAGAATATGAAAAGAATTAACATACAAAAACTGCAAATAGATTTTTACCTGTCATACGATACGTAATCCGCGTAGACAGGTTATTCCGACATATTAAAGGATGAATACAAAAAATAGTATTCCTTATGAACACGAAAGAAATAATACCCCTTACCTTAGTAGAAGACTGGATACTGCAATAGTGAAGTAGCAGAATACTCTTCTTCTTGCTCTCTATAGTTTCTCTCTCTATAGTGTCTCTTGTGAATGTCAGTGAATTGGTGAGAATGAAAGAAGAATTAAGCTTCTATTTATAGGAGAATGGACTAAATAGTAACTTATTCACGAACAGCCCAGATTGATTTACTATTAGAACGGACGGTCCATATTGATTACTATTAATACCACAATCGACGATCCAGTTTGATTTACTTTTAAAACCACCATCGACGGTCCAGATTGATTACTTTTAAAACCACCATCAACGGTTCAGATTGATTTACTATTAAAACCACCACCGACGGTCCAGATTGATTTACTATTAAAACCACTACCGACGGTCCAGATTGATTTACTATTAAAACTACCACCAGTGGTTCAGATTGATTTAACTTATTACACTTTGGTACTCCTAAAGTTTTCCAAGTTTGCATTATTCCCCTCTAACTTTTTGTAATTCACTTATCTTCAATAAACACATTCTTAATACTTTACCAATTATTCATCATTAATATTATAACTCACAATATTTAACAACCAGATCATTCTCAGGAAAGATGGGGCTTTCCAATAAGGATTTCTCTCTATTGGCGCGTAATTAGGTGACCAAACCTCTCATCGACAGAACTTTCTAGACATTATCAATATTGCAAATAATAATATGAATAACTTTGATGTCTCAATTATTGATTTAATAATATAAAATATTATGCAGATGATAATGTGACAATAATTGAATCAAATAACGTGAGATACTATACAACAATTACTGTAATAATAATTGAGTAAACAGAGTGACTTCTTATGTAAGTATCAAAAATTATTACCGTGTGCTACTATGCAACCACACGTATTACTGTATTTTTACCAATGGGTATCTCAACAGTTTAACGGTAAAACTTTCGCCGTTACTTTTATAAAAAGATATTTTTGTCATTTTCTAACTACGACAATTCTTCCGTTGTGGGGTCCACCAATGATTGTACCGTCGTACGAATATTCTATGTTAAAATGAATATTCCCCGACCAATCGAATATTCCCCGACACAACGAATATTTTATATCAACTTGCTTACTTTGTAAAATTTTCAAATATCACCCTTAACTTTAACCTTTTATCAATTTAACCATTTATTAAATAGAATAATAATTATAAGAAAATTGGATACTTTCATTTCATATAATTCGGGGTCTTACACTTTGGCAATAAGAGGAGCACTGGAGGGATTCTGTAAGACCCCAACTTTTATGAATAAAGATTAATTTTTTTTGAAATATATTTTTGAATATTATGGTGTGGATTTGATATAAGGTTATAGTTGTGGGCAATATTTATAAATTTTATAAAGTAAGCAAGTTGTTATAAAATATTCGATTGGTCGGGAAATATTCATTTTAACATGGAATATTCATACGGCGACACAATCATTGGTGGACCCCACAATAGAAGTATTGTCGTAGTTAGAAAACGACAGAAATATCTTTTTATAAAAATAACGGCGAAAGTTTTACCGTTAAACTGTTGAACTACCCGGTAGTAAAAGTACAGTAATACGCGTGGTTGCATAGTAGCACACGGTATTGATTATTGATGCTTACATGAGAAGTCACTCAGTTATACTCAATTATTGCTACAGTAATTGTTGCATAATATCTCTCATATTATTGATTCAATTATTGTCACAGTATCATCTGCATAATATTTTATATTGTTAAATCAATAATTGAGACGACAAAGTTATTCAATTCATATTATTATTTGTAATATTGACGATGTCTAGAAAGTTCTATCGAGAAAAGGAGTTTGGTCACCTAATTGCGCGCCAATAGGGAGAAATCCTTATCGGAAAGCCCCTTCTTTCCTGAGAATGATATGGTTGTTAAATATTGTGAGTTATAATATTAATGATGAATAAGTTCGTGTTAATTAAAGATGATATTGATATTTCCATTGTGTTGTGATTATTAGTGTTAGCGAAAATCGACATTTAATTCGATAATAATTGATTTCTGGAGGTTATATTGACCAATCAGGTAATTAATCGGATAAATGAGCAATTAATTGCTATTAGTTCACATGCTTATAACTATTCGTTCACGTGTATGTACTATTGATTCACGTGCATGTACTATTAGGGGAGGTGGTGCAAGATTGATAATACTTGCAGGACTAAATTAAAAATGAAGGTGTTTTACATTGAAGATTCAATGAACACTCTTCGAGATCGTAGTATTAACTCTACCAGTCAATAAGCAACATTCAACAAGACACTACGATCAGGTCCAAGATGGCATGCATCAAAATCGTAGAGTTCGGTCATCCGAAGTTTGAAGCATTGGCAACGGTTCAATCTGAAGAGTGCTATTCGGACAAGAGCTTATTGAGAGTATCGATACAAAAAGACAACCTCTGATCGAGAAATCAGAAGGGAGAAATAAAGTCGTCGACCTGCCCGAGGCATAAAAATGACATCTCTGACGGGGTAGGTGAAACAGTAGACTGCAGTGTCAGAAAGTCATGACATGTCACATCTGAAGTCTGTACCAAACAACTCGAGATCTGTGAAGCAATTCAAAGAGCTTTCAATGGCTACTTTCCAACAGGAAGATTGAGAAGGAGTATAAATCAGCTAGAGCTTCAAAGATCAAGGGTTGCTGAAGTTGCTGATTTTGGAGAGATGGTGGACTGATCTAACCAACGTAAATAGTGAGTGACCAATGAAGGTCTGAAGGCTCACTCTATGATCTACCAAGAACACTTAGAGACAGAAAAAGAAAAAAGTAAAAGTAAGAGTTCTACTACAAGAAGAGTGTTCTGAACTGTCAAAAGAAAGAAGAGCATCAATGTCATCTTGATGTCCATCATGGGAAGACTCTAAGTACCAGATAGAAGAACCTACAGTCATCTTGGCAAGCCCATCATGAGAAGGCATCAAGTATCAAGAAAGAAGATCACCAATGCCATCATGGTGGCAAGTATGAAAAAGTTTCTAAGTACCTAGCAGAAGAGCTTACAGTCATCTTAGACACCCATCATGTGCATCCATCAAGTATCAAGAGGAATGATCTTCAAGGCAGTTCATCAAGGGATCATCAGAAGTGATTGAGTAACTGAAGAAGCTGAGCATCATGCAACACTCAACTACACTTCAAGGATGATCACACCAAGCTGCTAAGTACAGAAGATGTTCAGAGCATAAAGACATCTTAGCAGCTCAGCACCAACTCCAACAAACAAACAAATAAATAACTCAACAACAAGAAGCCAGGGCCTGAGGAGTCCTTGTCCGGAGGGACTAAATGAAGTTCCAAGCCTGCTGGACAAGTCCCAAGGCTACTGGCCTTAAAGGAATCTTAGTGATTCAGGGTGCTGCCCTTCCTTAGTGGAAATCCTGCTAGTTGAAAGCAGAAGAGTGGATTAGGAGCTTGAGTCTCTGAACCACTTAAAACTCCTTGTGTCTTTTACTTTATGTCATTTATATTATGTACTTTAACTGCTATAACTGCTATGTATGTTTTAACTGCTTACAATCGAACTAACTCTAAGAACAATGTATGTATGATTACGAATATATCAATGAAGGGGATCTTTTACCTATTCCGCTGTGCTTGAAAAGATTCTTATGTTTGTCATATGCTAAATCATTAGCAATACAAAATAAACGAGAAAAGTATTTGAAATTAAAAAGGATCTATTCAACCCCCCCTTCTAGATCTATATTGTGCCTACTGGGAACTAACAGATGTGATAAAAATCCTCATTGGCCCGTAGTGCATTGATGGACAGTGACTGGTATTACTGAGTGAGTTTTATACCCATAATTGAGTGCATCTGAGCTTAATCTTTTGGATATTTTTAAGTATTTGTGTCTATTTAAGCATGTTTTATGTTGTTTTGTAGGAATTAGAACAAAAGTTACTTGGATCGAAGTTTGGGGTGGCTAGATTCGCGTTTTCGGCTTGCCATTTACAAAGCAGTCACTTCAGAGCCAATTTGAGTATTTCTTGGGACCTTATTTCGAAAACCTTAAAGAATAGAAGTTGTAGATCTACGTCTCCTGTTTTTGGAACATCTTGAATCATCGAAATTGGAGTTCGGATGAAGAAGTTATGGCCATTTTACCAAAGGACGTCAAAGCAGAAAATTTCCAAAAAAGCGGCCAGCGCCGGGGAGCCCATTTCAGGCCTATGCCCAGCGCCGGGGCGCTAGGGGGCAGTGTTCCAGTGCCATGCCCAGCGCTGGGGCACTGAGGAAGAGGTTGGTCAAGCTTGGATGCATTTTTGGGCGAATTTTAACACTTTTTTGACTCCAAATTGGATTGGGTTTGTTCTTAAGCTAAAAATTAGACTTGTAATCTATAAATACATGATGTAAGGTATAAAATAGAGGGAGATTACATAGATTAGATTAGAGATACACTCCATTAGATTAGACATTAACCCTAGTTCTTATTAGTTTTGGAGATTAAAGCAACTTGGAGATCATTGAAGATCAAAAGCAGGAGCAAGAGGGGAGCATCAGATTTGCTGACAACAGATTCTATTCTCTTCTCTTATCTTACTTTTATTTTTTAATGTTTATTCAGTTGTGGATTCTTGGTTTCAATTCATTAATTATGAACTAACTCTTTTATTAAGATTTCAATTGAACCTTTTATGTCTATAAATTAGTTATTTGATTTATTCCAATTATTTATGTCAAAGTGAATTGTTTATCTTGTCTTGAGCTTATTGATTAATTATCTGATCAGTAATTACATTGTTACTCTAGAAGGAATTGAAAGAGGAATTCTAGGGTTAGAACTGGGCATGATAACATGTGACTTAATTATTTACATGGTGAATAATTAGGTTTATGAATTGAATAAAAATATTTGTTCACCGCATGTAACACATAAGGAATTAGAATTGAAGGAGTTTAATTCAATTGTTTTGCATAGGAATATAGCAAGATTAATTTGGATTAAATAGAAGTCAATTGATCACTTGGAAAAGGACTTTTAGCATTTGAGAATTCCTGTTAACAATTCAGTAGGCATAATAATTGGGATAATTAGATAATTG
Source organism: Panax notoginseng (assembly GCA_016801055.1). Classification (NCBI taxonomy): domain Eukaryota; kingdom Viridiplantae; phylum Streptophyta; class Magnoliopsida; order Apiales; family Araliaceae; genus Panax; species Panax notoginseng. The sequence goes on from CM029015.1 coordinate 18,786,195, forward strand.
ATTTATATTTCATAATTGGGGATATTGAAGTCTTAATCCTTATTTATCTGAATTCATTCGTTAAAATCTTAGTTTTATTTTATTTGATTTATTTTAGGAAAATCTATTTTATTTGCTTAATTTAGTTTATTATTTAGAAAAATCACACTTTATGGTTGTTTAAATAAAATTGGATTGATATAGTGCTAGTAGTTGGAATTTATTGATTAGAAGTCTATGTGGGTTCGACACTCTATCTTATCACTTTATTACTTGTTGACAGTGTATACTTGCACGTTTGTTTTGATTGTGAAATCGACCAACAAGTTTTTGGCGTCGCTGCCGGGGAATTAATTTAATAATTATTTACCAATATTAATTTCAATCAAATTAGTCTTAATTTAAATATTTTTATTTTTATTTTTAATTCTCTTCCTATATTTCTCTTTTTTCAGGTACCATAGATGACTTTGCGTATCAATGGCCATACACGAACATGACTCAACCAAGGAAAACAGTGATTGATGGACTTAATACATTTTCTATAGAGCCAATACAAATTAAAGCAAATTCGAAGACGTTAGACGTTATCGCAGCCCAACGGAGGCGAAGGATGGCAAACATGACTCAACCAATGGAAACAGGGATTGATGGACTCGCGACACTTTCAGAATTGGCAGCACAGGTGTTCGCAATAGCTAAGAAAATAGAAACATGGAGTCCACCATCCACGCAGCAAGTAGCTATGGTTTGTGCGTTATGTGCTAAGAGTCATGCTACAGATCAATGTGCCATAAATGCCGAATCAGCTCAGTTCGTAGGGAGCTATAGTCGGTCTACCCAACGATATCCGAACCAAAATGCATATAATCCAGGTTGGAGAAATCACCCTGGATTTCCATGGAGTAACAATCAAGCTCAAGCACCTAGACAACAAAACACGGCCGGATTTCAAAATCAGACTCAACAACAGCCAGAGAGTAAAACAAGTTGGGAAGAAGCTTTGGAAAAATTCATTTAAGCTACTGACAAAAGGATCGGTGAACGAGAAAAGTTATTGAATCAAGTAAAGCTGAATATGAAAAGCCAAGGTGCGTCGATAAAGAATCTGGAAAATCAATTGGGGCAGATAGCACTTGCACTGAATAACCGACCACTTGGAACACTCCTGAGTGACACAGAGAAAAATCCGGGCAGAGATGAGCATTGTAAGGCTGTAACTCTACGAAGTGGAAAGGAATCAAGGACATAGAAAAAAGGGACAACGCAACAAAGGAACAATTAATCAATGCCTCGAACATTTGTCCTCAATACACTTGGCCATATGACATGGATTCCGAGACTGATGGAGAGCCCGAACAAAATCTGCAAGTAGATGAGCCACAAGATGTTGAAAGAGAGGAAATAATTGGGAACCAAGAAAAAGAGATCGATGAAGAGTTAACTGTAAGATTCAACGAAGATGAGCTAATTTCATTAGTATCCCATGTGCCTCCTCCACCAAAGTTCAAGAATCCGGGCAGTTTTGCAAAACCATGCCCAATTGGCAGTCATGTCGTAGGCAAAACTCTTTGTGACATAAGAGCTAGTACAACTGTGGAGTCATGGTGGGTTGAAAAGGAGAAGATAGAGGAAGAGCCCATTGTGTTTGATAAGCTTCCATGCCATAATTTGATCACAAACACAATGGGGAAAGCACCTAGTGGTTTGTCGTACTTAATGGGGATCCTATCTAAAAAGATCATGCTAGGTGACTTAAACTCAATGGCCATTACAATTGGGAACCTCCCAAAAGAGACATTACTTCTGATGGATGGAGGGTTCCTTAATTTTTGTAGGAAAATTGGATAGAGAATTAAAGAAGTCAGGCTGAGACTATAAAACAAGCGCTTATTGAGAGGCAACCCAAGTTTAATTTTTAATTTTTGTTATTGGATTTTATATTAGTAGCTTTGAATTGACATTTATTGAGGAATTAATAAAATTGCTTCGTTCATGGTTTTACAGGTTAGTCAAGTCAAATTCAAGTGGTGCCCAATTTGTTACATGTGCCTAGCCTATTCTCCAAACTTAGCGGACATACAGGAATATTGCTATATTATCTCAGGGAAGTCCTTTCTTTTAATTATTCCTATCTTAGCCATTGAGGACAATGTTTGTTTTAAGTTTGGGGGTATTTATCATGTTTAGTATTTACTTGGGCAATCTTTTAATGGAATTTGATTTTGGCCAATGATAAGTGGGTGGTTGATATTGTTAACTCTTGGAGAATTGATGAGCATGCTTAGTCTATATTTTAACTCATTAGTTGGTTTTCACATTACTTGCAAAATTTTTGAAAAATTTTACACATCCATTTGTTTAGCCAGTTGGGATTGACATTTTTTTTTGGCTAAATGTTTATGAAAGATACCATTGCAACTTGAGAAATCTTATTTGAGCATCATTCGAAATGAAAATTAGGCACTCACATAAGTTTGGGGGAAATCTTGGGGTATTTTTGAAAAAAAAATATTGGAACCTTCCCGAGTTGAATAATTGAAGCATGTGGTGGGTCGAGATGGAGCGTAAAATGCACTCCCCATAAACACAGGCACGAGATGGAGCGTAAAATGCACTCGTTCAATGAAGAGTAGAAAACAAGATAGAGCGTAAAACGCACTCGTTCATGAAAAGTGGAAAGTGAGATGGAGCGTAAAACGCACTCACTAAATAGAAAAAAGAAAATATGTATGTTTAAAATACTTGGGAAGGGTTCATATGAGATTAAAAGTTGAATATCCGGTTGATCCTCAAGAAAAAAAAATGTGTTTTGTCTATTTATCGGTGATTGATGAGATAAGAAGTTTTGAGAGTTGTTTTGAAAATCTTTTATTAGTGTTGGTTGATCTTAGCTAAATCATGACTAGAACATATGGATGCACACACACACTTAAAGGATCATGAGTAGATGTGAACCTAATGAAAGTTGTTGAAATTTTAGACATGACATTGTCTTGAAATTTTCTGCGGGTTATCATTTGTTATAACCTTTGAGGCCATTGTGAGAATTCATATTGATTCATTGTATGGGTGGATCATTGCTAGAGGATAAATTTTTCTAAATTGTGTTTTTGCTTGAGGACAAGCAAATGTTTAAGTTTGGGAGTATTTGATGAGTGAGTTTTATACACATAATTGAGTGCATTTGAGCTTAATCTTTTGAATGTTTTTAAGTGTTTGTGTCTATTTAAGCATGTTTTATGTTGTTTTGTAGGAATTGGGACAAAAGTTACTTGGATCGACGTTTGGGGTGGCTAGATTCGCGTTTTCGACTTGCCATTTACACAGTAGTCACTTCAGAGCCAATTTTAGTATTTCTCGGGACCTTATTTCGAAAACCTTAAAGAATGAAAGTTGTAGATCTATGTCTCCTCTTTCTGGAACATCTTGAATCATCGAAATCGGAGTTCGGACGAAGAAGTTATGGCCATTTTCCCAAAGGACGTCAGAGCAGAAAATTTCCAAAAAAGTTGCCAGCGCCGGGGCACCCATTTCAGGCCTATGCCCAGCGCCGGGGCGCTAGGGGGCAGTGTTTCAGTGCCATGCCCACCGCCGGGGCGCTGGGGAAGAGGTTGGTCAAACTTGGACGCGTTTTGGGGCGAATTTTAACACTTTTTTGACTCCAAATTGGATTGGGTTTGTTCTTAGGCTAAAAATTGGACTTGTAATCTATAAATACATGATGTAAGGCATAAAATAGAGGGAGATTACATAGATTAGATTAGAGATACACTCCATTAGATTAGACATTAACCCTAGTTCTTATTAGTTTTGGAGATTTAAGCAACTTGTAGATCATTGAAGATAAAGAGAAGGAACAAGAGGGAAGCATTAGATTTGCTGACAACAGATTCTATTCTCTTCTCTTATCATACTTTTATCTTTTAATGTCTATTCAGTTGTGAATTCTTGGTTTCAATTCATTAATTATAAATTAACTCTTTTATTAAGATTTCGATTGAGCCTTTTATGTCTATAAATTAGTTATTTGATGTATTCCAATTATTTATGTCAAAGTGAATTGTTTATCTTGTCTTGAGCTTATTGATCAATTATCTGATCAGTAATTACATTGTTACTCTAGAAAGAATTGAAAGAGGAATTCTAGGTTTAGAACTGGGTATGATAACATGTGACTTAGTCATTTGTATGGTGAATAATTAGGTTTGTGAATTGAATGAAAATATATGTTCACCGCATGTAACACATAAGGAATTGGAATTGAAGGAGTTTAATTCAATTGTTTTGCATAGGAATATAGCAAGATTAATTTGGATTAAATAGAAGTTAATTGATCACTTAGAAAATGACTTTTGGCATTTGAGAATTCCTGTTAACAATTCAGTAGGCATAATAATTGGGATAGTTAGATAATTGATTTATAGTTCATAATTGGGGATATTGAAGTCTTAATACTTATTTATCTGAATTCATTCGTTAAAATCTTAGTTTTATTTTATTTGATTTATTTTAGGAAAATCTATTTTATTTGCTTAATTTAGTTTATTATTTAGAAAAATCACACTTTATGGTTGTTTAAATAAAATTGGATTGATATAGTGCTAGTAGTTGGAATTTATTGATTAGAAGTCTATGTGGGTTCGACACTCTATCTTATCACTTTATTACTTGTTGACCGTGTATACTTGCACGTTTGTTTTGATTGTGAAATCGACCAACAGGTATGATCATGACCATTGGTGAAAATACGAATATCCTTGGCCCATAGTGCATGAATAATTCGTGGTTGTAATACTATTTATTAAGTTGAGTCTCAGCGATAAAATTGTTAATAAATTTTTTAAATCATAGAAGATAGTAGATATCATACTCTACTTGACTCTTCTAATGGATTGCTTGTTCCGCTGCAGTTAAACTTGTTGTTTATTAGTTTAACATTGTTGAAGGCTAACGATAATTTATTTTGCATTATCTTAGTTTAACATTGTTGTTTCTTACTGGGCTAGTTGAGCTCACTCTTTTGCTTTCATTGTTCTCTTAGGAAATGAGAACATAGCCGGAACTAGTCGGAGAATGGAGTGATGGTCCGAGATAGTGGCTATAGTAGTCCTCACTATTTTATAAAATAATGTGATAATAATTGTAATGAGGACTCCATTTGAGTTTGAATACTGTCTACTAGACAATATTCGTGTAAAAACTCTCAGCTCATGTTGTATAATTAAGTTTGTATTTGTATTTTGTACCATGTATTTGGCGACTCAAAATGGGTGATGTATACCTATTTTGGGGGCGTCACAGGTTCTCCCCATGAAAACGCCCATTCCTCTCATTCCAGATCTTATAGACCATAATTATCATACATAACTTTGTAATGATCGAGAACATTTTATACATCGGAACATGTAATGACACAGTAGAAGACGGAATAAAAAATACAATCAATCACAAGAATTTAATTTATATAACGTTGCAATTATAAGAATTCATAAAGTTAGATAAATTAACTATAAGCATATACAATGTTTATAAAATCTGAGTAGTAAAAGTTAACCCTAAAACACATGAAAACGTCTTTTAAATAATAAGTTGGAAATCCTAATTACACAAGGAATAATTAAAATACGAAATAGTCCAAATAAACCCAAAATTGGAAAATTTTTGAATGCTCAAATACACGTTTTTAGGCCTTTTTTGAGCTTTTTACGATATTCACCATAATAGAAGGTGATAAAGTTTAGTAGAGCTCATCGTAAGCTTTGATTTGATCTATTATGGGCCCCGTAACTCCAAACGGATCAAAAGTTATGGCTAAAATAGTGTTAACCCTTCTTGGATTTGGATTTCTTTTCTTTTCCTATTCGGATCGTGTCATTCCCCTCAACTTAAAGGAAACTCGCCTCTCAGTTGTCACCCGACACTCGAACACTCTTAGTCATCGGCTCCACAACCGTGTCTACATACAACACCAGATATATTTAAGTTCTGGAGCTAGTTTGTCAAATAGGAGTGCAAACGAGTCGAATCTCAGCGAACACCTTCATGCTCAGATTCAACTCGACTCGAAAAAATTGAGCTCGGATTCGATAAGGGATTTATATTTTTGCGCCAGATTTAACTCGGATCATTACTCGGACCTACTCGGCTCGTAAGTACTCGACTCATTTACAAAATGAGTTACTCATGAGCCTTCAAATCGAGTTTCGAATATGAACCATTTCACTTAAAATTGAACCACTACATACTAAATTGGTTACTTAAATAATATTTATATATAAAACTTTTTCACTTTTATTTATGTATTGAAATTATAAATAATGTAATATAAATTGACATTTAATTCACTGATTTATTCAAGTACAAGTTTACACAATTTCATACTACACTTTATAAATTATAAAGATTGATAAAAATATCACATATTTAGCTTACTAGCATGGATCAGACCAATATTCGAATATGATCCATCGAGCAGGTATCGAGTATGGTTTGAGAAAAAATGAAATACTCGAACCTTAATATGAGCGAACACTGGTCTGCTCGAGTTCGACTCGTGTATCATTAAACAAAAAACGAGTATGGATCAGATTCGGCTCGAATCAACTTCGAATTCGAGTTTTGGATCATATTTTTGAGTCGATCTCGAGTCGAGTACCGAACTACTTGGCTCGGTTATCACCCCTATTGTCAAATATGCCTCATGATCCGAAGGAGAATGAGATACTACAGGACAAGGTGGAAGAGTTGCTTAAAAATGGCATAAGAAGAGAATTAGTGCATGTGTAGTTCCTGTTTTATTTGTACCCAGGGCTAACGGTAGTTGACATATGTGTGTGGATAGAAAGGCAATCAACAAAATTATAGTGGGGTACAAGTTTCCAATCCTGAGTTTGGATGACATGCTTAATCAGTTGCATGGTTCAGTGGTCTTCTCCGAAATTGATTTGCGCAGTGGTTACCATCAAATCCGTGTACGATCAAGAGATGAGTGGAAAACAACTTTCAAGACTAAAGATGGGTTGTTTGAATGGTTTGTTATGTCGTTCGGTTTGAGTAATGCACCTAACAACTTCATGCATGTTATGAATCAGGTATTGAGACCATTTATTGGGTGATTTGTCGTTGTTTACTTTGATAATATTCTGATTTATAGTAACTACAACTTTCTTGAAATTTTTCTGTGCATGCTAAGAAATTCTTGCAACACCTACTAACTTCAGCAATTAGAAAAGAAATCTCATTTTGACGCTTTTTTCTAGTTCTTCTTTTCTCACCTTGACATCGATGTTTTAACTTATCTAGTCTATAACGTGCTTCCTTCAAAAGATTATCATATTGTGGCAATAAGTTTTTATGATAGCGAACATAAATCTCATAATGCAACAAATCACATTCATTGTTAAGCAAGTTCATATAATTCCTTACTTGGTCAATTCTTGCCTTTGTAGCTTAAGACATTTTCGATACACAGATTGAGATAACTTTTGGTTAAATTGTAATTAATCAGAACTTAAAGTAACAATAAGCAAGTGTACCAACTATCAAGGAGCCGAGAAAAGCGTATGATTAACAATAATATTCAAAGTGAATTTTTGTCATTACTAACCTAATAGCAAATCATGTTACCTTGTTGTCTTGTTTCGTTGGTGACTATATGACAATTGATTTATTCTTTGAGAAGAGGTCGTGCAATTCGACATCTACTATTTTTTTTCTTTTTTTTCCCCTAATTTTTTAAAATTGAAAGTTAAAAGATAGATTCAACTAGCTTTAACTGGTCCCCACGATGAACGAACGGTTGCTTGCAATCCCCAGCTAACCAGCTTCGATCGACATCATTCTTTTTCACACTAACATCAGAGTGGATTGTCTCTAACCTAATCGGTATAATCGTTATTGTTGTGGACTAAGTCCTAATCTCTAATGCCAACTGACACATAGGAAGACGGAATAGAGAATAGAAACAATCACCATAATTGAATCTATGTAACTTTGGAATCACGGGAATTCATAAAGTTTGATAAATTGACTATAAGCAACCATAATGTTTATAAAATCTAGGTAGTAAAAGCTAACCCTAAAATACATGAAAACATCAATTAAATACTAAATAATAAACTGAAAATTCTAATTACACAAGAAATAATTAAAATACGAAATAGTTCAAATAAACCCAAAACTGGAAAAACTTTGAAATGCCCAAACACATGTTTCAAGACCTTTTTTTAGGCTTTTTACGGTATTCGTCATGACCAAAGGCAACGTGGTCTGCCCAAGTTGAGGCAAATGACACTATTTCGGGTTCCAATCTTTGATGACAACAAACTATTAAGTATAGAAAACCCCAATTCGATAAAAGTTGTGACGCCCCCAAAATAGGTATACATCATCCATTCTGAGTCGCCAAATACATGGTACAGAAACAAATATAACTTTTATTAAAACACTCGTCGCGCAAAATATGACAACACAATACTGTGAGTTTAAATACAAATATTGTCTTCTAGACAATATCCACACTCAAATAAGTCCTCATTACAATTATTAAAATACTATTTAATAAAATAGTGAGGACTGCTAAGACCACTGACTAGAAACATCACTCCACACCCCGACTAGTTCCCGCTATATTCTTGCCTCTTAAGAAAAATGGAACAAAAAGGAAAAGGGTGAGCTCAACTAGCCCAGTAAAGAATATTATGACTAAGATAATATACAACAACTTATGATTAGTCTTCAACAGGGAAAAATATGATAAAATATAATAGACAACAAGTTTTAGATCAACAACTGCAGCAGAAATAGCAAACCATTAGAAGAGTCAAGTAGAGAATGAATTCTACTATCTTCTAAGATTTAAAAGTCCATCAACGATATTTTATCCCTGTAACATCAATCAATATACATCTTGAATCAAATATTCATCTTTCCACTACAGGCCAAAGATATTCATTTGTATCACCAGTCGGTCATGTTCATCTCAACACCTGTTCATCTTTGCACTACGGGCCAAAGATATTCATCAGTTAATCATTCATCTTTGCACTATAGGCCAAAGATATTCAGTAATGTCATCATTTAGGACTGAGGATGATGAAAAATATTTTAAAGAAAACGAATCCAGTGAGACAGAAGGATAAATATTAGGGATTTGTATTACAATTTATCCAAGTGTAATAATACTCCATAACAACCAATTGTGAAGTAAAATTCAAAAATAAAGATCAAAACATGGATACAATCAAAGATAGTAACCATATTAGACATCTTGGACAAAAAGAAAAAATTTTATTTTTTGATGAATAGTGTCGTAACATGAATAGTGCCGTATATGTGAATAGTAATCCCGACACAAAAAGTTTTAAATTTGATAAAAAGTTCAAACCAATATTTCAACAAAATGATATTGAAAAAAATAATATCATTTAAGAAGAAAATAACATCTCTTACCTCAAGATACAGTACTTCTGTTCGGAATATCGGTATAAGGCTGAAGGAAACTTGCACTAATAAATAAAAACTCTTAAAATATCTAAATACTCACAAAATACGCTCGATAATATAGAGAGAGAAAGAGATAAAACTTATGAATTCTGGTGTGATTTTCAATTCTAACTTAGCCCTCTATTTATAGGAAAATGTTAGCACGCCGAAGCAGACTTGACCTGCAACCTGATGGCTTTACCTGCTACTATTCCCACCCACCACATTTGAATAAAAATTCAGCACATTTCTTCACCAACCACAAGTGGGGCCCACTCAATTCTAGAATTTTCTACTAAAATCATTTATAAACCTAATTTTCGAATCAGTCACCTCTTAAAATTCATAACAAATTATATGTTCATTTTTAACGGTTCAAAATTTGTGGATATATACTCAACTTATATATGTATAACATATCCAAAAATCACAACGATCCAACGGTCAAATTAAAAATTATACCTCACGCAATATATCTCAAGAACAGTGATTTAATTTTTAATACCTCCATTCCGACAAAAATACCTCAACATTAATTCCTTCACATAAAATAAATATATCCACCAATTATATCCACATAAAATAAATATTTCATTATCATATAAATTAATAATTAATTATTCAAAAATAATATTACAGAATCACAATTATGACAACCAGACCGTTCCTAGGAAAGAGAGGGCTTTCCAATAAGAATTTCTCCTTACTGGCGCGCAATTAGATGACCAAACCTCTCCTTAGACAGAATTTTTTAGACATTGCCAATAATGCTATCTAATAATATTATTCAAATAACATGAATTATTGATCTGATAATGGAAAATACTGTGCAGCAACAATTATTGAAACAACAATAATATAAAATATCAACGCAACAATTATTGAATCAATAAAATAAAATATTGAACAGTAACTACTGTAACAATTATTGAGTAGTGCCTTATTACGTAATGATCAATAATTGGTGCAATACCGTGTGCTACTGTAATTTAACCACCGGATATTCCAACAGTATTAACGGTAACAACTACTCTGTTATTTATAAACAACTTATACTTATCATTTTCTTTATCCAATCGCTTTCCGTTATGGGGCCCACACAAGGCTACGCCGTCGTACGAACATTCCCCGACAGCAAGAATATTCAACGACCAAACGAATATTCCCCGACAAAATGAATATTTTATAGCCACTTGCTTATTTTGCAAAATTTGCACATTTCACCCATAACCAAAACATTATATAATATTAATACCTTATTATTCACAATAATATTTAGAGAAAATTTGATTTTACTCATTAATAAGTTGGGGTCTTACAACCTCCCCTCCTTATGAAATTTTGTCCTCGAAATTGACGTGCGTACCTGGTGTTTCGAAAAGGTGAGGATACCTCGCTTTCATTTTTGATTCTAACTCTCAGGTCATTTCTTCAATAGCATGGTTTCTCCACAAAACCTTAACTTGTGGTATAACCTTGGTGCGTAGGACATGCTCTTTCCTATCCAAGATCTTAACAGGTACCTCCTCTGTAAGACCCCAAATTATTAATAAATGAAATTTAAATTCCCTCTATTTATTATTTTAAAATAGTAAGTGTTAAATTGATTAATGAGGTTAGTTATGGGTAAAATGCGTAAATATTTTAAATAAGCAAGTGGTTATAAAATATTCATTGTTGTCGGGGAATATTCGTTTGGTCGTGGAATATTCTTCCTGTCGGGGAATATTCGTACGACGGCGCAGTCTTTTGTGGGCCCCATAATGGAAAGCGATTGGATGAAGAAAACGACAAGTATATGTTTTTTATTAATAACGGCGTAGTTGTTACCGTTAATACTGTTGGAATACCCGGTGGTTAAAACACAGTAATACGCGTTGTTACACAGTAGCACACTGTATTGCACCAATTATTGATTCTTACGTAAGAAGGCACTACTCAATAATGGTTACAGTAATTACTATTCAGTATTTTATTTTATTGATTCAATAATTGCTGCGTTGATATTTTATATTACTGTTGTTTCAATAATTGTCACTACACAGTATTTCCCATTATCAGATCAATAATTCATATTATTTGAATAATATTATTAGATAACATTATTGGCAATGTCTAGAAAGTTCTGTCTAAGGAGAGGTTTGGTCATCTAATTGCGCGCCAGTAAGGAGAAATCCTTATTGGAAAGCCCCCTCTTTCCTGGGAACGGCCTGGTTGTCATAAATGTGATTCTGTAATATTATTTGTAAATAATTAATTATTGATTCATATGATAAGGAAATATTTATTTTTGTGGATATAAATGAGGGATATATTTTTGTGGTTAAAAATGAAGGAGTTAATGTTGAGGTTTTTATCAGTATTTTTGTCGGAATGGAGGTATTAAAAATCAGGGTTTTTGAGATATTTTGCGGGAGTTATAATTTTTAATCCGACCGTTGGATCGTGGTAATTTTTGGATATGTTATACATATATAAGTTGAGTATATGTCCACAAATTTTGAACCGTTAAAAATGAACGTATGATTTATTATGAATTTTACGAGATGACTGGTTCAGAAATTGTTGAATTTTCGGAGTTAATCATTTTGATAGAAAATTCTAGAATTGGTGGGCCCCACTCTTGGTTGGTGAAGAAATGTGCTGAGATTTTTATTCAAATGTGGTGGGTGGGAATAGTAGCAGGTAAAGCCATCAGGTTGCAGGTTAAGTCTGCTTCGGCGTGCTAACATTTTCCTATAAATAGAGGGCTAAGTTAGAATTGAAAATCACACCAGAAACAAGTTTTCTCTCTTTCTCTCTCTAGATTATTGAGTGTATTTTGTGAGTATTTAGATACTTTGAGAGTTTCTATTCATCAGAGCAAGTGTCTTTCAGCCTTATACCGGTATTCCGACCAGAAGTACTGTCTGTACGAGGTAAGGGATGTTATTTTATTCAAAAATGATATTATTTCTTCAATATCATTATGCCGAAATATTGGTTGGAAATTTTTATCAAATTTGGAACTTTTCACGTCGGGGTTACTATTCATGAGTTACTATTCACGAGTTACTATTCACGAGTTACTATTCACCGAAAAATAAAATTTCTTCTTTTCGTCCAAAATATCTATTCTGGGTACTAGCTTTGATTGTATCCATGTTTTGATCATTCTTGAATTCTACTTCACTATGAATAATTATAAGGTATTTTTGGACATGAATAAATCGAAATACGAATCCTTAATATTGTTATTTTGTTTCACTGGATTCGTTTTCTTTAAGATATTTTTCATCATCCTCAGTCCTAAATGATGATATTACTGAATATCTTTGGCCGTAGTGCAAAGATGAATGATTCACTGATGAATATCTTTGGCCCGTAGTGCAAAGATGAACAGGTGTTGAGATGAACATGACCGACTGGTGATACAAATGAATATCTTTGGCCTGTAGTGCAAAGATGAATATTTGATTAAAGATGGTTATTGATTGTTGTTACAGGGATAAAATATTGATGATGGACTTTTAAATCTTAGAAGATAGTAGAACTCATTCTCTACTTGACTCTTCTAATGGTTTGTTGTTTCCGCTGCAGTTATTGATTTAAAACTTGTTGTCTATTGTATTCTATTAGATTTTTCCCTGTTGAAGACTAACGATAATTTGTTCTGTATTATCTTAGTCATAATGTTCTTTACTGGGCTAGTTGAGCTCACCCTTTTCCTTTTTGTTCCATTTTTCTCAGGAGGCGAGAATGTAGCGAGTACTAGTCGGGGTATGGAATGATGGTTCTAGAAGTTACTTTAGTAGTCCTCATTATTTTTGTGAAATAATGTATCAATAATTGTAATGAGGGCTTATTTGAGTGTGGATATTGTCTAAATGACAATATTTGTATTTAAACTCACAGTTCTTGTGTTGTAATAATAAAGATGTAGTTGTTTCTGTACCATGTATTTTGGCGACTCAGAATGGGTGTTGTATACCTATTTTGGGGGCGTCACAGTTGGTATCAGAGCTTAGGGATATGATCTCTGGCGGAGATCGGGGAATAGAACTAGGAGGGGAGAGACGAATCCTTCGCTAGTGTGTCCTACCTAAGCTTATTTATTGGTCAGTCATAATATAGGGGTATTATGTGATTTGTTAATTTATTTAATTAACCCTTGTTTTATGGCAGTATTTGAGAATGTCGACTGAGAATGTTAATAGTGGAGTAAATGAGACCGTGGAGACACCGGTGCTTACCAACGAGGAGAACGTGCAACAGGCTGGCAATGTTCCTCCTGTGAACAACACCAATGAGCAGATGATGAACGATGGAATGTTTAGAAGTTTTTTGCAATTCATGCAAAACCAGACAAGGGAGACTCGTGTTCAAAATACAGGAGGAAATGATAGCAATTCACGGTTTGTCACAGCCAAACAGTTCAAAGAATTGGGACCACCAGAATTTAAGGGAAAGCCGGATCCGATCATGGCGGAAACGTGGGTCAAGCAAATTACCAAGATATTCGATGTCTTGGGATGCACGGAGGAACAGAAGGTTCCATTCGCCACCTTTATGTTCCGTGGCGAGGCAGATTACTGGTGGGAGTCTGTGAAGCGTACCCATCCAACCGCACTCAGCATGTCTTGGGAGACATTTCAAAAACTGTTCAATGACAAGTACTTTCCTGAAAGTATTCGTCATATGAAGGAGGTAGAGTTTATTAGACTAGAGCAGAATAATATGACGGTATCTCAGTACGAGGCAAAGTTTGCAGAGTTGTCCAGGTTTGCACCTCATTTGGTGGAGAATGAGGAACGTATGACGAGGATGTTTCTGAGAGGTTTGAAACCCGGCATACGTCAATATCTCATTTCTCATAAATTTTCTCTCTATTCAGATGTTGTCAACAGGGCTCAATTATTAGAGCGAGATAACGAGTACGGTCAACTGAGGGATCACAACCAGGATCATATCGGTGACAGCAGTCATCAGAACAATGATAACCAGCGGAGAAAGAAAAATACAGACAAGAACGGCAACCACTCTGGTGGTAATCGTGGCTATGAAAATAGAAGAAGCGAGTCGGGAGGAGATTTTAAAAAGAGGAGATTCAACAATGACAATACGAAGACGTCAGCACCAACAGCAATTGGTTCCAAGGGAGGAGAACGACCACCGGTTATATGCTATAAGTGCGGAAAAGAAGGACATATCAGCCCAAACTGCCCACAACAGTTTAAGGTATGTTATAATTGTGGAAAGGAAGGACATATCGCTCGAGATTGCACTGTAGCAAAACCAAGTCCAGCGGGGATGGTGACTCAAAAAGCTGTCCCAGAAAAGATAAAGTCAACGGTTCCTGGAAGAGCGTTTGTCGTGACTGGTCAACATGCGAGGAACCCAAACGAGGTGATCACGGGTAAGCTAATCATAAATTCATGCGAAGTTTATACCTTATTAGATACCGGTTCTACCCATTCTTTTATCTCTCCTGCTTGTGCTCAACGTTTAAACTTGACTCCGGAGAAGTTAGACTTTGATTTATCTGTGGAGACTCCGTTAGGAGAAACTTTCATCACATCCACTGTTTATAAATCTTGTGTGATCCAAGTTGGTACCATCACCTTACCTGTTGACCTTATCTCTTTAAAGATACTTGCTTTTGATGTGATTTTAGGGATTGATTGGCTAACTACTCATCATGCCAAAATTGATTGTTTTCGTAAGGTTGTTAGTTTTCATATTCCTAACCAACCTGTTGTACGAATTCAAACAACTAAGCCATTAAAATCAATCACTGTTATATCAAGCCATAAAGCCATTCGTTTATTAAAAAACGGATGTCAAGCTTTCTTAGCCCATGTTATGGATTTGAATAAAGACACGTCAAATTTGAATAATATTCCTGTTGTTATTGACTTTCCTGACGTATTTCCTGAAGAACTTCCCGGTCTACCCCCGGAACGAGAAATTGAATTCTTTATTGATCTTGAACCTGGTACAAAGCCCATTTCTAAAACCCCATATCGAATGGCTCCTATTGAACTTCAGGAGTTAAAGGTCCAACTACAAGAGTTGTTGGACATCGGTTTCATTCGTCCTAGTACATCTCCTTGGGGTGCTCCTGTTTTATTTGTAAAGAAGAAAGACGGGAGTATGCGACTTTGTATTGATTACCGGGAATTAAACCATGTCACTATTAAGAATAGGTATCCGCTACCTCGTATTGATGACCTGTTTGACCAGTTACAAGGAGCACAGTTCTTTTCAAAGATCGATCTTCGTTCTGGATATCATCAGCTGAAGGTTAAAACTGAGGATATTCCAAAGACTGCCTTCAGAACTCGGTACGGGCATTATGAGTTCCTAGTTATGTCTTTTGGATTGACTAATGCTCCTGCGGCTTTCATGGATATGATGAACCGAGTATTTAAGGATTATTTGGATCAGTTCGTTGTTGTCTTTATTGATGACATCCTCATATATTCCAAAAGCCGTGAAGATCATGAGCATCATTTGAAGCTGGTACTCCAAAGGCTGCGTGAAAATAAGTTATATGCCAAGTTGAAGAAATGCGAGTTCTGGCTTGAGGAAGTAGCTTTCCTAGGGCACGTGGTGTCAAAACATGGAGTATCTGTTGACCCGGCGAAGATTGAAGCAATACAAAGTTGGGAGCAACCAAAGACGGTGACCGAAGTACGTAGCTTTCTAGGCTTAGCTGGTTATTATCGAAGATTCGTGGAAGGGTTTTCTCGAATCGCTACCCCGTTAACTCAGCTGACTCGGAAAGATATCAAATTCGTATGGAGCGAGGAATGCGAGAAGAGTTTTCAAGAGCTTAAGAGGAGACTCATTTCGGCACCTGTTCTGACAATACCATCTGGTTCGGATGGATTTGTTATCTACAGTGATGCTTCAGGCAAAGGGTTAGGATGTGTTCTCATGCAACATGGGAAAGTCATAGCCTATGCCTCGCGACAACTCAAAGAATATGAGAGGAATTATCCTACTCATGATTTGGAGTTGGCAGCAGTAGTTTTCGCGTTGAAGATCTGGAGACACTACCTGTATGGGGAGAAAGTGGAGATCTATACAGATCATAAAAGCCTTAAATATTTCTTCACCCAAAAGGAACTCAACATGCGGCAGCGACGTTGGCTCGAGCTGTTGAAAGATTACGATCATACCATCCAATATCATCCTGGAAAAGCAAACGTAGTAGCTGACGCATTGAGTAGAAGATCATATGCGGGTACGAGTGCAATGTTGTTAACACAAAGGCCCATTTTGTATGACTTGCAAAGGATGGAGATAGAGATGAAGGCTCCAAGTACCCACATGATGATATCAAATATACGAGTAGAACCGACTTTAATCGATAAAGTTAAAGCTGCTCAAGCTACGGACATAGAGCTGATGCGTATGAAGAAGAAAGTGCAAGAAGGTTCTATTCCAGAAGCAAGAATCGATGAAGAAGGAATACTTCGAGTTCACTCTAGACTCTGTGTTCCTAACAATTCTGATTTGAAGTACAAGATCATGATGGAAGCACACAATACACCATTTGCAATCCATCCTGGAAGTACCAAAATGTATCGTGATCTACGACATACATTTTGGTGGAATAATATGAAGAGAGAGATTGCAAAGTTTATCTCGAGGTGTTTAACTTGTCAACGTGTAAAGGCGGAACATCAAGTACCAAAGGGTCCATTGCAACCACTTGAGATTCCGAAATGGAAGTGGGAACACATTACCATGGATTTCGTTACGGGTCTTCCCACGGTTTCTCAAGGCATAAATGCTATTTGGGTTATTGTTGATAGATTAACCAAGTCTGCTCATTTCTTGCCGATACGGGAGACTTATTCCCTTGAACGTCTTGCTCGTATATACGTAGATGAGATTGTGAGACTGCATGGCATGCCAGTATCCATAGTTTCGGATCGTGACCCAAGATTCACTTCAAGATTTTGGGTTAGCTTGCAAAAAGCTATGGGCACAGATTTACGATTTAGTTCGGCATACCATCCTCAAACGGACGGACAATCAGAGAGGACTATTCAAACTCTTGAAGATCTATTAAGACTTTGTGTCCTAGATTTCAAAGGGAGTTGGGATAAGTACCTACCATTGGTGGAATTCTCTTACAATAACAGTTATCAGGCAAGTATAGGTGTGGCCCCATTTGAAGCATTATATGGACGAAAGTGTCGCTCTCCAGTATGCTGGGACGAGGTGGGTGAAGCAACATTGTTGGGACCAGAGTTGGTACGCATGACTACAGAGAAGATCCAAACGATTCGACAACGTATACAAACGGCACAGGATCGACAAAAGAGTTATGCGGATCTTCATCGGAAGGACGTGGAATTTGACATTGGGGATCATGTATTGTTGCGTGTGGCTCCATGGAAAGGAGTTACAAGATTTGGGAAGAGAGGAAAGCTCAATCCACGATTTATTGGTCCATTTCAGATTCTTGACCGAGTAGGAAATGTGGCTTATAGACTTGCGTTACCTCCAAGTATGTCTCGTGTTCATAATGTTTTTCATATATCTGTGTTACGTAAATATGTGAAAGACCCAGACCACGTTATTGAGTTAGAACCGGACGAGATAGCTGAAGACTTAACGTACGAAGAGGTACCTGTCAAGATCTTGGATAGAAAGGAGCATGTCCTACGCACGAAGGTCATACCACAAGTTAAAGTTTTGTGGAGAAACCATGCTATTGAGGAAATGACCTGGGAGTTGGAAACGAAAATGAAAGCGAGGTATCCTCATCTTTTCGAAACACCAGGTACGTACGTCAATTTCGAGGACGAAATTTCATAAGGAGGGGAGGTTGTAAGACCCCAAATTATTAATAAATGAAATTTAAATTCCCTCTATTTATTATTTTGAAATAGTAAGTGTTAAATTGATTAATGAGGTTAGTTATGGGTAAAATGCGTAAATATTTTAAATAAGCAAGTGGTTATAAAATATTCATTGTTGTCGGGGAATATTCGTTTGGTCGTGGAATATTCTTCCTGTCGGGGAATATTCGTACGACGGCGCAGTCTTTTGTGGGCCCCATAACGGAAAGCGATTGGATGAAGAAAACGACAAGTATATGTTTTTTATTAATAACGGCGTAGTTGTTACCGTTAATACTGTTGGAATACCCGGTGGTTAAAACACAGTAATACGCGTTGTTACACAGTAGCACACTGTATTGCACCAATTATTGATTCTTACGTAAGAAGGCACTACTCAATAATGGTTACAGTAATTACTGTTCAGTATTTTATTTTATTGATTCAATAATTGCTGCGTTGATATTTTATATTACTGTTGTTTCAATAATTGTCACTACACAGTATTTCCCATTATCAGATCAATAATTCATATTATTTGAATAATATTATTAGATAACATTATTGGCAATGTCTAGAAAGTTCTGTCTAAGGAGAGGTTTGGTCATCTAATTGCGCGCCAGTAAGGAGAAATCCTTATTGGAAAGCCCCCTCTTTCCTGGGAACGGCCTGGTTGTCATAAATGTGATTCTGTAATATTATTTGTAAATAATTAATTATTGATTCATATGATAAGGAAATATTTATTTTTGTGGATATAAATGAGGGATATATTTTTGTGGTTAAAAATGAAGGAGTTAATGTTGAGGTTTTTATCAGTATTTTTGTCGGAATGGAGGTATTAAAAATCAGGGTTTTTGAGATATTTTGCGGGAGTTATAATTTTTAATCCGACCGTTGGATCGTGGTAATTTTTGGATATGTTATACATATATAAGTTGAGTATATGTCCACAAATTTTGAACCGTTAAAAATGAACGTATGATTTATTATGAATTTTACGAGATGACTGGTTCAGAAATTGTTGAATTTTCGGAGTTAATCATTTTGGTAGAAAATTCTAGAATTGGTGGGCCCCACTCTTGGTTGGTGAAGAAATGTGCTGAGATTTTTATTCAAATGTGGTGGGTGGGAATAGTAGCAGGTAAAGCCATCAGGTTGCAGGTTAAGTCTGCTTCGGCGTGCTAACATTTTCCTATAAATAGAGGGCTAAGTTAGAATTGAAAATCACACCAGAAACAAGTTTTCTCTCTTTCTCTCTCTAGATTATTGAGTGTATTTTGTGAGTATTTAGATACTTTGAGAGTTTCTATTCATCAGAGCAAGTGTCTTTCAGCCTTATACCGGTATTCCGACCAGAAGTACTGTCTGTACGAGGTAAGGGATGTTATTTTATTCAAAAATGATATTATTTCTTCAATATCATTATGCCGAAATATTGGTTGAAAATTTTTATCAAATTTGGAACTTTTCACGTCGGGGTTACTATTCATGAGTTACTATTCACGAGTTACTATTCACGAGTTACTATTCACCGAAAAATAAAATTTCTTCTTTTCGTCCAAAATATCTATTCTGGGTACTAGCTTTGATTGTATCCATGTTTTGATCATTCTTGAATTCTACTTCACTATGAATAATTATAAGGTATTTTTGGACATGAATAAATCGAAATACGAATCCTTAATATTGTTATTTTGTTTCACTGGATTCGTTTTCTTTAAGATATTTTTCATCATCCTCAGTCCTAAATGATGATATTACTGAATATCTTTGGCCGTAGTGCAAAGATGAATGATTCACTGATGAATATCTTTGGCCCGTAGTGCAAAGATGAACAGGTGTTGAGATGAACATGACCGACTGGTGATACAAATGAATATCTTTGGCCTGTAGTGCAAAGATGAATATTTGATTAAAGATGGTTATTGATTGTTGTTACAGGGATAAAATATTGATGATGGACTTTTAAATCTTAGAAGATAGTAGAACTCATTCTCTACTTGACTCTTCTAATGGTTTGCTGTTTCCGCTGCAGTTATTGATTTAAAACTTGTTGTCTATTGTATTCTATTAGATTTTTCCCTGTTGAAGACTAACGATAATTTGTTCTGTATTATCTTAGTCATAATGTTCTTTACTGGGCTAGTTGAGCTCACCCTTTTCCTTTTTGTTCCATTTTTCTCAGGAGGCGAGAATGTAGCGAGTACTAGTCGGGGTATGGAATGATGGTTCTAGAAGTTACTTTAGTAGTCCTCATTATTTTTGTGAAATAATGTATCAATAATTGTAATGAGGGCTTATTTGAGTGTGGATATTGTCTAAATGACAATATTTGTATTTAAACTCACAGTTCTTGTGTTGTAATAATAAAGATGTAGTTGTTTCTGTACCATGTATTTTGGCGACTCAGAATGGGTGTTGTATACCTATTTTGGGGGCGTCACATCCTCGTACGCTAAATCTTCGGCTATCTCGTCTGATTCTAACTCAATTATGTGGTTCGGGTCTTTCACATATTTACGAAGCACAGATACGTGAAAAATATTATGAACACGAGATATGCTTGGAGGTAATGCGAGTCGATATGCCACATTTTATATTCGGTCAAGAATTTCAAATAGACCAACAAATCGTGGATTGAGCTTTCCTCTCTTCCCAAATCTTGTAACTCCTTTCCATGGAGCAACACGTAACAATACATGATCCCCAATACTAAATTCTACATCCTTTCGATGAAGATTTGTATAACTCTTTTGTCGATCCTGTGCCGTTTGTATACGTTGTCGAATCGTTTGGATCTTCTCTGTAGTTATGCGTACCAATTATGGTCCCAACAATATTGCTTCACCCACCTCGTCCCAGCATACTGGAGAACGACACTTTCGTCTATACAAGGCTTCAAATGGGCCCATACCTATACTTTCCTGATAACTGTTGTTGTAGGAGAATTCCACCAGTGGCAAGTACTTATCCCAACTTCCTTTGAAATCTAGAACACAGAGTCTTAATATATCTTCAAGGGTTTGAATAGTCCTTTCCGATTGTCCGTCCGTTTGAGGATGGTATGCCGAACTAAATCGTAAATCTGTGCCCATAGCTTTCTGCAAGCTAACCCAAAATCGTGAAGTGAATCTTGGGTCACGATCCGAAACTATGGATACTGGCATGCCACGTGATCTCACAATCTCATTCACATACATACTAGCAAGACATTCAAGGGAATAAGTCTCACGTATAGGTAAGAAATGAGCAGACTTAGTTAATCTATCAACAATGACCCAAATCGCATCTATGCCTTGAGAAACCTTGGGAAGACCCGTAACAAAATCTATAGTAATGTGTTCCCACTTCCATTTCAGAATCTCAAGTGGTTGCAATGGATCCTTTGGTACTTGATGCTCCGTTTTTACACGTTGACAAGTTAAACATCTCGAGATAAACTCCACGATCTCTCTTTTCATATTGCTCCACCAAAATGTATATCGAAGATCGTGATACATTTTGGTACTCCCAGGATGGATTGCAAACGGTGTGTTGTGTGCCTCCATCATGATTCTATGCTTCAAGTCAGAATCGTTAGGAACGCAAAGTCTGGAGTTGACTCGAAGTATTCCTTCTTCATCGATTCTTGCTTCTGGAATAGTACCTTCTTGCACTTTCTTCTTTATACGCATCAACTCCATGTCCGTAGCTTGAGCAGCTTTAACTTTATCGATTAAAGTCGGTTCTACTCGTATATTTGATATCATCACGTGGGTACTTGGAGCGTTTACCTCTATCTCCGTCCTTTGCAAATCATACAAAATGGGCCTTTGTGTTAACAACATTGCACTCGTACCCGCATATGATCTTCTACTCAATGTGTCAGCTACTACGTTTGCTTTTCCATGATGATATTGGATGGTATGATCGTAATCTTTCAACAGCTCAAGCCAACATCGTTGCCGCATGTTGAGTTCCTTTTGGGTGAAGAAATATTTGAGGCTTTTATGATCCGTATAGATCTCCACTTTCTCCCCGTACAAGTAGTGTCTCCAAATCTTCAACGCGAAAACGATTGCTGCCAACTCCAAATCATGAATAGAATAATTCCTCTCATATT
This sequence comes from Panax notoginseng, assembly GCA_016801055.1. NCBI lineage: Eukaryota > Viridiplantae > Streptophyta > Magnoliopsida > Apiales > Araliaceae > Panax > Panax notoginseng. The sequence continues at coordinate 18,808,602 of CM029015.1, forward strand.
CTTTGAGTTGTCGCGAGGCATAGGCTATGACTTTCCCATGTTGCATGAGAACACATCATAACCCTTTGCCTGAAGCATCGCTGTAGATAACAAATCCATCCGAACCAGATGGTATTGTCAGAACAAGTGCCGAAATGAGTCTCCTCTTGAGTTCTTGAAAACTCTTCTCACAATCCTCGCTCCAACCGAATTTTGTATCCTTCCGAGTCAGCTGAGTTAACAGAGTAGCGATTCTAGAAAATCTTTCCATGAATCTCCTATAATAACAAGCTAAGCCCATAAAGCTACGTACTTTGGTTACCGATTTCGGTTGCTCCCAACTTTGTATGGCTTCAATCTTCGCCGGGTCGACAGATATTCCATGTTTTGACACCACGTACCCAAGGAATGCTACTTCCTCAAGCTAGAACTCGCATTTCTTCAGTTTGGCATATAGCTTGTTTTCACGAAGCCTTTGCAGTACCAGCTTCAAATGGTGCTCATGATCTTCATGGCTTTTGGAATAGATGAGGATGTCATCAATAAAGACAACAACGAACTGATCTAAATATTCTTTAAATACACGGTTCATCATATCCATGAAGGCAGCAGGAGCATTAGTCAATCCAAAAGACATGACTAAGAATTCATAATGCACGTACCGAGTTCTGAAGGCAGTCTTTGGAATATCCTCAGTTTTAATCTTCAGCTGATGATATCCAGAACGAAGATCGATCTTTAAAAAGAATTGTGCTCCTTGCAACTGGTCGAATAGATCATCAATACGAGGTAGCGGATACCTATTCTTGATGGTGACATGGTTCAATTCTCGATAGTCAATACAAAGTTGCATACTCCCGTCTTTCTTCTTTACGAATAAAACAGGAGCACCTCAAGGAGACGTACTAGGACGAAGGAAACCGATGTCTAACAATTCCTGTAATTGGACTTTTAACTCCTGAAGTTCAATAGGAGTCATTCGATATGGGGTTTTAGAAATGGGCTTTGTACCGGGTTCAAGGTCAATAAAGAATTCAACTTCACGTTCTGGGGGTAGACCAGGAAGTTCTTCAAGAAATACGTCAGGAAATTCACTAACAACAGAAATATTATTCAAATCTGACGTGTTTTTGTTCAAGTCCATAACATGGGCTAAGAAAGCTTGACATTCATTTTTCAATAAACGAATGGCTTTATGGCTTGATATGACAGCGATTGATTTTAATGGTTTGGTTGCTTGAATTCGCATAACAGGTTGGTTAGGAATATGAAAACTAACAACCTTACGAAAATAATCAATTTTGGCATGATGAGTAGTTAACCAATCAATTCCTAAAATCACATCAAAAGCAAGTATCTTTAAAGTGATAAGGTCAACAGGTAATGTGATTGTGCCAACTTGGATTAAGCAAGATTTATAAACTGTAGATGTAAAAAAAGTTTCTCCTAACGGAGTCTGTGACGCCCCCAAAATAGGTATACAACACCCATTCTGAGTCGCCAAAATACATGGTACAGAAACAACTACATCTTTATTATTACAACACAAGAACTGTGAGTTTAAATACAAATATTGTCATCTAGACAATATCCACACTCGAATAAGTCCTCATTACAATTATTGATACATTATTTCACAAAAATGTTGAGGACTACTAAAATAACTTCTAGAACCATCATTCCATACCCCGGCTAGTACTCGCTACATTCTCGCCTCCTGAGAAAAATGGAACAAAAAGGAAAAGGGTGAGCTCAACTAGCCCAGTAAAGAACATTATGACTAAGATAACATAGAACAAATTATCGTTAGTCTTCAACAGGGAAAAATATAATAGAATACAATAGACAACAAGTTTTAAATCAATATTCGCAGCGAAAAATAATAATTCATAGAAGAGTTACGTAGAGAATGAAATATACTATTATCTATGAATTTAAAAGTCCATCATCAATATTTTATCCCTGTAACATCAATCAATAATCATCTTTGCACTACAAGCCAAAGATATTCATCAGTTGGTCATGTTCATCTCAACACCTGTTCATCTTTGCACTACAGGTCAAAGATATTCATCAGAAATCATTCATCTTTGCACTACAGGCCAAAGATATTCAGTTATATCATCATTTAGGACTGAGGATGATAAAAAATATTTTAAAGGAAATGAATCCAGTGAAACAAAATAACAACTATTAAGGATTCGTATTTCGATTTATCCATGTCCAAAAATACCTTATAAATAATCATAGTGAAGAAAAATTCAAGAATGATCAAAACATGGATACAATCAAAGCTAGTATCCAGAATAGATATTTTGGACGAAAAGAAGAAAATTTCATTTTTCGGTGAATAGTAACTCGTGAATAGTAACTCGTGAATAGTAGCTCATGAATAGTAACCCCGACATGAAAAGTTCTAAATTTGATAAAAAAATTTAACCAATATTTTGGCATAATGATATTGAAGAAATAATATCATTTTCGAATAAAATAACATCTCTTACCTCGAAAGAATAGTACTTCTGGCTGGACTACTGGATATAGTGCTGAAGGGAACTTGTACCGTATAACAACACTCAAAATATACTCACAAGAATACGCTCAACGTATCGACAGAGAAAGAGAGAGAAATTTTTGGTGTGATTTTTAATTCTAACCTAAGCACCCTATTTATAGGAAAATGCTTAGAACACCAAAGCAAAAAATTTAATAAAATATTAATATATATATATTAAATTTTGCTGCGCCAACCTTTGTAGATCTGAATTTCAGCCATTTGCAACACATGGGGGGCCAACCAAAACAATAAAAACGTTTTTCTAACTATAAATATTTTAAACTTCTAAAAATCAATTATTCTAGAACCTCAAAACTTCAATAATTCATAATAAATATCTCTTTTATCATAAAATTCGAATCTCGCGAATTTTTATAGGAAATTCAATTCTCTACAACTTTACAGAAGAAAGTTTTTCCAAATTCTAAACAGAAATTGACCGAAACCCATAAACGGACGATTTTACAGGCTATAATCAAATTTCAGTCAATTATTAGGATCCACCGACACACAAAATATGTGTTAATCATATAATGTCACAAAATACTCTTCCTCCTCATATACTCATATATCCCATATTTATTGTAAAAATATCACCATTAATATATTATTAAAATAATATATTTAAATGAATTATTTTATCAGAAAAAGATAAAATATTAATTTTCAACAATTGTCACATTAAAAATTTTCTCCATCTATATCCACATAAAATTAATATTTTCCTCATCATATAAATCAATAATTAATTATTCACAAATAATATTACAGAATCACAATACTGACAACCAGGCAGTTCCCAAGAAAGAGGGGGCTTTCTAATAAGGATCTCTCCTTATTAGCGTGTAATTAGATGACCAAACCTCTCCTTAGACAGAACTTTATAGACATTGCTAATAATGTTATCTAATAATATTATTCAGATAATATGAATTATTGCTCCGATAATAGAAAATATTGTGTAGTGACAATTATTAAAACAACAGTAATACAAAATATCAACGCAGCAATTATTGAATCAATAAAATAAAATACTGAACAGTAATTACTGTAACAATTATTGAGTAATGCCTTCTTACGTAAAAATCAATAATTGGTGCAATACCGTGTGCTACTGTGCAACAACGCGTATTACTGTGTTTTAACCACGGGGTATTTCGACAGTATTAACGGTAACAACTACGCAGTTATTTATAAACAACTTATTTTTCTCGTTTTTTTCATCCAATCGCTTTCTGTTATGGGGCCCACACAAGGCTGCGCCGTCGTACGAATATTCCCCGACAACAAGAATATTCCACGACCAAACGAATATTTCCTGACAATAATGAATATTTTATGACCACTTGCTTATTTGAAATATTTGCGCATTTTACCCATAACTAACCTCATTAATCAATTTAACCCTTACTATTTCAAAATAATAAATAGAGAAAATTTAAATTTCATTTATTAATAATTTGGGGTCTTACAACCTCCCCTCCTTATGAAATTTCGTCCTCGAAATTGACGTACGTACCTGGTGTTTCGAAAAGATGAGGATACCTCGCTTTCATTTTTGTTTCTAACTCCCAGGTCATTTCCTCAATAGCATGGTTTCTCCACAAAACTTTAACTTGTGGTATGACCTTCGTGATTAGGACATGCTCCTTCCTGTCTAAGATCTTGACAGGTACCTCTTCGTACGTTAAATCTTCAGCTATCTCGTCCGGTTCTAACTCAATAATGTGGTTTGGGTATTTCACATATTTTCGTAACTTCGATACGTGAAAAACGTTATGAACACGCGTCATACTTGACTGTAAAGCGAGTCTATAGGCCACAGTTCCTACTCGATCGAGCATTTCAAATGGACCAATAAATCGAAGGTTTGAGCTTTCCTCAAATCGCCAATTCTCGCTTTTGGAATAACAACTTCTTGCACTTTCTTTTTCATACGCATCAGCTCTGGGTCTGTGGCTTAAACAACTTTAACTTTATCGATTAAAGTTGATTCTACGCGTATACTTGACATCATCGCACTCGTTCCTGCATATGATCTTCTACTCAATGCGTCAGCTACCACATTTGCTTTTCTTGGATGGTATTGGATGGTATGATCGAAATCTTTCAACAGCTCGAGCCAACGTCGGTGTCGCATGTTGAATTCTTGGAAGCTCTTCTCGCATTCCTCGGTCCATTCGAAGTTTGTATCTTTTTGAGTCAACTGAGTTAATGGAGTAGCGATTCGAGAAAACCCTTCCACGAATCTCCGATAATAACTAATTAAGCATAGAAAGCTACGTATTTCGATTACTAACTTAGGTTGCTCTCAACTGTGACTCATATCCCAATCTTGGATAGCACGTCACAATGACACCTATAAGTTTACTACCATACGAATATGGTGTCCCCTACGGAGAGTCTGGCTTCAATGCATTCCACAAGGGAAGTCGCCATATAGAGGCTCGGGTACAAACTTCTACAGTTAGGTTTTTAACTCCTGAAGTTTAATAGGAGTCATTCGATATGAGATTTTAGAAGTGAGTTTTGTACCAGATTCAAAGATGATACAAAATTCAATATCACGCGTAGGCCAAGAAATTCTTCAGGAAATACGTCAGGGATTTACTAACAATAGAAATATCATTCAAATCTGACGTATTTTTGTTCAAGTCCATAACATAGCTAAGAAAGCTTGACATTCGTTTTTCAATAAACGAATGACTTTACGGCTTGATATGAAAGAGTTTGACTTCAATGGTTTGGTTACTTGAATTTGAATAACAGGTTGTTTAGGAATATAAAAACTAACAACCTTACAAAAGCAATTAATTTGGCATGATGAGTAGTTAACCAATCAATTCTTAAAATCACATCAAAAGTAAGTATCTTTAAAGAGATAAGGTCAACAGGTAATGTGATGGTGCCAACTTGGATCAAACAAGATTTATAAACAGTGGATGTAACGAAAGTTTCTCCTAACGGAGTTTCAACAGATAAGTCAAAGTCTAATTTTCTCCAGAGTCAAGTTTAAACATTGAGTATAAGCAGGAGAGATAAATGAATGGGTAGAACTGGTGTCTAATAAGGTATAGACTTTGCAAAAATTTATAATTAACTAACCCGTGCTAACTTCGTTCGGGTTCCTCGCATTCTGACCAGTCACGAAAAACGCTCTTCCAGGAACCGTTGACTTTGACTTTTCTGGGACAACTTTTTGAGTCACCATCCCCGCTGGACTTGGTTTTGCTACAGTGAAATCTCGAGCGATATGTCCTTCCTTTTCACAATTATAACATACCTTAAACTGTTGTGGGCAGTTTGGGCTGATATGTCCTTTTCTGCACTTATAGCATATAACCGGTGGTCGTTCTCCTCCCTTGGAACCAGTTGCTGCTGGTGCTGACGTCTTTGTATTGTCATTATTGAATCTCCTCTTTTTAAAATCTCCTCCCGACTCGCTTATTCTATTTTTATAGCCACGATTACCACCAGAGTGGTTGCCGTTCATGTCTGTATTTTTCTTTCTCCGCTGGTTATCATTGTTCTGATGACTGCTGTCACCGATATGATCCTGGTTGTGGTCCCTCGGTTAACCGTACTCGTTATCTCGCTCTAATAATTGAGCCCTGTTGACAACATCTGAATAGAGAGAAAATTTATGAGAAATGAGATATTGACGTATGCCGGGTTTCAAACCTCTCAAAAATATCCGCGTCATACGTTCCTCATTCTCCACCAAATGAGGTGTAAACCTGGACAACTCTGTAAATTTTGCCTCGTACTGGGACACCGTCATGTTATTCTGCTCCAGTCTAATAAACTCTACCTCCTTCATATGGCGAATACTTTCAGGAAAGTATTTTTTGTTGAAAAGTTTCTGAAACGTTTCCCAAGACATGCTGAGTGCAGCAGGCTGGGTCCGTTTCACAGACTCCCACCAGTAGTCTGCCTCGCCACGGAACATAAAGGTGGCAAATGGAACCTTCTGTTCCTCCATGCATCCCAAGACATCGAATATCTTGGTAATTTGCTTGACCCACGTTTCCGCCATGATCAGATCTGGCCTTCCCTTAAATTTTGGTGGTTCCAACTCTTTGAACTGTTTGGCTGTAACCAGCTGTGCGTTGCCATTGTTTCTTCCTATATTTTGAACAGGAATCTCCTTCGTCTGGTTTTGCATGAATCGCAAAAAGCTTCTAAACATCTCATCGTTCATCGTCTGCTCATTGGTGTTGTTTACAGGAGGAACATTGCCAGCCTGTTGCACATTCTCCTCGTTGGTGAGCACAGGTGCATCCACGGTTTCATTTACTCCACTGTTAACATTCTCAGTCGACATTCTCAAATACTGCCATAAAATAAAACAAAGGTTAATTTAACAAATTAACAAATCACATAATACCCCTATATAATGACCGACCAACAAATAAGCTTAGGTAGGACACACTAGCGAAGGATTTACTCGTCTCTCCCCTCCTAGTTCTATTCCCCGATCTCCACCAGAGACCATATCCCTAAGCTCTGATACCAACTGTGACGCCCCCAAAATAGGTATACAACACCCATTCTGAGTCGCCAAAATACATGGTACAGAAACAAATACATCTTTATTATTACAACACAAGAACTGTGAGTTTAAATACAAATATTGTCATCTAGACAATATCCACACTCGAATAAGTCCTCATTACAATTATTGATACATTATTTCACAAAAATGTTGAGGACTACTAATATAACTTCTAGAACCATCATTCCATACCCCGGCTAGTACTCGCTACATTCTCGCCTCCTAAGAAAAATGGAACAAAAAGGAAAAGGGTGAGCTCAACTAGCCCAGTAAAGAACATTATGACTAAGATAACATAGAACAAATTATCGTTAGTCTTCAACAGGGAAAAATATAATAGAATACAATAGACAACAAGTTTTAAATCAATATTCGCAGCGAAAAATAATAATTCATAGAAGAGTTACGTAGAGAATGAAATATACTATTATCAATGAATTTAAAAGTCCATCATCAATATTTTATCCCTGTAACATCAATCAATAATCATCTTTGCACTACAAGCCAAAGATATTCATCAGTTGGTCATGTTCATCTCAACACCTGTTCATCTTTGCACTACGGGCCAAAGATATTCATCAGAAATCATTTATCTTTGCACTACAGGCTAAAGATATTCAGTTATATCATCATTTAGGACTGAGGATGATGAAAAATATTTTAAAGAAAACGAATCCAATGAAACAAAATAACAACTATTAAGGATTCGTATTTTGATTTATCCATGTCCAAAAATACCTTATAAATAATCATAGTGAAGAAAAATTCAAGAATGATCAAAACATGGATACAATCAAAGCTAGTATCCAGAATAGATATTTTGGACGAAAAGAAGAAAATTTTATTTTTCGGTGAATAGTAACTCGTGAATAGTAACTCGTGAATAGTAACCCCGACATGAAAAGTTTCAAATTTGATAAAAATTTTCAACCAATATTTCGGCATAATGATATTGAAGAAATAATATCATTTTCGAATAAAATAACATCCCTTACCTCGAAAGAATAGTACTTCTGGCTGGACTACTGGATATAGTGCTGAAGGAAACTTGCACCGTATAACAACACTCAAAGTATACTCACAAGAATATGCTCAACGTATCGAGAGAGAAAGAGAGAGAAGATTTCAGTTTCTGATGTGATTTTCAATTCTAACCTAAGCACCCTATTTATAGGAAAATGCTTAAAACACCACAGTAGAAAATTTAATAAAATATTAATATATATATGTTAAATTTTCCTACGCCAACCTTTATAGATCTGAATTTCAGCCATTTGCAACACATGGGGAGCCAACCAAAACAATAAAAATGTTTTTCTAACAATAAATATTTTAAACTTCCAAAAATTAATTATTCTGAAACCTCGAAATTTCAATAATTCATAATAAATAGCCCTTTTATCATAAAATTCGAATCTCGCGAGTTTTTATAGGAAATTCAATTCTCTACAACTTTACAGAAGAAAGTTTTTCTAAATTCCAAATAGAAATTGACTGAAACCCATAAACGGACGATTTTACAGGCTATAATCAAATTTCAGTCAATTATTAGGGTCCACCGACACACAAAACATGTGTTAATCATTTAATGTCACAAAATACGCTTCCTCCTCATATACTCATATATCTCACATTCATTGTAAAAATATCACCATTAATATATTATTAAAATAATATATTTAAATGAATTATTTTATCAGAAAAAGATAAAATATTAATTTTCAACAATTGTCACATTAAAAATTTTCCCCATCTATATCCACATAAAATCAATATTTTCCTCATCATATAAATCAATAATTAATTATTCACAAATAATATTACAGAATCACAATACTGACAACCAGACAGTTCCCAGGAAAGAGGGGGTTTTTCAATAAGGATCTCTCCTTATTGGCGCGCAATTAGATGACCAAATCTCTCCTTAGACAGAACTTTCTAGACATTGCCAATAATGTTATCTAATAATATTATTCAGATAATATGAATTATTGCTCCGATAATAGAAAATACTGTGTAGTGACAATTATTAAAACAACAGTAATATAAAATATCAACGCAGCAATTATTGAATCAATAAAATAAAATACTGAACAGTAATTACTGTAACAATTATTGAGTAATGCCTTCTTACGTAAAAATTAATAATTGGTGCAATACTGTGTGCTACTGTGCAACAACGCGTATTACTGTGTTTTAACCACGGGATATTTCAACAGTATTAACGGTAACAACTACACCATTATTTATAAACAACTTGTTTTTGTCGGTTTTTTCATCCAATCGCTTTCCGTTATGGGGCCCACACAAGGCTGCGCCGTCGTACGAATATTCTCCGACAACAAGAGTATTCCACGACCAAACGAATATTCCCCGACAACAATGAATATTTTATGACCACTTGAAATATTTGCGCATTTTACCCATAACTAACCTCATTAATCAATTTAACCCTTACTATTTCAAAATAATAAATAGAGAAAATTTAAATTTTATTTATTAATAATTTGGGGTCTTTCAGAGTCTCCACAGATAGGTCAAAGTTTAATTTCTTCGGAGTCAAGTTTAAGCATTGAGCACAAGCAGGAGAGATAAAAGAATGGGTAGAACCGGTATCTAGTAAACTATAAACTTGACAAGAATTCAAGATTAGCTTACCCGTGATCACCTCGTTCGGTTTCTCGCGTTTTGGCCAGTCACGACAAACGCTCTTCCAGGAACCGCTGATTTCGACTTATCCGGGACAGCTTTTAGAGTCACCATCCCCGCTGAACTTGGTTTTGCTACAGAACACTCTCGAGCCATATGACCCTCCTTTCCATAGTTATAACATACCATGGATTGTTGTGGGCAATTTTGGCTGATATGTCCCTCTTTCCCGCATTTGTAACAAACGACCGGTGCTCATTCTCCTCCCCTAGAAACAGTTGATGTTTGTGCTGACGTTTTTACGTTATCATTGTTGTACTTTCTCTTCTTGAAATCTCCTCCCGACTCGCTCCTTCTATTATCACGGTCACGATTTCCACCAGAGTGGTTACCATTTTTGTCCGAATATTTTTCTCCCTGCTGGTTTTCATTGGTCCGATGACCGCTGTCACCGGTATTACCTTGGTTGTGTTCCCTCGGTTGAATATACTCATTATCTCGCTCTAATAATTGAGCCCTATTTACAACATCTGAATATAAAGAAAATTTATGAGAGATAAGATATTGCCGAATCTCGGGTTTTAAACCTCTCAGAAACATCCTTGTCATTCATTCCTCATTCTCGACCAAATGAGGTGCAAACCTGGATAACTCCGCGAACTTCGCCTCGTACTGGAACACCGTCATGTTATTTTGTTCTAGTCTAATAAACTCTACCTCCTTCATATGACGAATACTTTCAGGAAAGTACTTGTCATTAAACAGTTTCTGAAACGTTTCCCAGGACATGTTGAGTGCGTCAGGCTGGGTACGCTTCACAGACTCCCACCAGTAGTCTGCCTCATCGTGAAACATAAAGGTGGCGAATGGAACCTTCTGTTCCTCCGTGCATCCCAAGACATCGAATATCTTGGTAATTTACTTGACCCACGTTTCCTCCTTGATCGGATCTGGCTTTTCCTGAAAGTCTGGTGGTCCCAACTCTTTGAACTGCTTGGCCATGACAAACCGCGCGTTGTTATCATTTCCACCCGTATTCTGCACACGAGTCTCCCTCGTCTGATTTTACATGATCTGTAAAAAGCTCCTAAACATTCCATCATTCATCGTTTGCTCGGTAACGTTGTTTACAGGAGGAATATTGCCTTCCTGTTGCACGTTCTCCTTGTTTGTGACTAAAGGTTGTTCTACAGTCTCATATACTCCATTGTTAACGTTCTCGGCTGTCATTCTCAAATATATCCATAAAATAAGGGTTAATTAAACAAATTAACATATCACATAATATCCCTATATTATGACCAACCAACAAATAAGCTTAGGTAGGACACACTAGTGAAAGATTTATTCATCTCTCCCCTCCTAGTTCTATTCCTCAATCTCCGCCAAAGACCATATCCCTAAGCTCTGATACCAACTGTGACGCCCCCAAAATAGGTATACATCACCCATTCTGAGTCGCCAAATACATGGTACAGAAACAAATACAACTTTTATTAAAACACTCGTCGCGCAAAATACGACAACACAATACTATGAGTTTAAATACAAATATTGTCTTCTAGACAATATTCACACTCAAATAAGCCCTCATTATAATTATTAAAACACTATTTAATAAAATAGTGAGGACTGCTAACACCACTGACTAGAAACATCACTCCACACCCCGACTAGTTCTCGCTATATTCTCGCCTCCTGAGAAAAATGGAACAAAAAGGAGAAAGGTGAGCTCAACTAGCCCAGTAAAGAATATTATGACTAAGATAATATACAACAACTTATCATTAGTCTTCAACAGGGAAAAATCTGATAAAATATAATAGACAACAAGTTTTAGATCAAAAACTGCAGCGGAAACAGCAAACCATTAGAAGAGTCAAGTGGAGAATGAATTCTACTATCTTCTAAGATTTAAAAGTCCATCAACGATATTTTATCCCTGTAACATCAATCAATATACATCTTGAATCAAATATTCATCTTTGCACTATAGGCCAAAGATATTCATTTGTATCACCAGTCGGTCATGTTCATCTCAACACCTGTTCATCTTTGCACTACGGGCCAAAGATATTCATCAGTTAATCATTCATCTTTGCACTACAGGCCAAAGATATTCAGTAATGTCATCATTTAGGACCGAGGATGATAAAAAATATTTTAAAGAAAATGAATCTAGTGAGACAGAAGGACAAATATTAGGGATTCGTATTACAGTTTATCCAAGTGCAATAATACTCCATAACAACCAATTGTGAAGTAAAATTCAAAAATAAAGATCAAAACATGGATACAATCAAAGATAGTAACCATAATAGACATCTTGGACAAAAAAGAAAAATTTTATTTTTCGATGAATAGTGTCGTATACGTGAATAGTGCCGTATACGTGAATAGTAACCCCGACACAAAAAGTTCTAAATTTGATAAAAAGTTTAAACCAATATTTCGGGATAATGATATTGAAGAAAATAATATCATTTAAGAAGAAAATAACATCCCTTACCTCAAGATAACAGTACTTCTGTTCGGAATATCGGTATAAGGCTGAAGAAAACTTGCACTAATAAATAAAAACTCACAAAGTATCTAAATACTCACAAAATACGCTCGATAATATAGAGAGAGAAAGAGAGAAAACTTATGAATTCTGGTGTGATTTTCAATTCTAAGTTAGCACTCTAATTATCGGAAAATGTTAGCACGCCGAAGCAGACTTGACCTGCAACCTGATGACTTTACCTGCTACTATTCCCACCCACCACATTTGAATAAAAATTTAGCACATTTCTTCACCAATCACAAGTGGGGCCCACTCAATTTTAGAATTTTCATAAACCTAATTTTTGAATCAGTCACCTCTTAAAATTCATAACAAATTATTCGTTCACTTTTAACGGTTCAAAATTTGTGGACATATACTCAACTTATATATGTATAACATATCCAAAAATCACAACGATCCAACGGTCAGATTAAAAATTATACCTCACGCAATATATCTCAAGAACAGTGATTTAATTTTTAATACCTCCATTCCGACAAAAATACCTCAACATTAATTCCTTCACATAAAATAAATATATCCACCAATTATATCCACATAAAATAAATATTTCATTATCATATAAATCAATAATTAATTATTCACAAATAATATTACATAATCACAATTATGACAACCAGGCCGTTCTCAGGAAAGAGGGGGCTTTCCAATAAGAATTTCTCCTTATTGGCGCACAATTAGATGACTAAACCTCTCCTTAGACAGAACTTTTTAGACATTGCCAATAATGCTATCTAATAATATTATTCAAATAACATGAATTATTGATCTAATAATAAAAAATATTGTGCAGCAACAATTATTGAAACAACAATAATATAAAATATCAACGCAGCAATTATTGAATCAATAAAATAAAATATTAAACAGTAACTACTGTAACAATTATTGAGTAGTGTCTTATTACGTAAGGATCAATAATTGGTGCAATACCGTGTGCTACTGTAATTTAACCACCGGGTATTACAACAGTATTAACGGTAACAACTACGCCGTTATTTATAAATAACTTATACGTGTTGTTTTCTTCATCCAATCGCTTTCTATTATGGGGCCCACACAAGGCTGCGCCGTCGTACAAATATTCCCCGACAGCAAGAATATTCTACGACCAAACGAATATTCCCCGACAAAATGAATGTTTTATAGCCACTTTTTTATTTTACAAAATTTGCACATTTCACTCATAACCAAAGTATTATATCAAATTAACACCTTATTATTCACAATAATATTTAGAGAAAATTTGATTTTATTCATTAATAAGTTGGGATCTTACAAAAGTAGTCACCCCTAAGCAATGTGAATTATTAGAACAATTTAATCCCCTTCCTGTTTATTAGTGTAACCGGTTGTTAGAAAGCCGGATGAAATAGCTTCAAAATACTCATCATGTCATGCCCTATTTATTGGGAGTGGTTAGCATGAAGTTAACTTTGGTCAATTGACCAATACAGTGTCGACACGCATGCCGCATGTCAGCACTGTATTGATCAATTGACTAACTTACCATGAAGTTAACTTAATAATAACTGGATCCCTATTTATTGAACATGTGCAGACATAATTATATATATATATATATATATATATATATATATATATATATATATATATATATATATATTATATGGGCCTGTTAGTTTTAAAAGAAGTTATTATATAATATGTTGTGATGTAGCCTCACAAAAAATAACAACATAAAATTCTTTGGACAGTTGCACTTTATGATATGGAAGATGGTTATACAAGATATACAAATTCACTAGTGTATGTCGAAGAGACTTGGGCTTGGGCCAAGGGAGAATGGACTAGGCCGACGTAAATACTTTAATCTGGCTCAGGCTCATTTATGTCTTGTCCTATTTATATAAAATATAATAATATCATGTTCAATTTTTTTATTTTTTATTTATATATCTTTTATTGTTATTGATCTAGTGCTGACTCACATAATTTTTTTAAATTTAATTTTATTTATTATGTGATAGAAATAACATAGTATCAGCGAATTCTAGACTCTCCCTAGTCATCACCTCACTTGGGTCCAGCCAAGTTCATGGACCTACAAAAATTAATAATTCATAACCTTTCAAAACATATAGGGGCCCTTGCCTTGGTCTGGGCCTGGCCCTTGTTGCACGGCTCACTTCACTAAACACACTATTCACTCTATTGATGCATTTTGAACGTCTTTCTCTCTTTATTTGGTAAAGATTGGTGAAGAAGGGGGGAAATTGATTTTTTTTTTTTAAATGTTGGGGAATTGTAATTTAATTATGATTTAGTTTTACCAAGGTTTTCATATCTGGACTGGTCATCGAACCGAAAAAGGTAAAAAGTGGATGGATCACTGGTCCAACCAGTGGTTGAACCGTTATTAACTCAGTGACGCCATTAATATATAAAATATATATTATTAGTAATTAATAAAATTTTAAAAATTCTCATTTTTTGTGAACTAAAACATAATAAAGTTGAGTTACAATATTATTAAAAGTGGTTAATTTTAATATTTAGTTTTTTTTGTACAAAAAAAAATATAATTCAAAAACCGGTTCATTTGGTCAATTAACCGATTTTACCAGTTGGACTGGTGGTCAATTGGGCCAACCGATTTTTGTCCAAATCAATAAAATCGGACTGACCCGAACTAGAGAGCCGACCGATTCTGATTTTTACTGGTTGGACCGACGTACTCGCCCTAGTTCAATAACACTAAGTTTTAGCATCTTCTTTTCTCTTTATTTGGTAAACTCAAGACAAATGTTATGATTAAATATATAAAAGAAATAAAATGTTTTGAGAGATTAAATTTTTAAAAAAAAATTAGATAAAATGTGACATGTACTCATGTTATAGGAATGCTACTCACTCCTCTCATGTTTTTATTGTTGTCGCGAGCACAAATACTTGGGAAGGTGAACTGCCAAACCACAATAATGTTGAATAAGAATACTCTTAATTATGAAATATAAAATGTCAAAACATGTGTTTTGAATTTTATAAATAATAATTAACTTATGTGAAACACTTTAATCCTATGAAATGAACCACGTTAAGCATGAATATAAATCTTTCATATCTACTTATATACAGTAACGATATAAGTTGTTTAAACCAACTTATAAGTTGTTTTTCATTATTAAGGTGTTTAACAATCACTTGTTTTTTAACTTATAAGTTCAGTTTTAAGTAAAAAAAAAAGAAGTAACTATTTGTTACTTATTTAAAAATGATTGTTTGACTAAATGAACGTAATATTTATTTTGTCCCTCTTGTATTTTGCTTCTCTTTTTATTAATGTCATTTTTAGTAATCTATATATTTATTTTAACTTATAAGACATTATAAGTTGAATACCTTCATAACTTATTTTAATTTAATTTTTGACTTATAAATTAAATTAATACCGAACACTTTTATTTATAAATCATAACTTAAAATAACTTATAACTTATAAATCATTTTAAAATAAGTCATTGCTGAACGTACCCGAGTATGTTGGTCGTAATGAACATGGTATTCGAAGAATGAGTATGATTTTTGATACATTGGACAAACCTAAAAAATTTTGTTGAGAAAAGGAAAAAAAAGGTGTCAACTACTCTTTATTTCACAAAAAGAGGTTCAATTTTAAAATTTATGAAGATTAATAAATATGATTTTGAAAAAATAAATTGTTAGTTTAATATTAATGCTATTGTAGTGGTAAATTCTATAATGGAATAAAAAATTGACACATGGGACTCTTTTTTTTTTAGAAAAATAATAATTTTACATCATTTTTTTGATATTTTCACACATTTCATATATTAATTGATGTATCAAATTTTTATTAACTAATATGCAAATTATACGTGTAAAAATATTAAAAAATAATTTGAAAATATCAGTTTCATTATTTTTAATAAATTTAAGAGAAGAAGAGCAGCAACTACAAATGATTCAATATTCAAATTCTGATCTGGTTACTATGAAATTTTATGATAAATTGGTCAATTGACTAATACAATTCTGACACGAATAAAAAAATCATCTCCCAACTTACGTATCAATACTATATTAATCAATTGACCAACTTTAACTTCGTACTAGCTGCTCACTTCAAATCCATGTTTGCCTTCAAAAAAACAAAAATATTCAAATCAATAGCTGCTCGCTTCAAATCCATGTTTGGCTTCAAAAAAACAAAAATATTCAAATCAATTACTAGCTAGTCTAGTCTTGGGGAGAGGATGCAAACAAAATCACAGAAGGAAAAAGCTGCAAAAAGGACATTGTACCATTTGCTGTTCATCTCATATCTGCTGATTCCCAAACACGGAAAAGGTAAAAAGAAACATCATAGACAATGGAGTATATGGGCATGGCATAAGAAAAAGATGGATACCCAGATAAATTCACAAAAAGCCAAACAGCCCCTATCTTTTTCACATCTCACTACTCACTAGTACTACTTTTTTACTGTTCAATACTATATTTGTATACTATAATGTAGAATATAAATAAAACCCTTCATTCACAAAAACCACCCAAAAACCCTAATCCTCCGATTAGCTATTTCACTGAGATTCCATGAAATCTTCACCCAGAAACTTCGCCAGCATATCATCATAATCATGCTCATCAACCCAATTACAGCCGCCGTTACTCCCTCCCACCAAACAACCCTCCCCATTTCCCTCCGCCAACCCACGCGCCTCCTCAGCGCCTGTAGCATTCCACGCGCCTCCACCCGCCGCAGGGAACAGTAACTCATCCCACGTTGCCCTGCGCCCGTAGTTCAAACCAAAACCAAAACTACCCATGTCAACGCTCGCCATGACCGACGACTCCGACTCGGAAAACGAGGACCCACAAGACTCGTCGTTGTTACCGTTGATGGTGATGTACGCCGACGACGACTGGAAAATAACCGAGGAAGAGTAGGGGTCACCGGAGAACTTGACCTTGAACGGCGGCTGAGGTGTCTCCGTGGTGTCCAAGAGCTCGGAGAGCTCGGTCACTGTTTCATCGTCCATACATAACCAAGCCAACATGTCGTCTTCTTCCTCCTCCTTCACCGGAGACTTGACCGGAGTTCTGGGCCTTTTTCCGGCAAACTCTGCTTCTTCCTTTTCTGTACAAAAGTACCCTGCTGCTCTCTTTCTGTTTTCCTCCATTATTTCAATAGCAGAAGAAAAAGGTAGCTAGTATTCAAGGATTCATTATACCAACACGCATTGTGTGAGACTGAATATATATATATATAGGCAGAGTACAGTGAACAAGATACATGCCGTTTTAGAGAGAGAAATAGAGTACAGTACGGATTAATATGTATCTATATATTATATATGAGAGCAGATTCTCTGTTCCCAAATTTCCTGTCCCCTTGGGTCTCTCCACTTAAATCTTGACATATAGTCTCTTACTTAACACTAATTAATTCTAACATTAAATAAAAGGATATGTGTCAAGATTTAAGTGGAAGGACACAAGGGAGACAGGAAATTTGGGGACAGAGGATCTGCTCTCGTCTATATATATAGAGAGGGAGAGAGAGATAGAGGGAGTGACTGTATGGAAGTGAGAAGAGGGTAGGGTGACACATGGATAAGAGGGGATGGATGAGTGATGTGGAGGAGAGATATGACCTGTCGAAATGTATTTAAAAATAAATACTTTTGACGTCAATAGAAAAAAAATATAATTAATTAATTTTGTATCTAATGACCGAGTATAAATTTTAATAAAATATATTTTTTAATTTAATAAAAAGATTAAAAAAATTAAATTAGTATATAACGTATGAATAATATGAAAAATTAGATTATAAATATTTTTTAAAAATTTACAAACACCGTATAAAAATAAATATAAAAAAAATAAAGAGTAATCCCATGATAATAGAGTACTTAATAATATGTAAAATTATAATTAGTTAATAGTGCTCTATTATACATGAATACATTTATTTGTTATAATCGATTACAATATATTGTATCATACTCTTTTAGAGCACTATTTTCGCATATATTTTTATATAAAAATAAATTTATTATATATTCAAATAAAAAAAATTACGTAAAAAAATATTAAAAATACATATAAAAATATCCATTCTCATTCCTCAGTACTATTTAAGAGTTGGTTAAAATAATAAATTTGTTCATATTTAAGTCTCTCTTTTTCCCCTTTTTCTTTTCTGTTTTGGTGCGATTGATAATTGTGATAATCAAATTATATGGAAATTTTGATTAACTTAATTTATCATGATTTAGTTTCTTTATTAAGTTTACAATCACAATTCACGTGAACTAATAATTTGAAATGGAGAAAAAGAAAATGATATACATATCGAATAAATTTTATGCGATAAAATAGATTAAATTAATGAAAATGAATATTTTTGCAATAATTTTATGCCATAAAATAGATTAAATTAATGAAAATGAATAACTTTTTAAATTAATGATATCGATAATTTATTAGTTATTTTTTATATTATTTAAAATACAATAATTTTACAGAATTATATAAATTGGAATTTGGGAGTTGTCAAATCGGATCCAGTTATCATGAATCGGTTACCAGTTTATAATAAGTTGGTTAATTAATTAATACAGTGCTGACATGTAGATAGATATCATTTTTCCGTCTACGTGTTTATATTGTATTAATCAATTGATCAGAATTAACTTAATGTTAAGTACTTCCGTCAAATCAGATTACGCGGTAAAATAATATCGATAATTTATTATTTATTTTTTATATTATTTGAAATACAGTAATTTTACATAATTATATAAATTGGAATTTGGGAGTTGTCAAATCGGATCCGGTTATCATGAATTGATTATCAATTTATAGTAAGTTAATTAATTAATTAATATAATACTGACATATAGATAGATATTATTTTTCCGTCGCGTGTTGATATTGTATTAATCGATTTATTAGAATTAATTTGATCTTTAAGTACTTCCGTCAAATCGGATTACGCGGTAAAGGAGAAAAAAAATAAAGCAGTAGTCTTTTCAAAAAATACCCCTTGTTTTTGGGAAAAATATCTGGTTGACAAGTCAGGCAGGACTGCCAAGGTGGCAGTTTGGATAGGTCTGATGACGTGGACGAAAGACAAAATCTTTATTGTTGGGTTAGTACGGAGACGACAGCAAGATGGATGGAGGAGAAGTATTGGCGTTGGCGGCTAGGACAGATTTGACCGCATGAAATGAATAATACTAAATATACAAATTATTTTATAAATTATTGATGTGATATATTCTATTTCAGTATATTAATAAATAAATTATTTTAATATAATATTCGGTATCAAAAAAAAAATTAAAATAGAGTATACCACATCAGTAATTTATAAAATAATTTATCTCTGTAACATTATTTTTTGAAAATTGGATGGTTGAGAAATTACAAAATAAGTATGTCTCATAATTTTTTTTATTTATCCTAAATGATTTTTTTAAATCAAATTGGTCAATTTTTAAAATTAATAATTAAATAAATGTATAACAAATTTTTAAATCAAATAAAATTGACTTTGATAATATATTCTATCTTCTTTTTTATGATAATAATTTTGAGTATATCTATTAAACATAAGAATAACTTTTAATTTCAAATATGATCAATTTGATCATAAAAAGTCAATCAGGATAAGTAAAACTGGACTAAGGGAGTACTCCCTCCGTTCTTTAATATAGGTCGTTTTAGAGAAAAAATTTTGTTCCTAAATATAAGTGGTTTGAGAATTTCAAGTAAGCATTAATTGTTTAGTTTTCAATATTACCCCAAGTAATAAATATAACTTTGGTTCTCTTACTATTTTTTGCCTAATAAATAACACTCTTTTTCCAATACAAGGACAATATAGACAATTGATAGTATATTTAATGTTTTATAATTATTTTCCTAATACTTGTGCACAACTCTAAAACGACCTATATTAAAGAACGAACGGAGGGAGTAATTTTTATGAAAAAATTGTGTAATAAATATGTTTCTCTTGAAATTCTTATCAATCTCATTTATTATCCCCTCAGTCTTTAAAAAGATTGATAAACACGTAATTCATATATTTAATTATCCCTAATTTTGTCCTTTTAATTATATTAGTTTATTAAATTAATATGTTTTATTTTATTTTGTAGGATTTAATATTTGTTGCAATAAAGTCAAAATCTTGGTGATCAAGGGATATTTAATGCTTTTATTCATATAAGGAATATCCAAGAAGAATCCTACAAGGAGTAGGAAAGAGGTTGAAAAATCTTGGTGTGCAAGTCAAACCCAACAAGAGAAGACAAGTATATCTAGAAGATCTTTTTGAGAAATTGATTGGGGACAAAACTGTCCAAGTTTAATTAGGGTTCCAAGTTATTTTCCCTATAAATAGGCCTCTTGTTTTAGAGAGAAGAGACCACTTATTATTTTCTTTTTCTTAGTTCTTCACTAGTGTAGAAAGGAGTAACATATTTAGAGTTTATTTTTTTTTCTCTTATTCCAATCACGCGTGAAACTACTGTCAGGGAGTATTTGTATCTTTCTTTTATTTATATAATAGAAATTCTCTTTTTAATTATTGTTCTTATTTCATGCGAATTATAGTACAAATATTATTTATTTTTGTTTTTAATTCCATGGCTAGCTAAATTTCTAATACCTAGGATTATGATGAAACTAAATATTTCATAATAATATTTTCTTTCCGTTTTAAAATTAATGTCTAATTATTTTCGCCTTCATATTTTCCTCCGCATAAATTGCATATGATTTTTATATTGATTGCGAGGTTTTGATAAGTTATAGTTAATCTGTGAATTTTTCATAACTTATGCTTGCCCATATTAATTATATGAATCATTATTTTTAAAGGGAATGGAGAATAATTTGGGAATTGATTTAGTAAATAAGAAATTATTTATTATGTTAATATTTGGTGGATTCTGATTCCTAGGTATCTTTTCTCATTAATAGTTTCCGTTATTAATTAGTAGTTTGAATAATTTAGTTAATAAATTTTCTCCACCATATTTATTTCTAATTCGCCTAAAATATTAATTAAGAATATATTAAAGAATTAATCTAGTCTCTGTGGGTTCGACCTGTACTTGCCAGTTCTTCAATTTGATACTGTGCAATTGCAGTTACATATTTTTATCACATCAAGTTTTTGGCGCCGCTGCCGGGGACTAAAATTAATTTTTATTTATTTCTTAATTTTTATTTATTCGAATTAGCTTTAACTCTATATTTTTTTTTCCAGGATTATTAAAGTTGGTCGAAGGAGCGAAAAGATAAAAATTTTGTTGCTGCGCTTTCTTCGGTACTTCGTATCTCCATATTTAAAAAAAAAAAAAAGTTTAGCTTTTATTATTATTAATATTTTTTTTATTTGCCGCATTCATGCATTCACTCACGTAGAGCACATTCTGTTAGGTTTGTATTTTTATTTAGGCTTAAATATGAATTAGTACCCTAAACAATAGGTCATATTCCACTTCGGTGATCCACCTTTCAATTTTGTCAATTAGGTTATCAAACTATCAATTTTTTTCAATTACACAAATTGAACACGCCACGTCAGCAATTGCTGACGTGGCTATCTGAGTAGGCCATACATAAGCTTATGTGTAAATAAAAAAAATATATTTTAATATCTATTTACATATTTAGTTTACATTAAGGGTAAATTGGTCAAATCACTTTAATATCAAACATTAAAACTAAATAAAAACAACAAACATAAATCCAAATCATTTTCCTTTTTTTCTAAACTTTCTACTCGTTTTCTCCTTTATACGCCTTCTTCTTTCTCATCTTCAATACGTTTCCTTTCTCTCTCTAAAATCACGACGATCAAACCAATAAAAACTGCACCAAAGATCAAAACGCTGATAAATTATACAAGAGCTTCCGATCGGTAGAGAAGGCGGCAGAGAAGGGGCGTGGCGGTGAGGTAGGAGAGGACTGAGGCGGTAGAGAAGGGGCGTGGCGGTATTGGAGGAGACGACTGAGAGAATTCCGGGGCGGTGGCGGTGAGGTAGGAAAGGACTGAGGCGGTGGTAAAGAAGAGGAGGGGGGCGGCGGAGGTGGAGGTTAGGAGGGACTGAGGCGGTGGTAAAGAAGAGGACGGTGGCGGCTGAGAGATTTGTCACCGAAAATCCTAGATCTGTCTCCTCCTCTTCATCTCCGTTCTTGGGTCTCCATTTGAAACTCCTAGATCTGTCACCGAAAATCGTTCTTCAATGGATTGACGAAGAAAATCGAGTTGTTTGTTGCTTTCGGACACTAATTGCTCAGCACAAATCTCTTGATTCGATTTCTGGGTGGAATTCGATTCGATTTTCTCTCTTGATTCGATTAATAACTATCAAGCATTCTTGGAAAGATTTCTGGGTGGAATCCGATTTTTCCTGTTCTTGATGAATGATTTTTTATTTATTTATTTTATGTATTTGGTTACTAGGTATAGATTTTGGTGAATTTGTTTTCTTTTTGTTGGTGTAATGATAGTAATGATGGTTATGGGTTTATGCTATGGAGAAGAGAAAGAAGGACGAGGAGGAAAAGACTGTGGTGGTGGTGCTGTGGAAGGTGGTGGTGGTGTTGTGGTAGATTGTGGTGGTGGTGCTGTGGTAGATTATGGTGGTGCTGTGGTAGATTGTGGCGGCAAACAGGGGAGGGAGGAGAAGCTTTGGTCGGACTGGTAGAGGTTGGACCGGATAGTGCGCATGGAGCGGCCTAGTGGGCGTTGGATTTTGGAGGAAGACGGTGGTGGAGTATAGTAGCAGTGAAGAAGATGAGAAAGAGAAAATGGAATTGAAAATAGAATATTAGAAATGTTAATTTATGTTTTGACTGTTTTGTCCTTTGTTTAATAAGAGTTGTTTATTTAATAATTAAAAAATATTTTTTTGCCACATAAGCTTCCTTAAGACCCCACATAATAAGCCACGTCAGCAATTGCTGACGTGGCGTGTTCAATTTGTGTAATTGAAAAAAATTGATAGTTTAATAACCTAATTGACAAAATTGAAAGGTGGATCACCGAAGTGGAATATGACCTATAGTTTAGGATACTAATTCATATTTAAGCCTTTTATTTATTATTATTATTATTTTTTGTCAAATATAAACTGTGGTGATTGCTGGAGGATTGAGGTACGTCAAAATTTCTCATTCTTTCGTAATTCACATAGTTTTAGGACACTTTATTTGTTTACAGTTTTTTTTATTTGTGCATTTTCATCTTTAATTTAACAATAAGGGCACAACCCTTAACAAGATAAGGTGGGAATTTCATCACCCTTCCTTGGCCCACAAACAACCCAATTTGTATTTTGCATGACCATGACCTAATAAAATCAAGTAGACGTTGGCCCCTAGGACCCTCGAGCTCAATTAGGACAAGAAACTCCAAGAGGAGTCTAAATTTTAAATTAATCAAACTACTGGTGTCTAGGCAAGTGGTTCAAAAGGTATACGCCTAAAGATTGTGTGGTTAATCAATTAGTCACCGTTTCTACGGAGAGACTCCCACCTTTCTTACACTTACCTGGCTAGTGGTGTGATTAATTTCGAATTTGGTGAACCTTGCGGTGTAACTTGGAATAGTTAGGAGCTGTCTAGATTTTAATTAGGTTGACCTTAGAAGTAAATTTATTTTTATTTTCTTTTTATTTTCTTTTATTATTATTATTATTTTTTGTTTTTTTTGTTTTTTTTTGTGCTTATCTGCTTATTTGTTAAGTAGTGTATGCAAAAAGTGTGGATTAGGGACGAAACATCCCGATTAGTGAGAACACTTGATTTTTCGGATTTCACTTTAAAAGATCTCACTTTAAGAAAAATGGAGGGCGCACAAACTGTTTCTTTAAGGGATCGATGTTATCCTTCCCGCTCTGCCCAACCTTCATGTATCAGTCTACCACCGGTAACTGGTAATAATTTTGAACTTAAGCCACATTTTATAAATATGTTACCTAGGTTCACAGGGATAGAAGATGCATATTTATTTATTCAGGAATTTGAGGAAGTTTGTGCCCTAATGAAAATTCAACAATTGTCTGATGACTTAATTAGGCTAAGATTTATAACATTTGCTTTAAAAGATAATGCTAAAAAATGGTTATATAGCCTACCAAATAATTCCATATCAACCTGGGAGGGATTTGTTGTTACATTTCTAAAAAAATATTTTCCAAATCATAAAACTGCTAAAATTCGAACTGCAATTCATCAATTTTGCCAACATGAAAAAGAGTCATTTTGGAAATATTTTGATAGATTTAAAAATTTGTTATCCCAATGCCCACACCACGAAATTGAGAAATGGAGATTGTGTCAAATTACTTACGAAGGTTTAGACTATCCCACTAAAACAATGTTAGAGTCAATGTGTAAAGGGGATTTTTTGAATAATGATGAGGAAAAGGCTTGGGAGTTTTTAGAAGACTTAGCAGAAAAAACCATGCAATGGGAAACCACCCGAGAGATAGATAAACCTATTTCATCTAGGGGTGTTCATACAATTGACAATTCAATTGCTACCGAAGTTAAGTTGGCTGGTGTACTTAAAAGACTTAAAGCTTTAGAAACTAGGGGACAATCACACGTGAACCAAGTCTCAACACCAACACCTTTGTGCCTAAGTAATTCATCAAGCCATGTGATTGAGGAATGTCCTAGAGTCATGTCCCAACTCGAAGAATATGAACAAGTCAATTCAATGTTTCAAAGACCTGCGAATGACCCATTTGCACCCACTTATAATCCAGGTTGGAGAAATCATCCTAATTTTACATGGAACCAAGGACCCCACCCGAATAACTCTTCAAATCAGGTCAATCAGTCTCTAAATCAATCTTTTCAACCTTATCAAAAGCCAAATCCTGGTCCGTACCAAAATTCAAATCCAGCACCTCAATATCCACAAGGTTTTTCTAATGAAAGTGAGAGGAGACTTATCACCTTAGAGAAAAGTGTGAGCACCTTAGAGAAGAGTGTGGAAACTGTAATAAAATTCATTTCTCGCCTAGAGATCCAAATGAGTCAATTGGCCACTATTGTTAGTGAAAGAGAGAAGGGTAAACTTCCTAGTCAACCCGAGACCAATCCAAAATTTCCAGTCCCTAATCATAAACCTTATCATGCTAATTCACATGAAAACAACCAAGTCAATCATGTGAATTCTATAATTTCTTTAAGGTCTGGAAATTATTTTAATAATCATGCTGGCATTGATAATGAAGAAGAGAAAAATTTAAATGTTGAATCTAACAATCCATCTTCAAAGTCAGCCCTACCTGAAAAGCCCACAAACTCTGAGTCAGTAGGCCCACCTACTAAGCTTGTGTCAAAAAATGATCAAACCACACGTTATGAGTCAATTGAAAAAGTCTTTAAACCAAAAGCCCCATTCCCTCAAAGACTTATTTCAAACAAGCAGCCAGCCCAGTTGGACAAAATTCTAGAAGTGTTCAAACAAGTTAAAATTAATATTCCTCTTCTAGATGCCATTCAACAAGTTCCCTCATATGCTAAATGTCTAAAAGATTTGTGCACACATAAAAGAACTACTCATGTTCCTAAAAAAGCTTTTCTAACAGCCCATGTTAGTTCTATCTTGTCATGTCAAGTCCCTGTGAAGTATAAGGACCCCGGTTGTCCTACAATTTCATGCATCATAGGTGACACATTAATTGAAAAAGTTTTGCTTGATTTAGGAGCTAGTGTGAACCTGTTACCATTTTCTGTGTATCAAACCTTAGGCTTAGGGGAGTTAAAAAAGACAAGTGTCACACTCCAACTAGCTGACCGTTCTGTTAAAGTACCAAAAGGAATAGTTGAAGATGTACTCATTAAGGTTGGTGATTTTGTTTTTCCTGTTGACTTTATTGTCCTTGAAACCCAGCCTGTTGCCAATCCCAAGAGTCAAATTCCTGTCATTTTAGGTAGACCATTTCTAGCAACTTCTAATGCGTTAATCAATTGTAGAAATGGACTAATGAAATTGACATTTGGGAACATGACAATTGACTTAAATGTGTTTAATGTGGGAGAGCAACCTAGTGATTTGTTTGACCAGTCCGTTGAAGTGAATATAATTCAACAAATGTCGGTAAATGAGCTTATGGGGGAAGATGAAATTATTAACTTTTGTCTAAATCATTTTGGTCAAAATTGGGATGAAACTGAATACTTGAATGAGGTCAACGAGATGTTGGACTCCACAGCCCAAAAATCTTACTCTAGATTGGACCCTATAGTTGAATCAAATTTGACACATTTTGAGCATTTTCACGAGAATCAAGTTGACCTTCAATCCTCTTATGATCATTTTAAGTCTACCTTGGGTTCATTCGAAGAGCTTTCCAGAAACACTAAATGTGATTTAACAAATGAATCAAAGGTTGTGGACAATGATAATATTCCATGTTTAGATAATGAGATCATATCTCCCATTTCAGATAATGCATGTGTTAATCAAGTGGTGTCTAAACATCTTGGTCTAACAGTTATTCAAAATGATGAAAATGTTTTAGTGCCCCATGGTAACAAATATGGATGGCAAGTTTGGATAGATTTTATGAAGTTAGAATTTTTCAAAAGGAACCATCATTTTTCGTTATCATTATCTGACTCAATTTTAAAAAAATCAGTCGGGTATGCTCACAATTGTTCTTCTGTTGCAAATTCTAACTATTTTCAATTACCCAGACCTCCTGAAAATCATACGCAATCCACTTTAGGTTGTCTGTTTGTATCCCTGATCATTTACAGTCGCATAGTTTTTAGGATGCATAAAATTTGTAGATATGTACATTTGTTTTCTTTCTCACCACATTTTCTTGCAGAACAAATGCCCCGCATACAAGGTATAATTTTTTTTTTCACATCTTTGTTCTCTTTTCTTCATTTACATACATTGAGGACAATGCATGATTTAGGTATGGGGGGAGTTTGTTTGTATTATTGTATTAGATTTTTTTTTATTTCTCTTTTCAGGAAAAAATAGTAAAAAAAACACAAAAAAATAAAAAAAAATTATTTGACTTTTTATGGGTTGAATTAATTCTAACAAGTGTTTGTGGAGCAAAACTCATGAGTAAGATTAAAAGATTTAGAACTCTTGAATCTTTGATAAGGTACAAAATCTTAGTTCGAAACACCATCCGGATTAAAATTGATTTCACAAGTATTTTTGCACTTCACGTTTACACTAATTCTTAGTTGTGGGGTATAAACCATGATTCGAGAAATTTTAAAGAAAAAAAAAAGAGAAAAAAAAAGAAAAGAAAAGAAGAAAGAATGAAAAAAATGAAGTTGAAAAAAGTTGAAAAAAAAGAAGAAGAAATTAATAACTGCTTCAATGTCCGTTAAACGAAATAACTGGGTATCCAAGCCTCGGAAAGCATCGATATTCACGCTGAAAAGTGTGATGAATAAAAGCAGCTTGACTAGTCTAATTTTGTGGCCTTTGTTACTCGAGTAAGTAAGCCCTTAGGGGTGTCTCTACACCTAGTGCCCTAAAGCCATCTGGTTTGGGAGTCATTGGTCCAACGCTCGCTCTACATGGGTAACTCTAAAAAGCCTAAAAAAATGAGACATTGCACAAGTCAAGAATCAAAATTGAAAAAAATGTAAAAAGGAAAAAAAAGAAAAAGAAAAAAAATGAATGTGACGCCCCCAGAATAGGTATACAACACCCATTCTGAGTCACCAAATACATGGTACAGAAAGCAAACTACAACTTCAATAATACAATTGTCGTGCAAAATACGACAACACATACTGTGAGTTTAAATACAAATATTGTCTTCTAGACAATATCCACACTCAAATAAATCCTCATTACAATTATTCAAACACTATTTTACAGAAATAGTGAGGACTGCTAATACATCTTTCTAGAACCATCACTCCATACCCCGACTAGATCCTGCTATGTTCTCACCTCCTGAGAAGAAAAATGGAACAAAAAGGAAAAGGGTGAGCTCAACTAGCCCAGTAAAGAATATTATGACTAAGATAATATACAACAAATTATCGTTAGTCTTCAACAGGGAAAAATCTGATAAAATATAATCGACAACAAGTTTTAGATCAACAACTGCAGCGGAAACAGCAAACCATTAGAAGAGTCAAGTAGAGAAAGAATTCTACTATCTTCTAAGATTTAAAAGTCCATCATCAATATTTTATCCCTGTAACATCAATTAATAATCATCTTTAACCAAATATTCATCTTTGCACTACAGGCCAAAGATATTCATTTGTATCATCAGTCGGTCATGTTCATCTCAACACCTGTTCATCTTTGCACTACAGGCCAAAGATATTCATCAAGTAATTATACATCTTTGCACTACAGGCCAAAGATATTCAGTAATATCATCATTTAGGACTGAGGATGATGAAAAATATCTTAAAGAGAACGAATCCAATGAGACAGAAGGACAAATAGTAGGGATTCGTATAACAGTTTATCCAAGATCAATAATACTTCATAATAATCAATTGTGAAGCAGAATTCAAAAATAAAGATCAAAACATGGATACAATCAAAGATAGTAACCATAATAGACATCTTGGACAAAAAGGAAAAATTTTATTTTTCGGTGAATAGTGCCGTATTCGTGAATAGTGCCGTATACGTGAATAGTGCCGTATACGTGAATAGTAACCCCGACACAAAAAGTTCCAAATTTGATAAAAACTCATATCAATATTTCAGCATAATGATATTGAAGAAAATAATATCATTTAAGAAGAAAATAATATCCCTTACCTCAAAATATCAGTACTTCTGGTCGGAATACCGGTATAAGGCTGAAAGAAACTTGCTCTGATGAATAGAAACTCTCAAAGTATCTAAATACTCACAAAATACACTCAATAATCTAGAGAGAGAAAGAGAGAAAACTTGTTTCTGGTGTGATTTTCAATTCTAACTTAGCCCTCTATTTATAGGAAAATTTTGGTAGGTTTGACCTGCAACCTGATGGCTTTACCTGCTACTATTCCCACCCACCACATTTGAAATATAATTCAGCACATTTCTTCACCAACCACAAGTGGGGCCCACCAATTCTAGAATTTTCCATCAAAATGATAAACTCCGAAAATTCAACAATTTCTGAACCAGTCATCTCGTAAAATTCATAATAAATCATACGTTCATTTTTAACGGTTCAAAATTTGTGGACATATACTCAACTTATATATGTATAACATATCCAAAAATTACCACGATCCAACGGTCGGATTAAAAATTATAACCCCCGCAAACTATCTCAAAAACCCTGATTTTTAATACCTCCATTCCGACAAAAATACTGATAAAAACCTCAACATTAACTCCTTCATTTTTAACCACAAAAATATATCCCTCATTTATATCCACATAAAATAAATATTTCCTTATCATATGAATCAATAATTAATTATTCACAAATAATATTACAGAATCACATTTATGACAACCAGGCCGTTCCCAGGAAAGAGGGGGCTTTCCAATAAGGATTTCTCCTTACTGGCGCGCAATTAGATGACCAAACCTCTCCTTAGACAGAACTTTCTAGACATTGCCAATAATGTTATCTAATAATATTATTCAAATAATATGAATTATTGATCTGATAAATGGAAAATACTGTGCAGCAACAATTATTGAAACAACAATAATATAAAATATCAACGCAGCAATTATTGAATCAATAAAATAAAATATTGAACAATAATACTGTAACAATTATTGAGTAGTGCCTTCTTACGTAAGAATCAATAATTGGTGCAATACCGTGTGCTACTGTATTTTAACCACCGGGTATTCCAACAGTATTAACGGTAACAACTACGCCGTTATTTATAAACAACTTATACTTGTCGTTTTCTTCATCCAATCGCTTTCCGTTATGGGGCCCACACAAGGCTGCGTCGTCGTACGAATATTCCCCGACAGCAAGAATATTCCACGACCAACCGAATATTCACCGACCAAAAATAAATATTTTATAACCACTTGCTTATTTT
The DNA here is from genome assembly GCA_016801055.1 of Panax notoginseng. Taxonomy (NCBI): domain Eukaryota; kingdom Viridiplantae; phylum Streptophyta; class Magnoliopsida; order Apiales; family Araliaceae; genus Panax; species Panax notoginseng. Next base: position 18,838,953 of record CM029015.1, read on the forward strand.
GCAAAATTTGCACATTTCACCCATAACCAAAGTATTATATCAAATTAACCCCTTATTATTCACAATAATATTTAGAGAAAATTTGATTTTATTCATTAATAAGTTGGGGTCTTACAACCTCCCCTCCTTATGAAATTTCGTCCTCGAAATTGACGTACGTACCTGATGTTTCAAAAAGGTGAGGATACCTCGCTTTCATTTCTGATTCCAACTCCCAGGTCATTTCTTCAATAGCATGGTTTCTCCACAAAACCTTAACTTGTGGTATAACCTTCGTGCGTAGGACATGCTCTTTCCTATCCAAGATCTTAACAGGTACCTCCTCGTACGTTAAATCTTCAGCTATCTCGTCTGGTTCTAACTCAATAATGTGGTTCGGGTCTTTAACATATTTACGAAGCATAGATATGTGAAAAACATTATGAACACGAGACATGCTTGGAGGTAATGCGAGTCTATATGCCACATTTCCTATTCGCTCAAGAATCTCAAATGGACCAACAAATCTTGGATTGAGCTTTCCTCTCTTCCCAAATCTTGTAACTCCCTTCCATGGTGCAACACGTAACAATACATGATCCCCAATATTAAATTCCACGTCCTTCCGATGAAGATCCGCATAACTCTTTTGTCGATCCTGTGCCGTTTGTATACGTTGTCGAATCGTTTGGATCTTCTCTGTAGTAATGCGTACCAATTCTGGTCCCAACAATGTTGCTTCACCCACCTCGTCCCAGCATACTGGAGAACGACATTTTCTTCCATACAACGCCTCAAATGGAGCCATACCTATGCTCGCCTGATAACTGTTGTTGTAGGAGAATTCCACCAATGGTAGGTACTTATCCCAACTCCCTTTGAGATCTAAGACACAAAGTCTTAATAGATCTTCAAGAGTTTGAATAGTCCTCTCTGATTGTCCGTCCGTTTGAGGATGGTATGCTGAACTGAATCGTAAATCCGTGCCCATAGCTTTCTGCAAGCTAACCCAAAATCGTGAAGTGAATCTTGGGTCACGATCCGAAACTATGGATACTGGCATGCCATGCAATCTCACAATCTCGTTCACGTACATACTAGCAAGACGTTCAAGGGAATAAGTCTCACGTATCGGCAAGAAATGAGCGGACTTGGTTAATCTATCAACAATAACCCAAATCGCATCTATGCCTTGAGAAACCTTGGGAAGACCTGTAACAAAATCCATAGTAATGTGTTCCCACTTCCATTTCGGAATCTCAAGTGGTTGCAATGGACCCTTTGGTACTTGATGCTCCGCTTTTACACGTTGACAAGTTAAACACCTCGAGATAAACTCCGCGATCTCTCTTTTCATATTGCTCCACCAAAATGTATGTCGAAGATCGTGATACATTTTGGTACTCCCAGGATGGATTGCAAACGGTGTGTTGTGTGCCTCCATCATTATTCTATGCTTCAAGTCAAAATCGTTAGGAACACAAAGTCTGGAGTTGACTCGAAGTATTCCTTCTTCATCGATTCTTGCTTCTGGAATAGCACCTTCTTGCACTTTCTTCTTCATACGCATCAGCTCCATGTCCGTAGCTTGAGCAGCTTTAACTTTATCGATTAAAGTCGGTTCTACTCGTATATTTGATATCATCATGTGGGTACTTGGAGCCTTCATCTCTATCTCCATCCTTTGCAAGTCATACAAAATGGGCCTTTGTGTTAAAAACATTGCACTCGTACCCGCATATGATCTTCTACTCAATGCGTCAGCTACTACGTTTGCTTTTCCAGGATGATATTGGATGGTATGATCGTAATCTTTCAACAGCTCGAGCCAACGTCGCTGCCGCATGTTGAGTTCCTTTTGGGTGAAGAAATATTTGAGGCTTTTATGATCTGTATAGATCTCCACTTTCTCCCCATACAGGTAGTGTCTCCAGATCTTCAACGCAAAAACGACTGCTGCCAACTCCAAATCATGAGTAGGATAATTCCTCTCATATTCTTTGAGTTGTCGTGAGGCATAGGCTATGACTTTCCCATGTTGCATGAGAACACATCCTAACCCTTTGCCTGAAGCATCGCTGTAGATAACAAATCCATCCGAACCAGATGGTATTGTCAGAACAGGTGCCGAAATGAGTCTCCTCTTGAGTTCTTGGAAACTCTTCTCGCATTCCTCACTCCATACGAATTTTGTATCTTTCCGAGTCAGCTGAGTTAACGGAGTAGCGATTCGAGAAAATCCTTCCACAAATCTCCGATAATAACCAGCTAAGCCCAGAAAGCTACGTACTTCGGTTACCGACTTCGGTTGCTCCCAACTTTGTATGGCTTCAATCTTCGCCGGGTCGACAGATACTCCATGTTTTGACACCACGTGCCCAAGGAATGCTACTTCCTCAAGCCAGAACTCGCATTTCTTCAGTTTGGCATATAGCTTGTTTTCACGAAGCCTTTGCAGTACCAGCTTCAAATGGCGCTCATGATCTTCACGGCTTTTGGAATAGATGAGGATGTCATCAATAAAGACAACAACGAACTGATCCAAATATTCTTTGAATACACGGTTCATCATATCCATGAAGGCAGCAGGAGCATTAGTCAATCCAAAAGACATTACTAAGAATTCATAATGCCCGTACCGAGTTCTGAAGGCAGTCTTTGGAATATCCTCAGTTTTAATCTTCAGCTGATGATATCCAGAACGAAGATCGATCTTTGAAAAGAATTGTGCTCCTTGCAACTGGTCAAACAGGTCATCAATGCGAGGTAGCGGATACCTATTCTTGATGGTGACATGGTTCAATTCTCGATAGTCAATACAAAGTCGCATACTCCCGTCTTTCTTCTTTACGAATAAAACAGGAGCACCCCAAGGAGACGTACTAGGACGAATAAAACCGATGTCCAACAACTCCTGTAGTTGGACTTTTAACTCCTGAAGTTCAATAGGAGCCATTCGATATGGGGTTTTAGAAATGGGCTTTGTACCGGGTTCAAGGTCAATAAAGAATTCAATTTCTCGTTCCGGGGGTAGACCGGGAAGTTCTTCAGGAAATACATCGGGAAATTCTCTAACAATAGAAATATTATTCAAATCTGACTTGTCTTTGTTCAAATCCATAACATGGGCTAAGAAAGCTTGACATCCGTTTTTCAATAAACGAATAGCTTTGTGGCTTGATATGACAGTGACTGATTTTAGTGGTTTAGTAGTTTGAATTCGTATGACAGGTTGGTTAGGAATATGAAAACTAACAACCTTACGAAAACAATCAATTTTAGCATGATGAGTGGTTAACCAATCAATTCCTAAAATCACATCAAAAGCAAGTATCTTTAAAGAGATAAGATCAACAGGTAATGTGATAGTGCCAACTTGGATCATGCAAGATTTATAAACTGTAGATGTAACGAAGGTTTCACCCAACGGAGTTTCAACAGATAAGTTAAAGTCCAATTTCTCCGGAGTCAAGTTTAAACGTTGAGCACAAGCAGGAGAGATAAAAGAATGGGTAGAACCGGTATCTAGTAAAGTATAAACTTCGCAAGAATTCAAGATTAGCTTACCCGTGATCACCTCGTTCGGGTTTCTCGCGTTTTGGCCAGTAACGACAAACGCCCTTCCAGGAACCGCTGATTTCGACTTATCCGGGACAACTTTTGGAGTCACCATCCCCGCTGAACTTGGTTTTGCTACAGAACACTCTCGAGCTATATGACCCTCCTTTCCACAGTTATAACATACCTTGGATTGTTGTGGGCAGTTTGGGCTGATATGTCCCTCTTTCCCACATTTGTAACATACGACCGGTGGTCGTTCTCCTCCCCTAGAAACAGTTGATGTTTGTGCTGACGTCTTCACGTTATCATTGTTGTACCTTCTCTTCTTGAAATCTCCTCCCGACTCGCTCCTTCTATTATCACGACCACGATTACCACCAGAGTGGTTACCGCTTTTGTCCGAATGTTTTCCTCCCTGCTGGTTTTCATTGCTTCGATGACTGCCGCCACCGGTATGACCCTGGTTGTGGTCCCTCGGTTGCACATACTCATTATCTCGCTCTAATAATTGAGCCCTGTTTACAACATCTGAATATAAAGAAAATTTATGAGAGATAAGATATTGCCGAATCTCGGGTTTTAGACCTCTCAGAAACATCCTTGTCATTCGTTCCTCATTTTCGACCAAATGAGGTGCAAACCTGGATAACTCTGCAAACTTCGCCTCGTACTGGGACACCGTCATGTTGTTTTGTTCCAGTCTAATAAACTCAACCTCCTTCATATGACGAATACTTTCAGGAAAGTACTTGTCATTGAACAGTTTTTGAAATGTTTCCCAGGACATGTTGAGTGCGTCAGGCTGGGTACGCTTCACAGACTCCCACCAGTAGTCTGCCTCACCGCGGAACATAAATGTGGCGAATGGAACCTTCTGTTCCTCCGTGCATCCCAAGACATCAAATATCTTGGTAATTTGCTTGACCCACGTTTCCGCCATGATCGGATCCGGCTTTCCCTTAAATTCTGGTGGTCCCAATTCTTTGAACTGCTTAGCTGTGACAAACCGCGCGTTGTTATCATTTCCACCCGTATTCTGCACACGAGTCTCCCTCGTCTGATTTTGCATGAACTGCAAAAAGCTCCTAAACATTCCATCATTCATCGTTTGCTCGGTAACGTTGTTTACAGGAGGAATATTGCCTTCCTGTTGCACGTTCCCCTGGGTAGTGATCAAAGGTGTCTCCACGGTCTGATTTACTCCATTATTAACGTTCTCAGCTGCCATTCTTAAATACTGCCATAAAACAAGGGTTAATAGTCATGTCATATATTATCCCTATACTCTGACCGACCAAATAAACACCAAATAAACTTAGTCAGGTCATACTAGCGAAGGAATTCCCCGTCTCTCCCCTCCTAGTTCTTGTCTCACATCTCAGCCAGGGATCATATCCCTAAGCTCTGATACCAACTGTGACGCCCCCAGAATAGGTATACAACACCCATTCTGAGTCGCCAAATACATGGTACAGAAAGCAAACTACAACTTCAATAATACAATTGTCGTGCAAAATACGACAACACATACTGTGAGTTTAAATACAAATATTGTCTTCTAGACAATATCCACACTCAAATAAATCCTCATTACAATTATTCAAACACTATTTTACAGAAATAGTGAGGACTGCTAATACATCTTTCTAGAACCATCACTCCATACCCCGACTAGATCCTGCTATGTTCTCACCTCCTGAGAAGAAAAATGGAACAAAAAGGAAAAGGGTGAGCTCAACTAGCCCAGTAAAGAATATTATGACTAAGATAATATACAACAAATTATCGTTAGTCTTCAACAGGGAAAAATCTGATAAAATATAATCGACAACAAGTTTTAGATCAACAACTGCAGCGGAAACAGCAAACCATTAGAAGAGTCAAGTAGAGAAAGAATTCTACTATCTTCTAAGATTTAAAAGTCCATCATCAATATTTTATCCCTGTAACATCAATTAATAATCATCTTTAACCAAATATTCATCTTTGCACTACAGGCCAAAGATATTCATTTGTATCATCAGTCGGTCATGTTCATCTCAACACCTGTTCATCTTTGCACTACAGGCCAAAGATATTCATCAAGTAATTATACATCTTTGCACTACAGGCCAAAGATATTCAGTAATATCATCATTTAGGACTGAGGATGATGAAAAATATCTTAAAGAGAACGAATCCAATGAGACAGAAGGACAAATAGTAGGGATTCGTATAACAGTTTATCCAAGATCAATAATACTTCATAATAATCAATTGTGAAGCAGAATTCAAAAATAAAGATCAAAACATGGATACAATCAAAGATAGTAACCATAATAGACATCTTGGACAAAAAGGAAAAATTTTATTTTTCGGTGAATAGTGCCGTATTCGTGAATAGTGCCGTATACGTGAATAGTGCCGTATACGTGAATAGTAACCCCGACACAAAAAGTTCCAAATTTGATAAAAACTCATATCAATATTTCAGCATAATGATATTGAAGAAAATAATATCATTAAGAAGAAAATAATATCCCTTACCTCAAAATATCAGTACTTCTGGTCGGAATACCGGTATAAGGCTGAAAGAAACTTGCTCTGATGAATAGAAACTCTCAAAGTATCTAAATACTCACAAAATACACTCAATAATCTAGAGAGAGAAAGAGAGAAAACTTGTTTCTGGTGTGATTTTCAATTCTAACTTAGCCCTCTATTTATAGGAAAATTTTGGTAGGTTTGACCTGCAACCTGATGGCTTTACCTGCTACTATTCCCACCTACCACATTTGAAATATAATTCAGCACATTTCTTCACCAACCACAAGTGGGGCCCACCAATTCTAGAATTTTCCATCAAAATGATAAACTCCGAAAATTCAACAATTTCTGAACCAGTCATCTCGTAAAATTCATAATAAATCATACGTTCATTTTTAACGGTTCAAAATTTGTGGACATATACTCAACTTATATATGTATAACATATCCAAAAATTACCACGATCCAACGGTCGGATTAAAAATTATAACCCCCGCAAACTATCTCAAAAACCCTGATTTTTAATACCTCCATTCCGACAAAAATACTGACAAAAACCTCAACATTAACTCCTTCATTTTTAACCACAAAAATATATCCCTCATTTATATCCACATAAAATAAATATTTCCTTATCATATGAATCAATAATTAATTATTCACAAATAATATTACAGAATCACATTTATGACAACCAGGCCGTTCCCAGGAAAGAGGGGGCTTTCCAATAAGGATTTCTCCTTACTGGCGCGCAATTAGATGACCAAACCTCTCCTTAGACAGAACTTTCTAGACATTGCCAATAATGTTATCTAATAATATTATTCAAATAATATGAATTATTGATCTGATAAATGGGAAATACTGTGCAGTAACAATTATTGAAACAACAATAATATAAAATATCAATGCAGCAATTATTGAATCAATAAAATAAAATATTGAACAATAATCACTGTAACAATTATTGAGTAGTGCCTTCTTACGTAAGAATCAATAATTGGTGCAATACCGTGTGCTACTGTATTTTAACCACCGGGTATTCCAACAGTATTAACGGTAACAACTACGCCGTTATTTATAAACAACTTATACTTGTCGTTTTCTTCATCCAATCGCTTTCCGTTATGGGGCCCACACAAGGCTGCGTCGTCGTACGAATATTCCCCGACAGCAAGAATATTCCACGACCAACCGAATATTCACCGACCAAAAATAAATATTTTATAACCACTTGCTTATTTTGTAAAATTTGCATATTTCACCCATAACCAAAGTATTATATCAAATTAACCCCTTATTATTCACAATAATATTTAGAGAAAATTTGATTTTATTCATTAATAAGTTGGGGTCTTACAATGAATTTACTTGATTTTCATGATAAAAATCCCTACTAAGAGTTACATCATATACACATGCATGCATCACATGGAATTGATTTAATGAAGGATGGTGTCTAAAATGAAGATTGAGTATTTTTGATAAGGTAAAAGTGTGATTTTGAATTTAATCTTGCTTCTGTACAATGCCCATAGATATTTAGAAGTTTTCTTTCAATTTCATAATTTGTTGAACCCAAAAAAATATATATTTTTGAATTTTGTGGGTATATTCACTGCAAACCCTCACGAGACACAACTCGTCCACTTGGGTAACCTTGGGGTTTAAAGGCTTGTTGCACATGCTAAGTGCAATCGTGTTTCCTACGGAAATGGGGTAGTGTAATTTTTATTTTATTTTATTTTTATTTTACTCGAGGACGAGCAAAAGCTAGGTATGAGGGTATTTGATAAACACGTAATTCATATATTTAATTATCCCTAATTTTGTCCTTTTAATTATATTAGTTTATTAAATTAATATGTTTTATTTTATTTTGTAGGATTTAATATTTGTTGCAATAAAGTCAAAATCTTGGTGAACAAGGGATATTTAATGCTTTTATTCATATAAGGAATATCCAAGAAGAATCCTACAAGGAGTAGGAAAGAGGTTGAAAAATCTTGGTGTGCAAGTCAAACCCAACAAGAGAAGACAAGTATATCTAGAAGATCTTTTTGAGAAAATGATTGGGGACAAAACTGTCCAAGTTCAATTAGGGTTCCAAGTTATTTTCCCTATAAATAGGCCTCTTGTTTTAGAGAGAAGAGACCACTTATTATTTTCTTTTTCTTAGTTTTCACTAGTGTAGAAAGGAGTAACATATTTAGAGTTTATTTTTTTTCTCTTATTCTAATCGCGCGTGAAACTACTGTCAGGGAGTATTTGTATCTTTCTTTTATTTATATAATAGAAATTCTCTTTTTAATTATTGTTCTTATTTCATGCGAATTATAGTACTAATATTATTTGTTTTTGTTTTTAATTCCATGGCTAGCTAAATTTCTAATACCTAGGATTATGATGAAACTAAATATTTCATAATAATATTTTCTTTCCGTTTCAAAATTAATGTCTAATTATTTTCGCCTTCATATTTTCCTCCGCATAAATTGCATATGATTTTTATATTGATTGCGAGGTTTTGATAAGTTATAGTTAATCTGTGAATTTTTCATAACTTATGATTGCCCATATTAATTATATGAATCATTATTTTTAAAGGGAAGGGAGAATAATTTGGGAATTGATTTAGTAAATAAGAAATTATTTATTATGTTAATATTTGGTGGATTCTGATTCCTAGGTATCTTTTCTCATTAATAGTTTCTGTTATTAATTAGTAGTTTGAATAATTTAGTTAATAAATTTTCTCCACCATATTTATTTCTAATTCGCCTAAAATATTAATTAAGAATATATTAAAGAATTAATCTAGTCTCTGTGGGTTCGACCTGTACTTGCCAGTTCTTCAATTTGATACTGTGCACTTGCAGTTACATATTTTTATCACATCAAAGATGACCTAAAGTATAATTTTCACACAAATTAATAAATATATAAAGTATAGGAAAGAAAATAATAAAAAAATTATTCTTGATAACCCCACATATTAATTATATATATATATATATATATATATATATATAGATAGATAGATATAGATATGACATACGTACGAAAATAATAAACTTTGGCATATATATATATATATATATATATATAGATATAGATATGACATACGTACGAAAATAATAAACTTTGGCAATTATACTTGAACCTAAATTTATAAAAGGACCCACATAATATTAGACAGAGGAAAGAGGAGTTTTATAGAGAGAGAAAACAGTACTAGTGTTTATATATAGAGAGGAATGAATGGTGTCACGTGGAAGGCATCAAGGGAAGGCACACTACTCGAGTGTGGGGCCCAGTAATTCAAATGCTATGCTGGGATCCTTTCCGTGCTACAAACAAATGGTCATAAATTATACACAGAGCATCCTTAACAAAGCCAACTAGATATTATGAGTAGTTCTACGCACACAGTTTTTTTGTTCGGAATATTGGACATTTTTATATATTTTTTTATGACTCTTAAATAAAATATAATATTTATTTTAACTAAAATTTTTATAAAATATAATTTTTTTAAGTATAATTTAAATATATATACAAAACAGGATTATACAGTATATATCTAAATTATACCTAAAATATTATATTTTATAAAAATTTCCGTTAAAAAAATACTATACATTTTTTAAAAGTCACAAGTAAAAACAAATTAATTAATTAATTAAAAATATCCAATATTTCGGTTCAAAAATCTATGCCAAGACTTATTATTATTATTATGTTATTTAATTTTCACCTGATTTCCCTCCGTAAACAAATATAAAATGATACAAAAACTCTATGTAAACATAAAAATTAATGTGAATGTATTTAAATTTCACTTATTTGTATTTTGATCCCCAACGGTAAGTAAAAATACAAATAAATAAAATTCAAATACACTCGTATCCAATTTTCATGTCCCTAGAAAAGCTCAAAACGATAACTACAAAGAAACAATTAGGGTGGTGGTGGGGGTCGTGGTCGGGGAGAAAAAGAGGCCAAGGACTTGAGAACAGCTTGCAGAATAAAAACGTGCTTACTTTCCCAACATCAAATACATTGTAATGACGATAAAAGCCAGCCTCGTACGACATGTACCTAGTTTTACCAACATCTGAAACAGCCAAGTCTAAAAAAATCACACAATCGCTAATAATATCCATCCATCCATCCTCCCTATCTCTCTATTGACTTAGGAGTAAATGCAAGAGAGCTACCTAGATTCACAAGTTTAACAAAATGCAGGAAGGCTTTCTGCAAGTACTCCAGCTATCTAGTTATCATCATTCCTCGACTTTGGCGCACATTCGACCACGTGAGCTTTGAACTCTTCAAGCTCAGCCAGAACCTCCTCTTCTGGCCTGTATATCAAATCGCTCATACGCCATATCTGCACACATTCATTACCAAGTCATACTACAACTACAGATGCAGAAAAATAAAAAAGGCACGAGGAAGAAATGTTATGATACCTGTAGTGTACCACCTCCGTTAGAGGTCTCAACATCATCAGAAACACTAACAATTGTCCACGGATCAGATGCATTCCAGTGAAAGTCAACAACTTTATCCCTATAGATAAAAGCGTGCACTTGCATGAGAGATTCCCAAGAGGATGAAAACTCGAAACAACTCAGCATTTCAAGAGTAATGTGTTCAATTAGACTACGCATCAATAATTTTGACCACAACAAACAGTTTATACTGAAATGAAAATATAAATAAAGACAAAAAAAAAAAACCAAATTCAACAAGGAAATAGATTCATCCCAACATATAACCAAACTGCATACACATGATTTACTTTTCATCTAACCACAACCAATGTCACTCAAGTTTCTAGCAAACACTTGATAAACATATCTTATTCAACAACCAATACTTCCTTTAATTGTCTCACTAACGGATTGGAGTATCCTATAAACTTTATTGAAGCCAGACCCTCCCCAATATCTATCTGAACATTAGAAAGTTAAAATGATCACAGAATATAAAAATCAAATAACCTAGATGGAAAGATTGAAGTTTGAACTCAAGGTAAAATCAAAGTGGGTTTAATGTCGCATATATTTATTCAAACTTTCAGTCACAATTCTGATTTTCGCGAAAAAAATTGTGTTTTTTACATAACACAGAGTTTGACATTGTATGGCGAAAAAACAATAAATATGAAATAAGTGATAGGCGTACAAAATCAAAAGGAAATTTTAATCACTGCCTTACCAATTGAAGCCCATACAAAAGGAGCTACAAGTACTAGGTAAAGCTCAAGTTAAATGGGAATAATTTGTGGAGTCATATGCCATAAGCTAACATATTTTGAACAGGGAAACAGGAACAAATTGAATAAAAAAGCATACAACTGAAACTCCAGATACTTGAAAATCTTGGCAGGTATAAGTTGTGAAGGCCAAAGAGTGGCAATTTCAAACCTGTGTCCAGCATGTTTAAAAAACAACCCTGGAGGACAATTTGGAGATCTTGTTCCACGTTCTTTCTTTTTGCCAACCTGATGCAGAAAAATGATCAGTTTTTAAAGTTGTCATGAAGTTAAGTTGAAACTAGTAGAGGGGGCATCTGTATGCAGGTGGTTTAATATTATAATTATAAAAAAAACAGGTAGTGGGAGACGGGGATCGGGACAACACGACGTTTAACAATCATGTGTCAGCTGACAAGTGAACCAATGAAACGCTTACTCACACAACTTTAAATAAAGACACCAAACTTTGGGGGTTCCATATCTGAAATATGCATTTCATATATGCATCCCAGAAACATGTTATATATTAATCATAATAGCATATTTAAATTAACATTTCTGCAAATATCAATCTGCAGAATATAACCTCTGCTGCCCAACCAACAACATATAGAACAAGCTAATAACAACTAATTACACTTGGCAAAAAATTTAAATTTATTTAAAATATATTAAAAAAATATATATTTCATATATTTGGAGTTTGGATACAGCTTTGGATGTTTGTGCACAGGGGTCACATGGATAATAGTTATAGGTCTCTTTTCAGTGAAAAGCGAGTATTTCACAAAGAACCGACAAGGAATTCCATTAATAACTGGCCGTTTTGATCCTTTGGAACAACTTGATGAATTTAGTAGATCTTAGCCAAAGGAATGCATGTAAAACTTCTGTACAGCTGATCCATGGGCACACCAGGCATGAGGAGGGCATCTATTCACATGATATTCTTTTGTATACGCAACCATGAATGCTAATGTATGTGAGCATATACTAATGTGCACAGAGAGAATCTAAGATCATAGTAGAAGCTTCTCACCTTCTCGTAATCCCAGATGTTCAAAAAACCATCCTCCGCAGAACTTCCAAACACAGATGACTTGTCGGGGCACCACTGAAACATTAATCAAGAATTTTAAGTTAAACATATTATTGATCACAAACTAAAACATATGTTATATATGTTCTCAACAAATTGCAAAATTGAACGAGAAAAAAACGAGTTTACCTGAACACAAAGAACTGCAGCTTTATGATCTTCAAATTTATGAATAGGAGACCCTAAATTCCGACGATCAAACATGCAAACAGAATGATCGGCAGACCTGAAACAATGTCACAGCACAACAAAAAAGCACGTAATTTTTTTGATGAACATGTGAAGAAAATAAAAACAATCACCAACAGGCATATGGCATCACCAACAGACATACAGGATAGATTAATATTTCAGATTAAAAGAAGATAAGAAAAATATAAAATAGACAGGAAAAAAATAACAAACAAAGGAAACTATACCCAGTTAGAATAAGGTTTGTGTCAAGAGCATTCCAATCCACACAGTGAACATCAGCACTATGGGCCTTTTCAACCTATTCACAAAAACAGAAAGTAATCCACATAAGCACAAATTCAATGTCTCCAAGTCGCATAAAAGTGGAAATTTCACATCCATAACACCTACTCCTTCAATTCCACTCTAATTGCATTTTAGCTTTCTACATGCATTTCAAGAAAGTCGGAATATGGAATGAATTTTGATTTAAGTACTAAAACTACAGTCCCTAATGGACCCCACCCAATAAAAGATTACTCTAAAATAAAGTGAAAAAAGGAAAGAAAGCAGCTAAAATGGGAACCCTTGGGGGTATTATGTTTGATATACAAAAGATTAAATGAACAGCCTTCCAGTCAATTATAAAGATCACTATCAAAATACAGGGTCAGCTACTCAATATTCAGATACCCAAGAAAGAAAAGTAGAGTGCAAGTGCAAATAATCTCTAGCTTGATCTGATCAGTAGTAGATGAAGTCTGAAACCAAACATATACTCAAAGTACAAGTCATTCTGTAACTTAATGAAAGGCTCACTATAAGAAGAAAGTGCACCCTTGTTCATTAAACAGATAAGAAAACTGATCCACCAAAACCTCCAAGATTACAATACTGATAAGATGGTTTAATCCTTGTTCAAATTATAAGAACTCCATTCGAAGTATCAATAATTTTAAATTTGATCTATTAGAAATGATCTATAAAGCACAATACTAAATGAAACACGGAAATGCTGATAAATCATCATGTTCACACTTCTCGCAGTAGATCAACTCAAGTCAGTTATAGAGATACAAGACTCTATTGTTGTATATCCTGATTTCGATTACTTAAAAGGAGTAGCCTTTCTTCTCTGAACCCAAGAAGCTAAAAATTGTAATGTATCATCCAAGTAAATCAGTCCGTCAGCTCAGCCTTCAGTGGAAGTTTTTCTTTTTCTTTTAGATAAGTTCTTCAGTGGAAGTTTTCAGAAGAGTTCAACCTTCTATAGTTACGATAAAATCAACAAATGCAATATGTATCGGTTAGTTTTTATTATTCTTCTTAACAATATTGGTGTCAGTAAAACACTTTCGAACAGTACATAAAAGATGGATCAAATTTCTTGTTAAGGACGCAATCACTAGCACATCCTACAAGCCTACTGGCTGCTGCAGATTAACACTCAACAAATCTTTTTTTTCTCATTGATTCAATGAGGTACATTATCAACAATGAAATATAATTTAGACGGAGAATTAAAAAAAGAGAGGATAAATCTGACCTTGATGACAGGGTTAGAGCCAGTTCGTGCATCCCATAATATCAAGCAAGAATCATCTCCTACACTGCAAAACTCCTGTGCACTTTATCATTGTTGAGAAATGTCAGAAAAAAGGGGAAATGTCATAAACCTAAACAAGATTGCACACAAATCAAATATCATGGAAAGGAAATATAGTGGATTCAGAAACTCGTGACTTCTGGTTGTTCTTTCATTAGAACCCTAATGAAAAGTGTGTCGTCCGGGTCCGACTCCAGATGATTTAGTTTTTTTTTAATTATTAATTAAAACCAAGGAACAAAGATCAATATTGCATGAGAAGCACTTTCTTCACCATTCACTAAAATGGTTTAGCAAATATTACTTTAAACCAGATACATGCCATTAGTGAACTAAGTTAAGGAATGCAAGTTACCTTGATGGACAAAACTGCACATCTTCAACTGTATCCTCGTGCCCTTGGAAAATCCCACGAGGCCCAATTGAGGGGTTATCAGAAGCTTTGACAATTGATCCAGAAGACCCCGTAGACTTTGATGCATCATTGGTTAATGTCGATATGTGATCCTGAATGCTCCACAAAACTACATGTTTGTCCTTTCCTGTCGTCAAAATACACCATTCGAGTATAAATTGTGACTCAATCCCATTCAAAAACATTTGACCAACAATTTCGATCAAAAAACACTTGCTGTGATTCAACTTTAATGATTAACTGAAGTTTAGAACTCCTTCTATCCCATTATAGTTATCCCCGGCACGATTTTAGGACATACTCTTTAATAACTATAAATACATTATATATTTATTTTATTTTTACTTATTTTATTATTATTATCATTATTGTTATTATTATTTTTAAGTAATAGTAAAAATATGTTTCCGGCAATATGTGCTAACTATCCAAAAAAGACGACAACTGAAATGGGATGGAGAGAATATTAGAATCTCGTAATATATAACTCGTGATGTTGAAGTACAGATTGAAAGCAACATAAGAATTCAAGTTTTAAACACATAATAGAAAAAAAAATCAATTTAATCAAGGGAAATTTAAGATATTAATATTTTTGCTACAATATACAAGAGGGCCTCTGCTAATGTCTATGTTTCAGACAACATTATGTTAACAGTACGAACAGAAATTTAAGGATGTACTATATTTTAAAAAATAAAAATAAAAAATTTACAACCTCCAGAGAGGACATAGGGCTCAGTTGGGCACATTGCAAGAGCATACTCTGCATTCTCTTCATGTCCAGTAAGTACCTACAGAAGTAGAACTTTTGAGTTAAACAATGTAATAGTTTGAGAAAAAACAATAACCAGTGAAGTTTCACGCAAGTAACTTCTTTTATGGACAATGTACTGTCAATCTTGACAAGTAGTAAGTATGCCGTGTAGGTAAACACTCTTTTGCTATCCCTAAACTATAGTAACAGCCCTCGAACTTCTGCATAGCTGCTTGCATAGTTAAAATATGCTGATAATTTCTGGTATGATTTTCTAGACAGCAATCGTAAAATGTTACAAGCTGTTAATGGCACTCAACCAGCCATTTTTCACATTAACTTAGAGCATTTTAAATGATAACTATACTTATCAAAAAAAATACACATAACTAACTATACAATCACCCATGGCCCAAGCGAAGTCTAGAACGAAGATATATATTTTTGTTTGGGAAAGGGAACACACCAAATCTGGACGAGATTCTGCAGCTCCAAGAACAGCGTGTCGATTGGGTTGTGACTCAATATCCCATATGAGAACCTGATTCAATCACCATCAAATTCAAAGTTTTAATAACTTTTCCTTTGACTAGTTTTAAATGGAAATAGATTTATTAAAACATAAGTGAGGAAGAATACAAGAATGGAAGATAATAAAAAATCCTCCAAAAGATTTAAGAAAAAAAACAAGTGGAAAAGTTACAAGGCAAAACATTCATACAAGAAGATTCCTCCAATGCCTACAAATACCAATAACCCCCACCTCCCTCTAAAAGGCCATATAGCATAAGCCTAAAAGTCTACAGCAAAGGAAGAAGGGGAGCTTGATACTTCAACATATTAAATTAGAGATAGCACACTTTATTTTTTCTCAATAGTTTAAAAAAAGAATCCAATAAATTATTACGTTCTGTTGAACTTTTTAACATATTAACAAGTCTCGTTAACTATTAATTCAATCACTTACCTCAGGACAGTCCGTATGGGTGGCTATTATGCTATTATTTTGAGGAAGTTCCCTTATCCTGTTCACCTGCAATAAAAAATTAAATAATTAAATAAAAAAAACTCAAATAACACCATCGCAAGAGAGAGCTTTAATGCAAGTATCAAAACTCTTAATGAGGATAAGCCACAAAAAATAAATAAATAATTATAAATTTGAAGTTTCCACTCCAGAAATTTTCACATAACTAAACAAATTAACTACTTGCATCACATAGAGCATAAGATAAGATTAAACAAGATCACGCAAATTCTGCATATACATATGTTTTTGTTTATGGATACAAGTGTGTTTTATTTGGTTCATACCTCTCCTGGATGTATAATAGTTTTGTACTTCTTCACAAAAGGTGAACGTGATTCCTCGTTGAACTGAAAAATCAAGTGATTATATAGAAGATATCAGAAAAGCACGTTAAAATAATTCACGGCAGAAGAGGAAACAAAATAACTAATAGAATAACATTATAGTAGTATTACATGCGCAATGTGGTCTCCCGCTGCAACCCTCTTCTTAACTACCTCACAATTGGCAATAACCAATGTATTTGGAACACTGCCATCAGTCTAGCAAACAAAAGAGGAAAGTAAACAAGAGAAGAGAGAACAAGCTAAAAATAATGGCATGTATTAAATAGATTTTGTATGAGCGTATTACTTTAAACAGATCTATACAGTATGATGCAGTACTGTAAATTCAGGGTTTCAACTTTCACAAATAAAATGTTCATTCAAGGCTCCAACTTTCATTAATACATACTAAAGCAAGAGATATCGTCTTTCCTTCAATTCTAAATAGCTAGAGAGAAAGAGTGGGCTTAACCAACATCATACACTTCATCAAGTGATCAAACACAGTAGAACATCCTGCCCTATTCCAGGCAGAAGGGTGGGAAGAGTGTCGCAGTAAAATTGCATGAACTACAAACACTAAAATATAATTACTTGCACAAACCATAAACACTATTATATGATTACCTGCATCAACCAAAAATACTCTTACTTTGTTCTCGACTGATTAGTGAATGACCCTTAACAGTTGCCTCATTCTTGAAGTTCGAAAGAGGGTACAGCATAGTTAAGTAAAATAGAAAGCCAGGGATTGATGATGGTATAAAATACATGAATTCAAGTAAAGTTCACAAAGGAAAAAAGATAAATATTATAAACCAAAGAATTAATTGCAATTATCTTTAGTTGTGGCCTTGTGCTATTACATTTAAAAGAATCTCCACATATAAATATTATCTACAGTGTATACTATATAATGATCACACAATCAGATCCACCAAATATTAATCACTATAGACCCAAATAAGTCACCTGTTCAGAAAGGTAGATACGTTGGCGATTCTTGTTGTTTGATTCCTCAAGCAGAGGACCCCACCTGAACATAAGTAGATTAATAAAATTATGAATGTCAATCTCAATCCATCATCAAAATATCCATCACTCTAACCTAAGATTTCAATCAACAATCCCCAAATCAAACTTCTAAAAAATTATAAAGAAAACTTACTTTATTTCCTCAATAAGAGGTTACCAAAATCTATTGCCAAAAAGACAACACACGCATAAACACCAGTCCAGATGAATGTTACCTGTAATTTTAACACATTTCTAGCAACAAGCACAAACTAAAAGCACCAGGGCTTAGTGTAGCAGAACAACATAACACCCCATGCCCCAGTGCAAGGCCACAAAAAACTCATTTAGTCGTTTATATTTTTGTATACTATCTTTTCTGAATAAGTTTGTTTTCTGTCAATCAAAGCAGCTAAATCTACCCAGACAATTTTCAAATTTCTAAATTAAGAGTCAAAATTATATTTATCAGAAGTAGCAAAAGTTAATTCTTATCATATTAAATATACAATACATACACAATTCTAAAAAACAAAAAAAAAACCTGAAACTTTGAAGATTTTAAAGTGGAAATGGAAAATTTATTTGACAGGCAATAGTTCATTAACCCACATTGTTAGCTACAAGAGCAGTTAAATCTTCAGCCTCAGATAGCAGAACATAATAAACACACAAAAAATTCAAAAATGCGTACATGTATGAATAAGTTATATATCTATCACTGACTTTCAAATTCTGTCAACCATAACAGCTGAATCTAAAAAATTAAGATTAAAATTTAAAATTCTAAAATTAATTTTAAAGGCTAACTACAGTCCATTAAACAACGTTCAAGCAAAAAGCACAATTTCAAACCCTATATAGAGTATCAGAACAAACACAAATACACATATATAGAGATATAGGGACAGAAATTGGTACCGGCAAGAGAGAGAAGGCCATAGAAGGTTGTGATTCGCCAGCCAATCATACAGAACGGGAACGAGATTCTTCCACTGCGTGTACTTCTCGTCTACCGCAACCTTTTTATCACCGGCGCCGCCGCCTCTCATCTTCACTGCTACTCCTTTTGTGCCGCTTTCTCTCTCCTCCTTGGTTTTCGAACCCTTCGGCCTCCCTCTCTTCTTCGGCTGCGAAGCTGGAGATGTTGAATCCATGGAGATTTTTGAGTTAAACCCTCTCTTCACAGGACCTACCAGTCTACCAGTAGTGAGTAGCGTGACTCGGCTGAGTCGAAACGGTTTGGTGAAAAATGAAAATGACTCGAAATAGTTGGTTATTCACGCTCTTTTAAAGGACTTGCTAAGCACGCAGTAATAGCTCCTTCTGAAATATATGCCTGCATATTTTTTTTTTCCATTTTGGTTAAAAGTGTCAGAATTTCAAAATTAATTTTCTTGCCTTAACCTTTTTCCTGTTTTACTTTGTATCATGTTACTACGAAGTTAATTACATAATAAATTAGTCAATTAATTAATATAATATTGACACGCATATAGAGATCACTTCTCACTTACGTGTCGCACTTACTTATTAACACTATATTGATCAGTTAAACAAAATTAACTTTATATTAATCACCCCCTTTACCTATAAGCAATCAATCAACTTATATGACAGGAAATAAATAAATAATTCATCAAGTCATTTTAGAAAATTAGAGATATAATGAGTTTAATTTAATAGCATAAAAATAAATAATATAGAAATACTTGCCAGATATTACAACATTGATTTGTCCAAAATCATTTTCATTATATGAGCACCTAATTAGCAAAAAAAAAAAACCCCAATTTATTATATTACAAATTAGAAAAACTCTAACTGAACTTGAAAATTGGACATGAGTGTATTTGAATTTTATTTATTTATATTTTGACCCCCCAATAAGGATAAAAATATAAATAAGTGAAATTCAAATACACTCATGTCCACCTAGAATAGCCCTACAAATTAATTATAAATCCTTTTGTATTGGGATGTTTGGTCTTAGGGAATGGAATGAGCATTCCTGACCAAATGTACATGGTCATTCATGTATTCAACTAATTAAAATGAGAAAGCAATAAGCATACATTTCAATAAAATGTCCAATCACATGTGCAAGATTGATTATTTTATTCACACCGTAACAATTTTTTTTAATAAAACTCTCACTCTCAATCGATCTTTTTAATTCTCACATCTCTCTACAGTAGCTTATCTCTCTACCTTTCTCTCCGCAATCAAAGAAGCAAACAGGGAAGATCATTGTGGAGAGGAGATGACCTAGTCAAAACTTAGTTACCGAGTTAAGGCCAGTAGGTCGTGGACCAATGTAAATATTTCTTTTGGGCAAAATTTTATTAATTTTTATTTTACTTAGTTCCAATTTTATCTTATTTATTATCAGTAGAAGAAACAAAACAAGCGCAAACAATAGGTTTAGCGTAGCTGCACTTCATACCAACGCAACAACGCTAGGTCAAGCGTAACTGTGCTGCGCTTTCTGTCCGGCCCTTACTTACTTCGCATCTGTTCAATCATGTCTTTTCATAAGTGTCCATTCGGTTCACAAAGGTCATGTCCATTCTTGAAAGGTCATTAATCTTCCTATAAATAATAGATAATTCATTCATTTGAGTAATTCAATATTAATTCAATTCTTCATCATTTCTTCAGTTATATTCATAGTATATTCGAGTGAGTTCAGAACATTTATTGGTTCCTCGTGTGTGTTATTTGTAGTGCTACTATAACACTGTCATTATATCTTGAAAGACAATTGTTGATAACTTTAAGCATCGCGAATGATGACATGATTGTTTTAACGACATAATACCAAGTATTAGTCCTGACATATGATTTTTTGATTTACATCAAATAAATTCTCTCTCTCTCTCTCTCTATATATATATATATATATATATATATATATATATAGACTTGATCAAGTCCGGACTCCCGGACCTGATCAAATCCGGACCCTTTGTTTTTTTGCTTTTTTTTAAATAACTAAAAAAATAAAAAATTTATGGAACTTGAATTTTTACATAATACAGTGTTTTGGGTGTGATTTGGATACATATAACAAAACATGTCTGTAACGAAAGGGAACGACGAATTCTCAACGAAAAAAGTGCTCTCTGAACCGAACGTGAAAGTAGTTTTCCATCAGACGGCTGTTCCCGTAACTCTACTCTCGACTTGGATTATATATCCAAAAAGGTCCGCTCTCGGCCATTCCACACGCTGCCCTAGCAGAGGCGTGGTTATCTGAAATGGATTCTCTCTTTTGTAGTAGATGCCGAACCTGCTGCTCTATTGACTAAGAGGGGGGGCGGGCGCAGCAGCTACATGGACCCCTTCTTTTTTGTTGTTGCCAGCGCTTTCCCGGGTCGAGCCGGAATTCTTTATTATAAAGGACAAGCAAAGCCCGAAGGCTGCTATCCCAATAGGCCAGCGGACGGAACGAGGAGAGAGCCCGACAATCATACCACCGCGGTCGAAAAAGCGTGTTCCCTTCAGATAAGACGCACCGTAGGCCATCCTCGGCCTTCTTCGTTTTCAATTAAAAACAAAGAAAATCTCGATCTCCAAAAGCCTTTCCTTTAATGGTTGGGGGAAGCATTCCCTTATTTGAACTTGGCGGGCCGAACCAGCAGCCTTCGCGCTAAGCAAGACCGCCCTTATCCCTTTTCTTTCTCCATTCCGCCTCCTTCTTTGCTTTGTTCCAATAGAGTCTAAGGCAATGCAAAAGTGGTTCGTATGCCTACTTTACCTACTTGACGAAAGGGAACGAACTTTGTTTCGTTTCCGGGTTTATGGATTGGATTCAGTCAGCGTCACTCCTTCCTTTTGATTATGTCGTGACGCGTTGGTTACCGGCGAACGCTTCCAAAGGCGACCCTCTCGAGTTTTCGGCTGTTTTCTAGATTGAAGTAGCCTTTCGTCGCCCTACCAAACGAAAGAAGTCACTATCAAACAGCTCGCCCTATTGAAGTACCAAAGGTGCGCTCGACCCTATGACTAAGAAATGGGTTTGCGCTTGAATTTCAGTGAGGAGGTCGCAAAGAGGGAAGTAGGGCTCTTATTTAACTAAAGGTCGGTTCTTCATTTTCCTTTAGAATGAAAGTCGCTATGAAGCCCCTACTACTTACTTTATTTGATTCAAAAGGCGAACAACCCCCCTGTAACGACCCCAAAATAGGTCCATTCCATCCAACCTATTCTGAGTCGCCAAATACATGGTACAGAAAACAACTACAACTTTATTATAACAGTTGTCGTGCAAAATACAACAACACATATGCTGTGAGTTTGGATACAAATATATACCAAATGTGACTCATGTTCCAACCGTGGACATCACCTCACAATGACACCTTACATAAAGGTATAGTCAAAAACTGTTTTAGAAATTAGAATATTTGGGAAGTGCTCAAGGAAACCTTCGTACATGGGAGGCCACGCGTCTAGGTTATGATAGATATCATATGGCCACAGAATTATCCTTGGTTGACCCAATAGACCCCAAAGAAAAACGAGAAGATTACTATCATATTCTTCCCAATGGTGAGTCTTCTCTTGACTTATCATTATCTCCACTGTCTCTAATTGAGAATTATACTTCAAACAAACACCAAGATTATATAGGTAGTGCCCATAGATATACTCAGCAAGTGGATGAGCACAACCCTGTCTTATGATGACACGAGGTTGTATGTCATTAGACATCTTGTATGATAGTGACAAAACACCCTTCCAACGTTGGGTTCGCCTCACCCTATTTTCTTCACCAAATATAACTACTAAATGATGACCACCGTTCTATTCCCTTGTTACCCCCGCTCGACCCAGCTACACTCTTATTACCTGAAAGGAATTGTGAAGCAAAAGGGTGAGCAAAACTAGCTCAGTAAAGAATATCATGACTAAAGATAATTCAATTATCAATAGCCTTCATCAACAATAAATCAGAGATTTAGAACATATGGTAAATGATAAAAATTTCAACCATAGTTGCAGCGGAACGAGCAATCCATTAGAAGAGTCAAATAGACTATAAAGTCTATTATCTTCTCCATGTTAAAAATCCACCAACAATATTTTATCCATGTAACATCACTCAACAGTTCCTTTCCACAATCATATGAATAACTCATAATCATAATTGTGACTATAAATTTTTCTTCGCACCCAGGACGAAGAATATTTTCATCACCTGTCTTTACCTGAAACATCAAAGATCATGGTTATACCAAATCACAGTTCCTGTTTATAATCATACTAACAAATCCATCTTTGCACTACGGGCCAAAGATATTCATCAACAAACCATCTTTGCACTACGGGCCAAAGATATTCAACAACAGTTCATCTTTGCACTACAGGCCAAAGATATTCATCAACAGGCCATCTTTGCACTACATGCCAAAGATATTCATCAACAATTCATATTTGCACTACAGGCCAAATATATTCATATCTCAAAGAAATATATAATCATTTCAGAATTTATATAAACAATAATTATAACCATGTTGATCAATTCACCTTTGCACTTAAGCTTAAGATATTCAATTATAAATTCAATGGTCATGATCATACCAGTCACAATTCAACTTTGCACTACAGGCCAAAGAGAACCCTAGTCATGATCATACCAATAATCTACCCATCTTTACACTCCAGTGAAAGAGAATTTCAACATCAGGGTTATAAAAATGTTATATATGATGATAAAAATAATATGATCAACATATAGTTTTAATCTCAAGAGTAATATTCGTAACTCATGAATAGTAAATCGTGAATAGTAACTCATGAATAGTAACCCCGACACAAAAGATAGAAATTCTACAATAAAATCCATACCAATATTTCGGTATAATGATATTGAAAGAATAACATTACTTAAATTTATAAACAATTTATTTTAATTGTTTACACTTTACTAATTAATGCATTTAATCATCATAAAATGCCAACTCTTACAATTTCATCATCAATAACCAAAACCCTCATCAAAAATCTGCATATACCTCATATAGGATTCTCAAGCCATAAAATCCTATTTTCCAATTTTCTTTCTTCACAAAACATATTTAATTCATTTACTCATAACTAGACCATTTTCATGAAAAATACCAAATCAGTTCCAAAAATATTTCTTTTCTGGGATTTAGCATAATATAGTCCCATAGTGAACATATATTTTTCTCAGAATTTTTAAAAGTCATTTACTATTTTTCATATGGCCAAAATAGCCGAATATTTAGACATTTATCAAAAATTGTACTTTTGTCTAAAAATTCTGAATTTACAGAGTATACTTCTATCATATACATGTACTCCCAATAAAAATTTCATCAATTTTGGAGTTAACCACAAGGAATTATAAGCAGTTACTTTTAAAATAGTCTTTTCTCATAAAATTCATAACTCTCAATCTATACATCCAAAAATCACCATTTTTGGACACAATCAAGAAAACTCATCAAAATATCATTTCAAATTTTTCCAGAATTTTTGAAGATCAGAAAAATTACGAAACTGAAAATCATAACAACCCTTAAAATCCCTTAATATCCCTTACTATCCCTTACCTCAAAAGAGCAGTACTTCTGATCGGTATAAGGCTGAAGGAAACTTGCACTGATGAATAGCAACTCACCAAGTATCTAAATACTCACAAAATACACTCAATAATATAGAGAGAGAAAGAGAGAAAGCTTATGTTTCTGGTGTGATTTTCAATTCTAACTTAGCCCTCTATTTATAGGAAAATTTTGGTAGGTTTGACCTGCAACCTGATGGCTTTACCTGCTACTATTCCCACCCACCACATTTGAAATATAATTCAGCACATTTCTTCACCAACCACAAGTGGGGCCCACCAATTCTAGAATTTTCCACCAAAATGATAAACTCCAAAAATTCAACAATTTCTGAACCAGTCATCTCGTAAAATTCATAACAAATCATACGTTCATTTTTAACGGTTCAAAATTTGTGGGCATATACTCAACTTATATATGTATAACATATCCAAAAATTACCACGATCCAACGGTCGGATTAAAAATTATAACCCCCGCAAAATATCTCAAAAACCCTGATTTTTAATACCTCCATTCCGACAAAAATACGGATAAAAATCTCAACATTAACTCCTTCATTTTTTAACCACAAAAATATATCCCTCATTTATATCCACATAAAATAAATATTTTCTTATCATATGAATCAATAATTAATTATTCACAAATAATATTACAGAATCACATTTATGACAACCAGGCCGTTCCCAGGAAAGAGGGGGCTTTCCAATAAGGATTTCTCCTTACTGGCGCGCAATTAGATGACCAAACCTCTCCTTAGACAGAACTTTCTAGACATTGCCAATAATGTTATCTAATAATATTATTCAAATAATATGAATTATTGATCTGATAATGGAAAATACTGTGCAGCAACAATTATTGAAACAACAATAATATAAAATATCAACGCAGCAATTATTGAATCAATAAAATAAAATATTGAACAGTAATTACTGTAACAATTATTGAGTAGTGCCTTCTTACGTAAGAATCAATAATTTCAAAAATACTATGCAATACCGTGTGCTACTGTGCAATAACGCGTATTACTGTATTTTAACCACCGGGTATTCCAACAGTGTTAACGGTAACAACTACGCCGTTATTTGTAAAAACTCAAATTTGTCGTTTTCTTCACCCGACAGTTATTCGTTATGGGGCCCACAAATAGCTGCGCCGTCGTACGAATATTCCCCGACAGAAAGAATATTCCACGACCAAACGAATATTCCCCGACAACAATGATTATTTTATAACCACTTGCTTATTTTGAAAAAAAATTATATTTCACTCATAACTTTAAACTTTTATCAATTTAACCATTTACTGAATAGTAATTATAAGAAAAATTGAATACTTTTATTTCATAAAATTCGGGGTCTTACAATCTCCCCTCCTTATGAAATTTCGTCCCCGAAATTTACGTACCTGGTATTTCAAAGAGTTGAGAATACCTTCCTTTCATTTCAGATTCCATCTTCCCTGTCATCATAATTTCTCCATTGCTCATCTCCTGTATTTCAGATATCATTCTAGAATACAGCTTCAAAACAAAGGTTAATTGAACAAATTAACATATCACATAATATCCCAATATTATGACTGACCAACAAATAAGCTTAGGTAGGACACACTAGCGAAGGATTTACTCATCTCTCCCCTCCTAGTTGTATTCCCCGATCTCCGCCAGAGATCATATCCCTAAGCTCTGATACCAAATGTAACGACCCCAAAATAGGTCCATTCCATCCAACCTATTCTGAGTCGCCAAATACATGGTACAGAAAACAACTACAACTTTATTACAACAATTGTCGTGCAAAATACAACAACACATATGCTGTGAGTTTGGATACAAATATATACCAAATGTGACTCATGTTCCAACCGTGGACATCACCTCACAATGACACCTTACATAAAGGTATAGTCAAAAACTGTTTTAGAAATTAGAATCTTTGGGAAGTGCTCAAGGAAACCTTCGTACATGGGAGGCCACGCGTCTAGGTTATGATAGATATCATATGGCCACAGAATTATCCTTGGTTGACCCAATAGACCCCAAAGAAAAACGAGAAGATTACTATCATATTCTTCCCAATGGTGAGTCTTCTCTTGACTTATCATTATCTCCACTGTCTCTAATTGAGAATTATACTTCAAACAAACACCAAGATTATATAGGTAGTGCCCATAGATATACTCAGCAAGTGGATGAGCACAACCCTGTCTTATGATGACACGAGGTTGTATGTCATTAGACATCTTGTATGATAGTGACAAAACACCCTTCCAACGTTGGGTTCGCCTCACCCTATTTTCTTCACCAAATATAACTACTAAATGATGACCACCGTTCTATTCCCTTGTTACCCCCGCTCGACCCAGCTACACTCTTATTACCTGAAAGGAATTGTGAAGCAAAAGGGTGAGCACAACTAGCTCAGTAAAGAATATCATGACTAAAGATAATTCAATTATCAATAGCCTTCATCAACAATAAATCAGAGATTTAGAACATATGGTAAATGATAAAAATTTCAACCATAGTTGCAGCGGAACGAGCAATCCATTAGAAGAGTCAAATAGACTATAAAGTCTATTATCTTCTCCATGTTAAAAATCCACCAACAATATTTTATCCATGTAACATCACTCAACAGTTCCTTTCCACAATCATATGAATAACTCATAATCATAATTGTGACTATAAATTTTTCTTCGCACCCAGGACGAAGAATATTTTCATCACCTGTCTTTACCTGAAACATCAAAGATCATGGTTATACCAAATCACAGTTCCTGTTTATAATCATACTAACAAATCCATCTTTGCACTACGGGCCAAAGATATTCATCAACAAACCATCTTTGCACTACGGGCCAAAGATATTCAACAACAGTTCATCTTTGCACTACAGGCCAAAGATATTCATCAACAGGCCATCTTTGCACTACATGCCAAAGATATTCATCAACAATTCATATTTGCACTACAGGCCAAATATATTCATATCTCAAAGAAATATATAATCATTTCAGAATTTATATAAACAATAATTATAACCATGTTGATCAATTCACCTTTGCACTTAAGCTTAAGATATTCAATTATAAATTCAATGGTCATGATCATACCAGTCACAATTCAACTTTGCACTACAGGCCAAAGAGAACCCTAGTCATGATCATACCAATAATCTACCCATCTTTACACTCCAGTGAAAGAGAATTTCAACATCAGGGTTATAAAAATGTTATATATGATGATAAAAATAATATGATCAACATATAGTTTTAATCTCAAGAGTAATATTTGTAACTCATGAATAGTAAATCGTGAATAGTAACTCATGAATAGTAACCCCGACACAAAAGATAGAAATTCTACAATAAAATCCATACCAATATTTCGGTATAATGATATTGAAAGAATAACATTACTTAAATTTATAAACAATTTATTTTAATTGTTTACACTTTACTAATTAATGCATTTAATCATCATAAAATGCCAACTCTTACAATTTCATCATCAATAACCAAAACCCTCATCAAAAATCTGCATATACCTCATATAGGATTCTCAAGCCATAAAATCCTATTTTCCAATTTTCTTTCTTCACAAAACATATTTAATTCATTTACTCATAACTAGACAATTTTCATGAAAAATACCAAATCAGTTCCAAAAATATTTCTTTTCTGGGATTTAGCATAATATAGTCCCATAGTGAACATATATTTTTCTCAGAATTTTTAAAAGTCATTTACTATTTTTCATATGGCCAAAACAGCCGAATATTTAGACATTTATCAAAAATTGTACTTTTGTCTAAAAATTCTGAAATTTACAGAGTATACTCTATCATATACATGTACTCCCAATAAAAATTTCATCAATTTTGGAGTTAACCACAAGGAATTATAAGCAGTTACTTTTAAAATAGTCTTTTCTCATAAAATTCATAACTCTCAATCTATACATCCAAAAATCACCATTTTTGGACACAATCAAGAAAACTCATCAAAATATCATTTCAAATTTTTCCAGAATTTTTGAAGATCAGAAAAATTACGAAACTGAAAATCATAACAACCCTTAAAATCCCTTAATATCCCTTACTATCCCTTACCTCAAAAGAGCAGTACTTCTGATCGGTATAAGGCTGAAGGAAACTTGCACTGATGAATAGCAACTCACCAAGTATCTAAATACTCACAAAATACACTCAATAATATAGAGAGAGAAAGAGAGAAAACTTATGTTTCTGGTGTGATTTTCAATTCTAACTTAGCCCTCTATTTATAGAAAAATTTTGGTAGGTTTGACCTGCAACCTGATGGCTTTACCTGCTACTATTCCCACCCACCACATTTGAAATATAATTCAGCACATTTCTTCACCAACCACAAGTGGGGCCCACCAATTCTAGAATTTTCCACCAAAATGATAAACTCCAAAAATTCAACAATTTCTGAACCAGTCATCTCGTAAAATTCATAACAAATCATACGTTCATTTTTAACGGTTCAAAATTTGTGGGCATATACTCAACTTATATATGTATAACATATCCAAAAATTACCACGATCCAACGGTCGGATTAAAAATTATAACCCCCGCAAAATATCTCAAAAACCCTGATTTTTAATACCTCCATTCCGACAAAAATACGGATAAAAATCTCAACATTAACTCCTTCATTTTTTAACCACAAAAATATATCCCTCATTTATATCCTCGTAAAATAAATATTTTCTTATCATATGAATCAATAATTAATTATTCACAAATAATATTACAGAATCACATTTATGACAACCAGGCCGTTCCCAGGAAAGAGGGGGCTTTCCAATAAGGATTTCTCCTTACTGGCGCGCAATTAGATGACCAAACCTCTCCTTAGACAGAACTTTCTAGACATTGTCAATAATGTTATCTAATAATATTATTCAAATAATATGAATTATTGATCTGATAATAGAAAATACTGTGCAGCAACAATTATTGAAACAATAATAATATAAAATACTAATGCAACAATTATTGAATCAATAAAATAAAATATTGAACAGTAATTACTGTAACAATTATTGAGTAGTGCCTTCTTACGTAAGAATCAATAATTTCAAAAATACTATACAATACCGTGTGCTACTGTGCAATAACGCGTATTACTGTATTTTAACCACCGGGTATTCCAACAGTGTTAACGGTAACAACTACGCTGTTATTTGTAAAAACTCAAATTTGTCATTTTTTTTCACCCGACAGTTATTCGTTATGGGGCCCACAAATAGCTGCGCCGTCGTATGAATATTCCCTGACAGAAAGAATATTCCACGACCAAACGAATATTCCCCGACAACAATGATTATTTTATAACCACTTGCTTATTTTGAAAAAAAATTATATTTCACTCATAACTTTAAACTTTTATCAATTTAACCATTTACTGAATAGTAATTATAAGAAAAATTGAATACTTTTATTTCATAAAATTCGGGGTCTTACACCCCCCCAACTATTCGTATGGGGCGGGGTGTTTGTGATAAGCTGCTTTAGATATGAGGAATTCTTAAAATAAGGCAAAGTCCAGTATTTTACGAAGATCTTTCTATCAATAGATAGGAATGAGTGTTTGATATAGGGGATAGGATCCATCTGCTCTTTATCTCTCCATTTTTTTTAGAGAGAGCAGATATAATGATAGATTGTACAGACATATTTTGTTATATGTATCCAAATCACACCCAAAACACTGTATTATGTAAAAATTTAAGTTCCATAATTTTATTTTATTTTTAGTTGTTTAAAAAAAAGCAAAAAAAAATGTCTGAATTTTAAACATGTCCGGGCTCCCGGACAGGATCCGACCTCTCTCTCTCTCTCTCTATATATATATATATATATATATATATATATATATATATATATACGAGTCCTCGTCCGTGACAACCGCTTGCCACGAATATTATTCTCAGCAACCATGATCTTGTGACGCCCCCAAAATAGGTATACATCACCTATTCTGAGTCGTCAAATACATGGTACAGAATACAAATACAATCGTTAATATACGACAAGAGAGCTGTGAGTTTTAATATAAATATTATCTTCTGGACAATATCCACTCTCAGAATAAGTCCTCGTTACATTTATTGTCACACTATTTAACAGAATAGTGAGGACTACTAATACTATCATCTGGTCCATCACTCCGTTCTCCGACTTGTCCCAGCTATATTCTCATTTTTTGAAGAGAACATTGAAAGAAAGGGTGAGCTCAAGTAACCCAGTAAGAAATATTATGACTAAGATAATGCAGAATAAATTATCATTAGCCTTAAACAGTGTTAAACTGATACAATATAACAAACATCAAGTTTAATTAACTGCAGCGGAACAAGCAACCCATTAGAAGAGTCAAGTAGAGAATAAAACACATTATCTTCTGTGATTTAAAAGGTTTTTCATGACTTTTATCACTGAGACTCAGCTTAATAAATAATCCACATCATCCCTGCACTACGGCCAATGATATTCATTAGTATCACAATCATAAATTATTCATGCACCACAACCAAGGATATTCGTGTATTCATCAATGGTCATGATCATGCCAACAACTGTCCATCAATGCACTACGGGCCAATAAGGACTTTTACCACATCATTTGTAACATTACGGTCATGATTATACCGAATAATCCCTGGTCATAATCATACCAAGTCCATCTATGCACTATAGACCACAGATGACTTTCAACAGAATATAAACATGAGGATGATGACAATGATATAAGAATTCAATAAAAACAAGTTCAAGAATTAATTTATCCAGGAACCAATAACGTTCAAATTATCAACATGATATTGCTTTGTGGAGTAAAATTCAAGAATGCTCGAAAGAATATTTTCATGAAAAGATACTAGATGAAGCGCAAATATCAAGGATATTCCACTAATTTCATGGAGTATAAAAGTCAAAACTTTAACCAACTGAATATAATAAAGAATGGAATAACAAAATAAATCACCATGCATGCGATAGACCGTACAGACAGGTTATTCCAACAGGAAAATAAATAATGGAACCAGGTCATGCGTAAACGCACCGACAGGATATTCCGATAGAATAATAAATAATGGAACCAGGTCCGGCGTAAACGCACAGACAGGATATTCCGACAGAATAATGAATAATGGAACCAGGTCCGGCGTAAAACGCACAGACAAGATATTCCAACAGAATAATAGTAAAGACGGAACCAGATCCAGCGTAAAACGCACAGACAGGATATTCCAACAGAATAATAATAAAGACGGAATAATAGAAGAATGTCACCAAGTATAGGGTAGTCCGCGTATACTGGTTATTCCAGCAGAATAATAAAGAATGGAATAACAGAAGTTCTCTTCATGAATACAAAAGAAAATAATACTCCTTACGAGTACAACAAATAATATCCCTTACCGTAAAAGAAACTTGATATCGGAGTAGTAAAGTAGCAGAATACTTTTCTTCTTTCTCTCAATAGTTTCTCTCTCTAGAGTTTTAGTGAATTCGTAATAAAATAATGAAGGAATGAGCTTCTATTTATAGAAAAATGGATTGCATAGTAACTAATTCATTAACGGTCTAGATTGATTTACTTTAATCTGACGGTCCATATTTAAAGCAAAATCTTTTAAATAAAATATAATATATTCTATTTATAATCTAATAAAATGAATAACTTTATAAAAGATTTTACTATGCAAATACTATGCATGCACTATACAAACACTATGCATAATAAAATATAATATATTCTAATTATTGTCTAATAAAACAGATAACTTTATAAAAGATTTTTATTTTATATAAAAAGTTTTTCTGTTTTATTACATTAATAATACCAATAAAACAAAACTGAGTGACTTATCACGTAAGCATCAATAATCAATACCGTGTGCTATTATGCAACCATGCGTATTACTGTACTTTTACTATCGAGTAGTTCAACAGTATTAATGGTAAAACTTTCGTCGTTATTTTTATAAAGTATTTTTGTCGTTTTCTCAATTCGACAATAATTTCGTTGTAGGGTCCACCAACGACTGTGTCGTCATACTAATATTTCCTGTTAAAACGAATATTCTCCGACCAATCGAATATTATATAGCAACTTGTGTACTTGTCGGGTAAAATCAATACGCATAAAACACGCAAGTGCACGTGGTCAACAAGTAATAAAGTGATGAATAAAGTATCGTTCCCACGAGAATAAAATATCAAGAATCTTAACTTCACAATTATCAATTTTGTATTAATCTTAATTTTATTAAACTAATCAATTCAATGATTTTTTTTAAAGAAACTAATTAAAAGAAACTAAATTAATAAATAATTAAATTATCACAAAAGAAATAATCACCAATAACGAAATTCGGAATTTTTAAACAATCAATGGAGAATTAGACTTATGATTTCACCCTAAGCTTCACTCTGATTTTCTAACTTTTATTCCAATTCAATTCAATATTCCAGTTTATTAATCAAGAACACGAACGTAGTAAAAGCCACCTCTCGATACACTAATACCATATTAACATCAATCCACAATTAAGATAGAAATCCATTAAACACCTAAATTAACCAACTCACTATATCTCTATGTGAACTACAATTAAAAAGGTTGAAGTTTAAGTTCTCTTAACGATTACATGCGATGTCAAGCGTATCTCTACCTTAACAATAATCACAAATATGCTATCGACATAATTTATGACACATGCTATATTAACTAAGTCTAGACTCGAATATCCTCTCTCGAATCCTTTCAAGTCCACATAAAATTGTTGATCAGGCAATTCATAAATTCACGCTCAAGTTAACATAGATAAACTGAAATTATCTTATAAAATTGGAAATCAAGTTATAGAATCATCGCTAAGCTTAAATATCCATCACAAGTCTAATAAGTAAATTAGTTCATAACGAACGAATTAAAAACTGAATAATTTGTTGAAAACATCATCCCAATTACAAAATAGATGAAAGAGAAGAAGAATTATAGAAAACTCCTTCACGTAGCCTCAATCTGCAATCATCGTGACAATCTCTGAAAATCACTCCTCCAATTTTCGCTCTCCAAATCCTTCAATCCGTGCTAAAAATCTTGCCTTTGTGCTATAGGATTATTATTTTTCTAAGTGGTAGCAAGCTCTCCTGACTTCTGGACGTATTCTCCTTTTAATAGACTCCAAAACGCACCAGCTAGCCCACCAATCCGAGCCAAAACAGAAGTTGAAACAAACTAGGACAGCAGCAGAATCAGGACCCCCGCCCCGGCGGGGGGTACTAGGCAAAAAGGGCCCGCCCCGGCGGGGGTGTACTCTGACTTCAAATTTTTCAATGTTCCAACTTTTTCCACTTTTGCTCCAAAAAGACCACCTTTTCATCCTTAATGCATCCATAACCAGCCTACACATAAAATAACATGAAACAAGTAAAAACGAACACAAAACATGAAAACAAATACGAATTTAAACTTGATTTGAACAATGATTCGTGTATATAAAATCCACTTATCAAAATCCCCCAAACTTAAACCGTGCTAGTCCACGAGCACAAACAAGCTACATGCAATGCAATGAAATGCAATAACAATCTAAACGCCTAAACAAATCCAACAATATCGCATAAACAATTTATTCCATCGGCCTCAGAGAAAACAAGCAACTTTACACTATGAATTATCAAAACCAATCCACGCTTACATATTAATTCTCAATTCTTGAACAATCATCACTGGTATAGCATGTGTGTGTGATCAACATCAAGTTTAACTAATACGGACCCAAAATCAATACATAAACAACTTCTTAGAAGGAATTATACAATGCAAACTTAAAAATCTCAAAGATAGGCACGATTCAACTAAAATTAAACTTAACCAAATTCAAGGGTACATGCAGGATACTTATGCTTTCTTTTTTTTATACGGGGGCTTTTTGCACTTTTCCCGTTTTATTCTTATCTTTTTTTTTCTTTTTTTTTTCTTTTTTTTTCATAGATGGTTGGTGAGTGCGTTTTACGCTCCATCTCACGCTTGTGTTTATGGGGAGTGCTTCACTTCAACCCACCACAAGACTCAACATATTGCATTCTCTTTTTTTTTAATATAGCTTATATATCCCACATATGTTCCCCCAAACTTAGGTTCTTGCCTAATTTACGCCTTCACTGCCTATCCTTGTCATTTTCTGGTTCACGCTAGCACTATCCTTTAGAAACACTTTATGTATCAATTTGAACGAACCGGTCAACAAAGATGTTATTAGTGCTACCCTTTTTATAACAGTTTCAAACAAGTCTAAGAATCGATTCATAACAGTAATTATATCACAGTTCTAATAATCCATACTATATTGGTTAACTTGTTCACAATCTCATCATTGGCCAGAATAACCTGTAGAATGCGACACCATTGGACATATGCAACCTAGCAATTTTATTTTATTTTTTTATTTTTATTTTTAGATAAACTTATGAAAACAAATGCAAACTCCTACCTAATATGCAACTAACTAATATGCAAAATAAAATTATAAAATCAATATGCATGCAACTAAACAAATATAACTCTCCCAAACTTAAATAAGACAATGCCCACATTGGATAAAAATATAAGGCACGAGGACTTCCCTGAAACTGTTTAAGTCTGAGGCGGTGGTTGGTGTGCATCCTCATCAGAATCACTAGGAGGAAATCGAGGTAATGGACCAGGTTGTGCATATGGAAATTGACCCGCCGGGTTGAAACGTTGGAGTGTTGTATTCAATTAGGCGAAAGATGCATTCATGGCATCAAACATGTGGTCTTGGCGCATCGCCAATCGCCGCATCTCCCGGCGTGTCACCCTATTGGTTGAAGTCAGTTGATTCTGAAAAGTAAGGAACTGAGCACTAGAAAATGTCTCAGTCGGCGGAGTCTGCTCGGTTCCCGGATCATCCATTTCTTCATCCTCATCCCCCGAAGTATCTTCGGCATCATCCTCGGGTTCCGACGCCAATGGAAAAATAAAACCCAAACCCCGTGGATGGGACTCTCCTCTAGGCCAAACAGAATACCGGGCTATCATTCTAGTATCTAGGATCTGCAGCGGCATCAAAGTGGGCTCATCATCGGACCAACGTACTCCGGCTTGATGACACAATCCATATATAAGAGATTGATGTGGTAAGCCGCCAGAAAAGTTGCCGCGGAGACATCGGCGTATAGAAAAACTGATAATTGCCCCGATGTCTATGAGGAAATCTTGCACAATGGCATACAGGAGGAGTGCCTTCTCCTTGGTCACGTCCGAGGTGTGCGTGGACGGTAGCAGTTTAGCATAGAGGAAGGCATACCAGATTTTACCATATCGACTTAGGTCTTTGCTGTGAAACACGGTGCCCCCCTTTCGTCCCTTTATCCAAGTAGTCCCTGGCTTAGTCATGTTTTGAATCACCTCCTCATAATCGGGGTCAAAATCTCGCATGTAAGCATATTGACACTGGCGTGGCACCCGCAACTGATAAAAGGCATTGATGGCATCTGCACTGAACGGGACCATGCGACCCCTCACGAAGGCAGTGAATGGTGCCTTGTCCTCGGCATTTGCATAAAATTCTTTAACAACATTCACAACAGCGGGCTCAGGCTCCGCTGTAAACCTTATCCATCCTTGTTGGTAGATTTGTTGCATCATTTCCCCATCATTTCCCTCGGGAGCCAACCCCCGTTCTGGTGTAAGAGCCTTGGTAACCATATAGTTGTATCGATCGGCGGCGGCAGCACTTCGGAATTTACGGCGGTTATATGTTCGGGTTGGTGGAGCCGTGCTAGAACTCGCCCCCCGTTGGCATTTTGAGGTTGGTTGTGAAGCCATGGATAACCGGATGCTGAATTGTGCGAGCACGCACTAGTTTCATTTTCTTTGTGGTTCAGGCAAAATAGCAAACACCTTGCGTGCACAGCCCTAACGTCCCCCAAACTTAAGTGGTTGGTATGGAATATCAGTGGAGAGAAGATGAGAGTGTGAGAATAAGGCTAGAGTACTCACCCGTAACTGTTTGTGGTCCAAGAGCTTGGAGATTTAGTGTGTAAATGAATGTATATAATAGAGATAGGAGGTAGGGTGTATATAGAAGGAGATATGGTGGAGAAAGTGGTGGATGGTGTGGAAGTGGTGTGGATGGTGTGGGGGAGAAGATGGGTAAGTTATTAGTTAGTGGTTATGGTGGTAGTAATAGGGTAGGATCGTGGGGTGTGGTAAGGAGAGTAAAACTGAAAGAGCAGTTGTTGGTGAGGGAGGGGAAAGAGGCTGGGGCGTGCGTGTTTAAAGGCATATCTGCCCAGAAATTAGGACCCCCGCCCCGGCGGGGGGTGCTAGGCAAAAATGGCCCGCCCCGGCGGGATAGCCCACTGTTAAACTCTTTGGTCAAAAATTTTTGGACATGAAAAATTTCCAAATTTCCTCCGTTGTGTAGTCCTTGTTGCTCTAAGTCGTGTTTGACCTCTCCTGAAACCAACAACAAGCAAAACGTTAGATTAATGATGACTTGGAGTTTGGATTTATTTTTAGTATTTTTCAGAGATTTTAAGCAAACTTAATAAATGAGAATTCCTAACTACTTCTTTCATAAACTATATCCTACCAACTTAAATGTGAAATATGAAAAACAAAGAAATATTGGGTTGCCTCCCAATTAGCGCTTGATTTTAAGTCGTTCAACCTGACTACTCCCTGTTTTACTGTGTATCGGCTAGGATGATAGTGTCGGCGTCCAAATTTGACTCGCCACCCCAGTAATGCTTTATACGTTGGCCATTGACTTTGATTGTTTCTAATGGATTGCGACTATATAATTCAACCGCGCCATGAGGAAATACCCGTTTGATAGTAAATGGTCCCGACCATCTTGACTTAAGCTTTCCGGGGAACAACCGCAGCCGTGAATTGAACAAGAGGACTGCTTGACCCGGCTTGAATGTGCGTTGGATAATTTTGTAGTCGTGCCATTTTTTAACTTTTTCTTTATATAGTTTGGCATTCTCATAGGCATGAAGGCGGAATTCGTCGAGCTCATTAAGTTGGAGTAACCTCTTTTCTCCTACAGCGGCTTGATCAAAATTCAATTTCTGTATTTCCCAATAAGCCTTGTGCTGTAACTCCACTGGCAAGTGACATGCCTTTCCGTACAAGAGTTGATACGGCGACATCCCGATTGGCGTTTTGTATGCAGTGCGGTATGCCCATAATGCATCATCCAATCGAAGCGACCAATCTTTCCGGCTTGGGTTAATGACCTTTTCCAATATCTTTTTAACTTCTCTGTTCGATACCTCGGCTTGCCCATTAGTCTGAGGGTGATA
The DNA here is from genome assembly GCA_016801055.1 of Panax notoginseng. Lineage (NCBI taxonomy): Eukaryota > Viridiplantae > Streptophyta > Magnoliopsida > Apiales > Araliaceae > Panax > Panax notoginseng. The sequence goes on from CM029015.1 coordinate 18,876,697, forward strand.
AGCAGTCGCCACTTTGTGATTAACCCCATACTTAGCCAAAAGAGCTGTAAACGATTTGTTGCAGAAATGACTGCCTTCATCACTAATAATTGCTCTTGGCGTGCCAAACCTTGTGAAAATATTTTTTTGTAAAAACTTGAGGACCACCTTGGTATCATTAGATGGTAATGCGACAGCTTCAACCCATTTCGATACGTAGTCCACCGCGAGCAAAATGTACTGATTGCTCAAAGACGACGGGAATGGTCCCATGAAATCGATGCCCCATACATCGAAGATTTCCACTTCCAGAATTGTTTGTAGGGGCATCTCATTTCGTTTCGATATGTTACCCACCCGTTGGCATCTATCACATGTTTTCACAAATTGGTGGGCATCTTTGAACAACGTCGGCCAATAAAACCCAGACTGAAGAACTTTCGCCGCAGTGCGCTCACTTCCGTAATGGCCACCATATGCCGACGAATGGCATTCTTGTAATATAGTGTGGACTTCACTATATGGAATACACCGTCGTATCATCTTATCAGCGCATTGTTTAAACAGATACGGCTCATCCCATATGTATCACTTGACGTCATGAAGAAACTTCTTTTTCTGCTGTCGTGTGAGATCTGGGGGAAAAATCTTGCTTACCACATAGTTCGCGAAGTCTGCATACCACGGACATTCTGCATTCAACCCAAATAACTGCTCATCCGGGAATGTCTCATGAATCACGCATCTCTCTTTATCTGTTGTCTCCGGATTTTCCAGTCTGGATAGATGATCGGCGACTTGATTCTCCGTCCCTTTTCTATCTTTAATTTCTAAATCAAACTCTTGAAGTAAGAGAATCCATCGGATAAGACTTGGTTTAGCATCTTTTTTCGCTATTAAGTACCGAATCGCTGAGTGGTCCGTGTAGACTATTACCTTTGTCCCGATCAAATATGCCCGGAATTTGTCGAACGCGTATACTACTGCAAGCAACTCCTTTTCCGTAGTAGTGTAGTTCATTTGAGTTTCTGTTAGTGTTTTGCTTGCATAATATATTGCGTGAAACACCTTATTTCGTCGTTGGCCCAAAACTGCTCCAACCGCATAGTCGCTTGCATCACACATGAGTTCGAACGACATTTTCCAGTCCGGTGCCACTATCACGGGGGCTGTAGTTAACTTCTTCTTCAACAATTCAAACGCGGATTTGCACTCCTCTGTAAAACTAAAAGTCGCATCCTTCTCTAAAAGACTGCATAGAGGTTTTGCAATCTTAGAGAAATCCTTTATGAACCTTCGGTAGAACCCAGCATGCCCCAGAAAACTGCGAATACCCTTAATTGAGCTCGGTGGAGGTAGTCTCTTGATCGTGTCCAACTTTGCCTTGTCTACTTCCAATCCTTGCACTGACACCTTATGTCCTAATATTATGCCCTCTTCAACCATGAAGTGACATTTTTCCCAATTTAGTATGAGGTTAGTATCCTTACAGCGCTGCAATACCATGACCAGATTTTCTAAGCAAGTGTCAAAAGTACTTCCATAAACCGAGAAATCGTCCATGAATACTTCAACGTTTTTCTCCACCATGTCCGAAAAAATAGCCATCATACACCGCTGGAAAGTTGTCGGTGCATTACACAGCCCGAATGACATCCGTCTGAATGCAAAGGTGCCGTAGGGGCAAGTGAATGTTGTCTTTTCTTGGTCTTCAGGGGTGATAGCAATCTGATTGTATCCCGAATATCCATCCAATAAGCAGTAAAATTCATGCCCCGCTAACCTGTCTAACATTTGATCGATAAAAGGTAGCGGGAAATGGTCCTTCCGGGTTGCCTTATTCAATCTCCTATAATCAATGCACACCCTCCAACCTGTTACTGTCCTTGTTGGAATTAACTCGTTGTCCTCATTCTGAATTACCGTCATTCCCCCTTTTTTCGGCACACAATGAATCGGACTTACCCATTTACTGTCGAAAATTGGGTATATGACTCCGGCATCCAATAATTTCAGAATTTCCTTCTTGACCACTTCCTTCATGATTGGGTTGAGTCGACGTTGATGCTCCATGGATGGGCTCGCAGTATCTTCCATCAAAATCTTGTGCATACAAAATGACGGGCTAATGCCTTTTATATCCGCGATTGTCCATCCAATTGCTGATTTGTGATCCCGAAGCACCCTCAGCAACTTTTCCTCCTGCAATTTGTTAAGTGCAGCAGAAATAATTACAGGTAAAGAATTTAAATCGCCTAAATACGCGTACCTGAGATGTTCAGGGAGTGGTTTAAGTTCCAAGGCTGGTGGCTCATCCAATGATGGTTTCAATTTTGCTGCAACTGTATCCTCGGTGTGCAGAGGTTCAACCGGTGGTCTGAATCGGCTAACTCGTGGTAACGAGTCTAACATCTTTAATAACTCCACAAATTCAGGGTCGTCAATTTCTTCATCCCCCAGTAACGTTGTTTCTAACGGATCGTTGCTTAAACTCTTGCTCATTTCTTCTGTGGCAATCTGCTCAATTAAATCTATCTGATTACACTCTTCCTCGTCTGTCGGATATTTCATGGCCTTGAACACATTGAATTTTACTTCTTGATCTTGGACCCTCATTGTAAGTTCTCCCTTCTGCACGTCTATGAGTGTCCGTCCCGTGGCCAAGAAAGGTCTCCCTAGGATGATCGGGATGTTCTTATCTTCTTCGAAATCCAGTACGATAAAGTCCGCAGGGAATATGAACTTGTCCACTTTTACTAGAATGTCCTCGACAATGCCTCTCGGATATGTGACCGACCTATCTGTCAGCTGTAATGAAATATTTGTAGGCTTCGGTGCGGGCAAACCCAATTCTGAATATACTGATAAGGGCATAAGATTTATGCTTGCTCCCAAGTCACATAGGCACTTATTGAACGACATCTTCCCGATTGTGCATGGGATGGTAAAACTTCCAGGGTCTTTAAGTTTAGGTGGAAGCTTTTTCTGTAACACTGCACTGCACTCCTCTGTTAGTGCTACTGTTTCGAAGTCTTCCCATTTCTTCTTCCTTGATAGAATTCCCTTCATAAACTTCGCGTAACTCGGCATTTGCTCCAAGGCCTCTGCAAATGGAATATTAATCTGGAGTTTCTTGAATACCTCTAAAAATTTTGCGAACTGCTTATCGGACTTCTGTTTTTGGACTCTCTGCTGAAACGGCGGTGGAGTATAAACAATCGGCTCACTGTTTAGCTGTGGTTCCTCTGATTTGTTTCCCTCTACTGCATTACTGTCGTCGGCTTTTTCTTCCGGTGTTGCTGAATTTTCTGCACTAATCTCACCGAGGTGTTTTCCGCTTCTCAACATAACTGCCTGACATTGCTCATGATTACCCTTCGAATTTCTTTCGGTGTCACTAGGTAAGGTTCCATGTGGTCTACTATTTAATGCCAACGCAAGTTGTCCTATCTGATTCTCTATATTCTTGAGAGCAATAGTATGATTCTTCAACATCAGATCAGTGCTAGTTTTGTAACTTGCCCAGGATTCCTCATCATCGGATTTCCTGTCCAGCTGTTGAGTTTGTTGTGGATGACTGTGAAATCCAGGGGGATATGATGGTTGTGGAGCTTGAGTTTGCTGATTATTGCTCCACGAGAGGTTTGGGTAGTTCCTATTCCCCTGATTGTAGGTATTCTGATATGTATTTTTCGGATTCCTATTGTAGTTGCTTATGTACTGAACGGAAGCTGGATTTATCGCGCACTGCTCTGTCAGATGATCCCCCGCACATAATTCACATACTGCCATATCCTGCTGAACTTGTTGAGCTTTAGCCCCTGCTAACATGTGCACCGTCTCATTCAGCTTATCAAACTTCATGGATAGTGCAGAAATAGTTGCGTGTAAAGATGTTACTCCGTCTAATTCCAAAACCCCAGCTGCTTTTGCCTCTGTCATTCTTGATGTGGGCCACTGGTAGTTATTTGCCGACATTGTTTCTATCAAATTGTAAGCATCCTTATAACTTTTAGCCAAGAATGCTCCCCCCGATGCCGCATCAATACTCGCTCTGATATTGCCATGTAGCCCGTTATAGAAGGTGTTCATTTGTAACCACTTGGGCAATCCATGATGTGGGCACTTCCTGAGCAAGTCTTTGTATCTCTCCCATGACTCATATAGTGACTCTCCATTCTGTTGCGCAAACAATGTGATGTCACTCCTCATTTTCGCAGTCTTTGCCGGTGGGAAAAATTTGACAAGAAATTTTTGAGCCAAATCCTCCCACGTAGTGATCGAACCCGGCGGGCAAGAGTGTAACCAACTCTTCGCCTTGTCCCGTAAGGTAAATGGGAACAAGCGAAGTCTTACTGCCTCATCCGATACCCCGTTGTACTTGAACATGTCGCACATTTCCAGAAAACTGAGCAAGTGCTCATTTGGATCGTCGTGTGCCATTCCCCCAAACTGACATGAATTCTGCATCATCTGAATAGTCCTAGGCTTTATTTCAAACGTGTTCGCAGCAATTGCAGGCCTAGTAATGCTTGACTGCAGATCAGTCACCTTAGGTGTGGAAAAATCCCTCAACGCTTTCTGGTCTTCGGTAGCCATCGTTCCTTCCTTATCAGAATTTTCAAATTCGGTTCTCGTTTCCTCAATCCACTTACTCAATTTTTGAAATCTTCTGTCAATGTCGTCCTCAAAAGGTAGCAAGTCTGGATGTTTAGACCGTGTTTGCATAAACCGATGTCGAAAACCTGAAATAGAGAAAACAAAAAAATAAAAATGTTTAAGTAAAACTGGACTAATTAAACTGATATTGTAAAAACAACTATTAAAATCTCGACTAAATTGTCCCCGGCAACGGCGCCAAAAACTTGTCGGGTAAAATCAATACGCATAAAACACGCAAGTGCACGTGGTCAACAAGTAATAAAGTGATGAATAAAGTATCGTTCCCACGAGGACAAAATATCAAGAATCTTAACTTCACAATTATCAATTTTGTATTAATCCTAATTTTATTAAACTAATCAATTCAATGATTTTTTTTTAAAGAAACTAATTAAAAGAAACTAAATTAATTAATAATTAAATTATCACAAAAGAAATAATCACCAATAACGAAATTCGGATTTTTCAAACAATCAATGGAGAATTAGATTTATGATTTCACCCTAAGCTTCACTCTGATTTTCGAACTTTTATTCCAATTCAATTCAATATTCCAGTTTATTAATCAAGAACACGAACGTAATAAAAGCCACCTCTCGATGCACTAATACCATATTAACATCAATCCACAATTAAGATAGAAATCCATTAAACACTTAAATTAACCAACTCACTATATCTCTATGTGAACTACAATTAAAAAGGTTGAAGTTTAAGTTCTCTTAACGATTACATGCTATGTCAAGCGTATCTCTACCTTAACAATAATCACAAATATGCTATCGACATAATTTATGACACATGCTATATTAACTAAGTCTAGACTCGAATATCCTTTCTCGAATCCTTTCAAGTCCACATAAAATTGTTGATCAGGCAATTCATAAATTCACGCTCAAGTTAACATAGATAAACTGAAATCATCTTATAAAATTGGAAATCAAGTTATAGAATCATCGCTAAGCTTAAAGATCCATCACAAGTCTAATAAGTAAATTAGTTCATAACGAACGAATTAAAAACTGAATAATTTGTTGAAAACATCATCCCAATTACAAAATAGATGAAAGAGAAGAAGAATTGTAGAAAACTCCTTCACGTAGCCTCAATCTGCAATCGTCGTGACAATCTCTAAAAATCACTCCTCCAATTTTCGCTCTCCAAATCCTTCAATCCGTGCTAAAAATCTTGCCTTTGTGCTATAGGATTATTGTTTTTCTAAGTGGTAGCAAGCTTTCCTGACTTCTGGACGTATTCTCCTTTTAATAGACTCCAAAACGCACCAGCTAGCCCATCAATCCGAGCCAAAACAGAAGTTGAAACAAACTAGGACAGCAGCAGAATCAGGACCCCCGCCCCGGCGGGGGGTACTAGGCAAAAAGGGCCCGCCCCGGCGGGGGTGTACTCTGACTTCAAATTTTTCAATGTTCCAACTTTTTCCACTTTTGCTCCAAAAAGACCACCTTTTCATCCTTAATGCATCCATAACCACCCTACACATAAAATAACATGAAACAAGTAAAAACGAACACAAAACATGAAAACAAATACGAATTTAAACTTGATTTGAACAATGATTCGTGTATATAAAATCCACTTATCAGTACTTTACAAAATTTATAAATATTACCCACAACTATAACATTATATCAATTTCACTCCATAATATTCAAAAATGATATTTATAAAAAATTTATCTTTATTTATAAAAGTTGAGGTCTTACAACCTCCCCTTCTTATGAAATTTTGCCCTCAAAATTAGGGTACGTACCTGGTATATCGAAGAGGTAAGGATACCTTGACTTCATTTCATATTCTAACGCCCAGGTCATTTCCTCAACATCGTGGTTTCTCCACAAAACTTTGACTTGAGGTATAACCTTGGAACGTAGAATATGTTCCTTCTTATCCAAGATTTGAACAGGAACCTCTTCATACGTTAAATCTTCCGCTATTTCATCCGGTTCTAACTCAATAATGTGGTTCGGGTCTTTCACATATTTACGTAACATGGATATGTGAAAAATATTATGAACACGAGACATACTTGACGGTAAAGCGAGTCTATAGGCCACAGTTCCTACTCGATCGAGGATTAAAAATGGGCCAATGAATCGAGGATTGAGCTTTTCTCTCTTTTCAAATCTCATAACTCCTTTCCACAGAGCAACTCGTAACAACACATGATCTCCTATATCAAATTCCACGTCCTTTCGATGAAGATCAACATAACTCTTTTGTCAATCTTGTGAGGATTTTATACGTTGCCGGATCGTTTAAATCTTTTTCGTAGTCATACGTAATAACTCCGGTCCCAACAACGTTGCTTCACCCACCTCATCCTAGCATACTGGAGAACAACACTTTCTTCCATACAACGCCTCGAATGGAGCCATGTCAATACTTGCTTGATAACTGTTGTTGTAGAAAAACTCCAGCAATGGTAAGAACTTATCTCAACTTCTCTTGAAGTCAAGAACACAGAGTCTTAATAAATCTTCAAGAGTTTGAATAGTCCCCTCTAATTGTTCGTCCGTCTGGGGATGATATGCCGAACTAAATCGTAAATTCGTGCCCATAGCTTTTTGCAAACTAACCCAAAATAGTGAAGTAAATCTTGTGTCTCGATCAGAAACTATGGATACTGGCATACCATGCAGCCTTACAATCTCGTTTATGTACATACGAGCAAGACGTTCAAGTGTATAAGTTTCTCGTATTGGTAAGAAATGAGCAGACTTGGTCAATCTATCAATAATGACCCAAATTGCATCAATGCCTTGAGAAACCTTAGGAAGACCAGTAACTAAATCCATGGTAATGTGCTCCCATTTCCATTCTGGAATTTCAAGTGGTTGCAATGGACCTTTTGGTACTTGATGTTCCGCTTTGACTCGTTGACAAGTTAGACACCTTGAGATAAACAGCGCTATCTCTCTCTTCATATTGCTCCACCAAAATGTATGACGAAGATCACGATACATTTTAGTACTCCCAGGATGGATTGCAAACGGTGTGTTGAGCGCCTCCATCATGATTTTATACTTTAAATCAGAGTCGTTAGGAACACAAAGTCTGGAGTTGACTCGAAGTATTCCTTCTTCATCGATTCTTGCTTCCGATATAGCATTTTCTTGCACTTTCTTCCTCATACGCATCAGCTCCAGGTCTGTAGCTTGAGCAGCTTTAACTTTATCAATTAAAGTCGGTTCTACTCGTATATTCGCCATCATCACATGGGTCCCTGGAGTCTTTAACTCTATCTCCATCCTTTGTAAGTCACACAAAATGGGTCTTTGCGTTGACAATATCGCACTCGTACTTACATATGATCTTCTACTCAATGCATCAGCTACCACGTTCGCTTTTCTAGGATGGTATTGGATGGTATGATCATAATCTTTCAACAGTTCCAGCCAACGTCGTTGTCGCATGTTGAGTTCCTTTTGAGTGAAGAAATATTTGAGGCTTTTATGATCCGTAAAGATCTCCACTTTCTCCCGATATAAGTAATGCCTCCAAATTTTAAGTGCGAAGACAACAGCTGCCAACTCTAGATTATGAGTAGGATAATTCCTCTCATATTCTTTGAGTTGTCTTGAGGCATATGCTATGACTTTCCCATGTTGCATGAGAACACATCCCAACCCTTTGCCCGAAGCATCACTGTAGATGACAAATCCTGTAAGACCCCGAATTTTATGAAATAAAAGTATTCAATTTTTCTTATAATTACTATTCAGTAAATGGTTAAATTGATAAAAGTTAAAGTTTAGGGTGATATATGAATTTTTTTTTCAAAATACACAAGTGGTTATAAAATATTCATTGTTGTCGGGGAATATTCGTTTGGTTGTGGAATATTCTTTTTGTCGGGGAATATTCGTACGACGGTGCAGCCATTTGTGGGCCCCATAACAGAATAACTGTCGGGTGAAGAAAATGACAAATTTGAGTTTTTACAAATAACGTCGTAGTTGTTACCGTTAACACTGTTGGAATACCCGGTGGTTAAAATACAGTAATACGCGTTATTGCATAGTATTTTTGAATTATTGATCCTTACGTAAGAAGACACTACTCAATAATTGTTACAGTAATTACTTTTCAATATTTTATTTTATTGATTCAATAATTGCTGCGTTGATATTTTATATTATTGTTGCGCAATTATTGTCACTGCACATCATCTCCATTATCAGATCAATAATTCATATTATTTAGAATAATATTATTAGATAGCATTATTGACAATGTCTATAAAGTTTTGTCTAAGGAGAGGTTTGGTCATCTAATTGCGCGCCAGTAAGGAGAAATCCTTATCGAAAAGCCCCCTCTTTCCTGGGAACGGCCTGGTTGTCATAAATGTAATTCTATAATATTATTTGTGAATAATTAATTATTGATCTATATGATAAGGAAATATTTATTTGATATAAATGAGGGATATATTTTTGTGGTTAAAAATGAAGGAGTTAATGTTGAGGTATTTTATCTGTATTTTTGTCGGAACGGAGGTATTGAAAATCAAATTAGGGTTTTTGAGATATTTTACGAGGGTTATAATTTTTAATCTGACCGTTGGATCGTGGTAATATTTGGATATATTATACATATATAAGTTGAGTATATGTCCACAAATTTGAGCCGTTAAAAATGAACGTATAATTTGTTATGAATTTTACGAGATAATTGGTTCAGAAATTGTTGAATTTTCGGAGTTAATCATTTTGGTAGAAAATTCTAGAATTGGTGGGCCCCACTCTTGGTTGGTGAAGAAATGTACTGAGATTTTTATTCAAATGTGGTGGGTGAAAATAGTAGCAGGTAAAGCCATCAGGTTGCAGGTTAAGTCTGTTTCGGCGTGCTAATATTTTCCTATAAATAGAGAGCTAAGTTAGAATTGAAAATCACACTAGAATTCATAAGTTTTCTCTCTTTCTCTCTCTAGATTATTGAGTGTATTTTGTGAGTATTTAGATACTTTGTGAGTTTCTATTCATCAGTGCAAGTTTTCTTCAGCCTTATACCGATCAGAAGTACTGCTCTTTTGAGGTAAGGGATAGTAAGGGATATTAAGGGATGTTATATTCTTTATAATGATGTTATTCTTTCAATATCATTATATTGACATATTGGTATGGATCTTATTGTGGAATTTCTACCTTTTTGAGTCGGGGTTACTATTCACGAGTTACTATTTACGAGTTACTATTCACGAGTTACTATTCGCGAGTTACTATTCATGAGTTACTATTCATGACAAAATTGGTTTCTTTTTCTGATCAAATTATAGTTGAGTTATGAATATTACTCTTGAGATTAAATCTATATGTTGATTATATTATTTTTATTATCATATATAACATTTTTATAACCCTGATGTTGAATTTCTCTTTCACTTGAGTGTAAAGATGAATTGTTAACTGGTATGATAATGACCATTGAATTTATAATTGAATATCTTTAGCTTAAGTGTAAAGATGAATTGATTAACATGGTTATAATTATTATTTATATAAATTCTGAAATGATTATATATTTCTTTGAGATATGAATATATTTGGCCTGTAGTGCAAATATGAACTGTTGATGAATATCTTTTGTAAGACCCCAACTTTTATAAATAAAGATGAATTTTTTATAAATATCATTTTTGAATATTATGGAGTTAAATTGATATAATGTTATAGTTGTGGGTAATATTTATAAATTTTACAAAGTACGCAAGTTGTTATATAATATTCGATTGGTCGGGAAATATTCGTTTAACAGGGAATATTCGTACAACGACACAATCATGGGTGGACCCCACAACGGAATTATTGTCGGATTGAGAAAACGACAAAAATATTTTATTAAAAATAACGGCGGAAATTTTACCATTGTTACTGTTGAACTATTCGGTAGTAAAAGTACAGTAATACGTGTGGTTGCATAGTAGCACGCGGTATTGATTATTAATGCTTATGTGAGAAGTCACTCAGTTTGATTCAATTATGGTCAGTTAATAATATGAATTATTTAGCGATAATGACGTTTTGTTTTATTCGTAATAAAACAGAAACATCTTTTTATATAAAACAGAATACTTTATTAAAGTTATTCTATAAATAGAATATATTATATTTTATTTAAAAGATTTTTCTTTAAATATGGACCGTCAGATTAAAGTAATCAATCTGGACCGTTCATGGATTAGTTACTATGCATTCTATTTTTCTATAAATAGCAGCTCATTCCTTCATTATTTCTTACGAATTCACTGAACTCTAGAAAGAGAAACTATAGAGAGAAGCTATAGAGAGAGAGAGAAGAAGAGTATTCTGCTACTTAACTACTTCCTTATTTCAGCTCGTCTTTAAAACGGTAAGGGGTGTTATTCTTTCTTATTCATGAAGAGAACTGTTGTTATTCCATTTCTTATTATTCTGTTGGAATAACCTGTATACGCGGATCTACCCTATACTTGGTGACATTCTTCTATTATTCTGTTGGAACATCCTGTCTGTGTGTTTTACACCGGACCTGGTTCCGTTTTTATTATTATTCTGTTGGAACATCCTGTCTGTGTGTTTTACACCGGACCTGGTTCCGTTTTTATTATTATTCTGTTGGAACATCCTGTCTGTGTGTTTTACACCGGACCTGGTTCCGTTTTTATTATTATTCTGTTGGAACATCCTGTCTGTGTGTTTTACACCGGACCTGATTCCGTCTTGTTATTATTCTGTTGGAACATCCTGTCTGTGTGTTTTACACCAGACCTGGTTCCATTATTTATTATTCTGTCGGAATATCCTGTCTGTGCGTTTACGCCGGACCTGGTTCCATTATTATTATTCTGTCAAGAATAACCTGACTGTGCGGTCTATCGCATGCATGGTGATTTCTTTTGTTATTCCATTTTTTATTATACTCAGTTGATTAAAACTTTGACTTCTATACTCCATGAAATTGGTGGAATATCCTTGATATTTGCGCTTCATCTAGTATCTATTCATGAAAATATTCTCCTGATCATTCTTGAAGTTTACTCCACAAAACAGTATCATGTTGACAATTTGGACGTTATTAATTCCTGGATAAATTAATTCTTGAACTTGTTTTATTGAATTCTTATATCATTGTCATCATCCTCATGTTTATAAAATGTTGAAAGTCATCTGTGGCCTGTAGTGCATAGATGGACTTGGTATGATTATGACCAGGGATTATTCGGTGTAATCATGACCGTAATGTTACAAATGATGTGGTTAAAGTCTCATTGGCCGTAGTGCAGTGATGGACAGTTGTTGGCATGATCATGACCATTAATGAATATACGAATATCCTTGGCCGTAGTGCAGGGGTGATTCGATGATGTGGATTATTTTATTAAGCTGAGTCTCAGCGATCACAGTATTGGAAAACTTTTTAAATCATAAAAGATAGTAGAGTTTATTTTCTACTTGACTCTTTTAATGGATTGCTTGTTCCGCTGCAGTTAAACTTGATGTCTATTATATTTTATCAGTTTAACATTGTTGAAGACTAATGATAATTTATTCTGCATTATCTTAGTCATAATATTTCTTACTGGGCTAGTTGAGCTCACCCTTTCTTTCACTGTTCTCTTCAGGAAATGAGAACATAGCTGGGGCAAGTCAGGGAACGGAGTGATGGTCCGAATGATAGTATTAGTTAGTAGTCCTCACTATTCTATGTAATGGTGTGTTAATAAATGTAATGAGGACTCCTTTTGAGTATGAATACTCTCTAGAAGATAATATTTGTATTCAAACTCACAGTTTATGTTTTGTCGTATTGTACACGACAGTTGTATTAGTAAGTTGTATTTGTATTCTGTACTATGTATCTGACGACCCAAGATGGGTGATGTATACCTAATTTTGGGGGCGTCACAGTTGGTATCAGAGCTTAGGGATATGATCCCTGGCTAAGATGTGAGAATAGAACTAGGAGGGGAGAGACGGGGAATTCCTTCGCTAGTATGACCTACCTAAGTTTATTTGCATGGTATTTAATTGGTCGGTCATAATATAAGGATAAAATATGACATATCAATTAATTTTTATTTTGTGGCAGTATCTGAAAATGGCATCTGAGAATGTTGAGAATAGAAATGGAGCACAGGCGACTGTTGATTCACCACATATCAATAATCAGGATAATGTGCATCAGGAAGGTGACAATCCTCATGCAAACAACAACACTGACCAAATGATGAATGATCAAATGTTCAGAGGCTTTATGCAATTCATGCAACAACAGGTGAAAGCGGCTCCTGTCCACAACGTAGGTGGAAATACTGGAAACTCTCTGGCGGTCACCGCTAAACAGTTTAAGGAGCTGGGACCACCGGAGTTTAAGGGAGAACCCAAACCACTTGTAGCTGAAACATGGATAAAGCAGATCACCAAGATATTTGATGTCTTGGGTTGCTCCGAGGAGCAAAAGGTTCCCTTTGCCACCTTTATGTTGCGAGGAGAGGCAGATTACTGGTGGAATCGATAAAGCGTACTCAACCTGCCGCACTGAAGATGTCTTGGGAGAAGTTCCAAGAGCTGTTTAACGACAAATACTTTCCCGAGAGTATTCGTCACATGAAGGAGGTGGAGTTCATCAAATTGGAGCAGAATAATATGACCGTGTCGCAGTACGAGGCAAAATTTGCGGAGTTATCCGGTTTGCGTCCCACCTGGTGGATAATGAAGAAAGAATGACGCGGATGTTTTTAAGAGGTTTGAAGCCGGAGATACGTCAACACCTTGTTTCTCATAAATTGTGTTTGTATTCAGATGTTGTAAATAGGGCTCAGTTGGTGGAGCGCGATAACGAGACAACGCAACCAAAAGAGAGCAGCCGGCAAAATGATAATACCAGTGAGAGCAGTCATCGAAGCGGTGACAACAAGCGTGGAGGGAATCAACAGGCCAGAAATAGTAACCACTTCGGTGGTAATCAGGGCCAAAACAATAAGAATGGGCATTTCAAGAAGAGGAGATTCAACAATGATGGAAAGACGTCAGCACCAGCACCTGTCGTTAAGGAAGGAGAACGACCACCTATCATATGTTTCAAATGCGGAGGGGAGGGGCACATCAGTCCAAACTGCGCGATGCCGTCAAAGCATGTTATAATTGTGGAAGAGAAGGTCATTTAGCCCGATTTTGTCGTTTACCGAAGACAAATTCAGCTAGGATGGAGGCACCAAAGGCCGTCCCAGAAAAGTCAAAACCGGTTGTACAAGGGAGAGCGTTTGTTGTGAACTCCCAGAAAGCAAGGAACCCGAATGAGGTCATCACGGGTAAGCTTATCATAAACTCTAACGAAGTCTATACTTTATTTGATACCGGTTCTACCCATTCTTTTATTTCTCCTACTTGCGCTCATCGATTAAATTTGATTCCGGAGAAATTAGACTTTGACTTAGCAGTTGAAACCTCATTGGGAGAAACCTTCATTACATCCACGGTTTATAAGTCTTGTTTGGTTCAAGTTGGTACCCACACATTACCTGTCGATCTTATTTCATTAAAAATACTTGCATTTGACGTGATTCTAGGGATTGATTGGTTAACTACTCATCATGCAAAAATTGATTGTTTTCGTAAGGTTGTTAGCTTTCATATTCCTAATCGACCTATTATGCGAATTCAAGCAACCAAACCATTAAAATCAATCGCTGTCATCTCAAGCCATAAAGCTATTCGTTTATTGAAAAACGGATGTCAAGCTTTCTTAGCTCATGTCACAGATCTAAACAAAAATACGTCAGCTTTGAATGATATTTCTGTTGTTAATAAATTTCCTGACGTATTTCCCGAAGAACTTCCTGGCCTACCCCCAGAGCGTGAAATTGAATTTTGTATCGACCTTGAACCCGGTACAAAACCCATTTCCAAAGCCCCATATCGAATGGCTCCTATTGAACTTCAGGAGTTAAAGACCCAACTGCAGGAATTGTTAGACATTGGTTTTATTCGTCCTAGTACTTCTCCTTGGGGTGCTCCTGTTCTGTTCGTGAAGAAGAAAGATGGGAGTATGCGACTTTGTATTGATTATCGGGAGTTGAATCATGTCACCATCAAAAATAGGTACCCATTGCCACGTATTGATGACCTGTTTGACCAGTTGCAAGGAGCACAATTCTTTTCAAAGATCGATCTTCGTTCTGGATATCATCAGCTGAAGGTTAGAACTGAGGATATTCCAAAGACTGCCTTCAGAACTCGGTATGGGCATTATGAATTCTTAGTTATGTCTTTTGGATTGACTAATGCTCCTGCTGCCTTCATGGATATGATGAACAGGGTATTTAAGGAATATTTGGATCACTTTGTGGTCGTCTTTATCGATGACATCCTTGTTTATTCCAAAAGCCGTGAAGATCATGAGCAACACTTGAGGCTGGTACTCCAAAAGCTTCGTGAATACAAGCTTTATGCCAAGTTGAAGAAATGCGAGTTCTGGCTGGAGGAGGTAGCATTCCTTGGGCACGTAGTATCAAGTCGTGGAATATCGGTTGACCCGGCAAAGATTGAAGCTATTCAAAGCTGGGAGCAACCTAAATCAGTGACCGAGGTACGTAGCTTTCTTGGTTTAGCTGGTTATTATCGAAGATTCGTGGAAGGATTTTCTCGAATCGCTACTCCATTAACTCAGCTGACTCGGAAAGATACAAAGTTCGGTTGGAGCGAAGAATGTGAGCAGAGTTTTCAAGAACTCAAGAGGAGACTCATTTCAGCACCTGTTCTAACAATACCATCTGGCTCGGAGGGATTTGTCATCTACAGTGATGCTTCGAGCAAAGGGTTGGGATGCGTTCTCATGCAACATGGAAAAGTCATAGCCTATGCATCAAGACAACTCAAGGAATATGAGAGGAATTATCCTACTCATGATCTAGAGTTGGCAGCTGTTGTCTTTGCACTTAAAATTTGGAGGCATTACTTGTATGGGGAGAAGGTGGAGATCTTTACGGATCATAAAAGCCTCAAATATTTTTTCACTCAAAAGGAACTCAACATGCGACAACGACGTTGGCTTGAACTGTTGAAAGATTATGATCATACCATTCAATATCATCCTGGAAAAGCGAACGTGGTAGCTGACGCATTGAGTAGAAGATCATATGCAAGTACGAGTGTGATATTGTCAACACAAAGACCCATTTTGTGTGATTTGCAAAGGATGGAGATAGAGTTAAAGACTCCAGGGACCCATGTGATGATGGCGAATATACGAGTAGAACCGACTTTAATCGATAAAGTTAAAGCTGCTCAAGCTACAGACCTGGAGCTGATGCGTATGAGGAAGAAAGTGCAAGAATCGATGAAGAAGGAATACTTCGAGTCAACTCCAGACTTTGTGTTCCTAACAACCCTGATTTAAAGTATGAAATCATGATGGAGGCGCACAACACACCATTTGCAATCCATCCTGGAAGTACCAAAATGTATCATGATCTTCGTCATACATTTTGGTGGAGCAATATGAAGAGAGAGATAGCGTTGTTTATATCAAGGTGTCTAACTTGTCAACGAGTCAAAGCGGAGCATCAAGTACCAAAAGGTCCATTGCAACCACTTGAAATTCCAGAATGGAAGTGGGAGCACATTACCATGGATTTCGTTACCGGTCTTCCTAGGGTTTCTCAAGGTATTGATGCGATTTGGGTCATTGTTGATAGATTGACCAAGTCTGCTCATTTCTTACCGATACGAGAAACTTATACACTTGAACGTCTTGCTCGTATGTACATAAACGAGATTGTAAGACTGCATGGTATGCCAGTATCCATAGTTTCTGACCGAGACCCAAGATTCACTTCACGATTTTGGGTTAGTTTACAAAAAGCTATGGGCACGGAGTTACGATTTAGTTCAGCATATCATCCTCAGACGGACGGACAATCAGAGAGGACTATTCAAACTCTTGAAGATCTATTAAGACTCTGTGTCTTTGACTTCAAGGGAAGTTGGGACAAGTTCTTACCATTGGTGGAGTTTTCCTACAACAACAGTTATCAAGCAAGTATTGGCATGGCTCCATTCGAAGCATTGTATGGAAGAAAATGTCGTTCTCCAGTATGCTGGGATGAGGTGGGTGAAGCAACGTTGTTGGGACCGGAGTTGGTACGTATGACTACAGAAAAGATTCAAACGATCCGACAACGTATAAAAACCTCACAAGATCGACAAAAGAGTTATGCTGATCTTCATCGAAAGGACGTGGAATTTGATGTAGGAGATCATGTGTTCTTACGTGTTGCTCCATGGAAAGGAGTTACGAGATTTGGAAAGAGAGGAAAGCTCAATCCTCGATTCATCGGTCCATTTTTAATCCTCGATCGAGTAGGAACTGTGGCTTATAGACTCGCTTTACCGCCAAGTATGTCTCGTGTTCATAACGTTTTTCACATATCCATGTTACGCAAATATGTGGAAGACCCGAACCACATTATTGAGTTAGAACCGGACGAAATAGCGGAGGATTTGACGTATGAAGAAGTTCCTGTTCAAATCTTGGATAAGAAGGAACATATTCTACGCTCCAAGGTTATACCTCAAGTCAAAGTTTTGTGGAGAAACCACGATGTTGAGGAAATGACTTGGGAGTTAGAATCTGAAATGAAATCAAGGTATCCTTACCTCTTCGACATACCAGGTACGTACCCTAATTTCGAGGGCGAAATTTCATAAGAAGGGGAGGTTGTAAGACCCCAACTTTTATAAATAAAGATGAATTTTCTATAAATATCATTTTTGAATATTATGGAGTTAATTTGATATAATGTTATAGTTGTGGGTAATATTTATAAATTTTGCAAAGTACGCAAGTTGTTATATAATATTCGATTGGTCGGGGAATATTCGTTTAACAGGGAATATTCGTACAACGACACAATCATTGGTGGACCCCACAACGGAATTATTGTCGGATTGAGAAAACGACAAAAATATTTTATTAAAAATAACGGCAGAAATTTTACCATTGTTACTGTTGAACTACTCGGTAGTAAAAGTACAGTAATACGTGTGGTTGCATAGTAGCACACGGTATTGATTATTAATGCTTATGTGAGAAGTCACTCAGTTTGATTCAATTATTGTCAGTTAATAATATGAATTATTTAGCGATAATGACGTTTTGTTTTATTCGTAATAAAACAGAAACATCTTTTTATATAAAACAGAATACTTTATTAAAGTTATTCTATAAATAGAATATATTATATTTTATTTAAAAGATTTTTCTTTAAATATGGACCGTCAGATTAAAGTAATCAATCTGGACCGTTCATGGATTAGTTACTATGCATTCTATTTTTCTATAAATAGCAGCTCATTCCTTCATTATTTCTTACGAATTCACTGAACTCTAGAGAGAGAAACTATAGAGAGAAGCTATAGAGAGAGAGAAGAAGAGTATTCTGCTACTTAACTACTTCCTTATTTCAGCTCGTCTTTAAAACGGTAAGGGGTGTTATTCTTTCTTATTCATGAAGAGAACTGTTGTTATTCCATTTCTTATTATTCTGTTGGAATAACCTGTATACGCGGATCTACCCTATACTTGGTGACATTCTTCTATTATTCTGTTGGAACATCCTGTCTGTGTGTTTTACACCGGACCTGGTTCCGTTTTTATTATTATTCTGTTGGAACATCCTGTCTGTGTGTTTTACACCGGACCTGGTTCCGTTTTTATTATTATTCTGTTGGAACATCCTGTCTGTGTGTTTTACACCGGACCTGGTTCCGTCTTGTTATTATTCTGTTGGAACATCCTGTCTGTGTGTTTTACACCAGACCTGGTTCCATTATTTATTATTCTGTCGGAATATCCTGTCTGTGCGTTTACGCCGGACCTGGTTCCATTATTATTATTCTGTTGGAATAACCTGTCTGTGCGGTCTATCGCATGCATGGTGATTTCTTTTGTTATTCCATTCTTTATTATACTCAGTTGGTTAAGTTTTGACTTCTATACTCCATGAAATTTGTGGAATATCCTTGATATTTGCGCTTCATCTAGTATCTATTCATGAAAATATTCTCTGATCATTCTTGAATTTTACTCCACAAAACAGTATCATGTTGACAATTTGGACGTTGTTAATTCTGGATAAATTAATTCTTGAACTTGTTTTATTGAATTCTTATATCATTGTCATCATCCTCATGTTTATAAAATGTTGAAAGTCATCTGTGGCCTGTAGTGCATAGATGGACTTGGTATGATTATGACCAGGGATTATTCGGTGTAATCATGACCGTAATGTTACAAATGATGTGGTAAAAGTCCTCATTGGCCGTAGTGCATTGATGGACAGTTGTTGGCATGATCATGACCATTAATGAATATACGAATATCCTTGGCCGTAGTGCAGGGGTGATTCGATGATGTGGATTATTTTATTAAGCTGAGTCTCAGCGATCACAGTGTTGGAAAACTTTTTAAATCATAAAAGATAGTAGAGTTTATTTTCTACTTGACTCTTTTAATGGATTGCTTGTTCCGCTGCAGTTAAACTTGATGTCTATTATATTTTATCAGTTTAACATTGTTGAAGGCTAATGATAATTTATTCTGCATTATCTTAGTCATAATATTTCTTACTGGGCTAGTTGAGCTCACCCTTTCTTTCACTGTTCTCTTCAGGAAATGAGAACATAGCTGGGGCAAGTCAGGGAACGGAGTGATGGTCCGAATGATAGTATTAGTTAGTAGTCCTCACTATTCTATGTAATGGTGTGTTAATAAATGTAATGAGGACTCCTTTTGAGTATGAATACTCTCTAGAAGATAATATTTGTATTCAAACTCACAGTTTATGTTTTGTCGTATTGTACACGACAGTTGTATTAGTAAGTTGCATTTGTATTCTGTACTATGTATCTGACGACCCAAGATGGGTGATGTATACCTAATTTTGGGGGCGTCACATCTTTGGCCTGTAGCGCAAAGATAAATTATTGATGAATATCTTTGGCCTGTAGTGCAAAGATGAATTATTGATGAATATCTTTGGCCTGTAGTACAAAGATGAATTGTTGATGAATATCTTTGGCCCGTAGTGCAAAGATGACATGTTGTTGAATATCTTTGGCCAGTAGCGCAAAGATGAACAGGTGTTGAGATGAACATGACCAACTGGTGATACAAATGAATATCTTTGGTCGTGGTGCAAAGATGAAGTTATTTGTATGATTATGAACAGGAAATGTGATTTGGTGTAACCATGATCTTTGATGTTTCAGGTAAAGATACGTGATGAAAATTATCTTCGTCCTGGATGAGAAGAGGAATTTAGAACTACAGTTATGATTATGAGTTATTCATATGATTGTGGACCAGAATTGTTGATTGATGTTACAGGAATAAAACATTGTTGGTAGATTTCTAACATGGAGAAGATAATAGACTCTATAGTCTATTTGACTCTTTTAATGGATTGCTCGTTCCGCTGCAACTATGGTTGAAATTTTTATCATTTACCATATGTTCTAAATCTCTGATTTATTATTGATGAAGGCTATTGATAATTTAATTATCGTTAGTCATGATATTCTTTACTGGGCTAGTTGTGCTCACCCTTCTGTTTCACAATTCCTTTCAGGTAATAAGAGTGTAGCTGGGTCGAGCGAGGGTAACGGAAAAATAGAACGGTGGTCTCTAGCTGTGGAGGTTCCCCCTAAGCAGTATAGAAAAGTGTTGTATACATCATTTAGTAGTTATATTTGGTGAATCAAATAGGGTGAGGCAAATCCAACGTTGGAAGGGTGTTTTGCCACTATTATACAAGATGTCTAATGACATACAACCTCGTATCATCATAAGATAGGGATGTGCTCATCCACTTGCTGAGTATATTTACGAGCACTACCTATATAATCTTGGTGTTTGTTTGAAGTATAATTCTCAATTAGAGACAGTGGAGATAATGATATGTCAAGAGAAGACTCCCCATTGGGATGAATATGATAGTAATCTTCTCGTTTTTTTTGGGGTCTTTTGGGTCAACCAAGGATAATTCTGTGGCCATATGATATCTATCATAACCTAGACGCACAGCCTTCCATGTACGAAGGTTTCCTTGAGCACTTTCCAAATATTCTAATTTCTAAAACAGTTTTTGACTATACCTTTATGTAAGGTGTCATTGTGAGGTGATGTCCACGGTTGGAACATGAGTCACATTTGGTATATATTTGTATCCAAACACACAGCATATGTGTTGTTGTATTTTGCACGATAATTGTTGTAATAAAGTTGTAGTTATTTTCTGTACCATGTATTTGGCGACTCAGAATAGGTTGGATGGAATAGACCTATTTTGGGGTCGTTACAATTTGGTATCAGAGCCATAAGTATAGAGCCCCGAGCCTCTATCTGGTGACATCCTGTTGATGAGGAATGCACCGAAGCCAGACTCTCCGTAGGGGACGCCATTCTGCGGTGGCAAGCTGATAGGTACCTTTGTGAGGTGCTGACACATGATGGTGTCCAATGTCACAGGTGGTATCAGAACTTAGGGATATGGTCTATGGCGGAGATCGGGGAATATAACTAGGAGGGGAGAGATGAGTAAATCATTCGCTAGTGTGTCCTACCTAAGCTTATTTGTTGGTCAGTCATAATATCAGGATATTATGTGATATGTTAATTTGTTAAATTAACCCTTGTTTTGAAGCTATATTTTAGAATGATATTTGAAATATAGGAGATGAGCAATGGAGAAATTATGATGACAGGGAAGATAGAATTTGAAATGAAAGGAAGGTATTTTCAATTTTTCAAATACGTAAATTTCGGGGACAAAATTTCATAAGGAGGAGAGATTGTAAGAGCCCAAATTTTATGAAATAAAAGTATTCAATTTTTCTTATAATTACTATTCAGTAAATGGTTAAATTGATAAAAGTTAAAGTTAAGGGTGATATATGAATTTTTTTTTTCAAAATACACAAGTGGTTATAAAATATTCATTGTTGTCGGGGAATATTCGTTTGGCCGTGGAATATTCTTTCTGTCGGGGAATATTCGTACGACGGCGCAGCCATTTGTGGGCCCCATAACAGAATAACTATCGGGTGAAGAAAACGACAAATTTGAGTTTTTACAAATAACGACGTAGTTTTTACCGTTAACACTGTTGGAATACCCGGTGGTTAAAATACAGTAATACGCGTTATTGCATAGTATTTTTAAATTATTGATCCTTACGTAAGAAAACACTACTCAATAATTGTTACAGTAATTACTGTTCAATATTTTATTTTATTGATTTAATAATTGTTGCGTTGATATTTTATATTATTGTTGCTCAATAATTGTCACTGCACATCATCTCCATTATCAGATCAATAATTCATATTATTTAGAATAATATTATTAGATATCATTATTGACAATGTCTAGAAAGTTCTGTCTAAGGAGAGGTTTGGTCATCTAATTGCGCGCCAGTAAGGAGAAATCCTTATCGGAAAGCCCCCTCTTTCCTGGGAACGGCCTGGTTGTCATAAATGTGATTCTGTAATATTATTTGTGAATAATTAATTATTGATCTATATGATAAGGAAATATTTATTTGATATAAATGAGGGATATATTTTTGTGGTTAAAAATGAAGGAGTTAATGTTGAGGTATTTTATCTGTATTTTTGTCGGAACGGATGTATTGAAAATCAAATTAGGGTTTTTGAGATATTTTGCGAGGGTTATAATTTTTAATCCGACCGTTGGATCGTGGTAATATTTGGATATGTTATACATATATAAGTTGAGTATATGTCCATAAATTTTGAACCGTTAAAAATGAACGTATAATTTGTTATGAATTTTACGAGATGACTGGTTCAGAAATTGTTGAATTTTCGGAGTTAATCATTTTGGTAGAAAATTCTAGAATTGGTGGGCCCCACTCTTGGTTGGTGAAGAAATGTGCTGAGATTTTTATTCAAATGTGGTGGGTGGGAATAGTAGCAGGTAAAGCCATCAGGTTGCAGGTTAAGTCTGCTTCGGCGTGCTAACATTTTCCTATAAATAGAGAGCTAAGTTAGAATTGAAAATCACACCAGAATTCATAAGTTTTCTCTCTTTCTCTCTCTAGATTATTGAGTGTATTTTGTGAGTATTTAGATACTTTGTGAGTTTCTATTCATCAGTGCAAGTTTTCTTCAGCCTTATACCGATCAGAAGTACTGCTCTTTTGAGGTAAGGGATAGTAAGGGATAGTAAGGGATATTAAGGGATGTTATATTCTTTATAATGATGTTATTCTTTCAATATCATTATACTGACATATTGGTATGGATCTTATTGTGGAATTTCTACTTTTTTGAGTCGGGGTTACTATTCACGAGTTACTATTCACGAGTTACTATTCACGAGTTACTATTCATGGGTTACTATTCACGAGTTACTATTCATGACAAAATTGGTTTCTTTTTTTGACCAAATTATAGTTGAGTTATGAATATTACTCTTGAGATTAAATCTATATGTTGATTATATTATTTTTATATCATATATAACATTTTTATAACCCTGATGTTGAATTTCTCTTTCACTTGAGTGTAAAGATGAATTGTTAACTGGTATGATCATGACCATTGAATTTATAATTGAATATCTTTAGCTTAAGTGTAAAGATGAATTGATTAACATGGTTATAATTATTGTTTATATAAATTCTGAAATGATTATATATTTCTTTGAGATATGAATATATTTGGCCTGTAGTGCAAATATGAACTGTTGATGAATATCTTTGGCCTGTAGCGCAAAGATAAATTATTGATGAATATCTTTTGGCCTGTAGTGCAAAGATGAATTATTGATTAATATCTTTGGTGTAAGTCCCCAAATTTTATGAAATAAAAGTATTCAATTTTTCTATTTAGTAAATGGTTAAATTGATAAAAAGTTAAAGTTAAGGGTGATATATGAATTTTTTTTCAAAATACGCAAGTGGTTATAAAATATTCATTGTTGTCGGGGAATATTCGTTTGGTCGTGGAATATTCTTTCTGTCGGGGAATATTCGTACGACGGCGCAGCCATTTATGGGCCCCCATAACAGAATAACTGTTGGGTGAAGAAAACGACAAATTTGAGTTTTTACAAATAACGGCGTAGTTGTTACCGTTAACACTGTTGGAATACCCGGTGGTTAAAATACAGTAATACGCGTTATTGCATAGTAGCACACGGTATTGCACAGTATTTTTGAATTATTGATCCTTACATAAGAAGACACTACTCAATAATTGTTACAGTACTTACTGTTCAATATTTTATTTTATTGATTCAATAATTGCTGCGTTGATATTTTATATTATTGTTGCTCAATAATTGTCACTGCACATCATCTCCATTATCAGATCAATAATTTATATTATTTAGAATAATATTATTAGATAGCATTATTGACAATGTCTAGAAAGTTCTGTCTAAGGAGAGGTTTGGTCATCTAATTGCGCGCCAGTAAGGAGAAATCCTTATCGGAAAGCCTCCTCTTTCCTGGGAACGGCCTGGTTGTCATAAATGTGATTCTGTAATATTATTTGTGAATAATTAATTATTGATCTATGTGATAAGGAAATATTTATTTGATGTGGATTTAAATGAGGGATATATTTTTGTGGTTAAAAATGAAGGAGTTAATGTTGAAGTGTTTTATCTGTGTTTTTATCGGAACGGAGGTATTGAAAATCAAATTAGAGTTTTTGAGATATTTTGCGAGGGTTATAATTTTTAATCCGACCGTTGGATCGTGATAATATTTGGATATGTTATATATATATATATAATTTGAGTATATGTCCACAAATTTTGAACCGTTAAAAATGAACGTATAAGTTGTTATAAAATTTACGAGATGACTGGTTCAGAAATTGTTGAATTTTCGGAGTTAATCATTTTGGTGGAAAATTCTAGAATTGGTGGGCCCCACTCTTGGTTGATGAAGAAATGTATTGAGATTTTTATTCAAATGTGGTGGGTGGGAATAGTAGCAGGTAAAGCCATCAGGTTACAGGTTAAGTCTGCTTCGGCGTGCTAACATTTTCCTATAAATAGAGGGCTAAGTTAGAATTGAAAATCACACCAGAAACATAACCTTTCTCTCTCTATATTATGAAGCATATTTTGTGAGTATTTAGATACTTTGAGAGTTGCTATTCAGTACAAGTTTCCTTCGGCTTTGCATTCCAGTCAAAAATACTGCACTTTTGAGGTATGGGATAGTAAGGGATTTTAAGGGTTGTTATATTTTCCAGTTTCGTAATTTTTCTGACCTTCAAAAATTCTGAAAAAATTTGAAATGATATTTTGATGAGTTTTCTTGATTGTGTCCAAAAATGGTGATTTTTTGATGTATAGATTAAGAGTTATAAATTTTATGAGAAAAGACTATTTTAAAAGTAACCGCTTATAACTCCTTGTGGTTAACTCCAAAATTGATGAAATTTTTATTGAGAGTACATGTATATGATAGGAGTATACTCTGTGAATTTCAGAATTTTTAGATAAAAGTACAATTTTTGATAAATATCTAAATATTTGGCTGTTTTGGCCATATAAAAAATAGTAAATGACTTTTAAAAATTCTGAGAAAAATATATGTTCACTATGGTACTATATTATGCTAAATCCCAGAAAAGAAATATTTTTAGAACTGATTTGGTATTTTTCATGAAAATGGTCTAGTTATGAGTAAATGAATTAAATATGTTTTGTAAAGTAAGAAAATTGGAAAATAGGATTTTATGACTTGAGAATCCTATGTGAGGTATATGCAGATTTTTTATGAGGGTTTTGGTTATTAGTAATGAAATCTTATGAGTTTGGCATTTTAGGATGATTAAATGTATTATTTAGTAAAGTGTAAACAATTAAAATAAATTATTTATAAATTTAAGAAATGTTATTCTTTCAATATCATTATACCAAAATATTGGTATGAATTTTATTGTGGAATTTCTACCTTTTTGTGTCGAGTTTACTATTCATGAGTTACTATTCATGAGTTACTATTCACGAGTTACTATTCATGGGTTACTATTCACGAGTTAGTATTCATGACAAAATTGGTTTATTTTTCTGACCAAATTATAGTTGAGTTATGAATATTACTCTTGAGATTAAATCTATATGTTGATTATATTGATTTCATTATCATATATAATATTTTTATAACCCTAATGATGATATTTCTCTTTGACTTGAGTGTAAAGATGGGTAGATTTTTTGTATGATCCTGACTATGGGTTCCCTTTGGCCAGTAGTGCAAAGTTAAATTATTGACTAGTATGATCATGACCAGTGAATTTATAATTGAATATCTTCAGCTTAAGTGCAAAGGTGAAATGATCAACATGGTTATAATTATTGTTTATATAAATGATTATATATTTCTTTGAGATATTAATATATTTGGTCTGTAGTGCAAATATGAACTGTTGATGAATATATTTGGTCGTAGTGCAAATACGAACTGTTGAGGAATATCTTTGGCCTGCAGTGCAAAGATGAAATATTGATGAATATCTTTGGCCTGTAATGCAAAGATGAATTGTTGATGAATATCTTTGGCACGTAGTGCAAAGATGACATGTTGTTGAATATCTTTGGCCAGTAGTGCAAAGATGAACAGATGTTGAGATAAACATGACCAACTGGTGATACAAATAAATATCTTTGGCCGTAGTGCAAAGATGAAGTTATTAGTATGATTATGAACAGAAAATGTGATTTGGTGTAACCATGATCTTTGATGTTTCAGGTGATGAAAATTATCTTCGTCATAGATGAGAAGAGGAATTTAGAACTACAGTTATGATTATGAGTTATTCATATGATTGTAGACCATAATTGTTGATTGATGTTACAGGGATAAAATATTGTTGGTGAATTTTTAACATGGAGAAGATAATAGACTCTATAGTCTATTTGACTCTTCTAATGGATTGCTCGTTCCGCTGCAACTATGGTTGAAATTTTTATCGTTTACCATATGTTCTAAATCTCTGATTTATTATTGATGGAGGCTATTGATAATTTAATTATCTTTAGTCATGATATTCTTTACTGAGCTAGTTGTGCTCACCCTTTTGCTTCACATTTCCTTTCAGGTAATAAGAGTGTAGCTGGGTCGAGCGAGGGTAACGGGAAAATAGAACGGTGGTCTCTAGCTGTGGATGTTCTCCCGAAGGAGTATAGAAAAGTTCATTTAGTAGTTTTATTTGGTGAATCCAATAGGATAAGGTGTACCCAACGTTGGAAGGGTGGTTTGCCACTATCATACAAGATGTCTAACGACATACAACCTCGTGTCATCATAAGACAGGGGTGTGCTCATCCACTTGCTGAGTATATATACAAGCACTACCTATATAATCTTGGTGTTTGTTTGAAGTATAATTCTGAATTAGAGACAGTAGAGATAATGATATGTCAAGAGAAGACTCACCATTGGGAAGAATATGATAGTAATCTTCTCATTTTTTTGGGGTCTATTGGGTCAACCAAGGATAATTCTGTGGCCATATGATATCTATCATAACCTAGACGCATGGCCTCCCATGTACGAAGGTTTCCTTGAGCACTTCCCAAAGATTCTAATTTCTAAAACAGTTTTTGACTATACCTTTATGTAAGGTGTCATTGTGAGGTGATGTCCACGGTTGGAACATGAGTCACATTTTGTATATATTTGTATCCAAACTCACAACATATGTGTTGTTGTATTTTGCACGACAATTATTGTAATAAAGTTGTAGTTGTTTTCTGTACCATGTATTTGGCGACTCAGAATAGGTTGGATGGAATGTACCTATTTTGGGGTTGTCACATTTGGTATCAGAGCTTAGGGATATGATCTCTGTCGAAGATCGGGGAATACAACTAGGAGGGGAGAGATGAGTAAATCCTTCGCTAGTGTGTCCTACCTAAGCTTAATTGTTGGTCAGTCATAATATTGGGATATTATGTGATATGTTAATTTGTTTAATTAACCTTTGTTTTATGACAGTATTTGAGAATGGCAGCTGAGAATGCTAACAATGGAGTGAATGAGACTGTGGGGATACCTCTAATCACTAACCGTGATAATGTGATGTCAGACGAAGAAGGAATTAGAGATATCCATGTGGTGAGTGAAGAATTGATAGTTGCACCCGAGATAGTCACAGAGGTAACAGTTGAGACTGAGGAAGAAGAAGTGCCTGAGGAGAGTTTATTAGAGGTATTATATGATCAAAATGTAGAATTTCAAAATCGTATTCATGAGTTAGAAGAGCAGGCAGAAGAACGACAGGCGGTCGTGGAACAAAAGGATACAACAATTCAAGCTTGTGTTACCCGATATGTGATGCTTGAACAGAAGCATTCTTTGGCAAAATATAAGATGATAAAAATGGAATCTGAGCTGAAAAAAGAAAAAACTGAACGACTGAGAATAAGTGATGCATGGGCAAAAGCCGCACGATATGTGGATATTGTGGAAAGAGATGTTCGATCTAAGAAGGCTAAAATAGATGATATGAATTTCTCTTTTTTGAAAGTAATTGGGAGAACCCAACATCGAGTTTTGAATTACCCTGTACATAGCGGTCAACCTGAATCTGATATGAATCGAAGATTGATGATTCAGATCATGAATGAGGAGTACGAAGAGGCAGTTGAGGAAGGAATATGTCCTATAGAAAGGTATATTCCAACGGTAATGATGACGCCAAATGCTGCTCTAGACAAGTCAAAGCCGAGTAGTTCGAGGGATGACGGTTGTCATGACTTCCCAACAAATGAGGAACCCAAATGAAGTTATCATGGAAGATGAGCAATGGAAAAATTATGATGATCTGAGAGATAGAATCTGAAATGGAAGCAAGGTATTCTCAACTCTTTGAAATACCAGGTACGTAAATTTCGAGGACGAAATTTTATAAAGAGGGGAGATTGTAAGACCCCAAATTTTATGAAATAAAAGTATTCAATTTTTCTATTTAGTAAATGGTTAAATTGATAAAAAGTTAAAGTTAAGGGTGATATATAAAAATTTTTTCAAAATACGCAAGTGTTTATAAAATATTCATTGTTGTCGGGGAATATTCGTTTGGTCGTGGAATATTCTTTCTGTCGGGGAATATTCGTACGACGGCGCAGCCATTTATGGGCCCCATAACAGAATAACTGTCGGGTGAAGAAAATGACAAATTTGAGTTTTTACAAATAACGGCGTAGTTATTACCGTTAACACTGTTGGAATACCCGGTGGTTAAAATACAGTAATACGCGTTATTGCATAGTAGCACACGGTATTGCACAGTATTTTTGAATTATTGATCCTTACGTAACAAGACACTACTCAATAATTGTTACAGTAATTACTGTTCAATATTTTATTTTATTGATTCAATAATTGCTGCGTTGATATTTTATATTATTGTTGCTCAATAATTGTCACTGCACATCATCTCCATTATCAGATCAATAATTCATATTATTTAGAATAATATTATTAGATAGCATTATTGACAATGTCTAGAAAGTTCTGTCTAAAGAGAGGTTTGGTCATCTAATTGCGCGCCAGTAAGGAGAAATCCTTATCGGAAAGCCTCCTCTTTCCTGGGAACGGCCTGGTTGTCATAAATGTGATTCTGTAATATTATTTGTGAATAATTAATTATTGATCTATATGATAAGGAAATATTTATTTGATGTGGATATAAATGAGGGATATATTTTTGTGGTTAAAAATGAAGGAGTTAATGTTGAGGTGTTTTATCTGTATTTTTGTCGGAACGGAGGTATTGAAAATCAAATTAGGATTTTTGAGATATTTTACGAGGGTTATAATTTTTAATCCGACCGTTGGATCGTGGTAATAGTTGGATATGTTATATATATATATAAGTTGAGTATATGTCCACAAATTTTGAACCGTTAAAAATGAACGTATAATTTGTTATGAATTTTACGAGATGACTGGTTCAGAAATTGTTGAATTTTCGGAGTTAATCATTTTGGTGGAAAATTCTAGAATTAGTGGGCCCCACTCTTGGTTGGTGAAGAAATGTGCTGAGATTTTTATTCAAATGTGGTGGGTGGGAATAGTAGCAGGTAAAGCCATCAGGTTACAGGTTAAGTCTGTTTCGGCGTGCTAACATTTTCCTATAAATAGAGGGCTAAGTTAGAATTAAAAATCACACCAGAAATATAAGCTTTCTCTCTTTCTCTCTCTATATTATGAAGCATATTTTGTGAGTATTTAGATACTTTGAGAGTTGCTATTCAGTGCAAGTTTCCTTCGACTTTGCATTCCAGTCAGAAATACTGCACTTTTGAGGTAAGGGATAGGATGGGATTTTAAGGGTTGTTACATTTTCCAGTTTCGTAATTTTTTCGACCTTCAAAAATTCTGGAAAAATTTGAAATGATATTTTGATGAGTTTTCTTGATTGTGTCCAAAAATGGTGATTTTTGGATGTATAGATTAAGAGTTATGAATTTTATGAGAAAAGACTATTTTAAAAGTAACCGTTTATAACTCATTGTGGTTAACTCTAAAATTGATGAAATTTTTATTGGGAGTACATGTATATGATAGGAGTATACTCTGTGAATTTTAGAATTTTTAGATAAAAGTACAATTTTTGATAAATGTCTAAATATTTGGCTGTTTTGGCCATATGAAAAATAGTAAATGACTTTTAAAAATTCTGAGAAAAATGTATGTTCACTATGGGACTATATTATGCTAAATCCCATAAAAAAATATTTTTGGAACTGATTTGGTATTTTTCATGAAAATGGTCTAGTTATGAGTAAATGAATTAAATATGTTTTGTAAAGTAAGAAAATTGGAAAATAGGATTTTATGGCTTGAGAATCCTATGTGAGGTATATACAGATTTTTTATGAGGGTTTTGGTTATTAGTAATGAAATCTTATGAGTTTGGCATTTTAGGATGATTAAATGCATTATTTAGTAAAGTGTAAACAATTAAAATAAATTGTTTATAAATTTAAAAAATGTTATTCTTTCAATATCATTATACCAAAATATTGGTATGAATTTTATTGTAGAATTTCTACCTTTTTGTGTCGGGTTTACTATTCATGAGTTACTATTCACGAGTTACTATTCATGAGTTACTATTCATGGGTTACTATTCACGAGTTAGTATTCATGACAAAATTGGTTTCTTTTTCTGACCAAATTATAGTTGAGTTATGAATATTACTCTTGAGATTAAATCTATATGTTGATTATATTGATTTCATTATCATATATAACATTTTTATAACCCTAATGATGATATTTCTCTTTGACTTGAGTGTAAAGATGGGTAGATTTTTTGTATAATCATGACTATGGATTCCCTTTGGCCAGTAGTGCAAAGTTGAATTATTGACTAGTATGATCATGACCATTGAATTTATAATTGAATATCTTCAGCTTAAGTGCAAAGGTGAAATGATCAACATGGTTATAATTATTGTTTATATAAATGATTATATATTTCTTTGAGATATTAATATATTTGGTCTGTAGTGCAAATATGAACTGTTGATGAATATATTTGGTCGCAGTGCAAATACGAACTGTTGATGAATATCTTTGGCCTGTAGTGCAAAGATGAATTGTTGATGAATATCTTTGGCCCATAGTGCAAAGATGACATGTTGTTGAATATCTTTGGCCAGTAGTGCAAAGATGAACAGATGTTGAGATAAACATGACCAACTGGTGATACAAATGAATATCTTTGGCCGTAGTGCAAAGATGAAGTTATTAGTATGATTATGAACAAGAAATATGATTTGGTGTAACCATGATCTTTGATGTTTTAGATGATGAAAATTATCTTCGTCCTGGATGAGAAGAGGAATTTAGAACTACAGTTATGATTATGAGTTATTCATATGATTGTGGACCAAAATTGTTGATTGATGTTACAGGGATAAAACATTGTTGGTGGATTTTTAACATGGAGAAGATAATAGACTCTATAGTCTATTTGACTCTTCTAATGGATTGCTCGTTCCGCTGCAACTATGGTTGAAATTTTTATCGTTTACCATATGTTCTAAATCTCTGATTTATTATTGATGAAGGCTATTGATAATTTAATTATCTTTAGTCATGATATTCTTTACTGAGCTAGTTGTGCTCACCCTTTTGTTTCACAATTCCTTTCAGGTAATAAGAGTTTAGCTGGGTCGAGCGAGGGTAACGGGAAAACAGAACGGTGGTCTCTAGCTGTGGATGTTCTCCCGAAGCAGTATAGAAAAGTTCATTTAGTAGTTTTATTTGGTGAATCCAATAGGGTAAGGTGTACCCAACGTTGGAAGGGTGGTTTGCCACTATCATACAAGATGTTTAACGACATATAACCTCGTGTCATCATAAGACAGGGATGTGCTCATCCACTTGCTGAGTATATATACGAGCACTACCTATATAATCTTGGTGTTTGTTTGAAGTATAATTCTCAATTAGAGACAGTAGAGATAATGATATGTCAAGAGAAGACTCACCATTGGGAAGAATATGATAGTAATCTTCTCGTTTTTTTTGGGGTCTATTGGGTCAACCAAGGATAATTCTGTGGCCATATGATATCTATCATAACCTAGACGCATGGCCTCCCATGTACGAAGGTTTCCTTGAGCACTTCCCAAAGATTCTAATTTCTAAAACAGTTTTTGACTATACCTTTATGTAAGGTGTCATTGTGAGGTGATGTCCACGGTTGGAACATGAGTCACATTTTGTATATATTTGTATCCAAACTCACAACATATGTGTTGTTGTATTTTGCACGACAATTGTTGTAATAAAGTTGTAGTTGTTTTCTGTACCATGTATTTGGCGACTCAGAATAGGTTGGATGGAATGGACCTATTTTGGGGTCGTTACAAATCCCTCCGAGCCAGATGGTATTGTCAGAACAGGTGTTGAAATGAGTCTCTTCTTGAGTTCTTGAAAACTCTTCTCACATTCTTCGCTCCAACCGAACTTTGTATCTTTCCGAGTCAGCTGAGTTAATGGAGTAGCGATTCGAGAAAATCCTTCCACGAATCTCCGATAATAACCAGCTAAACCGAGAAAGCTACGTACTTCGGTCACTGATTTAGGTTGCTCCCAGCTTTGAATTGCTTCAATCTTTGTCGGGTCAACAGATATTCCATGACTTGATACTACGTGCCCAAGGAATGCTACTTCCTCAAGCCAGAACTCGCATTTCTTCAACTTGGTATAAAGCTTGTATTCACGAAGCTTTTGGAGTGTCAGCCTCAAGTGTTGCTCATGATCTTCACGGCTTTTGGAATAAATAAGGATGTCATCAATAAAGACGACCACAAAGTGATCCAAATATTTCTTGAATACTCGGTTCATCATATCCATGAAAGCAGCAGGAGCATTAGTCAATCTAAAAGACATGACTAAGAATTCATAATGCCCGTACCGAGTTCTGAAGGCAGTCTTTGGAATATCCTCAGTTCTAACCTTCAGCTGATGATATCCAGAACGAAGATCGATTTTTAAAAAGAATTGTGCTCATTGCAACTGGTCAAATAGGTCATCAATACGTGGCAATGGGTAC
Source organism: Panax notoginseng (assembly GCA_016801055.1). Lineage (NCBI taxonomy): Eukaryota > Viridiplantae > Streptophyta > Magnoliopsida > Apiales > Araliaceae > Panax > Panax notoginseng. The sequence goes on from CM029015.1 coordinate 18,909,963, forward strand.
CTATTTTTGATGGTGACATGATTCAACTCCCGATAATCAATACAAAGTCGCATACTCCCATCTTTCTTCTTCACGAATAGAACAGGAGCACCCCAAGGAGAAGTACTAGGACGAATAAAGCCAATGTCTAACAATTCCTGCAGTTGGGTCGTTAACTCCTGAAGTTCAATATGAGCCATTCGATATGGGGCTTTGGAAATGGGTTTTGTACCGGGTTCAAGGTCGATACAAAATTCAATTTCACGCTCTGGGGGTAGGCCAGGAAGTTCTTCAGGGAATACGTCAGGAAATTCATTAACAATAGAAATATCATTCAAAACTGAAGTATTTTTGTTTAGATCCAAGGCATGGAAGAATAGAGAACATACTACTATTTATTTATGCAAAATACACTACTATAATAATATTACTATAATAATAATATAATAATAATAATACTATAATAATATTAATATTAGATATTATTAAACTATTATTATTATAATAGTAGTATTAATAGTAATAATATTAATATTATTATAGTATTATTATTGTAGTGGTATGTTTTGCATAAATAGATTGTAGTATGTTATGTATTCTTTCATGCCTAGGTATTTTATTTTGTTTCCTTGCCGCTACAAGTAAGGCTGTAAACTAGCCAACACAGTTCAAGCTCGATTCGGGCTCGACTCGAAAAAATACGAGCGAGACTCGAATTCGTTAATAATATGATTCAAATTTGAACATTAAAAATAGTTCGAATAAAAATATGAGTAGAATCTGAGCAAGGTTATACTCTACTCGTTTAAGATTCAAACTACTCGAATTCTTGATTGTGATTCGATACATACTCGGTTAATATATATTCGATTAGATATTCGATACATTCTCTTATAATATATACAAATTTAAAACAAATTAGGATAATTAGTTATTATTTTGTTTTGTTTTTAATTTTAATTGTGATTTTATATTTGTATAGTGTAATAATAAATATATTTTCTCATTTTTAAGTAAAATAACAAATTCAATTTATAATTATATTTATTATAAAATTAGTTATTATGTGGAGACTCGAATTCGAGCTTGAATTTGAAGCTCGCGAGTAGTTTGAATAAATATTTGAATCTAGTCGGATCGAATTCGAGTAATAAATATTCGAGTCGAGTCGAATCTGAGTAGGAATTTTCAAATATAATTCGAATTCGAGTCAAATTAGAGTACAAATTTATTATTTCGAGTCGAATTCGAGTAGATCTCTGTTCGCTCCGGTTCGACTCGTTTACACCCTTAGCTACAAGTGTCAATAGTCCCTTTCATGCCTTGGTTTATTTATGCAAGGGTTTTTTGGTAATTATTCGTGCAGTTAGAAGGCATGTTATTGTCGTTATAAGATGTAGTGGTTAGGGAAAAATTGTATTTAATATGGGTCATTTAATATCGTGATCAAATGTTAAGATCATGGTTGATGAGAACCATATATATATATATATATATATATATATATATATATATATATATATATATATATATATATATAGCTCTGTAGTACACAGTCGACTATGACGATGATTTTTTAGGCTATAGCGAAACCGTCGCCATAGCTATTCTGGGATACGGTGACGAATGAACCGTCGCCATAGTCTAAAAAACTCGTCACCATATCCCAACTGTGTAATACACAGCTGTATATATACATATAACCATATATATATATATATATATATATATATATATATATATATATATATATATATATAAACTCGGTTTTCCTATTAATCCTAAGTTGCAAGTATATTTCTAAATATACTTTACATAACAATTGAGAATATGGATCGAGTTTTTTTTTTTGGGGTATAGATTGGTCAATCTTGTCCATCCTAATGGAATACGAATTTATTTAGGGCCTATTGGGGGTAACTTATTTTAAAATGGTTGATAAATTAAAATTTAAAATGATTTATAAATTATATTAAGTGGTAACTTATAAAAAAAAGTGTTTGACACCTTTTTAATTTATAAGTTAGAAATAAAGTTAAAATAAGATGTGAGGGTGTTTGACTAAAATAATTTATAAGTTAAAATAAGATGTAAACACTATTAAAATAACGAGAAAATAATCTTTACATTTTGTCAAACTTACATATTTTAAAATGACTTATGAGTCATTTTTTAATACATTAGAATTTGTTGCTTATCAAAAATAATTTATAAGTCAAAAAAATATAATTAGGCTCTTAAACATGTAATTAAGCATTTTATTAAAATGTTTATTCTCTTCCTTTTTAAGTAATCAAATACAAGAATGAACATTTTATTAAAACTGCTCATTCCACTCCCCTCAAAACCAAACAGCCCATAATAGTTCAAGTTGAACTAATGCGAAATCAACTTGAACTATTATGGGCTGTTTGGTTTTGTGTGATTGTGGTTTTACTTAAGTTTTATAATGGGAAATGATATATATTACAAATATTTATGTATTGGTAATTATATAGATACGTAATAATAATAATTTTTTTTTGAAGAAATATGTAATAAATGATTTTTTCTTATAATTATATTTAAAATTATGTATTAATATGTTTCACAATCGTAAGGGCTCGTTTGACGAAATTGGTGGTGGGTTGAGATAAAATATTTAAAAGTTCTTTTGACAAAAGTACTTTTATAAAAAAAATTAAAATAGTGTTTGGCTACATGATTTTAAAAAGGCTTAAATATGAATTAGTATCCTAAACTATATGTCATATTTCACTTCGGTGATCCGCCTTTCAATTTTGTTAATTAGATGATTAAACTATCAATTTTTTCCAATTGCAACAAATTGAATATGTCACGTCAGAAATTGCTGACGTGACTAATTCTGTGGGGTCTTACGAAGCTGATGTGGCAAAAAAACTATTTTTTAATCATTAAATAAATATGTTTAAATAAGGGACAAAATGGTCAAAACCTAATTTAACATTTCTAATTAAAATAAAATCAGTACAAATCCAAGAAGGAGAAAAGTCGAGCTTGCTGCCACCGCCTTCACGCCTCGCAGCCACCTCCACCACAAACACCACTACCGCCACCGCCTTCATCAATCTGTATTTTGATTCCTCTCTCACACACACAAGTTCCCAACATCATTTTCTCTATGCTGATCGCAGCTTCAAATCACTGTAAGTTTAGAACAAATCCCTAATCGGAAACTTCCCTCATTTGTCTGTATCGAACCTTACGATCTAAATTTATACATATAATTTATATATCTATATTTTTTTGGCGAGTTATGGCTACTTCAAAGCCCCAAAGATCTCTTGCGAAAATCGAGGATATAATTATCAGGAAAATTTTCCTTGTGTTGCTTGTCGATTCGATGGAAAACGATTCTCAAATCGTCTACTTACAAATGACGGCAGCTGAAATTCTCAGCGAGGGCAAAGACTTGAGGTTATCTCGAGACCTAATGGAGAGAGTTCTCATTGATCGACTTTCTGGTAAGTGTATGAGGATTTTGAAGCAGTTGTATGAGGATTTGAGGGGAAGTGTTCTTAATGTTTCTGCCCTTGGAAACTTTTAGCCGCCATTGAGGGCTTTGTTGTATCTGGTTAGTATTCCTGCAGGGGCCAAGTCCTTAGTGAGCCACAATTGGTGGATTCCTAAGTGTGCCTATTTGAATGGACGTGTAATTGAAATGACCAGCATTTTGGGGCCATTTTTTCATGTCAGTGCGTTGCCTTATCAAACCATTTTCAAGAGTCAGCCTGATGTTGGGTGTATGTGAGAGAGGAGTCAAAATACAGATTTTCCGGCGGATGAAAATGAAACCCTAGAAAGCTCCTTGGAAAGCTAGAAAGTGCGGCAGATGAAAGTAAAACCCTAGAAAGCTTATTGGATTTGTACTGATTTTATTTTATTTAAAAATGTTAAATTAGGTTTTGACCATTTTGCCCCTTATTTAAACAGATTTATTTATTTAATGATTAAAAAATAGTTTTTTTGCCACATCAGCTTCTTAAGACTCCACAGAATTAGACACATCAGCAATTCATGACGTGGCATATTCAATTTGTTGCAATTAAAAAAAATTGATAGTTTAATTATCTAATTAACAAAATTGAAAGGTGAATTATCGAAATGGAATATAGCCTACAGTTTAGGGTACTAATTCATATTTAAGCTTTTTAAAAATATTAACGACAATTATTTGATATGAGAATTTACTTCCTTTTAACAATATAAGGAAAAATACAGATTTTCTGTATAAACTAAAAGTGATGTTGGATCCAAAACTCTACTATTTAAAAGTATTTTTGACGAGTTACCAAACACCAATTAATTTAAAAGTGTTTTTAGTCCATCCAAAAAACTCTCCCAAACAGACTATAAATTGAGACAAATTTTTTACAATAAATAACAAAAATATTTTAAATTGGTATGATTCGTAAAAATTTAGAATGAAATAAATTTTGTGATTAATAAATTTTGTTATATATTATAGGATTATATGTATATGCACAGCTGTGTATTACACAGTATTACACAGTCCAGCTATGACGACGGTTGAACCGTCGCCGTAGCTCAAAATAGCTATTGCAACGGGTAAAACCATCGCCATAGTCCAAAATAACTATGGCGATGAGTGAAACCATCGCCATAACCCAATAAACCATCGTCATAGCCGACTGTGTACTACACAGCTGTGTACATACATTTTTTCCTATATTATATAATTATGATAATTATATCAACTCAAATTAAACAAATTCACATCCGTCGTCTGACCTCAAAAGTCAAATTATATGTCTAATTTTAGAACGGAGTGGAGCGAGTATTTTGTTTATTATCATTTTTTTATGAAAAATGATCAAAGTCATCAATTTGAAACTTCTAATTATTTGTCAATCTAATAATTAGGGTTGACTAAATATATTACTAATTTATCACTATTTATGAATTTTTTATTCATTAAAACACATTTATTTAACAATAATAATACATTGAGTTTTAAAATACATACAAATGCATCCATCAAAGAAATTTAGTATCATTAGTGTTAAGGTGACGGTAGTCTTAAACTAATTGAGGTTATCTATATCTCTATCCCTCTAAATGCACTTTACCAGTTTATGATTTGGTCTCTAATCTTTTTTTCTTTTTTCTTTTTTGAAGAATTAAGGATAAGCGTTTTTAATAGATTACAATCATTAATTTGTGGGTATATCTAAGATATAGGGAGTAAAAAATAAATAGAAATGATCACATAAAAATTGTCGCTATAGATCCTACAGCAAAACCGTCGCTATACATCAATGTATAGCAACACTTTCCATGTGAAAATATCAATTTCCAAAATAAATTTCCACATCAATTTCACATCATGTATTATCTCTACCAGAAATCAAGCATGTCATCAAAATTTTAAACAAAAAAAGTTCAAACTAATGATGTGAAAAGACCATCCTATCCCTTCATGTAGAAATCATCATCCCGTTTAACTGAATTTTTGCCCAGTGGCTTCAAACATAAACGCCAGATGCGAGGAGCAAGAACAAAGATCCGAAACCCTGCATCAAGGTAAAATCAGCGGTAAGCATCAGCGAGAGTATTTAATTGTATGACTAAATAGACTATGAAGAACTGTTGACGTACCAAGAAGACGGATGCAACTGCCCCTGTTGTAAGCTCCTTAGCTAAACTGCGGTTTCTCCTAGAAGAGGTTGCTTCATATCTATAACAGAGATATACTGCTGTTAATAAGGATGACTTATAACGGTAAAGGAGATCTTAACGTTCAAGCAGAACTGCCTGAAAAATTTAGGCTTTGAAATGTATGCTACTACCATTATCAAAAAGAAAAAATATGTACCACGGCCTGTAAACAACCACTACAATGACAGATAACATAGAATGTGATTAATTAATATTTTTGTCCAAAAACTAACTTCCTAACAAAGTCTTAGAAGTTATACTACTAGAATGGCGGTAGACATCAAACAATTGCTTAAAATAGTAATAACATTTTGTTGAATGCTTAGCCTAGTCCACAGGGCTAATTTATAAAAAGAATGCAATAATAACAAAATTTTGAAAGGGAAAATGCCAAATTTTACATTAAAAAAAAAAAATCCATGGCAAAGCAACTTGAGCAGCGGGCTAGTAAAAGCACTCGTATATAAAGATCAAACTTGAATCACACTACCCACAGTTATCATTTTATACTCGAATAGAATATTTTATACTCGAATAGAATATTTTAATCCATAAAACAATATGGATTAAGAAAGGTCATCAACCAAATGTTTCAACTTTTCCCTTGTCCATTTATGTTAATTTTCAGTAACTATTCTTTCGCAATTGAGAATTTATAATGTATTATGAAGTTGGTTGTATCCATGTGGTTCACATTAATCCCAGTTTCAAAGAGTGAGCACAAGCAAGGTATATCTTATGGTCAATTATATGGTCCCATATCCACCGCCGCCTGAACAAATTCATTGCCTCAATTCTGGAAGGCATTTTAAAATTAGACCATAATATAGCGCTCCTGCTCCATGCCATACGTACCTTAGTCTGGATAACTGTAAGTAGATATCTAGATTTATATTATTACAATACGATTATTAATTATCTTGCTCATGTTCATCAAATGCCTTTGTCAAATAAGCTTATATCTCTCTCCCAAGATGGTTTTACTGATATGCAGTAACACTGCCCAAGTGAAAGTAGAATTTTATTGATGATACAGTAATGTGGCTTACGATTTACAAGAAATGTATACAAGTCAAGCAGGAGTGTATTAAACAGGAGCAATACCAAAATTCTAATGGATTGCTGGACGAAATTTTAGGTACGCGTAGCACAAAAATATTCTTAAAAGCATACATGAAATCTATGACACCCGTATAATGTTGGAAGATTATATTCTTACATATCGGAAAACAAAACTATCGGGCTATAACACATGAAACACATAATTCATTTAGTACGATACATGGATGTGGGCTAATAAGTTTAGAGGCAGCACCTGGGTTACACCACTGTTATATTGGGGTTCAGCTAGGGGTAGAAAATACAACTGACACGTAAGAACATGTGAGATTTCAGCCTTTAGCCAACAATATAACATAAAATGAGGTGGTAACTACTACATTGGTCAATTAAAATGACATAACCAACAACTCATTTTCCAATATTTTCCTTAGAAAGACAGCTAGCAACATCTTTTAGAAAACTTTGAAGCTACCTCGAAGTACGAGCCATAATTTAGCAACTACAATGGGTGCTAAACCATTTGGCCTACATTCAAATGTATGCTTACTTCTCAAAACAGATGCAATTAAAAGTATTGAAATATAACGGCATTCAAAGATGATGACCAGACATAGAAAGGGAGCTGGGACCTCAAATTCCACAAATTGTGAGCAGGTGGTTGAATGGAATCCTAGATGCCTGTTTAGTTGGTACTTTAAAATCTGTTTTCAATTTAATTTGTCAACAAAATTTAGATACCTCTTCAGCTTTTGCCTTTTAGGAATAGTTTGGAGAACAACTCCACTTCCAGAAACACCCAGAACGTATTTTATAGACCATGTTCTATAAAATAAAAGAATAGAATAGAAATAATAGGTCTTGAATGGCCATAAGATCTCAACTGCATAGTACCTGAAACTATTGCGCCTAAAGGAACAATTTTTTCTTATATATGGCTACTTTTTATTAAAATTGGTAACCGAAAAATACCCTTTCAATACAAAAAAAAAAGCTATTTAATTTCCTCGACAATTGTGTATAATTTAAATCCCAAGTAATTTTTTCTAAGCAAATTGACGATTTCACAATCAACATTCATATACAAATCAATACACAGATCCAACTGAACAGCAATGCACAAGAAGATCACAGGTAAAACATATTTAAATCACTAAATATAAATGTAACATCATCCAAAACAAAAAGGACACCGAATTGAACATTTTCAGAGTTGTTTACTTACTGAAACGTACAATGAAAAAGTTTTGGGTCAGGGATCAGATCACTTACATGAAGAAGGAAGCGGTAACAATAAGACCAATCGCGAGCATGAAAACAGCTAAGCTCGGGTACCAAGCGTCTGGCACGGGGCTGGAGATTGGTTTCGCAGACTGAGCCTTCAAAAAATACATCGAAATCATAAACATCAGTGAATCAGCAACAAACAAAAACGAAATAGAATTTTGAATCATAAAACAAATTATTGAGGAGCAACGAATAAGATTGATCCAGATAAACCCTAAAAATTTCATACCATTTTCTGATGGAGAGAGAAACAGACTGGTAGATAGATTGATAGATCTTCGTTTCACCGTAGTCTGAAAGACTCTACTCTTCAAAAGTCGTGGTTAAAGTATTCAGTGCTCCGCCACTACATGAAGGTTGGTGGACTCTCTAGCATAGAGGTCTTTTTCCACCGTAGAATAATATGCCATATTCCACAATTTTTAAAAAGAGAGCACATATTTAATTATATCATATTTCAGATTTAAATTACAAATATTCTGTTTTTCACCTCAAAAATTATTTTGCGGAGGATCTACCGTTGGCAAATTAATAGCTTTTGCATTTTAACTAGTATTTCTAGGAAAATTAATATTTTAATATAAAGGAATTTTCTTAATTTTCAACATTATACGTTAATATCATTTCAAATAAAAAGAATTAAAAAAATAAATAAATTTTATTACATATATGTAACACCTCAGTTGTGACGCCCTCAAAATTTGGTATACATCACCCATCTTGGGTCGCCAGATACATGGTACAAAATTCAAATAAAACTTAATTATACAACTGTCGTGTACAATACGACAAAATATAACTGTGAGTTTGAATACAATCATTGTCTACTAGAAATTATACAAACTCAAAAGGAGACATCATTACAATTATTGTCACACTATTTAACACAATAGTGAGGACTAATAATACTATCATCTGGTCCATCACTCCGTTCCCCGACTCGTCCCAGCTATATTCTCATTTCCTGAAGAGAACAGTGAAAGAAAGGGTGAGCTCAACTAGCCCAGTAATAAATATTATGACTAAGATAATGTAAAATAAATTATCATTAGCCTTCAATAGTGTTACACTGATAAAATATAATAAACATCAAGTTTAACTGCAGCGGAACAAACAATCCATTAGAAGAGTCAAGTAGAGAATAAAATCTACTATCTTCTATGATTTAAAAGGTTTTTCAGCACTGTTATCGCTGGGACTCAGCTTAATAAAATAATTCATATCATCGAATCACCCCTGCACTACGGCCAAGGATATTCTTTAGTATCACGACCACAATTATCCATGCACTACGGGCCAATAATATTTGTGTATTCATTAATGGTCATGATCATGCCAGTTGTCCATCAATGCACTACGGGCCAATGAGGACTTTTACCACATCATTTGTAACATTACGGTCATGATTATACCGAATAATCCCTGGTCATAATCATACCAAGTCCATCTATACACTACAGGCCACAGATGACTTTCAACGTTTTATAAACATGAGGATAATGACAATGCTATAAGAATTCAATAAAACAAGTCCAATAATTAATTTATCCAAGAATTTACAACGTCCAAATTGTCAATATGATACTGCTTTGTGGAGTAAAATTCAAGAATTCTTAGAAGAATATTTCCATGAAAAGATACTAGATGAAGCGCAAATATCAAAGATATTCCACTAATTTCATGGAGTATAAAAGTCAAAGTTTTAACCAACTGAGTATAATAAAGAATGGAATAACAAAAGAAATCACCATGCATGCGATAGACCGCACAGACAGGTTATTCCAACAGAATAGTAAATAATGGAACCAGGTCCGGCGTAAAACGCACAGACAGGATATTCCAACAGAATAATAATAAAGACGGAATCAGGTCCGGTGTAAAACACACAGACAGGATGTTCCAACAGAATAATAATAAAGACGGAACCAGGTCCGGTGTAAAACACACAGACAGGATGTTCCAACAGAATAATAGAAGAATGTCACCAAGTATAGGGTAGACCGCGTATACAGGTTATTCCAACAGAATAATAAATAATGGAATAACAGAAGTTCTCTTCATGAATACAAAAGAAATAATACCCCTTACCGTTTTAAAGAAGAACTGAAATAAAGAAGTAGTTAAGTAGCAGAATACTTTTCTTTTTTCTCTCTATAGTTTCTCTCTCTAGAGTTCAGTGAATTCGTAAGAAAATAATGAAGGAATGAGCTTCTATTTATAGGAAAATAGAATGCATAGTAACTAATCCATGAACGGTCCAGATTGATTTACTTTAATCTGACGGTCCATATTTAAAGAAAAATCTTTTAAATAAAATATAATATATTCTATTTATAGAATAACTTTAATAAAGTATTCTGTTTTATATAAAAAGATGTTTCTGTTTTATTACGTTAATAATACGAATAAAACAAAACTTCATTATCGCTAAATAATTCATATTATTAATTGACAATAATTGAATCAAACTGAGTAACTTCTCACATAAGCATTAATAATCAATACAGTGTGCTACTATGTAACCACACGTATTACTGTACTTTTACTACCGAGTAGTTCAACAGTATCAACGGTAAAACTTCTGCCGTTATTTTTAATAAAATATTTTTATCGTTTTCTCAATCCGACAATAATTCCGTATTGGGGTCCATCAATGATTGTACCGTCGTACGGATATTTCTTGAAAAAAAGAATATTTCCCGACCAAACGAATATTTTATAACAACTTGCTTACTTTGCAAAATTTATAAATATTACCCCCAACTATAGCATTATATCAATTTTACTCCATAATATTCAAAAATAATATTTATAGAAAATTCATCTTTATTCAAAAAGTTGGCGTTTTACAATCTCTCCTTCTTATGAAATTTTGCCCTCGAAATTAGAGTACGTACCTGGTCTGTCGAAGGGGTAAGGATACCTTGATTTCATTTTAGATTCTGACTCCCAAGTCATTTCCTCAACATCGTGGTTTCTCCACAAAACTTTGACTTGAGGTATAACCTTGGTGTGTAGAATATATTCCTTCTTATCCAAGATTTGAATAGGAACCTCTTCATACGTCAAATTGTAAGACCCCAACTTATTAATGAATAAAATTAAATTTTCTCTAAATATTATTGTGAATAATAAGGGGTTAATTTGATATAATACTTTGGTTATGAGTGAAATGTGCAAATTTTGTAAAATAAGCAAGTGGTTATAAAATATTTATTTTGGTCGGTGAATATTCGGTTGGTCGTGGAATGTTCTTGCTGTCGGGGAATATTCGTACGACGACGCAGCCTTGTGTGGGCCCCATAACGGAAAGCGATTGGATGAAGAAAACGACAAGTATAAGTTGTTTATAAATAACGGCGTAGTTGTTACCGTTAATACTGTTGGAATACCCGGTGGTTAAAATACAGTAGCACACGGTATTGCACCAATTATTGATTCTTACATAAGAAGGCACTACTCAATAATTGTTACAGTAGTTATTATTCAATATTTTATTTTATTGATTCAATAATTGCTGCGTTGATATTTTATATTATTGTTGTTTCAATAATTGTTGCTGCACAGTATTTTCATTTATCAGATCAATAATTCATATTATTTGAATAATATTATTAGATAACATTATTGGCAATGTCTAGAAAGTTCTGTCTAAGGAGAGGTTTGGTCATCTAATTGCGCGCCAGTAAGGAGAAATCCTTATTGGAAAGCCCCCTCTTTCCTGGGAACGGCCTGGTTGTCATAAATGTGATTCTGTAATATTATTTGTGAATAATTAATTATTGATTCATATGATAAGGAAATATTTATTTTATGTGGATATAAATGAGGGATATATTTTTGTGGTTAAAAATGAAGGAGTTAATGTTGAGGTTTTTGTCAGTATTTTTGTCGGAATGGAGGTATTTAAAATCAGGGTTTTTGAGATAGTTTGCGGGGGTTATAATTTTTAATCCGACCGTTGGATCGTGGTAATTTTTGGATATGTTATACATATATAAGTTGAGTATATGTCCACAAATTTTGAACCGTTAAAAATGAACGTATGATTTATTACGAATTTTACAAGATGACTGGTTCAGAAATTGTTGAATTTTCGGAGTTTATCATTTTGGTGGAAAATTCTAGAATTGGTGGGCCCCACTTGTGGTTGGTGAAGAAATGTGCTGAATTATATTTCAAATGTGGTGGGTGGGAATAGTAGCAGGTAAAGCCATCATGTTGCAGGTCAAACCTACCAAAATTTTCCTATAAATAGAGGGCTAAGTTAGAATTGAAAATCACACCAGAAACAAGTTTTCTCTCTTTCTCTCTCTAGATTATTGAGTGTATTTTGTGAGTATTTAGATACTTTGAGAGTTTCTATTCATCAGAGCAAGTTTCTTTCAGCCTTATACCGGTATTCCGACCAGAAGTACTGATATTTTGAGGTAAGGGATATTATTTTCTTCTTAAATGATATTATTTTCTTCAATATCATTATGCTGAAATATTGATACGAGTTTTTATCAAATTTGGAACTTTTTGTGTCGGGGTTACTATTCACGTAGACGGTACTATTCACGTATACGACACTATTCACGAATACGGCACTATTCACCGAAAAATAAAATTTTTCCCTTTTTGTCCAAGATGTCTATTATGGTTACTATCTTTGATTGTATCCATGTTTTGATCTTTATTTTTGAATTCTGCTTCACAATTGATTATTATGAAGTATTATTGATCTTGGATAAACTGTTATACGAATCCCTACTATTTGTCCTTCTGTCTCATTGGATTCGTTCTCTTTAAGATATTTTTCATCATCCTCAGTCCTAAATGATGATATTACTGAATATCTTTGGCCTGTAGTGCAAAGATGTATAATTACTTGATGAATATCTTTGGCCTGTAGTGCAAAGATGAACAGGCGTTGAGATGAACATGACCGACTGATGATACAAATGAATATCTTTGGCCTGTAGTGCAAAGATGAATATTTGGTTAAAGATGATTATTAATTGATGTTACAGGGATAAAATATTGATGATGGACTTTTAAATCTTAGAAGATAGTAGAATTCTTTCTCTACTTGACTCTTCTAATGGTTTGTTGTTTCCGCTGCAGTTGTTGATCTAAAACTTGTTGTCGATTATATTTTATCAGATTTTTCCCTGTTGAAGACTAACGATAATTTGTTGTATATTATCTTAGTCATAATATTCTTTACTGGGCTAGTTGAGCTCACCCTTTTCCTTTTTGTTCCATTTTTCTTCTCAGGAGGTGAGAACATAGCAGGATCTAGTCGGGGTATGGAGTGATGGTTCTAGAAAGATGTATTAGCAGTCCTCACTATTTCTGTAAAATAGTGTTTGAATAATTGTAATGAGGATTTATTTGAGTGTGGATATTGTCTAGAAGACAATATTTGTATTTAAACTCACAGTATGTGTTGTCGTATTTTGCACGACAATTGTATTATTGAAGTTGTAGTTTGCTTTCTGTACCATGTATTTGGCGACTCAGAATAGGTGTTGTATACCTATTCTGGGGGCGTCACACAAATCTTTCGCTATTTCGTTCGGTTCTAACTCAATAATGTGGTTCGGGTCTTCCACATATTTACGTAGCATGGATATGTGAAAAACGTTATGAATACTAGACATACTTGGTGGTAAAGCGAGTCTATAGGCCACAGTTCCTACTCGATCAAGGATTAAAAATGGGTCGATGAATCGAGGATTGAGCTTATGTAAGACCCCAACTTATTAATAAATGAAATTAAATTTCCTCTATTTATTATTTTGAAATAGAAAGGGTTGATTTGATTAATGTGGTTAGTTATGGGTAAAATGCGCAAATATTTCAAATAAGCAAGTGGTTATAAAATATTCATTTTTGGTCGGTGAATATTCGTGTGGTCGTGGAATATTCTTTCTGTCGGGGAATATTCGTACGACGGCGCAACTATTTGTGGGCTCCATAACGAAAAACGATTGGATGAAGATAACGACAAAAATTGAGTTTTTATAAATAACGGCGTAGTTGTTACCATTAACACTGTTGAAATACTCGGTGGTTAAAATACAGTAATACGCGTGGTTGCACAGTAGCACACGGATTGCACAGTATTTTAGAATTATTGATTCTTACAAAGGAAGGCACTAATCAATAATTGTTATAGTAGTTACTGTTTAATATTTTATTTTATTGATTTAATAATTGCTGCGTTGATATTTTATATTATTGTTGTTTCAATAATTGTTGCTGCACAATATTTTTCATTATCAGATCAATAATTCATATTATTTAAATAATATTATTAGATAGCATTATTGGCAATGTCTAGAAAGTTCTGTCTAAGGAGAGGTTTGGTCATCTAATTGCGCGCTAGTAAGGAGAAATCCTTATTGGAAAGCCCCCTCTTTCCTAGGAACGGCCTGGTTGTCATAAATGTGATTCTGTAATATTATTTGTGAATAATTAATTATTGATTCATATGATAAGGAAATATTTATTTTATGTGGATATAATTGAGGGATTTATTTTTGTGGTTAAAATAAAGGAGTTAATGTTGAGATATTTTATCTGTATTTTTTGTCGGAACAGAGGTATTGAAAATCAAATTAGGGTTTTTGAGATATTTTGCGAGGGTTATAATTTTTAATCCGACCGTTGGATCATGGTAATATTTAGATATGTTATACATATATAAGTTGAGTATATGTCCACAAATTTTGAACCGTTAAAAATGAACGTATGATTTGTTATGAATATTACGAGAAGACTGGTTCAGAAATTGTTGAATTTTCAGAGTTTATCATTTTGGTAGAAAATTCTAGAATTAGTGGGCCCCATTCTTGGTTGGTGAAGAAATGTGCTGAGATTTTTATTCAAATGTGGTGGGTGAGAATAGTAGCAGGTAAAGCCATCAGGTTGCAGGTTAAGTCTACTTCGGCGTGCTAACAATTTTCTATAAATAGATGACTAAGTTAGAATTGAAAATCATACCAGAATTCATAAATTCTCTCTCTTTCTCTCTCTAGATTATTGAGTGTATTTTGTGAGTATTTAGATACTTTGAGAGTTGCTATTCAGCACAAGTTTCATTCAGCCTCATATCCGATATTCAGTCAGAAGTACGGTTATTTTGAGGTAAAGGATATTATTTTCTTCTTAAATGATATTATTTTCTTCAATATCATTATGCTGAAATATTGATATGAGTTTTTTTTTTATCAAATTTAGAACTTTTTGTATCGAGGTTACTATTCACGTATACGGTACTATTCACGTATACGGCACTATTCACGAATACGGCACTATTCACCGAAAAATAAAATTTTTCCTTTTTGTCCAAGATGTCTATTATGGTTACTATCTTTAATTGTATCCATGTTTTGATCTTTATTTTTAAATTCTGCTTCACAATTGATTATTATGAAGTATTATTGATCTTGGATAAACTGTTATACGAATTCCTACTATTTGTCCTTCTGTCTCAATGTGTTCATTTTTTTAAGATATTTTTTATCATCCTCAGTCCTAAATGATGATATTACTGAATATCTTTGGCCTGCAGTGCAAAGATGTATGATTACCTGACGAATATCTTTGGCCTGTAGTGCAAAGATGAACAGGTGTTGAGATGAACATGACTGACTGGTGATACAAATGAATATCTTTGGCTTGTAGTGCAAAGATGAATATTTGGTTAAAGATGATTATTAATTGATGTTACAGGGATAAAATATTGATGATGGACTTTTAAATATTAGAAGATAATAGAATTCATTCTCTACTTGACTCTTCTAATGGTTTGCTGTTTCCGCTGCAGTTGTTGATCTAAAACTTGTTGTCGATTATATTCTATCAGATTTTTCCCTGTTGAATACTAATGATAATTTGTTGTATATTATCTTAGTCATAATATTCTTTACTGGGCTAGTTGAGCTCGCCCTTTTCTTTTTTGTTCCATTTTTCTTCTTATGAGGTGAGAACATAGCAGGATCTAGTCGGGGTATGGAGTGATGGTTCTAGAAAGATGTTTTAGCAGTCCTCACTATTTTTGTAAAATAGTGTTTGAATAATTGTAATGAGGACTTATTTGAGTGTGGATATTGTCTAGAAGACAATATTTGTATTTAAACTCACAGTATGTGTTGTCGTATTTTACACGATAATTGTATTATTGAAGTTGTAGTTTGCTTTTTGTACCATGTATTTGACGACTCAGAATGGGTGTTGTATACCTATTTTGGAGGCGTCACAGCTTTCCTCTCTTTCCAAATCTCGTAACTCCTTTCCATGGAGCAACACGTAACAACACATGATCTCCTATATCGAATTCCACGTCCTTTCGATGAAGATCAGCATAACTCTTTTGTCAATCTTGTGATGTTTTTATACGTTACCAGATCGTTTGAATCTTTTCCGTAGTCATACGTACCAACTCCGGTCCCAACAACGTTGCTTCACTCACCTTATCCCAGCATACTGGAGAACGATATTTTCTTCCATACAACGCTTCGAATGGAGCCATGCCAATACTTGCTTGATAACTGTTGTTGTAGAAAAACTCCACCAATGGTAAGAACTTGTCCCAACTTCCCTTGAAATCAAGGACACAGAGCCTTAATAGATCTTCAAGAGTTTGAATAGTCCTCTCTGATAGTCCGTCCGTCTGAGGATGATATGCCGAACTAAATCGTAAATTCGTGCCCATAGTTTTTTGTAAACTAACCCAAAATCGTGAAGTGAATCTTGAGTCTCGATCAAAAATTATGGATACTGGCATACCATGCAGTCTTACAATCTCGTTTATGTACATACGAGCAAGACGTTCAAGTGTATAAGTTTCTCGTATCGGTAAGAAATGAGCAGACTTGGTCAATCTATCAACAATGACCCAAATCGCATCTATGCCTTGAGAAACTTTGGGAAGACCGGTAAAGAAATTCATGGTAATGTGCTCCCACTTCCATTCTGAAATTTTAAGTGGTTGCAATGGACCTTTTGGTACTTGATGCTCCGCCTTGACTCGTTGACACGTTAGACACCTTGAGACAAACAGCGCTATCTCTCTCTTCATATTGCTCCACCAAAATGTATGACGAATATCATGATACATTTTGGTACTCCCAGGATGGATTGCAAACGGTGTGTTATGCACCTCCATCATGATTTTATACTTTGAATCAGGGTCGTTAGGAACACAAAGTCTGGAGTTGACTCGAAGTATTCCTTCATCATCGATTCTTGCTTCCGGCATAGCACCTTCTTGCACTTTCTTCCTCATACGCATCAGCTCCAAGTCTGTAGCTTGAACAACTTTAACTTTATCAATTAAAGTCGGTTCTACTCGTATATTCGCCATCATCACATGGGTCCCTGGAGTTTTTAACTCTATCTCCATCCTTTGTAAGTCACACAAAATGGGCTTTTATGTTGTCAATATTACACTCGTACCCGCATATGATCTTCTACTCAATGCGTCAGCTACCACGTTCGCTTTTTCAGGATGGTATGATCATAATCTTTCAACAGTTCAAGCCAACGTCGTTGTCGCATGTTGAGTTCCTTTTGAGTGAAGAAATATTTGAGGCTTTTATGATCCGTAAAGATCTCCACCTTCTCCCCATACAAGTAATGCCTCCAAATTTTAAGTGCGAAGACCACAGCTGCTAACTCTAGGTCATGAGTAGGATAATTCCTCTCATATTCTTTGAGTTGTCGTGAGGCATAGACTATGACTTTCCCATGTTGCATGAAAACACATCCTAACCCTTTGCCTGAAGCATCACTGTAGATGACAAATCCCTCCGAACCAGATGGTATTGTCAGAACAGGTGCTGAAATGAGTCTCCTCTTGAGTTCTTGAAAACTCTTCTCACATTCCTCGCTCCAACTGAACTTTGTATCTTTTCGAGTCAGCTGAGTTAGTGGAGTAGCGATTCGAGAAAACCCTTCTACGAATCTCCGATAATAACCAGCTAAGCCGAGAAAGCTATGTACTTCGGTCACTGATTTAGGTTGTTCCCAACTTTGAATAGCTTCAATCTTTGCTGGGTCAACAGATATTCCATGACTTGATACCACGTGCCCAAGGAATGCTACTTCCTCAAGCCAGAACTCACATTTCTTCAACTTGGCATAAAGCTTATATTCACGAAGCTTTTGGAGTATCAGCCTCAAGTGTTGCTCATGATCTTCACAGCTTTTGGAATAAATAAGGATGTCATCAATAAAGACGACCACAAAGTGATCCAAATATTCCTTGAATACTCGGTTCATCATATCCATGAAAGCAGCAAGAACATTAGTCAATCCAAAGGACATGACTAGGAATTCATAATGCCCGTACCGAGTTCTGAAAGCCGTCTTTGGAATGTCATCGGTTCTAATCTTCAATTGGTGATATCCGAAACGAAGATCAATATTTGAAAAGAATTTGGCTCCTTGCAACTGGTCAAACAGGTCATCAATACGTGGCAACGGGTACCTATTTTTGATGGTGACATGATTCAACTCCCGATAATCAATACAAAGTCGCATACTCCCATCTTTCTTCTTCACGAATAGAACAGGAGCACCCCAAGGAGAAGTACTAGGACGAATAAAGCCAATGTCTAACAATTCCTGCAGTTGGGTCTTTAACTCCTGAAGTTCAATAGGAGCCATTCGATATGGGGCTTTAGAAATGGGTTTTGTACCGGGTTCAAGGTCGATATAAAATTTAATTTCACGCTCTGGGGGTAGGCCAGGAAGTTCTTCAGGGAATACGTCAGGAAATTCATTAACAATAGAAATATTATTCAAAACTGACGTATTTTTGTTTAGATCTGTGACATGAGCTAAGAAAGCTTGACATCCGTTTTTCAATAAACGAATAGCTTTATGGCTTGAGATGACAGTGATTGATTTTAATGGTTTGCTGGCTTGAATTCGCATAACAGATTGGTTGGGAATATGAAAGCTAACAACCTTACGAAAATAATCAATTTTTGCATGATGAGTAGTTAACCAATCAATCCCTAGAATCACGTCAAATACAAGTATTGTCAATAAAATAAGATCAACAGGTAATATGAGGGTATCGATTTGAACCAAACAAGACTTATAAACAGTGGATGTAATGAAGGTTTCTCCCAATGGAGTTTTCACAGATAAGTCAAAGTCTAATTTCTCCGGAGTCAAATTTAATCGTTGAGAGCAAGTAGGAGAAATAAAAGAATGGGTAGAACCGGTATCAAATAAGGTATAGACTTCGCTAGAGTTTATGATAAACTTACCCGTGATGACCTCATTTGGGTTCTTTGCTTTCTAGGAGGTCACTACAAACGTTTTCCCTTGCACTACTGGCTTTGACTTTTCTGGGACGGCCTTTGGTGCCTCCATCCTAGCTGAACTTGTCTTCGGTGAACGACAAAATCGGGCTAGGTGACCTTCTCTTCCACAATTATAACATGCTTTGGACTGATGTGTCCCTCTCCTCCGCATTTGAAGCATATGATAGGTGGTTGTTCTCCTTCCTTAACAATGGGTGCTGGTGCTGACGTCTTTCCATCATTGTTGAATCTCCTCTTCTTGAAATATCCATTCTTATTGTTTTGGCCCTGATTACCACCGAAGTGGTTACCATTTCTGGCCTGTTGATTCCCTCCACGCTTGTTGTCACCGCTTCGATGACTGCTCTCACTGGTATTATCATTTTGCCGGCTGTTCTCCTTTGATTGCGTTGACTCATTATCGCGCTCTACTAACTGAGGCCTATTTACAACATCTGAATACAAACACAGTTTATGAGAAATAAGATGTTGACGTATCTCAGGTTTCAAACCTCACAAAAATATTCGCGTCATTCGCTCTTCATTATCCACCAAGTGGGACGCAAATCGGGACAACTCAGCAAATTTAGCCTCATACTTCGACACGGTAATATTATTTTGCTCCAGCTTGATAAACTCCACCTCCTTCATATGACGAATACTCTTGGGAAAGTACTTGTCGTTGAATAGCTCTTGGAACTTCTCCCAAGATAATTTGAGTGTGTCAGGCTGGGTATGTTTTACAGATTCTCACCAGTAATCTGCCTCTTCACGCAACATGAAGGTGGCGAAGGGAACCTTTTGTTCCTCGGAGCATCCCAAGACATCAAATATCTTGGTAATCTGCTTTATCCATGCTTCCGCCTTAAGTGGTTTCGGCTCTCCTATAAACTCCGGTGGTCCCAGCTCCTTGAACTATTTAGCAGTGATCGTCCGAGAGTTTCTAGTGTTTCCACCTACATTTTGGACAAGAGCGGCTCTCGCCTGATGTTGCATGAATTGCATAAAGCCTCTGAACAGTCCATCATTCATCATTTGGTCAGTGTTGTTATTTGCATGAGGATTGTCACCTTCCTGATGCACATTCTCCTGATTATTGATATATGGAGACTCAACGGTCTCTTGTGCTCCATTGCTATTTTCAACATTCTCGGATGTCATTTTCAGATACTGCCACAAAACAAAGGTTCATTAACATATAACATATTATCTATATACTTTGACCGACTAATTAAATACCAAATAAACTTAGGTAGGTCATACTAGCGAAAGAATTTCCCGTCTCTCCCCTCCTAGTTCTAGTCTCACATCTTAGCCAGGGATCATATCCCTAAGCTCTGATACCAACTGTGACGCCCCCAAAATTTGGTATACATCACCCATCTTGGGTCGCCAGATACATGGTACAGAATTCAAATAAAACTTAATTATACAACTGTCGTGTACAATACGACAAAACATAACTGTGAGTTTGAATACAATTATTGTCTACTAGAGATTATACAAACTCAAAAGGAGTCATCATTACAATTATTGTCACACTATTTAACAGAAATAGTGAAGACTATTAATACTATCATCTGGTCCATCACTCCGTTCCCCGACTAGTTCTAGCTATATTCTCATTTTCTGAAGAGAACAGTGAAAGAAAGGGTGAGCTCAACTAGCCCAGTAAGAAATATTATGACTAAGATAATGTAAAATAAATTATCATTAGCCTTCAACAGTGTTAAACTGATAAAATATAATAAACATCAAGTTTAACTGTAGCGGAACAAGCAATCCATTAGAAGAGTCAAGTAGAGAATAAAATCTACTATCTTCTATGATTTAAAAGGTTTTTCAACACTGTTATCGCTGGGACTCAGCTTAATAAAATAATCCATATCATCGAATCACCCCTGCACTACGGCCAAGGATATTCTTTAGTATCACGAATACAATTATCCATGCACTACGGGCCAATAATATTTGTGTATTCATTAATGGTCATGATCATGTCAGTTGTCCATCAATGCACTACGGGTCAATGAGGACTTTTACCACATCATTTGTAACATTACGGTCATGATTATACCGAATAATCTCTGGTCATAATCATACCAAGTCCATCTATGCACTACATGCCACAGATGACTTTCAACATTTTATAAACATGAGGATGATGACAATGATATAAGAATTCAATAAAACAAGTTCAAGAATTAATTTATCCAAGAATTAACAACGTCCAAATTGTCAATATGATACTGCTTTGTGGAGTAAAATTCAAGAATTCTTAGAAGAATATTTCCATAAAAAGATACTAGATGAAACGTAAATATCAAAGATATTCCACTAATTTCATGGAGTATAGAAGTCAAAGTTTTAACCAACTGAGTATAATAAAGAATGGAATAACAAAAGAAATCACCATGCATGTGATAGATCGCACAGACAGGTTATTCCAACAGAATAATAAATAATGGAACCAGGTCCGGCGTAAAACGCACAGACAGGATATTCCAATAGAATAATAATAAAGACGGAATCAGGTCTGGTGTAAAACACACAGACAGGATGTTCCAACAGAATAATAATAAAGACGGAACTAGGTCCGGTGTGTATTAAAGACAGAACCAGGTCCGGTGTAAAACACACAGACAGGATGTTCCAACAGAATAATAATAAAGACGGAATCAGGTCCGGTGTAAAACACACAGACAGGATGTTCCAACAGAATAATAGAAGAATGTCACCAAGTATAGGGTAAACCGCGTATACAGGTTATTCCAACAGAATAACAAATAATGGAATAACAGAAGTTCTCTTCATGAATACAAAAGAAATAATACCCCTTACCGTTTTAAAGAAGAACTGAAATAAAAAAGTAGTTAAGTAGTAGAATACTTTTCTTCTTTCTCTCTATAGTTTCTCTCTCTAGAGTTCAGTGAATTCGTAAGAAAATAATGAAGGAATGAGCTTCTATTTATAGGAAAATGGAATGCGTAGTAATTAATCCATGAACGGTCCAGATTGATTTACTTTAATCTGACGGTCCATATTTAAAGAAAAATCTTTTAAATAAAATATAATATATTCTATTTATAAAATAACTTTAATAAAGTATTCTGTTTTATATAAAAAGATGTTTTTGCTTTATTACGTTAATAATACGAATAAAACAAAACTTCATTATCGCTAAATAATTCATATTATTAATTGACAATAATTGAATCAAACTGAGTGACTTCTCACATAAGTATTAATAATCAATACCATGTGCTACTATGCAACCACACGTATTACTGTACTTTTACTACCGAGTAGTTCAACAGTATCAACGGTAAAACTTCCGCCGTTATTTTTAATAAAATATTTTTGTCGTTTTCTCAATCCGACAATAATTCCGTTATGGGGTCCACCAATGATTGTACCGTCGTACGGATATTTCCTGACAAAAAGAATATTTTCCGACCAAACGAATATTTTATAACAACTTGCTTACTTTGTAAAATTTATAAATATTACCCCCAACTATAACATTATATCAATTTTACTCCATAATATTCAAAAATAATATTTATAGAAAATTCGTCTTTATTCAAAAAGTTAGGGTTTTACATATGAGAAGATATTAGAAGATATTATTGAGCCAGTGATTTAAGGCTTTATTTGGTTGGATTTGGTTCGATTAGGACTTGAAATTTGACCCGAGTTGTTTATTTGGCTGGATTTAGTTCGATTCAGACTTAAAATTTGACCCGAGTTATTTGAATATATGTGTATGTATATGTATTTGATTATCCGAAAAGATTTTATCATTATTGAATTTTGTTTTCAAAATACCAATTGCGTGAGCATGTGGTGAGCTTAGAAGATATTTATTGAGCCAGTGATTTAAGGTTTTATTTGGTTGGATTTGGTTCGATTAGGACTTGAAATTTGACCCGAGTTGTTTATTTGGTTAAATTTGGTTCGATTCAGACTTGAAATTTGACCCGAATTGTTTATTTGGTTGAATTAGAACTTGAATATACGTGTATGTATATGTATTTGATTATCCGAAAAGATTTTATCATTATTGAATTTTGTTTTCAAAATACCAATTGCGACGATCTGGAAAAAGGAGGAATATAAATGTAGGAAATTGATATTTTCACCTTATTTTTTGATATTTTCACACATAAAACCCGTATATTAGCTTATGTGTCAAATTTTTATAGGCTAATGTGAGGACATACAGTTTCCAAAATGTATAATGTTGTCTAAGGAGCAAAACTGTCAAGTTTTTATAAACTAGGATTAATTTGGATTGGAGTGGAGAGGTTAAAATTATAGTACAAATGACAAATATTAGGAGAAACTTCATACTATACAACAGCCTCACCACTGTAACCTGTACATTTTCTGATCAGAAAAGAATGAGATGTATTCTCCTTTACAGAATACAAAAACAAAATGTTTCCGTACATTCAGCAACAATGCTTTGCTTTTCTTTACTCCACATGATCATTTCAATTTCAGTCTTCTATCTGAAAGAGAGTACATCATCTTACTTACAGATCATGCATAAGACTACACTATCTTCTCATATTCGTTGCAGTTTTATTGATGTTAAGTCTGTAATGGACTCTGTACATGGCCAAGAAATTGTGAATCATACCGTTCAAGTATCCACAGCATTGTTTATTTCCCAGTTCTGATCCTTGCCAAAAATATTCCAAAAGGGTTGTAGGAGAAAATGGTAAGAAAATAAGAAATCCAAACTCTTAATGTGATCCGGGCCATGACCTGAACATTACGCCATGCTCACTTAAGCTGTCTCCTGACAATCTCCTCATCCTCTGCCAGAGTGGGAGGACCCTTGCGCTTCTCAAAGGACCAGAACTCGAGTGCCTCCTAAACGACCCAGAATCAGTCCTTCCAAGTCTAGCAGATGCACTGAATAGTTCAGACACAGGAAGCCCCCTCTCTATATCGAGTGCAGATACATAATCAGAAAGCGGAGATTGCATTTGTAAGGGATCTGGCAGATGGCCTGAATTGGTACTGAGCCTAGTATCAAAATCAACGGATAGATCCTCTTGGCTACAACTTCTGGATCCCAAGTCTCTTGTCGCGTCACACTCATTGCATACTAGTTTCAAGGCCTGGACAACCTCGCCCATAAAAGGTCGGTGTGAAACCTCTGGCTGAACACACATTGAAGCAATCGCTGCTACTTTAGCGATACTATCAAAAGGGAAATCCGGCCCCAAAGATTGGTCTGTCATTAGTTCTAAACCTTCTTTACTTGTGAGGAGTGGACGCGACCAAGTAACTAGGTTCTCTTGACCAGGTGGCTGAGACATGTCTACTGGTTTTCTTCCTGTTAAAAGCTCAAGTAGGACTACTCCATAACTGTAAACATCACTCTTTACAAGAAGATGTCCAGTCATAGCATATTCTGGAGCCACATAGCTAGTTTTAAACATGAAATGGTTTAAAAATTAGAATATTGGCATGTTGAAGATATGAAGAGAAGGAAAAAAACAGAAGGCACACATAGCCAGAGTCGCGATACATAGAACTGGGAAATAGATAAAAACGAATTATAAGATTAGCATCATGATATAGTAAATACCTTCAATTACTATATTTAATCATACCAGTGCAATTCCTTTGTAATCCTGGCTGCTATACTAAAGTTACATTCGATAAAGAGCAAGGTCTAGCGTTCAAGGCTTTGTACAAACACCATCCACAAAATAATTTAGTCTTAGATTAATTTGATTGGCCTGGGATGTAGGTTGGTGAAATGTCCTTGTTACTAACCGAAAGGTTTTGAGCCCACATATCATAATTGATGCCCAACAAGAAAATTAGTTAGCTATCATCATAAAAGATGGTGCAAGTATCAGATAATTTCATATGTTTATTTCTCATTTTACTTTCTTAGACCATTGTAATTGTCAAGCTTTTCAAAATTCTACTTTAATGCTAATCCACCTTTACTGTCATCACTTGTAGCAACATGATAATTAATTTAAAAACTGTAGCTTAAAACATGAGGCCTCTTTTAGAGGGTATCTAGTTTCTTCAATTATGACCAAGGTCAAAATGTAAGGACTTAAGGCTGATTCTCTTTTTACTAATAATGATTGGGAATATGGGTATTCATGTCCGTGCCTAATAGAGGCCTGCTTTAAAGACTGTTGGGCTGGGTATGTGTCACCTAAGCTGATTACAGATTTGAAGTTGAACCTTGGCTGAGGTTTAAAGAGATAGAGTGGGATTACGAACATTGCCTGCCAAAAAAAAGGATGATTAGAAAAATTACACGCTGAAAATGGAGAAAAGATCATACCCAAAAGTTCCCATGACACGAGTTGATATGTGTCTGTTTTCCTCATCCAATGCAGTTCGAGCCAAACCAAAATCAGACACTTTTGGTGTAAAATCATGTTCTAATAAGATGTTGCTAGACTTAAAGTCCCTGTGTATGACACGTGGGCTTGAATCTTCATGCAGATAGGCTAGACCACGAGCTGCACCAAGGGCTATCTTCAAACGGGCACCCCAATCAAGTGGAGTATCTTCATTGTCGACTCCTAAGAACAATCAAAACATAAAGCAGCATTCTGCAATATAAATTAAAAGTGAAATTGTAATACACCAAATAATAAACAATACCATGTAAATGAGATTCCACACTCCCGTTTGGAATTAGTTCATATACTAAGCAGCGTGCACGCTCCTCTGTACATATGCCAATCAACCTGACCAAGTTTCTGTGATGAAGGCGGCTAAGCATCTCGACTTCAGCCAAGAATTCACGACCACCCTGTTGATCGTCTCTTTTAAGCACCTTGACAGCGACTTTTGTCCCATCTTCAAGCACACCGCTATACACAAGACCAAAGCCACCTTCACCGAGTATTCTTGAAGCATCAAAGTTATCAGTTGCCCTTTCAATGTCACTTGAGTTATAAGTCTTTGCAGTTCCAGTATAAGGTGCAATGCTAGAATTATATGATAGTGAAACGGAACTGGGCCCACTACCAATCACTGAAGCAGTAATCCCTGCAACATGTATATATTACATTATAGTGGTAAATTTTAGATTCTGAATAGACTCAAGGGTCGGAATTGAAAAAGGATAGAATAAATAATTGTACTTCAGTGAGATGAAAATTCTCCTGCACCCTTTTGAACCTTAGAATACTTCCACACCTTATAGTTATACATAAAAGATTCAAATATGGATTTAATAACACTAGGAAGTTTTCTCTGCTCTCAAGAGTCAAGTTCATATGCCATGTTGTGTGGCAACATGTCAAGCAATAAACTGGTTAGATTTATGGATTCTACAAATATATAGGATTAGGTGCCTTCCGGAAATCCACCGTCTCAACAGCTTGAACCCAGGCGAACCAGAGAGACTACTTCTATAACAGTGAATACAGGTTATTTACCTGAGGATTTTGCAAGTGAAGGTAGATTAGTTGGTGGAGTTTGCTCTGGTTGGGAATTGTGATCTGTATGTCTGAACAACAAAACCCAAGCAACTGCACAACACAAAATCACAGCTATCGAGGCTGACAAAACAATAAGAGCAATAACACTGCCTTTAAGCCCCTTTTTATGCTGCTGCCTCCTGACATCAACCCCCAGGGGCTTTATGGGTTTCCCATTATTGTCATGACCAGCAGACAGATCAATATCAATGCTTGAAGGTGCAGAAGGTGGAGATGAAGGAAGACCTATTATTGTAAGATTTCATTAAGGTACCAAGAATAATTTCATTATCATAAAAATGAATCGAGTTTATAGAATTCATATAACTACCCCATACCTGGATAACGCACATATAAAACTTCATGATCACCAAAAAAGTAAGTGCTTATAGCTACTTGTTTATGCCAGAATCTCTGATATGTCAGAAAAGCTGTAGTGTTGTCAAACATTTCTCCAAGGGGTACTAAGTCAATAAGGACAATAGTTTTTTCTGGATCCTGGCTGGCTGCGTTTGCTCCCATGATGCGAACTTGACTTTGTTTCATAAATACCCCTGCCGCAATTTCAGCAGCAAGCTCAGAAACCAAAGGGAAGAATGTATACAATGCCACACTAAGGCGCAGCCCAACTTGCATCGGCAAGACACAGCCACAGGGAGATCCAGGAGGAGTATTGGTGTATGGCTCTGAGCATGAAAACGATGTGCAATCTACAAATTGGAATAAAGTATAGATTATTTCAGTTTATGAAGCAGAATACTATAGAGGTACCATATAATATAAACTAATGGAGTAAGAGAGAATGGTGGATATGCATACCTTCATTAGGAGGCGGAGGTGGTAGTGCTTGAATATGTGGCAGGAGAGGCATGTTTGGATTCCTTGGTGAAGACCCAGAAGGAGAAATTTTAGGGGAAAGAAAGGGCACTTGCAAATGCAAAGATGACGATGAATAAGCATCAAGAGAGCTGTAAAATGTAAAATGGAAAAGAAAACCTTAAGAAGGCTCCCCTCCTCTCTTTTTCCGGTAAACAGGAGGGGGAAAATGAGAATTTCCTTACTTTTAGTTTGTTGAGATGGTGTTGCTCGAGCTGGGGGGGCCGGTGAAGGAGGGCTTTCTGGTGAAGAGAAAGGGGAATAAGACGGGGGCACTGAAGAACCAGTCAAGTTAAACTCATGTTAGAGGTTGGATATCAATTTTAACATACAGAATATACTCTTGTCAGAATGAATATTCATAACATTTTTTTACCTGGATTAAGGATCTGAGGAGCATGGTGCTTTGGCTTACTTTTTGGATCTAATTTAGGAGGATATGAAGGAGGTGGAGGGATGAATGGACCTTTACAGATTTAAAAAAAATAGAGAATTCAAAAAATAACTATACAATAAAGGCATAAATAACTATTTGAATGATGTGTCTCATTTATGACATGGAACCTTTATCAGTTGAAGCAGGAGGAACCAGATAAGCTGATGGAGCAGGGCTGGGAATATTTTTCCTTGCATGATGATGCTTATAAAATGGGGTTGAAGGTAAAGGTGTGGGGGGATGTAACACTGCATGTCGAGGGGACTTGATTGCTGAAGCAGGTGGAGGAGCATTGGCAGAGTCCCTCGGGGAGTTTTGCATCGGAGCTACAACAGGAAAATATCTTGTGAATATTATTGATCAGTAAAACTTGGTTATAGAAACCAACATAAAACTTTCCGGTATTACCTTCCGCAGGGGAGTGTGCCCGAGGTGATAACCGCTTAGGCATTCCATTTGATGGTGCAACAACTGGCATTCCATCTCTTTTCCAGATAAAGCTTGGCGGAGGAGTTGATATGGGAGAGACATCCGGTTCTGCAAAACACATTTTACTATGAAATTCACGTCGTTTTGGACAGTTGTTATAAGAAGATCTTCATATCAAAATTAAATGAAGATGAAATAATTAGATTTTAAAATTCAAAGACTTGTAATCATATATTGGTTATCCTGCAACAATCATGTCATGCGTCGGTGACATACATAATAAATTCAACAATAGGGACAAAACTATAAGCTAAGGGTGGGGAGGAATCTATGTAGCACATTTATGAATGGTTATTCATTTTTATAATTTTAAAGATTTCAAACCATAAAGGCCTCGCATCAGAAGCTTATCTGGATTTGGGGTGGTGACAAATATTAATTCTGCCTTCAGTCTCTAACTAGAGAGATGTCTATTGTTCAGTCTAGCCTACCCGAATACAGCAGCAGGTCCTTTCTTAGAATGTCAACCCAAGAATAGCTTCACATCACATCCCTTAAACTTATAGAAGGCAAGATACAAGAACTATGTTTAAAGTCCTCGTAGTTACTAAAGGGATGTAGTTAGTGTTGTAAGGAATATTATGCATCTCTTTATTTGTTTATTTTTTTTATTAATAGAATTATGTATAAATTGCAATAAATCCACCATTCCATAAAAATGGGATTTTTGTTTGATAAATAATAATACATTAGGAGCGCCAAAAAGGGCAAAATCCAATTACACACGAAGTATACAAAGCATAGGGAAATAAATGGCACGCCTATGCCCAAGACATACCAAGCCACACCCCATACAAGGAACCTGTCAAAAAATACTTGCAATAAGTTCCATGATTGCAAGCACATATTCCACAATTTCACAGGAAGTAGTAAATTATTGAAAATATGTATCAAATTTAAGTTTTATGCGTTGTGTGCACCTGATAAATTAGATGGAGGTACTTCAGGCACTAAAGGGTGCATGGGTGGTGAATATCTTGGAAAGTTGCTTGGAGGTGGTGATGTAGCCGGAACTGCATTAAAAGATCATACAACAGGTATCACGTGAATTTTAACTGAAAAACAAGTGTTATAGGAATGAAAATTATGCATGAAATGTTCTTCTTAACAAGTAAAACTATGCCTCTAATAATACCCTATAAATTGAACAAACCGATCAGTCAATACAAGTAGTATATAACCCAAGAAGAGATCCACATCTAAATTAATTTGGTTGATCATTATTTTAAAGGTAATTGGTCATTAACTAATATTCATTGTATTTAAATAGGTACTCTTAATCTACCCAAAAAAGCTCACACATACAGAAAATAAACCATTAAACTTTGATACATTATACAATACACCTAAAACCAACAGTCACAAATCTTTTAAACATTCTTAGATGCATTCACAAATTAAATACAAATTATGTATTAAATGACAATAGAATATTATTACTCTTCATCCCATTTAACACTATTTAAACAACCCTCTAAATCTCAAAAAACAACAGCAAAGAACAGCGCTCTTTTGAAGTGAGTATTTACCACAAAGGAAGCGACAAGAAGAATGGAAAAATGTTGGTATAAATTAGAACGAACAAAGTATAACTTAGTACAAATATCTAACGATATGTTTTCATTTTCGTATTACAAATATGAAAAAAAGCATGTTCCGGTCCAACCTAAGCATAAATTCATTGTCATTAGTGATGATAGTAGCAATGATATCAACGAAGCAGAAGGTTGAAGAGGTTCAGAAATTTCTTTCATCAATTCACTGCATATTGTCGATGAAAGTCAATTTTAAATAATATGTTATTGGCTTATAATAGACATGCTAAATAGAAAATTATAATTATTAGTGAATTCAAGTTTTTCATTACAATGAATCATTCTCATATTAAAATTATATCTTATCATAAAAATACAATTTTGAACGCAAGCACGTGTGCCTAGCACAGGTTACAAGCTTGAAAGGATAAAAGTTCACAAACACATATGTCACGATTATGTATAGTCTTGTGTGAACCTAGTAAATTAGATGGAGGTACTTCAGGCACTGTAGGGTGGATGGGCGGTGAATGTCTCAGCAAGTTGTGCGGAAGTGATGCTGCAGGCACTGCACTTAAAAGATTGTATGACAGACATCATTAAATTTATATTGGAATTTTTTTCAAAGTTAGTTAGCTTCATGAATATATGTAATCAAGCAGATTGAGAAAATTAATTGGTGGTACTTCATGCGCAATAGGTAGGTTGGCTGGTTAGACAGGAATAGGTCAATTACTTAAAGTATACATTAAAAAGAAAAGAAAAAAGATGTATAGTCTTGCATGAACCTGGTAAATTAGATGGAGGTACTTTAGGCGGTGGATGTCTCAACAAGTTGTGTGGAGGTGATGCGGCAGGCACTGCACTTAAAGATTGTATGAATTTAAATTGGAGAATTTTTTCAAAGTTAGTTTGCCTCATGAATATATGTAATAAAGCAGACCATGAAAATTGGTTGGTGGTACTACACGCACGATTGGTTGGCTGGTTGGTGGCTTTTGTAGTATCTCCCTTGGTGGTGGTGCAATTTGTACTGCTTTTTGAAACAAAAGAAGTTGGTTAACAAATCTCATATAGAAATTTAACAATTGTAGATGAAAACTATCATATATTTAGTACATGGAGTAATCGGCGTGAATAGAGGAGACTTATTATCTGGTGCCTTGCTTTGTTGAGGACTTGGCGGCATAGAACTTGGCATGACTGGGTGGATGGCTGGCGGATATTCAGGTTTTTTCCTTGAAGGTGATACAAGTGGTACTGCGACTAGAGACAGAACCACCAGTTATAACCATAAATCTAGAGATGTTGCAGAATAACTATAATCAACCATATACCTGGAGCTTCTGGCTCCAATCCAGGATCCTCGATATGTGGTGGCTTTTCGTGAGAAGCACTAGGTGGCAAGGATGGTACGATGCCTTGTATGGGGGTAGCAGATGAATTATTTGGAGGCAATAAAGTAGGAGTGCTTGGTGACAATAATGGTGCAAGACCTTTGGTTGTTTTTGGTATTGGGGCTGACATCAGAGGTGGCAATACAAGTGGAGGGTGAAAAAAAGACCCTGAATTGTTAAACCATAAGCTGAATTAAAAGATCTCAAGGTTGTGTTAGCATTGTGGAGTTTAGTGTTTTACCATTTGGCGGAGATGATGGACTGGGCGCATTTCCTCTCAATTGCTTCCAATGAGGGACATTGCCAGGGGTTCCTTCTCCAATAGGAGAAATTGCATCAAAGGTCGCAGGTGATGGCGATATTGCATTGCCTGAAAGTACAGCTAATAACATTAGAAAATGAGCTCAAATAAACTGTAAGAAACATAACATATTTGTAGCAACAATTTGAAGTTAATTGAACTAGACATAAGATCCCAATACGAAGAAATCCATGTAAAAAACTATCTCATCACCATTATGGTTTATATACTCACTTCACTCTTTGCAGCGACTAGATAAGATGAAATATTTTAATTTCCATTAGAATTCACAATAAGACTGGATTCCTACAAAATTTTAGGTAATGATATCTGTATTGCATGAAGAAAAAAGATAAAGAGCTTATGATAAAAAGGAAAGATGTAGAACTTGTTGGCCTAACTTAGTTTGGCATTCTAATGTTATTTGGGCTGTTAAGCATAGTTATCAGAATAGTATGATACAATGATACGTATCGTACGATTCGATACGATACGGAGACAATTCGATATGAATCGCAGGGTATATCAAAAATGACATCGTATCATACGATTCAGTTACGATACGATGTGTATATTACGAGATGATACAGTACATGATACTTTTTCAACACACTTGAAAAAGTCTATATTTAGATTCAAAAGCATAGAAGCAACACTTTTAAGTCCTCTACAATTTCAAATTAAGAGATTTTTAATTTGTTTTATTTTTCTCAACTCACTTTTTACAAGCAAAAGCCTAGATCTCCGCTTGTTGAATTATTCTCTTTTGTTTTATAATTCAAAATGTGAATCTATATTTTCGTTTTCTTTTGTTACTCTATAAACATTATTAAAATAATATCTAATAATTCAATTTAGAGTAATTTGATCAATATGTAACTTTAAAATTTATTTTTAGGTTATAATAATATTTACTTCACTATTTTTATATATAATCAAACTAATATGTTTAATTGTCCAATAAATTGTGTGTTTTATATGCTTAAATATATATTACCACAATATGTTTTAAGCTTGTAAGGATAAAAGTTCACAAGCACATATGTCACGGTTATGTATAGTCTTGTCTGAACCTGGTAAATTAGATGGAGGTACTTCAAACACTGTAACGTGGATGGGCGGTAAATGTCTCATTAAGTTATGCAAAAGTGATGCTGCATGCACAACACTTAAAAGATTGTTTGAAAGGCATCGTAAATTTAAATTGGAGTGTTTTTCAAAGTTAGTTTGTCTCATGAATATATGTAATCAAGCAGACTGAGAAAATTGATTGGTGGTACTTCATGCACAATAGGTAGGTTGGCTGGTTAGACAGGAATAAGCAAATTACTTACAGTACACATTAAAAAGAAAAGGAAAAAGATGTATAGTCTTGCATGAACCTGGTAAATTAGATGGAGGTACTTCAGGCACTGTAGGGTGGATGGGTGGTGGATGTCTCAACAAGTTGTGCAGAGGTGATGCGGCAGGCACTGCACTTAAAGATTGTATGAATTTAAATTGGAGAATTTTTTCAAAGTTAGTTTGCCTCATGAATATATATAATAAAGCAGACCAGGAAAATCGGTTGGTGGTACTTCATGCACGATAGGTTGGCTGGTTGGTGGCTTTTGTAGTATCTCCCTTGGTGGTGGTGCAATTTGTACTGTGTTTTGAAACAAAAGAAGCTGGATAACAAATCTCATATAGAAATTTAACAATTGTAGATGAAAACTACCATATATTTAGTACATGGAGTAATCGGCATGAATAGAGGAGACTTATTATCTGGTGCCTTGCTTTGTTGAGGACTTGGCGGCATAGAACCTGGCATGACAGGGTGGATGGCTGGAGGATATTTTAGTTTTTTCCTTGAAGGTGGTACAGGTGGTACTGCGACTAGAGACAGAAGCACCAGTTATAACTAGAAATCTAGAGATGTTGCAGAATAACTATAATCAACCATATACCTGGAGCTTCTGGCTCCAATCCAGGATCCTCCATATGTGGTGGCTTTCCTTGAGAAGCACTAGGCGGCAAGGATGGTACGATGCCTTGTATGGGGGGAGCAGCTGAATAATTTGGAGGCAATAAAGTAGCAGTGCTTGGTGACAATAATGGTGTAAGACCTTTGGTTGTTTTTGGTATTGGGGCTGACATCAGAGGTGGCAATACAAGTGGAGGGTGAAAAGAAGACCCTGAATTGTTAACTCATAAGTTGAATTAAAAGATCTCAAGATTGTGAATTGTCAGCATTGTGGAGTTTAGTGTTTTACCATTTGGCGGAGATGTTGGACTGGGTGCATTTCCTCTAAATTGCTTCCAATGAGGGACATTGCCAGGGGTTCCTTCTCCAATAGGAGAAATTGCATCAAAGGTCGCAGGTGATGGTGATATTGCATTGCCTGAAAGTACAAACAGAGCTAATTAAAATTAGAAAGTGAGCTCAAATAAACTGTGAGAAACATAACATATATGTAGCAACAATTTGAAGTTTGTTGAACTAGACATAAGATCCCAATACTAAGAAATTAATCTAAAAAACTATCTCACCACCACTAGACTCTTTGCAACGACTAGATAAGATGAAATATTTTAATTTCCATTAGAATTCACAATAAGACTGGATTCCTAAAAAATTTTAGGTAACGATATCTATACTAAGAAAAAAGATAAGAGCTTATCTATTTTAACAAGACAATGGAAGAAAAAAGAAAGATGTAGAACTTGTTGGCCTAACTTAGTTTGGCATTCTAATGTTATTTGGGTTGTTAAGCATAGTTATCAGAATCATGTGATACAATGATACGTATCGTACAATTTGATACGATACGGAGACAATTCGATATAAATTGCAGGGTATATCAAAAATAACATCGTATCATACGATTCAGATACGATATGTATATTGCGAGACGATACAGTGCATGATATTTTTTCAACACAAAAAGTCTATATTTAGATTCAAAAAAGTAGAAGCAACACTTTTAAGTCTTCTACAATTTCAAATGAAGAGGTTTTTATATCGTTTTATTTTTCTCAAGTCCCTTTTTTACAAGTAAAAGTCTAAATCTCCGCTTGTTGAATTATTCTCTTTTGTTTTATAATTCGAAATATGAATTTGAATTTTTTTTTCTCTTGTTACTCTATAAACGTTATTAAAATAATATCTAATAATTCAATTTAGAGTATTTTGGCCAATATGTAACTTTAAAATTTATTTTTAGGTTATAATAATATATACTTCACTACTTTTATATATAATCAAGCTAATATGTTTGATTGTCCAATAAACTGTGTTTTATATGCTTAAATATATATTACCACAATTTTTATTTCATTTTCATATCATACAATACGAAGCATAACACACGATACATGGATTTTCGATACACGATATTATTCACGATTTGACAACTATGTTGCTAAGCAACAGAAAGAGAAAATTCCCCATAGATTCACAGCTACAATTTCACTTGGTGCAGTGGTATCCCTTAGGAAAGAAATTCTGCCATTTTTTATTAATGAGTTTAAGTACTTGTTAACATTTTATTTTATTTTGGAAAAGTTAAGGACCTGCTAACAATGCAAAAGGAAATCTTTTAATCTCATCAGGAAGTAAAAAAAAAATCTGTCCTTCAATTGCTAAATATTTGCCTAATGAACTTTATCAGATGGTTACGCTCAGTTGCAATATTCCTAATAGTGTATGTGCTACTCCTGGGTGCTTCTGAGCATACCTAGTTCCATAATTAGTTTCTACCTGTTAGCTCCATTTCTTAGTTCTTTTTTTGTGTTGGGGTTTTTAATGGTCTTTAACCAGGACTGTATACTTCTTGTAGTGACTGAGAGGATTTTGCTGGATTGGAGATTGATCCCATTGGAGTCAATGTGAGTGCTTGTGGGTTATTATCTCAATGCAAGTTCTTTTCTGGAAAGGATGAGTGATAGCAAGACCTTGTTTGTGTTCTACGTTGGTGATAAAAGCGCAGCAGGGAGGTGACTATCTTCCAAGGGTTCCAAGACTTCTGGTCCCCGGAAGTTGCATTAGGTTTATTTCTAGTTTATGTACTCCTAAGTGTGATCTATTGGAGTGGTGTCCCAAGTTTGAGGTGGGTATATACTTTGTCTTTGTTTACTTATATCTGTTTACTCTTCTCTCGAGCATTGCAAGCATCACATTCTGTTGGGGTTATGGTTCTAAAGTTGCGTAGATAGTTCTGTGTGTTACTTTCTTTGTAGCATTGAGTTCCTTTTCGGGTTTTGAAAAATATTTCTTAAGGCTGTTTCCTGACTTTTGGCCAAAGAGCAGAGTTGATTCATCCGTGTGTTTTCGTTTGGATTTTGGAGTCATCATCCCATTTTGTGGGGCGGGCATAGTTTCCTAGATTATTATTATCTTAATATCATAATTTCTCAATCATTTATAGCTACATATTAGTGCTAATATTAGCAATTCTTTTGTTTTTGTTGAGTATTCAGCTATTGTTATGAGTTGGTTTACTAGTGCTGAACATGTTCGAGTGGTTTCCCCACTGGTCTTATCAAACGAATTATGGGTTGATGATTGAGCATGCTTTGTGTGGTTTACTATTATATTTGTGTCTGTTCAGTTTTGGCTGAGATGGATTTGGTGGTCAGTCCTCGGTGCTTAGGAGCTGTTATAGGGTTCTACCTCTCGTATATTGTTTGGGTTCTAATCATGTAAGCCAGTGTGGTATACTTCTGGTATTGTTAGTCTTGCTGGACTGATATCTGTTCTTGGCTTTTAAGCTTTGCCCTTGGGATGGAATTCCCCTTGTAGGAAATATATACTCTAAGTCTCAAATGCTTTATAACCATTTTTTTAATTCTTATTTTTTGTGTCAAGAAGTCTGTTCAAATTTAATGCAAGCTGCAGAAGTCTATAAGCAGCTCAAATTTAAGTTTCAATGCAAAGAATAACCAAATAGATTCTCAGCTGGGCTCATGAAGCTAAGAGGCTAAAAACATAGTAATTTTTCAATCGAGTGATATTAGTGAAATTGTTTTTCACAGATAGCTAATTGAATTCTACCTTGAACAATCAAAATTAAGAACTGCAAACTCAACCAGATTGACATTTTTACAGATGAAATTACGCTAACATCACAAAAATGCAGGATTGAGAATCCCTCAATCTTGAATGCAAAAGACTCTGCATAAAATCTGAATTTTTTAACAGAAGACTAATTCAAACAAAGAGAACACAACCAAGACCCTCATGGCTCAATGGTAAAAAAATTACTGATAAGCTTGGGTGAATGAGCTCTTGGGATTCATTCTTGCCAAAGTCAATAATGTTAAATTTAAGTGGAATATAGCAAAAAACTAAAAAAAAACAAAAACAAAGAGAGCACATAGTAGAAACCATATTGGCAAAAGATAAAATTGATCAAACTCCAGATCTCTAAAAATTTACCTAAACTTAAAAATCATTAAGCCCACTAAGGATTTGACAAAATAACAAAATGGGTTGATCATATCTATGGACTCTGAACAAATCAAATAAAACAGTAAAAAAATTAGAGAATTACCTGCAGATCCTTGAACTACCAATAAAGTAGCAAAGCCACAGATTTTCAGCATCAATACAATGACTTGCACCATCAAACCCATCCCATAGAATGAATACCAATCTCAAAAACAAAATCAAGTAAAAAGATAGATAACTTGAAGCAATAACAAAAGGGGGCAAGAGTTAATAATCAATAATAAAAAGAGACCCACAAAAGAAACAGTGAGAGGCAAGCAATTTCTTGAAAAGCCCAAAAATGGGTCGGTGAAATGAACAAAAGTAATCAATTTTTGGGTACCTGCTAACATAATAAGCTCTGAAATTTGCAGAAGAGATTGAGGATTGGCATGTTACATACAACTGTTTCTACTGGCATGTGAGTAATTAAAGGCTAATTAAAAACTGACAATCTAATAGAAAAAACTATAAACAACAAAATAAACCCAGTTGTAAGTAACAGTCGCCCTTTAACTTGTTGTTGTTTGGTGGGGTACTGCTATTTATATAACTATGCCTTGAATTTCGTATATGCTGAAAAAAAATTATTTGGAGATTTCCCTGATTATGGAAATACAGTCGGGAGATGGAGAGAGGGAGAAAAGGGGAGGAGGTGACTCCGGAAAAGGAGTCCAAAAGTTAGCAAAATGTGTGTATTTTTGTGGGCTCGAGTGGAATTTTTAACATATTTTAGATTTTTTTAAATTGGGGCGGTTGTACATACTTGTAGAAATGACAATGACAAATGTCATTTTGGTGGGCTAGATTTTCTTTTTTATACTCCTAGCAATATCATGTATTCATGATAAAAAAAAATTAATTCTTTTTTAATTAATAAAATATGTTTATTAGGATTCTTTTATATTTAAGAATGAAATAGAGAAAAGAATATCTCAATTATACTCGGGTTTAGCCGTAAATTTGGAGGTCTTGTGTTCGACTCCCACTCGAAACAATATAAGGGTTACAGACGCTTATAATTTTATTTAAAAAGCTTGTTTTTATGGGTCTCTTTGCAAAAAGTAGAGACGGAGTTACAGCTAAACTAGAGAGGTCACCGCCCCCTTTAGGTTTGAATATATATTATGTTGTCAAAAAAATTCTTGCCTCCAAAATTAAATCCTGACTTCGCCCCTGACAAAAAGAATTGATATGTTTTTATTTTTTTAATATTTTTATAAAATCCCCCAACATGGATGCAACCTACTCTCATGTAAGATTGTAAATATATTAAAAATATTTATGAAAATAGTGATAGAAAAGACACCTACACACCTACTTGTTAAGGTTCCCCTACCCTAAAGACCAAGTGGTAGGAAAAAGTGTTGGGGAATTTCAATGGACAATGAACCAAGTTGGAGTTGAAATTCTTGGACTAATTCAATGGTATTGCTCGACTCTGTTTTACCACTGGTTTTCTGGCTGATGTTTGATACTAAAGGGGGAAAGATGAACACACTTTTCTCATTTTCTAATTTAAAATTAACCATCCAGATAAGAAAATTGATATTTTCACACAATCTTGTCTCGCGAGAAGAAAGAGGGTCTTACTTTCATGTGAGTAGAGACTGAAAACAGATTCTCTGTCCCTATTTTTCATGTTCCCATAAAAGGGACATAAAGGAGATATGGAAAATGGGGACAAAAGATCTGCTCTCGTATAGACTAGACCCCATGAAAATATAAAAATTAATGTAAAAATAATGATCTCCTGCTTTAAAATCAAAGGCTTCAATGAATTATGGTAAAAAATGTAATTTTAATCACATTTCATACTTAATTTATTGTAACCAAGTCTAATTGCTAGGTATCTAGGTTTCATTTTTTAACCTTTTTTTGTTGAGTGTGTTAATTTTTCACTAATATTTGTCGTAAATATTAAATACCATCTATCAAAAAATAATACCCCCTGAATTTATTTTGAAAAGAATAATTTTTGTGAATTTTGTAGATAATTATTATATTTATGATTGTATTAATTAAAATTAAAAGAATACTACCAGTTTTAAATTCAAAGAAAAAATAAAAATTTAAAAATCGAAATAAAATTAATTTTGTGGAACTAAACGTAGTAATTATTAATAAAGTAACTGATGCAAAACAGTTTCTTTAAGTCATATATATATATATATATATATATATATATATATATATATATATATATATATACCTTTCAAATCAAAAGCATATCTAAAATTAAATGTTGACCCTACCCTTACCCTTTTAGCCATTGAGAAAATTGATTTTAGCATTGAACTTGGTTATCAATGGATTAAAACATCACATCCTTAGGACCCAAATTGGTAGTTCTTGTTATTATTTATTTGTTTTATTAAATTGGATCCCAAATTAGATTATTTATTAAATTTATTTATTAACACAAGTCTTCTTCATTGATACATTAATTAGTCATGCAAAACTGTTCTTCTATCATTTTCCGTTAATAATAAAGCAATTTATATTAATTGAATTTGACAAAAAAATACTAACATATTATTTCGTTACATAAATTAAGGTTATTATTATGCTAACAAGCGTATCATCATGTTCTTAATGTGACAATCATACATATGTGTATGTATATACATATAATATATACATACATATAGTATTTATATTATGTTTTAAAATTCTTGCAGTGATCAATATACTTTTTATTTTTATTATGCAAGAATTTTATTTTTATTTTCTTTGAAAAAGAGGAAACCTTTATATAAGAACCAAATTGTAAGAACATTTTCTTATATTATTTTTTTTTGTTAATAAAGAGACAGAAATCCATAACTTTCTCCATCCATTATTATATTCTTTCTTCTTTTTTGAAAACATTGATCAAATAAAGTTAATCAGTTGTTACCTTTTAACATTTTTTGATTATCAACTATTGTATTTTACTAGTTTATATAAAAAACTTATTCTGCTATTTATATAATATTTGTTTTACTTTGTATTATTCTAAGTCGTGTTTTACATATTAGCGACAGGGCAAGCATAATTTGAACTAATAATAATAATTTTAATTTATTTTTCTCTCTCATCAACAGAGTTTGATAGTTCTTTGCTTATGTTTTAATTTTATATATAAAAATTCAATTAACCTAAAGTTGTGACAAACTAAATTTTATTATAGATTTTTTAAAATTTAAATTATTGCCATCAAAACCCAACTCAGTCCCTTCTACGTGAGTTAGGGTTTGATTTTATTAGGATTTAGAATTTATTAATTAGGGTTTAAAGTTTATAAAATAAATTTAAGAGTTTACTAACTAGACTTTAGGATTTAATAATCATGATTTAGGGTTTATTCATCCATTTCATATGAGTCGGTGTAACGACCCCAAAATAGGTCCATTCTATCCAACCTATTCTGAGTCGCCAAATACATGGTACAGAAAACAACTATAATTTTATTACAACAATTGTCGTGCAAAATACAACAACACATATGATGTGAGTTTGGATACAAATATATACCAACTGTGACACATGTCCCAACCTTGCACGTCACAGTGACACCTTACATAAAGGTATAGTCAAAAACTATTTTAGAAATTAGAATCTTTGGGAAGTGCTCAAGGAAACCTTCGTACATGGGAGGCCATACTTCTAGGATATGATAGATATCATATGGCCACAGAATTATCCTTGGTTGACCCAATAGACCCCAAAGAAAAACGAGAAGATTACTATCATATTCTTCCCAATGGTGAGTCTTCTCTTGACATATCATTATCTCCACTATCTCTAATTGAGAATTATACCTCAAACAAACACCAAGATTATATGGGTAGTGCTCGTAAATATACTCAGCAAGTGGATGAGCACAATCTTGTCTTATGATGACACGAGGTTGTATGTGACGCCCCCAAAATTAGGTATACATCACCCATCTTGGGTCGTCAGATACGAAGTACAGAATACAAATACAACTTACTAATACAACTGTCATGTACAAGACGACAAAACATAAACTGTGAGTTTGAATACAAATATTATCTTCTAGAGAGTATTCATACTCAAAAGGAGTCATCATTACATTTATTAACACACTATTACAAAGAATAGTGAGGACTACTAACTAATACTATCATTCGAACCATCACTCCGTTCCCCGACTTGCCCCAGCTACGCTCTCATTTCCTGAAGAGAACAGTGAAAGAAAGGGTGAGCTCAACTAGCCCAATAAGAAATATTATGACTAAGATAATACAGAATAAATTATCATTAGCCTTCAACAATGTTAAACTGATAAAATATAATAGACATTAAGTTTAACTACAGTGGAACAAGCAATCCATTAAAAAAGTCAAGTAGAAAATAAACTCTACTATCTTTTATGATTTAAAAGGTTTTTCAACACTGCTATCGCTGAGACTCAGCTTAATAAAATAATCCACATCATCGAATCACCCCTGCACTACGGCCAATGATATTCGTGTATTCATTAATGGTCATGATCATGCCAACAACTGTCCATCAATGCACTACGGGCCAATGATGACTTTTACCACATCATTTGTAACATTACGGTCATGATTATACCGAATAATCCATGTTCATAATCATACCAAGTCCATCTATGCACTACATGCCACATATAACTTTCAACATTTTATAAACATGAGGATGATGACAATGATATAAGAATTCAATAAAACAAGTTCAAGAATTAATTTATCCAAGAATTAACAACGTCCAAATTGTCAACATGATACTGCTTTGTGGAGTAAAATTCAAGAATACTTAGAAGAATATTTTCATGAAAAGATACTGGATGAACCGCAATTATCAAGGATATTCCACAAATTTCATGGAGTATAGAAGTCAAAACTTAACCAACTGAGTATAATAAAGAATGGAATAACAAAAGAAATCACCATGCATGCGATAGACCGCACAGACAGGTTATTCCAACAGAATAATAAATAATGGAACCAGGTCCGGCGTAAA
The DNA here is from genome assembly GCA_016801055.1 of Panax notoginseng. Lineage (NCBI taxonomy): Eukaryota > Viridiplantae > Streptophyta > Magnoliopsida > Apiales > Araliaceae > Panax > Panax notoginseng. The sequence continues at coordinate 18,952,271 of CM029015.1, forward strand.
CGCACAGACAGGATATTCCGACAGAATAATAAATAATGGAACCAAGTCCGGCGTAAACGCACAGACAGGATATTCCGACAGAATAATAAATAATGAAACCAGGTCCGGTGTAAAACACAGAGACAGGATGTTCCAACAGAATAATAACAAGACGGAACCAGGTCCGGTGTAAAACACACAGACAGGATGTTCCAACAGAATAATAATAAAAACGGAACCAGGTCCGGTGTAAAACACACAGACAGGATGTTCCAACAGAATAATAGAAGAATGTCACCAAGTATAGGGTAGACCGCGTATACAGGTTATTCCAACAGAATAATAATAAATGGAATAACAACAGTTCTCTTCATGAATAAGAAAGAATAACACCCCTTACCGTTTTAAAGAAGAGCTGAAATAAGGAAGTAGTTAAATAGCAGAATTGTGACGCCCCCAGAATAGGTATACAACACCCATTCTGAGTCGCCAAATACATGGTACAGAAAGTAAACTACAACTTCAATAATACAATTGTCGTGTAAAATACGACAACACATACTGTGAGTTTAAATACAAATATTGTCTTCTAGACAATATCCACACTCAAATAAATCCTCATTACAATTATTCAAACACTATTTTACAGAAATAGTGAGGACTGCTAATACATCTTTCTAGAACCATCACTCCATACCCCGACTAGATCCTGCTATGTTCTCACCTCCTGAGAAGAAAAATGGAACAAAAAGGAAAAGGGTGAGCTCAACTAGCCCAGTAAAGAATATTATGACTAAGATAATATACTACAAATTATCGTTAGTCTTCAACAGGGAAAAATCTGATAAAATATAATCGACAACAAGTTTTAGATCAACAACTGCAGCGGAAACAGCAAACCATTAGAAGAGTCAAGTAGAGAAAGAATTCTACTATCTTCTAAGATTTAAAAGTCCATCATCAATATTTTATCCCTGTAACATCAATTAATAATCATCTTTAACCAAAATTCATCTTTGCACTACAGGCCAAAGATATTCATTTGTATCATCAGTCGGTCATGTTCATCTCAACACCTGTTCATCTTTGCACTACAGGCCAAAGATATTCATCAAGTAATTATACATCTTTGCACTACAGGCCAAAGATATTCAGTAATATCATCATTTAGGACTGAGGATGATGAAAAATATCTTAAAGAGAACGAATCCAATGAGACAGAAGGACAAATAGTAGGGATTCGTATAACAGTTTATCCAAGATCAATAATACTTCATAATAATCAATTGTGAAGCAGAATTCAAAAATAAAGATCAAAACATGGATACAATCAAAGATAGTAACCATAATAGACATCTTGGACAAAAAGGAAAAATTTTATTTTTCGGTGAATAGTGCCGTATTCGTGAATAGTGTCGTATACGTGAATAGTACCGTATACGTGAATAGTAACCCCGACACAAAAAGTTCCAAATTTGATAAAAACTGTATCAATATTTCAGCATAATGATATTGAAGAAAATAATATCATTTAAGAAGAAAATAATATCCCTTACCTCAAAATATCAGTACTTCTGGTCGGAATACCGGTATAAGGCTGAAAGAAACTTGCTCTGATGAATAGAAACTCTCAAAGTATCTAAATACTCACAAAATACACTCAATAATCTAGAGAGAGAAAGAGAGAAAACTTGTTTCTGGTGTGATTTTCAATTCTAACTTAGCCCTCTATTTATAGGAAAATTTTGGTAGGTTTGACCTGCAACCTGATGGCTTTACCTGCTACTATTCCCACCCACCACATTTGAAATATAATTCAGCACATTTCTTCACCAACCACAAGTGGGGCCCACCAATTCTAGAATTTTCCATCAAAATGATAAACTCTGAAAATTCAACAATTTCTGAACCAGTCATCTCGTAAAATTCATAATAAATCATACGTTCATTTTTAACGGTTCAAAATTTGTGGACATATACTCAACTTATATATGTATAACATATCCAAAAATTACCACGATCCAACGGTCGGATTAAAAATTATAACACCCGCAATATTCTCAAAAACCCTGATTTGATTTTTAATACCTCCATTCCGATAAAAATACTGATAAAACACCTCAACATTAACTCCTTCATTTTTAACCACAAAAATATATCCCTCATTTATATCCACATAAAATAAATATTTCCTTATCATATGAATCAATAATTAATTATTCACAAATAATATTACAGAATCACATTTATGACAACCAGGCCGTTCCCAGGAAAGAGGGGGCTTTCCAATAAGGATTTCTCCTTACTGGCGCGCAATTAGATGACCAAACCTCTCCTTAGACAGAACTTTCTAGACATTGCCAATAATGTTATCTAATAATATTATTCAAATAATATGAATTATTGATCTGATAATGGAAAATACTGTGCAGCAACAATTATTGAAACAACAATAATATAAAATATCAATGCAACAATTATTGAATCAATAAAATAAAATATTGAACAATAACTACTGTAACAATTATTGAGTAGTGCCTTCTTACGTAAGAATCAATAATTGGTGCAATACCGTGTGCTACTGTATTTTAACCACCGGGTATTCCAACAATATTAACGGTAACAACTACGCCGTTATTTATAAACAACTTATACTTGTCGTTTTCTTCATCCAATCGCTTTCCGTTATGGGGCCCACACAAGGCTGCGCCGTCGTACGAATATTCCCCGACAGCAAGAATATTCCACGACCAAACGAATATTTCCCGACAAAATGAATATTTTATAACCACTTGCTTATTTTGCAAAATTTGCACATTTCACCCATAACCAAAGTATTATATCAAATTAACCCCTTATTATTCACAATAATATTTAGAGAAAATTTGATTTTATTCATTAATAAGTTGGGGTCTTACAACCTCCCCTCCTTATGAAATTTCGTCCTCGAAATTGACGTACGTACCTGATGTTTCAAAAAGGTGAGGATACCTCGCTTTCATTTCTGATTCCAACTCCCAGGTCATTTCTTCAATAGCATGGTTTCTCCACAAAACCTTAACTTGTGGTATAACCTTCGTGCGTAGGACATGCTCTTTCCTATCCAAGATCTTAACAGGTACCTCCTCGTACGTTAAATCTTCAGCTATCTCGTCTGGTTCTAACTCAATAATGTGGTTCGGGTCTTTAACATATTTACGAAGCATAGATATGTGAAAAACATTATGAACACGAGACATGCTTGGAGGTAATGCGAGTCTATATGCCACATTTCCTATTCGCTCAAGAATCTCAAATGGACCAACAAATCTTGGATTGAGCTTTCCTCTCTTCCCAAATCTTGTAACTCCCTTCCATGGTGCAACACGTAACAATACATGATCCCCAATATTAAATTCCACGTCCTTCCGATGAAGATCCGCATAACTCTTTTGTCGATCCTGTGCCGTTTGTATACGTTGTCGAATCGTTTGGATCTTCTCTGTAGTAATGCGTACCAATTCTGGTCCCAACAATGTTGCTTCACCCACCTCGTCCCAGCATACTGGAGAACGACATTTTCTTCCATACAACGCCTCAAATGGAGCCATACCTATGCTCGCCTGATAACTGTTGTTGTAGGAGAATTCCACCAATGGTAGGTACTTATCCCAACTCCCTTTGAGATCTAAGACACAAAGTCTTAATAGATCTTCAAGAGTTTGAATAGTCCTCTCTGATTGTCCGTCCGTTTGAGGATGGTATGCTGAACTGAATCGTAAATCCGTGCCCATAGCTTTCTGCAAGCTAACCCAAAATCGTGAAGTGAATCTTGGGTCACGATCCGAAACTATGGATACTGGCATGCCATGCAATCTCACAATCTCGTTCACGTACATACTAGCAAGACGTTCAAGGGAATAAGTCTCACGTATCGGCAAGAAATGAGCGGACTTGGTTAATCTATCAACAATAACCCAAATCGCATCTATGCCTTGAGAAACCTTGGGAAGACCTGTAACAAAATCCATAGTAATGTGTTCCCACTTCCATTTCGGAATCTCAAGTGGTTGCAATGGACCCTTTGGTACTTGATGCTCCGCTTTTACACGTTGACAAGTTAAACATCTCGAGATAAACTCCGCGATCTCTCTTTTCATATTGCTCCACCAAAATGTATGTCGAAGATCGTGATACATTTTGGTACTCCCAGGATGGATTGCAAACGGTGTGTTGTGTGCCTCCATCATTATTCTATGCTTCAAGTCAAAATCGTTAGGAACACAAAGTCTGGAGTTGACTCGAAGTATTCCTTCTTCATCGATTCTTGCTTCTGGAATAGCACCTTCTTGCACTTTCTTCTTCATACGCATCAGCTCCATGTCCGTAGCTTGAGCAGCTTTAACTTTATCGATTAAAGTCGGTTCTACTCGTATATTTGATATCATCATGTGGGTACTTGGAGCCTTCATCTCTATCTCCATCCTTTGCAAGTCATACAAAATGGGCCTTTGTGTTAACAACATTGCACTCGTACCCGCATATGATCTTCTACTCAATGCGTCAGCTACTACGTTTGCTTTTCCAGGATGATATTGGATGGTATGATCGTAATCTTTCAACAGCTCAAGCCAACGTCGTTGCCGCATGTTGAGTTCCTTTTGGGTGAAGAAATATTTGAGGCTTTTATGATCTGTATAGATCTCCACTTTCTCCCCATACAGGTAGTGTCTCCAGATCTTCAACGCAAAAACGACTGCTGCCAACTCCAAATCATGAGTAGGATAATTCCTCTCATATTCTTTGAGTTGTCGTGAGGCATAGGCTATGACTTTCCCATGTTGCATGAGAACACATCCTAACCCTTTGCCTGAAGCATCGCTGTAGATAACAAATCCATCCGAACCAGATGGTATTGTCAGAACAGGTGCCGAAATGAGTCTCCTCTTGAGTTCTTGGAAACTCTTCTCGCATTCCTCACTCCATACGAATTTTGTATCTTTCTGAGTCAGCTGAGTTAACGGAGTAGCGATTCGAGAAAATCCTTCCACAAATCTCCGATAATAACCAGCTAAGCCCAGAAAGCTACGTACTTTGGTTACCGACTTCGGTTGCTCTCAATTGTGATTCATATCCCAATCTTGGATAGCACGTCACAATGACACCTATCAATTTACTACCACACGAATATGGCGTCCCCTACGGAGAGTTTGGCTTCAGTGCATTCCGCAAAGGAAGTCACCAGATAAAGGCCCAGGTACAAACTTCTACAGTTAGGTTTTTAACTCCCGAAGTTCAATAGGAGCCATTCGATATGAGATTTTAGAAGTGGGTTTTGTACCGAATTCAAAGATGATACAAAATTCAATATCACGCTCTGGAGGTAGGCCAAGAAATTCTTCAAGAAATACGTCAGGAAATTCTCTAACAACAGAAATATTATTCAAATCTGACTTGTTTTTGTTCAAATCCATAACATGGGCTAAGAAAGCTTGACATCCGTTTTTCAATAAACGAATAGCTTTGTGGCTTGATATGACAGTGACTGATTTTAGTGGTTTAGTAGTTTAAATTCGTATGACAGGTTGGTTAGGAATATGAAAACTAACAACCTTACGAAAACAATCAATTTTAGCATGATGAGTGGTTAACCAATCAATTCCTAAAATCACATCAAAAGCAAGTATCTTTAAAGAGATAAGATCAACAGGTAATGTGATAGTGCCAACTTGGATCATGCAAGATTTATAAACTGTAGATGTAACGAAGGTTTCACCCAACGGAGTTTCAACAGATAAGTTAAAGTCCAATTTCTCCGGAGTCAAGTTTAAACGTTGAGCACAAGCAGGAGAGATAAAAGAATGGGTAGAACCGGTATCTAGTAAAGTATAAACTTCGCAAGAATTCAAGATTAGCTTACCCGTGATCACCTCGTTCGGGTTTCTCGCGTTTTGGCCAGTAACGACAAACGCCCTTCCAGGAACCGCTGATTTCGACTTATCCGGGATAACTTTTGGAGTCACCATCCCCGCTGAACTTGGTTTTGCTACAGAACACTCTCGAGCTATATGACCTTCCTTTCCACAGTTATAACATACCTTGGATTGTTGTGGGCAGTTTGGGCTGATATGTCCCTCTTTCCCACATTTGTAACATACGACCGGTGGTCGTTCTCCTCCCCTAGAAACAGTTGATGTTTGTGCTGACGTCTTCACGTTATCATTGTTGTACCTTCTCTTCTTGAAATCTCCTCCCGACTCGCTCCTTCTATTATCACGACCACGATTACCACCAGAGTGGTTACCGCTTTTGTCCGAATGTTTTCCTCCCTGCTGGTTTTCATTGCTTCGATGACTGCCGCCACCGGTATGACCCTGGTTGTGGTCCCTCGGTTGCACATACTCATTATCTCGCTCTAATAATTGAGCCCTGTTTACAACATCTGAATATAAAGAAAATTTATGAGAGATAAGATATTGCCGAATCTCGGGTTTTAGACCTCTCAGAAACATCCTTGTCATTCGTTCCTCATTTTCGACCAAATGAGGTGCAAACCTGGATAACTCTGCAAACTTCGCCTCGTACTGGGACACCGTCATGTTGTTTTGTTCCAGTCTAATAAACTCAACCTCCTTCATATGACGAATACTTTCAGGAAAGTACTTGTCATTGAACAGTTTTTGAAATGTTTCCCAGGACATGTTGAGTGCGTCAGGCTGGGTACGCTTCACAGACTCCCACCAGTAGTCTGCCTCACCGCGGAACATAAATGTGGCGAATGGAACCTTCTGTTCCTCCGTGCATCCCAAGACATCAAATATCTTGGTAATTTGCTTGACCCACGTTTCCGCCATGATCGGATCCGGCTTTCCCTTAAATTCTGGTGGTCCCAATTCTTTGAACTGCTTAGCTGTGACAAACCGCGCGTTGTTATCATTTCCACCCGTATTCTGCACACGAGTCTCCCTCGTCTGATTTTGCATGAACTGCAAAAAGCTCCTAAACATTCCATCATTCATCGTTTGCTCGGTAACGTTGTTTACAGGAGGAATATTGCCTTCCTGTTGCACGTTCCCCTGGGTAGTGATCAAAGGTGTCTCCACGGTCTGATTTACTCCATTATTAACGTTCTCAGCTGCCATTCTTAAATACTGCCATAAAACAAGGGTTAATAGTCATGTCATATATTATCCCTATACTCTGACCGACCAAATAAACACCAAATAAACTTAGTCAGGTCATACTAGCGAAGGAATTCCCCGTCTCTCCCCTCCTAGTTCTTGTCTCACATCTCAGCCAGGGATCATATCCCTAAGCTCTGATACCAACTGTGACGCCCCCAGAATAGGTATACAACACCCATTCTGAGTCGCCAAATACATGGTACAGAAAGCAAACTACAACTTCAATAATACAATTGTCGTGCAAAATACGACAACACATACTGTGAGTTTAAATACAAATATTGTCTTCTAGACAATATCCACACTCAAATAAATCCTCATTACAATTATTCAAACACTATTTTACAGAAATAGTGAGGACTGCTAATACATCTTTCTAGAACCATCACTCCATACCCCGACTAGATCCTGCTATGTTCTCACCTCCTGAGAAGAAAAATGGAACAAAAAGGAAAAGGGTGAGCTCAACTAGCCCAGTAAAGAATATTATGACTAAGATAATATACAACAAATTATCGTTAGTCTTCAACAGGGAAAAATCTGATAAAATATAATCGACAACAAGTTTTAGATCAACAACTGCAGCGGAAACAGCAAACCATTAGAAGAGTCAAGTAGAGAAAGAATTCTACTATCTTCTAAGATTTAAAAGTCCATCATCAATATTTTATCCCTGTAACATCAATTAATAATCATCTTTAACCAAATATTCATCTTTGCACTACAGGCCAAAGATATTCATTTGTATCATCAGTCGGTCATGTTCATCTCAACACCTGTTCATCTTTGCACTACAGGCCAAAGATATTCATCAAGTAATTATACATCTTTGCACTACAGGCCAAAGATATTCAGTAATATCATCATTTAGGACTGAGGATGATGAAAAATATCTTAAAGAGAACGAATCCAATGAGACAGAAGGACAAATAGTAGGGATTCGTATAACAGTTTATCCAAGATCAATAATACTTCATAATAATCAATTGTGAAGCAGAATTCAAAAATAAAGATCAAAACATGGATACAATCAAAGATAGTAACCATAATAGACATCTTGGACAAAAAGGAAAAATTTTATTTTTCGGTGAATAGTGCCGTATTCGTGAATAGTGCCGTATACGTGAATAGTGCCGTATACGTGAATAGTAACCCCGACACAAAAAGTTCCAAATTTGATAAAAACTCATATCAATATTTCAGCATAATGATATTGAAGAAAATAATATCATTTAAGAAGAAAATAATATCCCTTACCTCAAAATATCAGTACTTCTGGTCGGAATACCGGTATAAGGCTGAAAGAAACTTGCTCTGATGAATAGAAACTCTCAAAGTATCTAAATACTCACAAAATACACTCAATAATCTAGAGAGAGAAAGAGAGAAAACTTGTTTCTGGTGTGATTTTCAATTCTAACTTAGCCCTCTATTTATAGGAAAATTTTGGTAGGTTTGACCTGCAACCTGATGGCTTTACCTGCTACTATTCCCACCCACCACATTTGAAATATAATTCAGCACATTTCTTCACCAACCACAAGTGGGGCCCACCAATTCTAGAATTTTCCATCAAAATGATAAACTCCGAAAATTCAACAATTTCTGAACCAGTCATCTCGTAAAATTCATAATAAATCATACGTTCATTTTTAACGGTTCAAAATTTGTGGACATATACTCAACTTATATATGTATAACATATCCAAAAATTACCACGATCCAACGGTCGGATTAAAAATTATAACACCCGCAATATTTCTCAAAAACCCTGATTTGATTTTTAATACCTCCATTCCGACAAAAATACTGATAAAAACCTCAACATTAACTCCTTCATTTTTAACCACAAAAATATATCCCTCATTTATATCCACATAAAATAAATATTTCCTTATCATATGAATCAATAATTAATTATTCACAAATAATATTACAGAATCACATTTATGACAACCAGGCCGTTCCCAGGAAAGAGGGGGCTTTCCAATAAGGATTTCTCCTTACTGGCGCGCAATTAGATGACCAAACCTCTCCTTAGACAGAACTTTCTAGACATTGCCAATAATGTTATCTAATAATATTATTCAAATAATATGAATTATTGATCTGATAATGGAAAATACTGTGCAGCAACAATTATTGAAACAACAATAATATAAAATATCAACGCAACAATTATTGAATCAATAAAATAAAATATTGAACAATAACTACTGTAACAATTATTGAGTAGTGCCTTCTTACGTAAGAATCAATAATTGGTGCAATACCGTGTGCTACTGTATTTTAACCACCGGGTATTCCAACAGTATTAACGGTAACAACTACGCCGTTATTTATAAACAACTTATACTTGTCGTTTTCTTCATCCAATCGCTTTCCGTTATGGGGCCCACACAAGGCTGCGCCGTCGTACGAATATTCCCCGACAGCAAGAATATTCCACGACCAAACGAATATTCCCCGACAAAATGAATATTTTATAACCACTTGCTTATTTTGTAAAATTTGCACATTTCACCCATAACCAAAGTATTATATCAAATTAACCCCTTATTATTCACAATAATATTTAGAGAAAATTTGATTTTATTCATTAATAAGTTGGGGTCTTACAAGAATACTCTTCTTCTCTCTCTCTATAGTTTCTCTCTATAGCTTCTCTCTCTAGAATTCAGTGAATTCGTAAGAAATAATGAAGGAATGAGCTGCTATTTATAGAAAAATAGAATGCATAGTAACTAATCCATGAACGGTCTAGATTGATTACTTTAATCTGACGGTCCATATTTAAAGAAAAATCTTTTAAATAAAATATAATATATTTTATTTATAGAATAACTTTAATAAAGTATTCTGTTTTATATAAAAAGATGTTTCTGTTTTATTACGTTAATAATACGAATAAAACAAAACGTCATTATCGCTAAATAATTCATATTATTAACTGACAATAATTGAATCAAACTAAGTGACTTCTCACATAAGCATTAATAATCAATACCGTGTGCTACTATCCAACCACACGTATTACTGTACTTTTACTACCGAGTAGTTCAACAGTAACAATGGTAAAACTTCCGCCGTTATTTTTAATAAAATATTTTTGTCGTTTTCTCAATCCGACAATAATTCCGTTGTGGGGTCCACCAATGATTGTGTCGTTGTACGAATATTCCCTGTTAAAACGAATATTTCCCGACCAATCGAATATTATATAACAACTTGCGTACTTTGCAAAATTTATAAATATTACCTACAACTATAACATTATATCAAATTAACTCCATAATATTCAAAAATGATATTTATAGAAAATTCATCTTTATTTATAAATGTTGGGGTCTTACAACCTCCCCTTCTTATGAAATTTCGCCCTCGAAATTAGGGTACGTACCTGGTATGTCGAAGAGGTAAGGATACCTTGATTTCATTTCAGATTCTAACTCCCAAGTCATTTCCTCAACATCGTGGTTTCTCCACAAAACTTTGACTTGATGTATAACCTTGGAGCGTAGAATATGTTCCTTCTTATCCAAGATTTGAACAGGAACTTCTTCATACGTCAAATCCTCCGCTATTTCGTCCGGTTCTAACTCAATAATGTGGTTCGGGTCTTCCACATATTTACGTAACATGGATATGTGAAAAACGTTATGAACACGAGACATACTTGGCGGTAAAGCGAGTCTATAAGCCACAGTTCCTACTCGATCGAGGATTAAAAATGGACCGATGAATCGAGGATTGAGCTTTCCTCTCTTTTCAAATCTCGTAACTCCTTTCCATGGAGCAACACGTAAGAACACATGATCTCCTACATCAAATTCCACGTCCTTTCGATGAAGATCAGCATAACTCTTTTGTCGATCTTGTGAGGTTTTTATACGTTGTCGGATCGTTTGAATCTTTTCTGTAGTCATACGTACCAACTCCGGTCCCAACAACGTTGCTTCACCCACCTCATCCCAGCATACTGGAGAACGACATTTTCTTCCATACAATGCTTCGAATGGAGCCATGCCAATACTTGCTTGATAACTGTTGTTGTAGGAAAACTCCACCAATGGTAAGAACTTGTCCCAACTTCCCTTGAAGTCAAAGACACAGAGTCTTAATAGATCTTCAGAGTTTGAATAGTCCTCTCTGATTGTCCGTCCGTCTGAGGATGATATGCTGAACTAAATCGTAACTCCGTGCCCATAGCTTTTTGTAAACTAACCCAAAATCGTGAAGTGAATCTTGGGTCTCGGTCAGAAACTATGGATACTGGCATACCATGCAGTCTTACAATCTCGTTTATGTACATACGAGCAAGACGTTCAAGTGTATAAGTTTCTCGTATCGGTAAGAAATGAGCAGACTTGGTCAATCTATCAACAATGACCCAAATCGCATCAATACCTTGAGAAACCCTAGGAAGACCGGTAACGAAATCCATGGTAATGTGCTCCCACTTCCATTCTGGAATTTCAAGTGGTTGCAATGGACCTTTTGGTACTTGATGCTCCGCTTTGACTCGTTGACAAGTTAGACACCTTGAGATAAACAACGCTATCTCTCTCTTCATATTGCTCCACCAAAATGTATGACGAAGATCATGATACATTTTGGTACTTCCAGGATGGATTGCAAACGGTGTGTTGTGCGCCTCCATCATGATTTCATACTTTAAATCAGGGTTGTTAGGAACACAAAGTCTGGAGTTGACTCGAAGTATTCCTTCTTCATCGATTCTTGCTTCCGGCATAGCACCTTCTTGCACTTTCTTCCTCATACGCATCAGCTCCAGGTCTGTAGCTTGAGCAGCTTTAACTTTATCGATTAAAGTCGGTTCTACTCGTATATTCGCCATCATCACATGGGTCCCTGGAGTCTTTAACTCTATCTCCATCCTTTGCAAATCACACAAAATGGGCCTTTGTGTTGACAATATCGCACTCGTACTTGCATATGATCTTCTACTCAATGCGTCAGCTACCACGTTCGCTTTTCCAGGATGGTATTGAATGGTATGATCATAATCTTTCAACAGTTCAAGCCAACGTCGTTGTCGCATGTTGAGTTCCTTTTGAGTGAAGAAATATTTGAGGCTTTTATGATCCGTAAAGATCTCCACCTTCTCCCCATACAAGTAATGCCTCCAAATTTTAAGTGCAAAGACAACAGCTGCCAACTCTAGATCATGAGTAGGATAATTCCTCTCATATTCCTTGAGTTGTCTTGATGCATAGGCTATGACTTTTCCATGTTGCATGAGAACGCATCCCAACCCTTTGCTCGAAGCATCACTGTAGATGACAAATCCCTCCGAGCCAGATGGTATTGTTAGAACAGGTGCTGAAATGAGTCTCCTCTTGAGTTCTTGAAAACTCTTCTCACATTCTTCGCTCCAACCGAACTTTGTATCTTTCCGAGTCAGCTGAGTTAATGGAGTAGCGATTCGAGAAAATCCTTCCACGAATCTCCGATAATAACCAGCTAAACCAAGAAAGCTACGTACTTCGGTCACTGATTTAGGTTGCTCCCAGCTTTGAATAGCTTCAATCTTTGCCGGGTCAACCGATATTCCACGACTTGATACTACGTGCCCAAGGAATGCTACCTCCTCCAGCCAGAACTCGCATTTCTTCAACTTGGCATAAAGCTTGTATTCACGAAGCTTTTGGAGTACCAGCCTCAAGTGTTGCTCATGATCTTCACGACTTTTGGAATAAATAAGGATGTCATCAATAAAGACGACCACAAAGTGATCCAAATATTCCTTGAATACCCGGTTCATCATATCCATGAAGGCAGCAGGAGCATTAGTCAATCCAAAGGACATGACTAGGAATTCATAATGCCCGTACCGAGTTCTAAAAGCCGTCTTTGGAATATCCTCAGTTCTAACCTTCAGCTGATGATATCCAGAACGAAGATCGATCTTTGAAAAGAATTGTGCTCCTTGCAACTGGTCAAACAGGTCATCAATACGTGGCAATGGGTACCTATTTTTGATGGTGACATGATTCAACTCCCGATAATCAATACAAAGTCGCATACTTCCATCTTTCTTCTTCACGAATAGCACAGGAGCACCCCAAGGAGAAGTACTAGGACGAATAAAGCCAATGTCTAACAATTCCTGCAGTTGGATCTTTAACTCCTGAAGTTCAATAGGAGCCATTCGATATGGGGCTTTGAAAATGGGTTTTGTACCGGGTTCAAGGTCGATACAAAATTCAATTTCACGCTCTGGGGGTAGGCCAGGAAGTTCTTCAGGGAATACGTCAGGGAATTTATTAACAATAGAAATATCATTCAAAACTGACGTATTTTTTTTTAGATCCGTGACATGAGCTAAGAAAGCTTGACATCCGTTTTTCAATAAACGAATAGCTTTATGGCTTGAGATGACAGCGATTGATTTTAATGGTTTGGTTGCTTGAATTCGCATAATAGGTCGATTAGGAATATGAAAGCTAACAACCTTACGAAAACAATCAATTTTTGCATGATGAGTAGTTAACCAATCAATCCCTAGAATCACGTCAAATGCAAGTATTTTTAATGAAATAAGATCGACAGGTAATGTGTGGGTACCAACTTGAACCAAACAAGACTTATAAACCGTGGATGTAATGAAGGTTTCTCCCAATGGAGTTTCAACAGATAAGTCAAAGTCTAATTTCTCCGGAATCAAATTTAATCGATGAGCGCAAGTAGGAGAAATAAAAGAATGGGTAGAACCGGTATCAAATAAAGTATAGACTTCGTTAGAGTTTATGATAAGCTTACCCGTGATGACCTCATTCGGGTTCCTTGCTTTCTGGGAGGTCACAACAAACGCTCTCCCTTGCACTACCGGTTTTGACTTTTCTGGGACGGCCTTTGGTGTCTCCATCTTGGCTGAACTTGTTTTTGGTAAACGACAAAATCGAGCTAAATGACCTTCTCTTCCACAATTATAACATGCTTTAGACGGCATCGCACAGTTTGGACTGATGTGCCCCTCCCCTCCGCATTTGAAACATATGATAGGTGGTCGTTCTCCTTCCTTAACAACGGGTGCTGGTGCTGACGTCTTTCCATCATTGTTGAATCTCCTCTTCTTGAAATGACCATTCTTATTATTTTGGCCCTGATTACCACCGAAGTGGTTACCATTTCTGGCCTGTTAATTCCCTCCACGCTTGTTGTCACCGCTTCGATGACTGCTCTCACTGGTATTATCATTTTGTCGACTGCTCTCTTTTTGGTTGCGTTGACTCGTTATCGCGCTCCACTAACTGAGCCCTATTCACAACATCTGAATACAAACACAGTTTATGAGAAATAAGATGTTGACGTATCTCAGGTTTCAAACCTCGCAAAAACATTCGCGTCATTCGCTCTTCATTATCCACCAAGTGGGACGCAAACCGGGACAACTCAGCAAATTTAGCCTCATACTGCGACACGGTCATATTATTCTGCTCCAATTTGATGAACTCCACCTCCTTCATGTGACGAACACTTTCGGGAAAGTATTTGTCATTGAACAGCTCTTGGAACTTCTCCCAAGACATCTTCAGTGCGGCAGGTTGAGTACGCTTAATCGATTCCCACCAGTAATCTGCCTCTCCTCGCAACATAAAGGCGGCAAAGGGAACCTTTTGCTCCTCGGAGAATCCCAAGACATCAAATATCTTGGTAATCTGCTTTATCCATGTTTCCGCTATAAGTGGTTTTGGCTCTCCCTTAAACTCTGGTGGTCCCAGCTCCTTGAACTGTTTAGCGGTGACCGTCCGAGAGTTTTCAGTGTTTCCACCTATATTTTGGACAGGAGCCGCTCTCGCCTGCTGTTGCATGAACTGCATAAAGTTTCTGAACATTCCATCATTCATCATCTGGTCAGTGTTGTTGTTTGCATGAGGATTGTCACCTTCCTGATGCACATTATCCTGATTATTGATATGTGGTGAATCAACAGTCGCCTGTGCTCCATTGCTATTCTCAACATTCTCAGATGCCATTTTCAGATACTGCCACAAAATAAAAGTTAATTGATATGTCATATATTATCCTTATATTATGACCGACCAATTAAATACCATGCAAATAAACTTAGGTAGGTCATACTAGCGAAGGAATTCCCGTCTCTCCCCTCCTAGTTCTATTCTCACATCTTAGCCAGGGATCATATCCCTAAGCTCTGATACCAACTGTGACGCCCCCAAAATTAGGTATACATCACCCATCTTGGGTCGTCAGATACGAAGTACAGAATACAAATACAACTTACTAATACAACTGTCGTGTACAATACGACAAAACATAAACTGTGAGTTTGAATACAAATATTATCTTCTAGAGAGTATTCATACTCAAAAGGAGTCCTCATTACATTTATTAACACACTATTACATAGAATAGTGAGGACTACTAACTAATACTATCATTCGAACCATCACTCCGTTCCCCGACTTGCCCCAGCTACGTTCTCATTTCCTGAAGAGAACAGTAAAAGAAAGGGTGAGCTCAACTAGCCCAGTAAGAAATATTATGACTAAGATAATGCAGAATAAATTATCATTAGCCTTCAACAATGTTAAACTGATAAAATATAATAGACATCAAGTTTAACTGCAGCGGAACAAGCAATCCATTAAAAGAGTCAAGTAGAAAATAAACTCTACTATCTTTTATGATTTAAATGGTCTTTCAACACTGTTATCGCTGGGACTCAGCTTAATAAAATAATCCACATCATCGAATCACCCCTGCACTACGGCCAAGGATATTCGTGTATTCATTAATGGTCATGATCATGCCAACAACTGTCCATCAATGCACTACGGGCCAATGAGGACTTTTACCACATCATTTGTAACATTACGGTCATGATTATACCGAATAATCCCTGGTCATAATCATACCAAGTCCATCTATGCACTACAAGCCACAGATGACTTTCAATATTTTATAAATATGAGGATGATGACAATGATATAAGAATTCAATAAAACAAGTTCAAGAATTAATTTATCCAAGAATTAACAACGTCCAAATTGTCAACATGATACTGCTTTGTGGAGTAAAATTCAAGAATACTTAGAAGAATATTTTCATGAAAAGATACTGGATGAACCGCAATTATCAAGGATATTCCACAAATTTCATGGAGTATAGAAGTCAAAACTTAACCAACTGAGTATAATAAAGAATGGAATAACAAAAGAAATCACCATGCATGCGATAGACCGCACAGACAGGTTATTCCAACAGAATAATAAATAATGGAACCAGGTCCGGCGTAAACGCACATACAGGATATTCCGACAGAATAATAAATAATGGAACCAGGTCCGGCGTAAACGCACAGACAGGATATTCCGACAGAATAATAAATAATGGAATCAGGTCCGGTGTAAAACACTGATGAGTATGAAATATGCTATATTTTTATTCCTTAATACTTAATCTTTTGTATTTATTTTGTACCTAAATAAACTCATTATTCTTATATTTTTATTTTAGGTACAATTGAAGGGGTTTCATGATTTTAAAAATAAATTGGAGGAGGTTTACGGGATTCCTAGCAAATCAAGGATTCAACAATTAGTATCATAAATGGATTTGGATTCACACGACAATGAGTTTAAGCACATGGCAATTGTGGAATTTATTTCCAATTTCAATTCTGAATTTTGGATTCTAGAAGATTAATTTTTTTACAATTCTATTGTAATTAGGATTTCTTTTAGACTAAGATTTATTTCCAAATTGAATTCTATTTCTTTATGAAAATTAGTATAATTTGTAATTCCTTTAGGATTTAGATTTCTACTTCCTATTAGATTTAGGACTTTGTCTAGCACTATAAATAGATGATGAGAGTCAAGGTTTTATTCATTCAATAATCAGCTATCATCTATTGGAGTGCAGACTCAAGAGCATGTCAGGCTAGTTCTTTTTATTCAGTTCTAAAGGGAGGTGAATCCTTGTTACAAGTAATTGATTAATTGAGTATTATTATTTATTTCTTCTTGTGTGAAATTTCTTCTGATAATCTATTTTCATTGATTGCATGCTAATTGATCTAATTAATTTAATATGGTCAATTGAATTAGTTTGATCATTATCATATGCTAGATTAAGATTGGTATTACGTGTAATTGATATCTGTCTTCATCATAAGTAGCAACTTGGTAATAATAATTGTGGACAAACTTTTGTTTATTGCTAAGATTATCAGAAAACAAGTTAAACAAATCGAGCTTATGTGTTTGTTGCTTGGATTAGCCTAATTCTCTATTTCTTAATGCTTCTATCATATTAAATCTAGAGAGCTTGTTCTAGGTTGTATGCTAGTTAGAATCTGGTGGAGAGCTTGTTTCATACAGTGATAATCTACGGAGAGTTTCGGATAGCAGAGCTTATTGTTATCTAGGGCTAATAATTTCATTGAAGGAAAAATAATAATAACTTGATTAATTAATTATTGTACTTGGCGAAACTGAACTGCAGAACTGAAGTTTTTTACATATTTGATTAATTTCATCATTAATTCTTGTTCTCTTAGTTTAAAAATATTTTTCAAAAACCCCCATCTTTATTTTCTGTTTAAATAGTAGAATAATTCTAAAACAACTTTACTCTCTGTGGGATCGATCCTTACTTGCTACTGTGCTAATTATTATAAATTGTGAAGTGAAAGTGAGGTTAATTTAGGAGTATCAACGACAGCTCCCAAATTTTGGCGCCGTTGCCGGGGAGTAATTTCTCGTTTTGTTTTTATTCTATTATTTGCTTTGTTCTTGTTTTATGACTCGATCTTCTCAGGCTACTATATTAGATTTTGATCCAGAAATTGAGAAGACTGCAAAGAGGCTAAAGAAGGAAAAACTTAAAGTTCAACGGTCTTCTACAGATATAGACGAGGCTTCTGCATCATCACCAGGCCTCAACTTAGCTTTAAAATTATTATCCAACAAATCATCCACCGAATCCGACAAAGAAGAAGAGATGGCGATTCCAAACAACAATAGAACTCTCAGGGAGTTGGCAACTCCTAATTTAAATCAACAACCTTTGTGCATTGAATATCCTAATTTAGATGCTGCATTTGAACTTAAATCCGGACTAATCCATTTATTGCCTACTTTTCGTGGTCTTACAGGTGAGGACCCCTACAAACATCTGAAGGAATTTCATGTGGTGTGGTCCACTATGAAACCACACGGAATCACCGAAGAACAAATCAAGTTGAGAGCATTCCCATTCTCCCTAGCAGATTTGGCAAAGGATTGGCTGTATTACCTACCCTCAGGTTCAATCTAGTCTTGGAATGACATGAAGCAGTTGTTCTTGGAGAGATACTTTCCAGCCTCAAGAGTAGCCAACATAAGGAAGGAGATCTGTGGGATTAGACAATTCAGTGGAGAGACACTATACGAGTATTGGGAAAGATTCAAAAAGCTTTGTTCCAGCTGTCCACCGCATCAAATAGATGAACAACACCTGATCCAGTATTTCTACGAAGGGTTGGTACCGATGGATAGAAGCATGATCGATGCAGCTAGCGGAGGAGCACTAGTTGACAAGACCCTAGAGGCTGCAAGGACTTTAATTGCAAACATGGCAGCAAACTCGCAACAATATGGCACTAGAACAAATCATGCACCAGTAAGGGTAAGCGAGGTAAGCACTTGTGATTATGGTCAACAAATTTCTGAATTAACTGCTATGGTTAGACAATTAGCTACAGGTCAACTGCCAATTGCAAAGGTTTGTGGAATATGTCTACAACCAAATTACAATACAGATGAATGCCCAACATTACAAGATGATGAGGCTGTGCAACAAGCTAATGCAATGGGAAATTATCAGCCACCACCTCAGAAAAAGTATGATCCGTACTCAAACACGTATAACCAAGGATGGAGGGATCATCCAAATCTGAGTTATGGGAATAAGCAAGCGGCACCACCTGCATTTCCACCTAGGCAACAAGGCTTCCAACCAGCCCAACCTCAATATCAACCGAAGCAAGCAGTCCCTGCACCTACTGGAACATCATTGGAGGATATGTTTAAAGCATTCATGAATCAGACACAACAGTTCCAACAAGAGACAAAAGCTTTGGTTCAAGATTTAAGGAACCAAGTAGGACAACTGGCTACAACTGTGGGGATATTGGAATCCAGAGGCTCAGAAAAATTACCATCTCAAACAATAGTCAACCTAAGGGAGAATGCAAGTGCCATAACTTTGCGGAATGAAACACAGTTGGATACACCACCGACCCCCGTAGAGTTTGAGGAGGAAGCAGCTAAGGAGAAAACAGAAAAATCCAAGGTACAACCTAACCCTCCTAATCAGCTTAAAAACATTCCTCTTCCCTTTCCTCCCAGAAATTCTAAAAACTCAAAGAAAGATGAAAAAGAAAAAGAAATTTTGGAAACTTTTAGAAAAGTAGAAGTGAACATCCCTCTTCTTGATGCAATTAAACAAGTGCCACGGTATGCTAAATTTTTAAAAGAATTATGCACTAATAAAAGAAAATTGCAAAATGATGAAAGAGTCACAGTTGGGGAAAATGTATCTGCTGTTCTTCAAAGAAAAATGCCTCCTAAATGTAAAGATCCAGGAATGTTCACAATCCCTTGCAAAATAGGAAACACCAGATTTGAAAAAGCCATGCTAGATTTAGGAGCTTCAATTAATGTTATGTCTTTATCTTTTTATGCTTCCTTAAATCTAGGCCCTTTGAAAAATACTGGTGTGATTATCCAATTGGCAGATCGTACTAACACTTACCCCCGAGGGGTATTTGAAGATGTCTTAGTGCAGGTGAACGAACTAATCTTTCCTGCAGATTTTTACATTGTGGATATGGAAGATGATACATCACCAAACCCTTCCCACATCTTGTTAGGAAGACCCTTCCTGAAAACAGCAAGAACCATGATTGATGTGCATAATGGGACCTTGACTATGGAGTTTGATGGTGAGAAGATTCAGTTTAGCATTTATGATGCCATGAGGTACCCTAGTGATATAGGACAAGTTTTTGCTATCGATGTGAGAGACTCATTGGTGCATAGAGCTTTTGAACAACTACAAAGGGACAATTTGGAAATTGCAATCACCAACAGTTTGGACATGGACAGGGAAGAAGAGATTGCGCAAACCCAGGAATTGAAAGAGAATGTAGCTGCATTACATTCATTGCCAAAATTCTCAAATAAGTCAACGGAAGAAAAATTGCCAAGAGTCCTAAGGGACCATGTTACAGTTTTTGGAATGGAGCAAAATCAAGATTTGAAGGATGCTCCTAATGAAGAATTGAAGTTGTTACCAGTCCACTTGAAGTTCACAAGTCCAATTACATAGGATGAGAAGGATGATGTCAGGCCAATGACAATAAACAAGGGCAGCTGCTTGGGAGGCAACCCAAGATCTCAGATTTGATTTTTCTATCCCTTTACTATTTAGTTTTTTTATTATTACTATTATTATTGTATGTTCGCTAGTAGTATTTTCTTCGTTGCATGATTTTCTTACATTGGGGACAATGTAAGGTTTGAGTGTGGGGGGGAGATTTAGGTTTTATTTTATATAGGAATATCATCATTAGAGTTATAAAAATGTTATATATGATAATAAAATCAGTATAATCAACATATAGATTTAATCTCAAGAGTAATATTCATAAATCAACTATAATTTGGTCAGAAAAAGAAACCAATTTTGTCGTGAATAGTAACTCGTTAATAGTAACTCATGAATAGTAACTCGTGAATAGTAACTCGTGAATAGTAATTTATGAATAGTAACTCGACATGAAAAAAGTAGAAATTTCACAATAAAATCCATACCAATATTTTGGTATAATGATATTGAAAGAATAATATTTCTTAAGCTTATAAACAATTTATTTTAATTGTTTACACTTTACTAAATAATGCATTTAATCATCCTAAAATGCCAAACTCGTAAGATTTTATTACCAATAACCAAAACCCTCATCAAAAATCTGCATATACCTCATATAGGATTCTCAAGCCATAAAATTCTATTTTCCAATTTTCTTATTTCACATAACATATTTAATTCATTTACTCATAACTAGTCTATTTTCATGAACAAATCAGTTCCAAAAATATTTCTTTTACGGGATTTAGTAGAATATAGTCCCATATTGAACATATATTTTTTTCAGAATTTTTAAAATTCATTTACTATTTTTCATATGGCCAAAACCGCCGAATATTTAGATATTTATCAAAAATTATACTTTTATCCAAAAATTCTGAAATTTACAGAGTATACTTCTATCATATACATGTACTCCCAATAAAAATTTCACCAATTTTGGAGTTAACCACAAGGAGTTATAAGCGGTTACTTTTAAAATAGTCTTTTCCCGTAAAATTCATAACTCTTAATATATACATCCAAAAATCACCATTTTTGGACACAATCAATAAAACTCATCAAAATATCATTTCAAATTTTTTTAGAATTTTCTGATGGTCGAAAGAAGTACGAACTGAAAAACATAACAACCCTTAAAATCTCTTACTATCCCTTACCTCAAAAGAGCAGCACTTCTGACTGGATATCGGATATGACGTTGAAGGAAACTTGCACTGATAAATAGCAACTCACCAAGTATCTAAATACTCACAAAATACACTCGATAATCTAGAGAGAAAAAGAGAGAAAACTTATGAATTCTGGTGTGATTTTCAATTCTAACTTAGCCCTCTATTTATAGGAAAATGTTAGCACGCTAAAGCAGACTTAACCTGCAACCTGATGGCTTTACCTGCTACTATTCTCACCCACCACATTTGAATAAAAATCTCAACACATTTCTTCACCAACCAAGAGTGAGACCCACCAATTCTAGAATTTTTCACCAAAATGATTAAGTCCGAAAATTCAATAATTTTTGAACCAGTCATCTCGTAAAATTCATAACAAATCATACGTTCATTTTTAACGGTTCAAAATTTATGGACATATACTCAACTTATATATGTATAACATATCTAAATATTACCACGATCCAACGGTCGGATTAAAAATTATAACCCTCGTAAAATTTCTCAAAAACCCTAATTTGATTTTCAATACCTCCGTTCCGACAAAAATATAGATAAAACACCTCAACATTAACTCTTTCATTTTTAACCACAAAAATATATCCCTCATTTATATCTACATAAAATAAATATTTCCTTATCATATGAATCAATAATTAATTATTCACAAATAATTTTACAGAATCGCATTTATGACAACCAGGCCGTTCCCAGGAAAGAGGGGGCTTTCCAATAAGGATTTCTCCTTACTGACGGGCAATTAGGTGACCAAACCTCTTCTTAGACAGAACTTTCTAGACATTACCAATAATATTATCTAATAATATTATTCAAATAATATGAATTATTGATCTGATAATGGGAAATACTATGCAGTAACAATTATTGAAACAATAATAATATAAAATATCAACGCAGCAATTATTGATTCAATAAAATAAAATATTGAACAGTAATTACTGTAACAATTATTGAGTAGTGTCTTCTCACGTAAGAATCAATAATTAAAAAAAATATTGTGCAATACCGTGTGCTACTGTGCAACTACGCGTATTACTGTATTTTAACCACCAGGTATTCTAATAGTGTTAACGGTAACAACTACGCCGTTATTTATAAAAACTCAATTTTGTTTGTTTTCTTCATCCGACAGTTATTTTGTTATGGGGCCCAGAAATGGCTGCGCCGTCGTACGAATATTTCCCGACAGAAAGAATATTCCACGACCAAACGAATATTTCCCGACAAATGAATATTTTATAACCACTTGCGTATTTTGAAAAAAAAATTCATATATCACCCTTAACTTTAACTTTTTATCAATTTAACCATTTACTGAATCGTAATTATAAGAAAAAATTGAATACTTTTATTTCATAAAATTCGGGGTCTTACAGTCGGGGTTTAACTTTGTCAACTAGATTTAGGGTTTATTAACTTGAGTTTAAAGTTTATTAATCAGGGTTTAGAGTTCTCATCACCGTCTGCTACTATTTTTAGTAGCGGACGGTTTCTGTTTTTTAACCGTTCGCGACTATAGTAGCGGACGACGGATTTGACATTTTTAATCTTGTCCGTTTAAGTTTAAAAATGGTACTAGAAATGGTGTATGCTGTGACGCCCCCAGAATAGGTATACAACACCCATTCTGAGTCGCCAAATACATGGTACAGAAAGCAAACTACAACTTCAATAATACAATTGTCGTGCAAAATACGACAACACATACTGTGAGTTTAAATACAAATATTGTCTTCTAGACAATATCCACACTCAAATAAATCCTCATTACAATTATTCAAACACTATTTTACAGAAATAGTGAGGACTGCTAATACATCTTTCTAGAACCATCACTCCATACCCCGACTAGATCCTGCTATGTTCTCACCTCCTGAGAAGAAAAATGGAACAAAAAGGAAAAGGGTGAGCTCAACTAGCCCAGTAAAGAATATTATGACTAAGATAATATACAACAAATTATCGTTAGTCTTCAACAGGGAAAAATCTGATAAAATATAATCGACAACAAGTTTTAGATCAACAACTGCAGCGGAAACAGCAAACCATTAGAAGAGTCAAGTAGAGAAAGAATTCTACTATCTTCTAAGATTTAAAAGTCCATCATCAATATTTTATCCCTGTAACATCAATTAATAATCATCTTTAACCAAATATTCATCTTTGCACTACAGGCCAAAGATATTCATTTGTATCATCAGTCGGTCATGTTCATCTCAACACCTGTTCATCTTTGCACTACAGGCCAAAGATATTCATCAAGTAATTATACATCTTTGCACTACAGGCCAAAGATATTCAGTAATATCATCATTTAGGACTGAGGATGATGAAAAATATCTTAAAGAGAACGAATCCAATGAGACAGAAGGACAAATAGTAGGGATTCGTATAACAGTTTATCCAAGATCAATAATACTTCATAATAATCAATTGTGAAGCAGAATTCAAAAATAAAGATCAAAACATGGATACAATCAAAGATAGTAACCATAATAGACATCTTGGACAAAAAGGAAAAATTTTATTTTTCGGTGAATAGTGCCGTATTCGTGAATAGTGCCGTATACGTGAATAGTGCCGTATACGTGAATAGTAACCCCGACACAAAAAGTTCCAAATTTGATAAAAACTCATATCAATATTTCAGCATAATGATATTGAAGAAAATAATATCATTTAAGAAGAAAATAATATCCCTTACCTCAAAATATCAGTACTTCTGGTCGGAATACCGGTATAAGGCTGAAAGAAACTTGCTCTGATGAATAGAAACTCTCAAAGTATCTAAATACTCACAAAATACACTCAATAATCTAGAGAGAGAAAGAGAGAAAACTTGTTTCTGGTGTGATTTTCAATTCTAACTTAGCCCTCTATTTATAGGAAAATTTTGGTAGGTTTGACCTGCAACCTGATGGCTTTACCTGCTACTATTCCCACCCACCACATTTGAAATATAATTCAGCACATTTCTTCACCAACCACAAGTGGGGCCCACCAATTCTAGAATTTTCCATCAAAATGATAAACTCCGAAAATTCAACAATTTCTGAACCAGTCATCTCGTAAAATTCATAATAAATCATACGTTCATTTTTAACGGTTCAAAATTTGTGGACATATACTCAACTTATATATGTATAACATATCCAAAAATTACCACGATCCAACGGTCGGATTAAAAATTATAACACCCGCAATATTCTCAAAAACCCTGATTTGATTTTTAATACCTCCATTCCGACAAAAATACTGATAAAACACCTCAACATTAACTCCTTCATTTTTAACCACAAAAATATATCCCTCATTTATATCCACATAAAATAAATATTTCCTTATCATATGAATCAATAATTAATTATTCACAAATAATATTACAGAATCACATTTATGACAACCAGGCCGTTCCCAGGAAAGAGGGGGCTTTCCAATAAGGATTTCTCCTTACTGGCGCGCAATTAGATGACCAAACCTCTCCTTAGACAGAACTTTCTAGACATTGCCAATAATGTTATCTAATAATATTATTCAAATAATATGAATTATTGATCTGATAATGGAAAATACTGTGCAGCAACAATTATTGAAACAACAATAATATAAAATATCAACGCAACAATTATTGAATCAATAAAATAAAATATTGAACAATAACTACTGTAACAATTATTGAGTAGTGCCTTCTTACGTAAGAATCAATAATTGGTGCAATACCGTGTGCTACTGTATTTTAACCACCGGGTATTCCAACAGTATTAACGGTAACAACTACGCCGTTATTTATAAACAACTTATACTTGTCGTTTTCTTCATCCAATCGCTTTCCGTTATGGGGCCCACACAAGGCTGCGCCGTCGTACGAATATTCCCCGACAGCAAGAATATTCCACGACCAAACGAATATTCCCCGACAAAATGAATATTTTATAACCACTTGCTTATTTTGCAAAATTTGCACATTTCACCCATAACCAAAGTATTATATCAAATTAACCCCTTATTATTCACAATAATATTTAGAGAAAATTTGATTTTATTCATTAATAAGTTGGGGTCTTACAACCTCCCCTCCTTATGAAATTTCGTCCTCGAAATTGACGTACGTACCTGATGTTTCAAAAAGGTGAGGATACCTCGCTTTCATTTCTGATTCCAACTCCCAGGTCATTTCTTCAATAGCATGGTTTCTCCACAAAACCTTAACTTGTGGTATAACCTTCGTGCGTAGGACATGCTCTTTCCTATCCAAGATCTTAACAGGTACCTCCTCGTACGTTAAATCTTCAGCTATCTCGTCTGGTTCTAACTCAATAATGTGGTTCGGGTCTTTAACATATTTACGAAGCATAGATATGTGAAAAACATTATGAACACGAGACATGCTTGGAGGTAATGCGAGTCTATATGCCACATTTCCTATTCGCTCAAGAATCTCAAATGGACCAACAAATCTTGGATTGAGCTTTCCTCTCTTCCCAAATCTTGTAACTCCCTTCCATGGTGCAACACGTAACAATACATGATCCCCAATATTAAATTCCACGTCCTTCCGATGAAGATCCGCATAACTCTTTTGTCGATCCTGTGCCGTTTGTATACGTTGTCGAATCGTTTGGATCTTCTCTGTAGTAATGCGTACCAATTCTGGTCCCAACAATGTTGCTTCACCCACCTCGTCCCAGCATACTGGAGAACGACATTTTCTTCCATACAACGCCTCAAATGGAGCCATACCTATGCTCGCCTGATAACTGTTGTTGTAGGAGAATTCCACCAATGGTAGGTACTTATCCCAACTCCCTTTGAGATCTAAGACACAAAGTCTTAATAGATCTTCAAGAGTTTGAATAGTCCTCTCTGATTGTCCGTCCGTTTGAGGATGGTATGCTGAACTGAATCGTAAATCCGTGCCCATAGCTTTCTGCAAGCTAACCCAAAATCGTGAAGTGAATCTTGGGTCACGATCCGAAACTATGGATACTGGCATGCCATGCAATCTCACAATCTCGTTCACGTACATACTAGCAAGACGTTCAAGGGAATAAGTCTCACGTATCGGCAAGAAATGAGCGGACTTGGTTAATCTATCAACAATAACCCAAATCGCATCTATGCCTTGAGAAACCTTGGGAAGACCTGTAACAAAATCCATAGTAATGTGTTCCCACTTCCATTTCGGAATCTCAAGTGGTTGCAATGGACCCTTTGGTACTTGATGCTCCGCTTTTACACGTTGACAAGTTAAACATCTCGAGATAAACTCCGCGATCTCTCTTTTCATATTGCTCCACCAAAATGTATGTCGAAGATCGTGATACATTTTGGTACTCCCAGGATGGATTGCAAACGGTGTGTTGTGTGCCTCCATCATTATTCTATGCTTCAAGTCAAAATCGTTAGGAACACAAAGTCTGGAGTTGACTCGAAGTATTCCTTCTTCATCGATTCTTGCTTCTGGAATAGCACCTTCTTGCACTTTCTTCTTCATACGCATCAGCTCCATGTCCGTAGCTTGAGCAGCTTTAACTTTATCGATTAAAGTCGGTTCTACTCGTATATTTGATATCATCATGTGGGTACTTGGAGCCTTCATCTCTATCTCCATCCTTTGCAAGTCATACAAAATGGGCCTTTGTGTTAACAACATTGCACTCGTACCCGCATATGATCTTCTACTCAATGCGTCAGCTACTACGTTTGCTTTTCCAGGATGATATTGGATGGTATGATCGTAATCTTTCAACAGCTCAAGCCAACGTCGTTGCCGCATGTTGAGTTCCTTTTGGGTGAAGAAATATTTGAGGCTTTTATGATCTGTATAGATCTCCACTTTCTCCCCATACAGGTAGTGTCTCCAGATCTTCAACGCAAAAACGACTGCTGCCAACTCCAAATCATGAGTAGGATAATTCCTCTCATATTCTTTGAGTTGTCGTGAGGCATAGGCTATGACTTTCCCATGTTGCATGAGAACACATCCTAACCCTTTGCCTGAAGCATCGCTGTAGATAACAAATCCATCCGAACCAGATGGTATTGTCAGAACAGGTGCCGAAATGAGTCTCCTCTTGAGTTCTTGGAAACTCTTCTCGCATTCCTCACTCCATACGAATTTTGTATCTTTCCGAGTCAGCTGAGTTAACGGAGTAGCGATTCGAGAAAATCCTTCCACAAATCTCCGATAATAACCAGCTAAGCCCAGAAAGCTACGTACTTTGGTTACCGACTTCGGTTGCTCTCAATTGTGATTCATATCCCAATCTTGGATAGCACGTCACAATGACACCTATCAATTTACTACCACACGAATATGGCGTCCCCTACGGAGAGTTTGGCTTCAGTGCATTCCGCAAAGGAAGTCACCAGATAAAGGCTCAGGTACAAACTTCTACAGTTAGGTTTTTAACTCCCGAAGTTCAATAGGAGCCATTCGATATGAGATTTTAGAAGTGGGTTTTGTACCGAATTCAAAGATGATACAAAATTCAATATCACGCTCTGGAGGTAGGCCAAGAAATTCTTCAAGAAATACGTCAGGAAATTCTCTAACAACAGAAATATTATTCAAATCTGACTTGTTTTGTTCAAATCCATAACATGGGCTAAGAAAGCTTGACATCCGTTTTTCAATAAACGAATAGCTTTGTGGCTTGATATGACAGTGACTGATTTTAGTGGTTTAGTAGTTTGAATTCGTATGACAGGTTGGTTAGGAATATGAAAACTAACAACCTTACGAAAACAATCAATTTTAGCATGATGAGTGGTTAACCAATCAATTCCTAAAATCACATCAAAAGCAAGTATCTTTAAAGAGATAAGATCAACAGGTAATGTGATAGTGCCAACTTGGATCATGCAAGATTTATAAACTGTAGATGTAACGAAGGTTTCACCCAACGGAGTTTCAACAGATAAGTTAAAGTCCAATTTCTCCGGAGTCAAGTTTAAACGTTGAGCACAAGCAGGAGAGATAAAAGAATGGGTAGAACCGGTATCTAGTAAAGTATAAACTTCGCAAGAATTCAAGATTAGCTTACCCGTGATCACCTCGTTCGGGTTTCTCGCGTTTTGGCCAGTAACGACAAACGCCCTTCCAGGAACCGCTGATTTCGACTTATCCGGGATAACTTTTGGAGTCACCATCCCCGCTGAACTTGGTTTTGCTACAGAACACTCTCGAGCTATATGACCTTCCTTTCCACAGTTATAACATACCTTGGATTGTTGTGGGCAGTTTGGGCTGATATGTCCCTCTTTCCCACATTTGTAACATACGACCGGTGGTCGTTCTCCTCCCCTAGAAACAGTTGATGTTTGTGCTGACGTCTTCACGTTATCATTGTTGTACCTTCTCTTCTTGAAATCTCCTCCCGACTCGCTCCTTCTATTATCACGACCACGATTACCACCAGAGTGGTTACCGCTTTTGTCCGAATGTTTTCCTCCCTGCTGGTTTTCATTGCTTCGATGACTGCCGCCACCGGTATGACCCTGGTTGTGGTCCCTCGGTTGCACATACTCATTATCTCGCTCTAATAATTGAGCCCTGTTTACAACATCTGAATATAAAGAAAATTTATGAGAGATAAGATATTGCCGAATCTCGGGTTTTAGACCTCTCAGAAACATCCTTGTCATTCGTTCCTCATTTTCGACCAAATGAGGTGCAAACCTGGATAACTCTGCAAACTTCGCCTCGTACTGGGACACCGTCATGTTGTTTTGTTCCAGTCTAATAAACTCAACCTCCTTCATATGACGAATACTTTCAGGAAAGTACTTGTCATTGAACAGTTTTTGAAATGTTTCCCAGGACATGTTGAGTGCGTCAGGCTGGGTACGCTTCACAGACTCCCACCAGTAGTCTGCCTCACCGCGGAACATAAATGTGGCGAATGGAACCTTCTGTTCCTCCGTGCATCCCAAGACATCAAATATCTTGGTAATTTGCTTGACCCACGTTTCCGCCATGATCGGATCCGGCTTTCCCTTAAATTCTGGTGGTCCCAATTCTTTGAACTGCTTAGCTGTGACAAACCGCGCGTTGTTATCATTTCCACCCGTATTCTGCACACGAGTCTCCCTCGTCTGATTTTGCATGAACTGCAAAAAGCTCCTAAACATTCCATCATTCATCGTTTGCTCGGTAACGTTGTTTACAGGAGGAATATTGCCTTCCTGTTGCACGTTCCCCTGGGTAGTGATCAAAGGTGTCTCCACGGTCTGATTTACTCCATTATTAACGTTCTCAGCTGCCATTCTTAAATACTGCCATAAAACAAGGGTTAATAGTCATGTCATATATTATCCCTATACTCTGACCGACCAAATAAACACCAAATAAACTTAGTCAGGTCATACTAGCGAAGGAATTCCCCGTCTCTCCCCTCCTAGTTCTTGTCTCACATCTCAGCCAGGGATCATATCCCTAAGCTCTGATACCAACTGTGACGCCCCCAGAATAGGTATACAACACCCATTCTGAGTCGCCAAATACATGGTACAGAAAGCAAACTACAACTTCAATAATACAATTGTCGTGCAAAATACGACAACACATACTGTGAGTTTAAATACAAATATTGTCTTCTAGACAATATCCACACTCAAATAAATCCTCATTACAATTATTCAAACACTATTTTACAGAAATAGTGAGGACTGCTAATACATCTTTCTAGAACCATCACTCCATACCCCGACTAGATCCTGCTATGTTCTCACCTCCTGAGAAGAAAAATGGAACAAAAAGGAAAAGGGTGAGCTCAACTAGCCCAGTAAAGAATATTATGACTAAGATAATATACAACAAATTATCGTTAGTCTTCAACAGGGAAAAATCTGATAAAATATAATCGACAACAAGTTTTAGATCAACAACTGCAGCGGAAACAGCAAACCATTAGAAGAGTCAAGTAGAGAAAGAATTCTACTATCTTCTAAGATTTAAAAGTCCATCATCAATATTTTATCCCTGTAACATCAATTAATAATCATCTTTAACCAAATATTCATCTTTGCACTACAGGCCAAAGATATTCATTTGTATCATCAGTCGGTCATGTTCATCTCAACACCTGTTCATCTTTGCACTACAGGCCAAAGATATTCATCAAGTAATTATACATCTTTGCACTACAGGCCAAAGATATTCAGTAATATCATCATTTAGGACTGAGGATGATGAAAAATATCTTAAAGAGAACGAATCCAATGAGACAGAAGGACAAATAGTAGGGATTCGTATAACAGTTTATCCAAGATCAATAATACTTCATAATAATCAATTGTGAAGCAGAATTCAAAAATAAAGATCAAAACATGGATACAATCAAAGATAGTAACCATAATAGACATCTTGGACAAAAAGGAAAAATTTTATTTTTCGGTGAATAGTGCCGTATTCGTGAATAGTGCCGTATACGTGAATAGTACCGTATACGTGAATAGTAACCCCGACACAAAAAGTTCCAAATTTGATAAAAACTCATATCAATATTTCAGCATAATGATATTGAAGAAAATAATATCATTTAAGAAGAAAATAATATCCCTTACCTCAAAATATCAGTACTTCTGGTCGGAATACCGGTATAAGGCTGAAAGAAACTTGCTCTGATGAATAGAAACTCTCAAAGTATCTAAATACTCACAAAATACACTCAATAATCTAGAGAGAGAAAGAGAGAAAACTTGTTTCTGGTGTGATTTTCAATTCTAACTTAGCCCTCTATTTATAGGAAAATTTTGGTAGGTTTGACCTGCAACCTGATGGCTTTACCTGCTACTATTCCCACCCACCACATTTGAAATATAATTCAGCACATTTCTTCACCAACCACAAGTGGGGCCCACCAATTCTAGAATTTTCCATCAAAATGATAAACTCCGAAAATTCAACAATTTCTGAACCAGTCATCTCGTAAAATTCATAATAAATCATACGTTCATTTTTAACGGTTCAAAATTTGTGGACATATACTCAACTTATATATGTATAACATATCCAAAAATTACCACGATCCAACGGTCGGATTAAAAATTATAACACCCGCAATATTTCTCAAAAACCCTGATTTGATTTTTAATACCTCCATTCCGATAAAAATACTGATAAAACACCTCAACATTAACTCCTTCATTTTTAACCACAAAAATATATCCCTCATTTATATCCACATAAAATAAATATTTCCTTATCATATGAATCAATAATTAATTATTCACAAATAATATTACAGAATCACATTTATGACAACCAGGCCGTTCCCAGGAAAGAGGGGGCTTTCCAATAAGGATTTCTCCTTACTGGCGCGCAATTAGATGACCAAACCTCTCCTTAGACAGAACTTTCTAGACATTGCCAATAATGTTATCTAATAATATTATTCAAATAATATGAATTATTGATCTGATAATGGAAAATACTGTGCAGCAACAATTATTGAAACAACAATAATATAAAATATCAATGCAACAATTATTGAATCAATAAAATAAATTATTGAACAATAACTACTGTAACAATTATTGAGTAGTGCCTTCTTACGTAAGAATCAATAATTGGTGCAATACCGTGTGCTACTGTATTTTAACCACCGGGTATTCCAACAGTATTAACGGTAACAACTACACCGTTATTTATAAACAACTTATACTTGTCGTTTTCTTCATCCAATCGCTTTCCGTTATGGGGCCCACACAAGGCTGCGCCGTCGTACGAATATTCCCCGACAGCAAGAATATTCCACGACCAAACGAATATTCCCCGACAAAATGAATATTTTATAACCACTTGCTTATTTTGTAAAATTTGCACATTTCACCCATAACCAAAGTATTATATCAAATTAACCCCTTATTATTCACAATAATATTTAGAGAAAATTTGATTTTATTCATTAATAAGTTGGGGTCTTACATATGCTATGTCCTATAAGTGTATATCTGTAATACGTATGTGCTATGTATCATTTCTCATATATATTTTATACAAACATATGTAAGTAAATTACTTGTTTTTTTGTTTTAAAATTCTTGCAATGATCAACACATTTTTAACTTTTATATATTTTGATTGTGCAAGATTTTTATTTTTGGAAAAGAGGGTATGTTATATAATAAATAAATTGTAAGAACATTTTCTTATATTTCTTTTTGTTAATAGAGAGAGAAACTCAAAACTTTCCCCATCCATCCATTATATTCTTTCTACTTTTTAAAAAGCACTGAGCAAATGAGTTAATAAGTACTCACCTTTTAACACTTGTTGATTATCAAGTATTGTATTTTACTAGCTTATATAAAAAATTTATTCTACTATTTATATAATATTTGTTTTATTTTGTATTATAATAAGTCGTGTATTATATAGTAGTTGTAAGACCCCAACTTTTATAAATAAAGATGAATTTTCTATAAATATCATTTTTGAATATTATGAAGTTAATTTGATATAATGTTATAGTTGTGGGTAATATTTAGAAATTTTGTAAAGTACGCAAGTTGTTATATAATATTCGATTGGTCGGGAAATATTCGTTTTAACAGGAAATATTCGTACAACGGCACAATCATTGGTGGACCCCACAACGGAATTATTGTCGGATTGAGAAAACGACAAAAATATTTTATTAAAAATAACGGCGGAAGTTTTACCATTGTTACTGTTGAACTACTCGATAGTAAAAGTACAGTAATACGTGTGGTTGCATAGTAGCACACGGTATTGATTATTAATGCTTATGTGAGAAGTCACTCAGTTTGATTCAATTATTGTCAGTTAATAATATGAATTATTTAGCGATAATGACGTTTTGTTTTATTCGTATTATTAACGTAATAAAACAGAAACATCTTTTTATATAAAACAGAATACTTTATTAAAGTTATTCTATAAATAGAATATATTATATTTTATTTAAAAGATTTTTCTTTAAATATGGACCGTCAGATTAAAGTAATCAATCTGGACCGTTCATGGATTAGTTACTATGCATTCTATTTTTCTATAAATAGCAGCTCATTCCTTCATTATTTCTTACGAATTCACTGAACTCTAGAGAGAGAAACTATAGAGAGAAACTATAGAGAGAGAGAAGAAGAGTATTCTGCTACTTAACTACTTCCTTATTTCAGCTCTTCTTTAAAACGGTAAGGGGTGTTATTCTTTCTTATTCATGAAGAGAACTGTTGTTATTCCATTTCTTATTATTCTGTTGGAATAACCTGTATACGCGGTCTACCCTATACTTGGTGACATTCTTCTATTATTCTGTTGGAACATCCTGTCTGTGTGTTTTACACCGGACCTGGTTCCGTTTTTATTATTATTCTGTTGGAACATCCTGTCTGTGTGTTTTACACCGGACCTGGTTCCGTCTTGTTATTATTCTGTTGGAACATCCTGTCTGTGTGTTTTACACCGGACCTGGTTTCATTATTTATTATTCTGTCGGAATATCCTGTCTGTGCGTTTACGCCGGACCTGGTTCCATTATTTATTATTCTGTCGGAATATCCTGTCTGTGCGTTTACGCCGGACCTGGTTCCATTATTTATTATTCTGTTGGAATAACCTGTCTGTGCGGTCTATCGCATGCATGGTGATTTCTTTTGTTATTCCATTCTTTATTATACTCAGTTGGTTAAGTTTTGACTTCTATACTCCATGAAATTTGTGGAATATCCTTGATAATTGCGGTTCATCCAGTATCTTTTCATGAAAATATTCTTCTAAGCATTCTTGAATTTTACTCCACAAAGCAGTATCATGTTGACAATTTGGACGTTGTTAATTCTTGGATAAATTAATTCTTGAACTTGTTTTATTGAATTCTTATATCATTGTCATCATCCTCATGTTTATAAAATGTTGAAAGTCATCTGTGGCCTGTAGTGCATAGATGGACTTGGTATGATTATGACCAGGGATTATTCGGTATAATCATGACCGTAATGTTACAAATGATGTGGTAAAAGTCCTCATTGGCCCGTAGTGCATTGATGGACAGTTGTTGGCATGATCATGACCATTAATGAATACACGAATATCCTTGGCCGTAGTGCAGGGGTGATTCGATGATGTGGATTATTTTATTAAGCTGAGTCCCAGCGATAACAGTGTTGAAAAACCTTTTAAATCATAAAAGATAGTAGAGTTTATTTTCTACTTGACTCTTTTAATGGATTGCTTGTTCCGCTGCAGTTAAACTTGATGTCTATTATATTTTATCAGTTTAACATTGTTGAAGGCTAATGATAATTTATTCTGCATTATCTTAGTCATAATATTTCTTACTGGGCTAGTTGAGCTCACCCTTTCTTTCACTGTTCTCTTCAGGAAATGAGAACGTAGCTGGGGCAAGTCGGGGAACGGAGTGATGGTTCGAATGATAGTATTAGTTAGTAGTCCTCACTATTCTATGTAATAGTGTGTTAATAAATGTAATGAGGACTCCTTTTGAGTATGAATACTCTCTAGAAGATAATATTTGTATTCAAACTCACAGTTTATGTTTTGTCGTATTGTACACGACAGTTGTATTAGTAAGTTGTATTTGTATTCTGTACTTGTATCTGACGACCCAAGATGGGTGATGTATACCTAATTTTGGGGGCGTCACAGTTGGTATCAGAGCTTAGGGATATGATCCCTGGCTAAGATGTGAGAATAGAACTAGGAGGGGAGAGACGGGGAATTCCTTCGCTAGTATGACCTACCTAAGTTTATTTGCATGGTATTTAATTGGTCGGTCATAATATAAGGATAATATATGACATATCAATTAACTTTTATTTTGTGGCAGTATCTGAAAATGGCATCTGAGAATGTTGAGAATAGCAATGGAGCACAGGCGACTGTTGATTCACCACATATCAATAATCAGGATAATGTGCATCAGGAAGGTGACAATCCTCATGCAAACAACAACACTGACCAGATGATGAATGATGGAATGTTCAGAAACTTTATGCAGTTCATGCAACAGCAGGCGAGAGAGGCTCCTGTCCAAAATATAGGTGGAAACACTGAAAACTCTCGGACCGTCACCGCTAAACAGTTCAAGGAGCTGGGACCACCAGAGTTTAAGGGAGAGCCAAAACCACTTATAGCGGAAACATGGATAAAGCAGATTACCAAGATATTTGATGTCTTGGGATGCTCCGAGGAGCAAAAGGTTCCCTTTGCCGCCTTTATGTTGCGAGCAGAGGCAGATTACTGGTGGGAATCGATTAAGCGTACTCAACCTGCCGCACTGAAGATGTCTTGGGAAAAGTTCCAAGAGCTGTTCAATGACAGATACTTTCCCGAAAGTGTTCGTCACATGAAGGAGGTGGAGTTCATCAAATTGGAGCAGAATAATATGACCGTGTCGCAGTATGATGCTAAATTTACTGAGTTGTCCCGGTTTGCGTCCCACTTGGTGGATAATGAAGAGTGAATGTTTTTGTGAGGTTTGAAATCTGAGATACGTCAACATCTTATTTCTCATAAACTGTGTTTGTATTCAGATGTTGTGAATAGGGCTCAGTTAGTGGAGCGCGATAACGAGTCAACGCAACCAAAAGAGAGCAGTCGACAAAATGATAATACCAGTGAGAGCAGTCATCGAAGCGGTGACAACAAGCGTGGAGGGAATCAACAGGCCAGAAATGGTAACCACTTCGGTGGTAATCAGGGCCAAAACAATAAGAATGGTCATTTCAAGAAGAGGAGATTCAACAATGATGGAAAGACGTCAGCACCAGCACCCGTTGTTAAGGAAGGAGAACGACCACCTATCATATGTTTCAAATGCGGAGGGGAGGGGCACATCAGTCCAAACTGCGCGATGCCGTCTAAAGCATGTTATAATTGTGGAAGAGAAGGTCATTTAGCTCGATTTTGTCGTTTACCAAAAACAAGTTCAGCCAAGATGGAGACACCAAAGGCCGTCCCAGAAAAGTCAAAACCGGTAGTGCAAGGGAGAGCGTTTGTTGTGACCTCCCAGAAAGCAAGGAACCCGAATGAGGTCATCACGGGTAAGCTTATCATAAACTCTAACGAAGTCTATACTTTATTTGATACCGGTTCTACCCATTCTTTTATTTCTCCTACTTGCGCTCATCGATTAAATTTGATTCCGGAGAAATTAGACTTTGATTTATCTGTTGAAACTCCATTGGGAGAAACCTTCATTACATCCACGGTTTATAAGTCTTGTTTGGTTCAAGTTGGTACCCACACATTACCTGTCGATCTTATTTCATTAAAAATACTTGCATTTGACGTGATTCTAGGGATTGATTGGTTAACTACTCATCATGCAAAAATTGATTATTTTCGTAAGGTTGTTAGCTTTCATATTCCTAATCGACCTATTATGCGAATTCAAGCAACCAAACCATTAAAATCAATCGCTGTCATCTCAAGCCATAAAGCTATTCGTTTATTGAAAAACGGATGTCAAGCTTTCTTAGCTCATGTCACGGATCTAAACAAAAATACGTCAGTTTTGAATGATATTTCTATTGTTAATAAATTCCCTGACGTATTCCCTGAAGAACTTCCTGGCCTACCCCCAGAGCGTGAAATTGAATTTTGTATCGACCTTGAACCCGGTACAAAACCCATTTCCAAAGCCCCATATCGAATGGCTCCTATTGAACTTCAGGAGTTAAAGATCCAACTGCAGGAATTGTTAGACATTGGCTTTATTCGTCCTAGTACTTCTCCTTGGGGTGCTCCTGTGCTATTCGTGAAGAAGAAAGATGGAAGTATGCGACTTTGTATTGATTATCGGGAGTTGAATCATGTCACCATCAAAAACAGGTACCCATTGCCACGTATTGATGACCTGTTTGACCAGTTGCAAGGAGCACAATTCTTTTCAAAGATCGATCTTCGTTCTGGATATCATCAGCTGAAGGTTAGAACTGAGGATATTCCAAAGACGGCTTTTAGAACTCGGTACGGGCATTATGAATTCCTAGTCATGTCCTTTGGATTGACTAATGCTCCTGCTGCCTTCATGGATATGATGAACCGGGTATTCAAGGAATATTTGGATCACTTTGTGGTCGTCTTTATTGATGACATCCTTATTTATTCCAAAAGTCGTGAAGATCATGAGCAACACTTGAGGCTGGTACTCCAAAAGCTTCGTGAATACAAGCTTTATGCCAAGTTGAAGAAATGCGAGTTCTGGCTGGAGGAGGTAGCATTCCTTGGGCACGTAGTATCAAGTCGTGGAATATCGGTTGACCCGGCAAAGATTGAAGCTATTCAAAGCTGGGAGCAACCTAAATCAGTGACCGAAGTACGTAGCTTTCTTGGTTTAGCTGGTTATTATCGGAGATTCGTGGAAGGATTTTCTCGAATCGCTACTCCATTAACTCAGCTGACTCGGAAAGATACAAAGTTCAGTTGGAGCGAAGAATGTGAGAAGAGTTTTCAAGAACTCAAGAGGAGACTCATTTCAGCACCTGTTCTAACAATACCATCTGGCTCGGAGGGATTTGTCATCTACAGTGATGCTTCGAGCAAAGGGTTGGGATGCGTTCTCATGCAACATGGAAAAGTCATAGCCTATGCATCAAGACAACTCAAGGAATATGAGAGGAATTATCCTACTCATGATCTAGAGTTGGCAGCTGTTGTCTTTGCACTTAAAATTTGGAGGCATTACTTGTATGGGGAGAAGGTGGAGATCTTTACGGATCATAAAAGCCTCAAATATTTCTTCACTCAAAAGGAACTCAACATGCGACAACGACGTTGGCTTGAACTGTTGAAAGATTATGATCATACCATTCAATACCATCCTGGAAAAGCGAACGTGGTAGCTGACGCATTGAGTAGAAGATCATATGCAAGTACGAGTGCGATATTGTCAACACAAAGGCCCATTTTGTGTGACTTGCAAAGGATGGAGATAGAGTTAAAGACTCCAGGGACCCATGTGATGATGGCGAATATACGAGTAGAACCGACTTTAATCGATAAAGTTAAAGCTGCTCAAGCTACAGACCTGGAGCTGATGCGTATGAGGAAGAAAGTGCAAGAAGGTGCTATGCCGGAAGCAAGAATCGATGAAGAAGGAATACTTCGAGTCAACTCCAGACTTTGTGTTCCTAACAACCCTGATTTAAAGTATGAAATCATGATGGAGGCGCACAACACACCGTTTGCAATCCATCCTGGAAGTACCAAAATGTATCATGATCTTCGTCATACATTTTGGTGGAGCAATATGAAGAGAGAGATAGCGCTGTTTATCTCAAGGTGTCTAACTTGTCAACGAGTCAAAGCGGAGCATCAAGTACCAAAAGGTCCATTGCAACCACTTGAAATTCCAGAATGGAAGTGGGAGCACATTACCATGGATTTCGTTACCGGTCTTCCTAGGGTTTCTCAAGGTATTGATGCGATTTGGGTCATTGTTGATAGATTGACCAAGTCTGCTCATTTCTTACCGATACGAGAAACTTATACACTTGAACGTCTTGCTCGTATGTACATAAACGAGATTGTAAGACTGCATGGTATGCCAGTATCCATAGTTTCTGACCGAGACCCAAGATTCACTTCACGATTTTGGGTTAGTTTACAAAAAGCTATGGGCACGGAGTTACGATTTAGTTCAGCATATCATCCTCAGACGGACGGACAATCAGAGAGGACTATTCAAACTCTTGAAGATCTATTAAGACTCTGTGTCTTTGACTTCAAGGGAAGTTGGGACAAGTTCTTACCATTGGTGGAGTTTTCCTACAACAACAGTTATCAAGCAAGTATTGGCATGGCTCCATTCGAAGCATTGTATGGAAGAAAATGTCGTTCTCCAGTATGCTGGGATGAGGTGGGTGAAGCAACGTTGTTGGGACCGGAGTTGGTACGTATGACTACAGAAAAGATTCAAACGATCCGACAACGTATAAAAACCTCACAAGATCGACAAAAGAGTTATGCTGATCTTCATCGAAAGGACGTGGAATTTGATGTAGGAGATCATGTGTTCTTACGTGTTGCTCCATGGAAAGGAGTTACGAGATTTGAAAGAGAGGAAAGCTCAATCCTCGATTCATCGGTCCATTTTTAATCCTCGATCGAGTAGGAACTGTGGCTTATAGACTCGCTTTACCGCCAAGTATGTCTCGTGTTCATAACGTTTTTCACATATCCATGTTACGTAAATATGTGGAAGACCCGAACCACATTATTGAGTTAGAACCGGACGAAATAGCGGAGGATTTGACGTATGAAGAAGTTCCTGTTCAAATCTTGGATAAGAAGGAACATATTCTACGCTCCAAGGTTATACCTCAAGTCAAAGTTTTGTGGAGAAACCACGATGTTGAGAAATGACTTGGGAGTTAGAATCTGAAATGAAATCAAGGTATCCTTACCTCTTCGACATACCAGTACGTACCCTAATTTCGAGGGCGAAATTTCATAAGAAGGGGAGGTTGTAAGACCCCAACTTTTATAAATAAAGATGAATTTTCTATAAATATCATTTTTGAATATTATGGAGTTAATTTGATATAATGTTATAGTTGTGGGTAATATTTATAAATTTTACAAAGTACGCAAGTTGTTATATAATATTCGATTGGTCGGGAAATATTCGTTTTAACAGGAAATATTCGTACAACGGCACAATCATTGGTGGACCCCACAACGGAATTATTGTCGGATTGAGAAAACGACAAAAATATTTTATTAAAAATAACGACGGAAGTTTTACCATTGTTACTGTTGAACTACTCGGTAGTAAAAGTACAGTAATACGTGTGGTTGCATAGTAGCACACGGTATTGATTATTAATGCTTATGTGAGAAGTCACTCAGTTTGATTCAATTATTGTCAGTTAATAATATGAATTATTTAGTGATAATGACGTTTTGTTTTATTCGTATTATTAACGTAATAAAACAGAAACATCTTTTTATATAAAACAGAATACTTTATTAAAATTATTCTATAAATAGAATATATTATATTTTATTTAAAAGATTTTTCTTTAAATATGGACCGTCAGATTAAAGTAATCAATCTGGACCGTTCATGGATTAGTTACTATGCATTCTATTTTTCTATAAATAGCAGCTCATTCCTTCATTATTTCTTATGAATTCACTGAACTCTAGAGAGAGAAACTATAGAGAGAAACTATAGAGAGAGAGAAGAAGAGTATTCTGCTACTTAACTACTTCCTTATTTCAGCTCTTCTTTAAAACGGTAAGGGGTGTTATTCTTTCTTATTCATGAAGAGAACTGTTGTTATTCCATTTATTATTATTCTGTTGGAATAACCTGTGTACGCGGTCTACCCTATACTTGGTGACATTCTTCTATTATTCTGTTGGAACATCCTGTCTGTGTGATTTACACCGGACCTGGTTCCGTTTTTATTATTATTCTGTTGGAACATCCTGTCTGTGTGTTTTACACCGGACCTGGTTCCGTCTTGTTATTATTCTGTTGGAACATCCTGTCTCTGTGTTTTACACCGGACCTAGTTTCATTATTTATTATTCTGTCGGAATATCCTGTCTGTGCGTTTACGCCGGACTTGGTTCCATTATTTATTATTCTGTCGGAATATCCTGTCTGTGCGTTTACGCCGGACCTGGTTCCATTATTTATTATTCTGTTGGAATAACCTGTCTGTGCGGTCTATCGCATGCATGGTGATTTCTTTTGTTATTCCATTCTTTATTATACTCAGTTGGTTAAGTTTTGACTTCTATACTCCATGAAATTTGTGGAATATCCTTGATAATTGCGGTTCATCCAGTATCTTTTCATGAAAATATTCTTCTAAGCATTCTTGAATTTTACTCCACAAAGCAGTATCATGTTGACAATTTGGACGTTGTTAATTCTTGGATAAATTAATTCTTGAACTTGTTTTATTGAATTCTTATATCATTGTCATCATCCTCATATTTATAAAATATTGAAAGTCATGTGTGGCCTGTAGTGCATAGATGGACTTGGTATGATTATGACCAGGAATTATTCGGTATAATCATGACCGTAATGTTACAAATGATGTGGTAAAAGTCCTCATTGGCCCGTAGTGCATTGATGGACAGTTGTTGGCATGATCATGACCATTAATGAATACACGAATATCCTTGGCCGTAGTGCAGGGGTGATTCGATGATGTGGATTATTTTATTAAGCTGAGTCCCAGCGATAATAGTGTTGAAAGACCATTTAAATCATAAAAGATAGTAGAGTTTATTTTCTACTTGACTCTTTTAATGGATTGCTTGTTCCGTTGCAGTTAAACTTGATGTCTATTATATTTTATCCGTTTAACATTGTTGAAGGCTAATGATAATTTATTCTGCATTATCTTAGTCATAATATTTCTTACTGGACTAGTTGAGCTCACCCTTTCTTTCACTGTTCTCTTCAGGAAATGAGAACGTAGCTGGGGCAAGTCGGGGAACGGAGTGATGGTTCGAATGATAGTATTAGTTAGTAGTCATCACTATTCTATGTAATAGTGTGTTAATAAATGTAATGAGGACTCCTTTTGAGTATGAATACTCTCTAGAAGATAATATTTGTATTCAAACTCACAGTTTATGTTTTGTCGTCTTGTACACGACAGTTGTATTAGTAAGTTGTATTTGTATTCTGTACTTCGTATCTGACGACCCAAGATGGGTGATGTATACCTAATTTTGGGGGCGTCACATTAGTGACAAGTCAAACAAATATAATTTAAAATATTAATAATAGCTTTTGTTTTTGTGTAAATAACAATTCTCAGACTTAAATTCTTGATTTAGACTTGATATATCATATTACAATTTTCCATAAGCCTTAATTATGAAAATGATACCATGTGATAGACATATAATTAATATATTTTAATATTTCTATATTTATTATTTTACATGCTTATTTTATTTAACTAATACATTTTATTTTATTTTGTAGAAAATAATATTTATTTTTCTTGGGAAGCAAATAAAAGATTTATATCTAATTTTTAAAGATGGAAAAAGACTCTTGAAGATTACCATATAGAAATTGAAGTCAAGAAAAGGAAAAAAAAGGAACAAAAGTCTCCAAATTCAATTAATCTAAATTATGGCACAAATTTATTTTCCCTATAAATAGGTCTCTTGTTTTTA
This sequence comes from Panax notoginseng, assembly GCA_016801055.1. Taxonomy (NCBI): domain Eukaryota; kingdom Viridiplantae; phylum Streptophyta; class Magnoliopsida; order Apiales; family Araliaceae; genus Panax; species Panax notoginseng. Next base: position 18,995,164 of record CM029015.1, read on the forward strand.
GAGATGAGTGTATTAGGTATTGTATTAGTTTAGGTTAGGAGTAGATTAAATTATCTCTTCATTGTATGTTCGATGAATGAATCTTTGTTTCTTTATTTTAGTTAGTTTAATTATTTTAAGATGAAATTAGATAATTATTCATGATAATATTTTTCATCTCTTCTATTATTTATGCTTTTATGTTTAATTGATTTCGCCATCATATTTTATTATTGAAATACATTCGTTTTATAGTTTTTATGTGGTTTTAAATTAATTAAGAGGTTTTGATAGATTATTGTTAAGATATGAGTCTATGTTTGCCCACCGTTAATTGCAAAATTACTAAATTAAAGGGAAAAGAGATCAAAATCATAGTTGAGTTATAAATATAGGAGAAATTGAATTATATGTTATGTTTATTATTTAATGAATTCGAATTCTTAAATTATTTTCTCGTTATTAGTTTTCATATTCTAGTTAATCAATTCTCAATTTTATTTCTAATTTGCCTAAAATAAATATTAATGAAACATTAAAATTAATATAGTCTCTGTAGATTCGACCTGTACCAATTTGACACTGTAAAGTTGCAGTACATAATTTTATCACATCACCATGTTTACAAATTACAACAAGCTTGACTTAAAATCATCATTCATGAGAAATTGAAGCTAATCACCCTCACTGAAAAAGGCATAATGCTTGAAATGGGAGTCTAATAAGTAATAAATATAATCAAAGATACAAACTCCATATTTAAACAATGTTTTTTCTTTTGCTAGTGAAAAGCAAGCCTTTCAACTTTTCCTTCAAAATCTAAAGAATTCTTTCGATTCAGCTCAAATGTCATTTTGTTTAACACGTCAACTAAAATAAAATTAACTTTTACCTAACCTGATCAATTTAAAATTGATCCAAGTTTGTCAAACTAGAGATAATGTTGTTGGACTTTCTCCAAATTAGTTGAGAATTAATACCTTTGAGAAAATGCATTCTATGAGTTACAAAGAGAACTAGTCAACTTTTTTTACCCTCCGTCACAAAATTCTTTAATATAAGACGTTTTAAAAAAAAAAATTTGTCCCTTAATACATAAAATTTTAAAATTCCATATAAATATTAATTACTTAGTTTCTAATATTACCCCAAGTATTAAATATAACTTTAATTCTCTCACTATTTTTTGCCCAATAAATAACATTATTTTTTTCTAATACAAGGACAATATAAACATTTGATATTATATTTAATGCTAGACAATTATTTTCTTAATACTTGTACACAACTCTAAAAAGTGACAGTGGGAGTATTAAAATTAACAAGTGGTTAATATAAAATTAACTTTGGTCAATTGACCAATATAATATCGACACACAAGCTGAGAGTGATCTCTCTCTACGTGTCAGCTGTATTGGTCAATTGACCAATTTATTATGAAATTAATTTCATGCTAACCGATCCAAAATTAAACTAGGGAGCTAGAAAGGCGCCCATTACAATGTTTATATAACTCAGGAATATTGATGTCAATTCAATGAACAAAAATCACCCCCAAAAAAGAGAAACTAAACACTAGATTATTGATGGTACAAAATTAGTATGAAATCTGCAGGAGTGTAAACTAAAGTAAGATTTACCTAAACATACTGGTCCTACTATCTCTTCCTTCAAAACCAACACGCTATTAGGAACCAAAGCTCAGCTCCATAATAGAGGCAGGATGCCTTTCTACCATACAATCTGGCTCGGAGATTATAGAATCTGTTTCAAGAGGACTTGGATTTGTAAGGTAGAGATCACATCTGCTGAAGTTCTTCCATTGATAAGAATGTAATCTATATTGTCGTTCGCGATTCATAATGGAGAAGTAAAAGGTAGCATTGTACGTACATATGACAACCGCAACAAAACTGCTGTGAAAGAATCACCGATTTGGATCAAATTTTTCAAAACCATTCTTAAAATTTTCTGCCATCTTTATTTCTTCACCTTTACTAAGCTTACAATTCCTCCAATCCGCCCTATCTGCCATGTTCAGCAATCCAGCTAAAACCTGCAAAAACAATACAGTACAACATATGCATCATAAAAGCGATCTTAAACATCACTTCAACGGAATATGTTATGGGGACATATTCAAGAACACAGAAGCAACTTGAATGTAATTGTTACAAGGGCTGGGGAATTATAGGCTACAAGCATAGTTTAAACACACGGTTGACAAAATTAAACTTATGATCATGACCAATCAGCTGAAGAACTGAATAAAATTAAACATTCATTAGTTTTCTTTTTAAAAATTCCCATTAAGGGAACCACTAGTAAATAAATAACAGAAGGCAATGACCAAGGCAATTTACAATTCATGCTAAATATGAAGAGCACGCTCACGTTTCTGGTGCTAGAGCAAATGGAAGGATTTTTTGTTGAATGACTAATTATCAGTAATCTCACCTCACGACCGAATTGGGCCGGAAATTTTTCACTCTCTTCAATAGCATGTGATAGTATTGTACCTCCAGGGAGTTCTACATAGAACAAGCTGCATTTTCTATCGAACTGTGTCCGGAGCAAATTTCTCCCTTCAGAGCTGATACCGTCTGAATCAGAAACAAACATGACACATTAGCTAAGATTATAAAATGTTAGGTTGTCAGAAGGCAAAACAGATTACATATCATAATAAGTTTCTACTGCAGCAACTTAATGTAAAGCCAAAACTAGAACAATGGAAGCATTTGAAGGGGCTGATTAGTAGGCAACAAATACAAAGTGTTTGCATTAATTACTGGAATAAACTTACTTTTCAAAGCCACAAATTTAAACCCCATCCTTTCCGCAGCTAAATTAAAAATTTCTTGCACAGATGATGCCCTGGTTGATGGAATAGGAATAGCCTGCAAAAATATAAGTACATTGGGAACGTGCCTATTGGTTCAAATGAAAAAACATGAGGTACATACTAAAACCTATAGAAGACAGTAGAATATAATATAGATTTTGGTCACATCGTGACATTTCCCGTTCCCATTTTTGTTCCACGAATCGTATCGACTATCAAACCACGATTTATAGGTAACATTGGTCAGGATGATGTTATTGCAAAATGGACAAAGAAAAAAGGAGTGCAAGAGGAGCAATCAGAAGAATTTATTTTTTTATCAGCTCTTCTTATAAATTCCAAGGGTAAAGCAAAAAACTTAAAGCAACTTGCAGTAGCACATAAAAATTGAGCACAAAAAGATGAAATTAAGTTCTACTGTACCTGAAGATTAGCATGAGTTGCACGTATGTAAACCCACTCAAAGAAAACAACTTCTTTGGCTTGGTTCTTAAAATATGCTCTAAGACTGTTCTGGAATCTAACCAACTCTATCTCGCATGCTGGTGGTGAAGAAAGTGTATTGGGAAGATGTTCAACAGGCAATATGAGCACATGATCTGGAATAAGTGGTCCTTTAGCAAGAGCACAGTAGCAATGTTCTCCTATGCTGGTAATTAGATGCGACTCCACATTAGGGCTCGACAAACAAAACCAGCACTCTTTTGACCTGAAACTCAGAGGTTGAGCGTCAGTACTATCATTGTAATATGGCAAGGAATAAAGAATAGCACAGGAAAGATGTAATAAGTCCAACACAAGAAGTATATATTCAATTAACATCGTGAATATACAAGTATTCTCAGAAAAATTATGATAAAATATATGACTAGAGTAGAATGGAAACAGGGCAACCAGATCCGGAGAAATTTATTTCTTCTGACCCCAACTATAAATAATCGTGTAAGGTTGGGGTCTCTTCTAACTTCCAATTTCATTGAACTTTCTGTATTACAAGGTCGCTCATCATAAAATATTTATCCAGAGGGAACCCATAAACTAATAAAATGTAAGGTTTGGGTCAGTAGGCAATAGAAAGCCATGCTCTAACTTCCAATTTCATTGAACTTTGTATTATAAGGTCTCTCATCATGAATTATTTACTTGTGATATTCCTCAAAACAATTAATTCCAACAGGAATCCATTCATTGAGCAGCAGACTATATTTTCTGTCAACGTCTGAAATGCGGAAAGGGAATGTATATTTCTCTACGTATATTTGAAATATATTATGTGTTTTCAGCACTGTAGAGTTGCGAGTTGTAACTATACCTGACAGTTCACATCTACTACTACAGTACTACTACTAGTACTAGGTCTAGTTCTTCATATACTAGTATTTAGCTCCTAGAATAATTGTGCCCGGCCACGATAGGGACAGGAGCAGACAAGGCGATGCGGTATTGGACCATTTTCCTAAACCCAAGAGTAAATTCATAGCAATCCCAATTTCATCCCATACTTCGGTCATCCCATACCATAATGGGAACCAGCCTTTTTTTTCCTCCATCCCCTTTCTACAATAAATGTGCAAGGTTGTGGTCATAACACAACCAGTGCTCTAACTTCCAATTTTTTGCACTTTATGTAGTATAAAAGGTCTCTCATAAAATATTTATCGAAAGGGAAATTATTCCCATACCCCCTTCAACTAATAAAGTGCAATGTGGGTCAGTAGGCAGCCAGTGTTTTAACTTTTAACTTACAATTTCATAGAACTTGTGTATTATAAGGTCTCCAAAAGGAATTCATTCACTGAGCTGGCAATATGTTTTCTGTCAACCTGTGAAATGTGAAAAGGGAATGTACTTTTGCATACAAGAGAGGAAACCTTCATATATTTGCAATATATTATGTATTTTCAGCACTGTAGAGTTGTGACTAGACCTGAAAGTTCACATCTACTACTAGGTCTAGTTCATCATATAGTATTTATCTCCTCGAATAATTGTGCCCTCCCACAATGTGGTAAGTACACTCCACAATGAAAGATAATACGGAAAGGAGCGGACAATGTGACGTGGTATTAGACCATTTTCCTGAACCGAAGAGTTCAGTCATACCAATCCCAATTTTGAACCATACTTTGGTCATCCCATACTTGTCCCATGCGAGGCAGGAAAGGCTTTATTAAGCTAAAGTAAATAACCATACTAGGTCTTATAAATATATGGGAATGACCGAGTAGTTTCTGAAAACAAACCTGTTGGTGTTTTCTTTCCCAGAACCTGGTCTCCGGTTTGAACCGTTCTCACCTTCTTCCTGTAAATTGTGCTTAAAGTTGCAATCTGGACCTCTTTCACATTTTCCTTTGTTCATGAAATCGAAGCACACACCTCTTAATGATTGTTCCCTCGCGTCTACATCATGCCTAAAGTGGCATTGTTCCCCTCGTGTACAAGAGCCAGAAGATATAAATTTGAAACACAGCCTATCACCATCTCCATGTCTTTGACGTTTTTGGGAGACATCATATCGCCAATATTGAGAGTCGAAAACACTATCACTGGACCTCTTTGCGTTTTCGCCAGTGTGAGCTGCTTTGTCCAAGGATGCATATGGATTAGAGGTGGTATTTGGTGGTTTCAAGGATATCTCAGCAGCAGACATGGTAGATGCTGGAGTGGGAGAGATTGCATGGATAAATTTCTGAGAAGCACGAGCAGGAAAACGTTTCAATATAAACGCCTAGAAAACATATGATATAGAAGTAAAAAAAGAAGGGCTGAGAAGTTTTTCCACAGGAATTAAAAACACATGTTTCCTTTGCCCAAAAGTAAATAAGTTAATTACTGAAAGACTCTAAGGTCCAGAATGCAAGCACAATAAAGAGATGGCCAAACCAGCATGCACAAGCAATTCTAGGATTGCAGAAGACTAGTGTAGAACAAAATCAATACCAAAGAGGTTCACTTAGTGTTTTTTCTTTTGGGTGCAAGAGTTCACTTAGTCTTTAGTACAACATGAAAACAGTGAATCAGGAAGTTTCATATTTACTTACAAAATGAAGATAAATAATCCTTCCATCCAAAATTGAGTCCATCTTTCCTTTTTGGGACGCTCAAAATCAGAGTACCAAATCTCATTGTACTTAAATAATTTAAACCTCAGCCATAATTACATTAAAATCAAAATTTTCATAAAATATTTGACTATCAAAGGAAAACTCTCATTTTGGGACGGAGGTCTAATATTACAACTTGCCACATTGTTCTCGTCTGTGTTACATGGACTAGGAACCTTTGTCGGGTACAGTGTTTGACACTGGACTCTCATAGTCTTTACAACATTTTCACTATTACAAGCTATTTTGGAGTGTCCAGCCGCCACAACCGCACCCGTGTAGACTGAAGAGAGTCCACATCGGTACTTCAACTGAAGAGTCCATGTAACATAGATTCCCGTCAAATCCTGATTACTGATCATTAGATGGCATCATGTACGAATGGGTAATGCTTACAAAAAACTACACGAATGTCCAAGTCAAATATAATAGAGTACCTATGTATATTCAATAGAAACTACTAAAGCAGATAATCTTAAGGATCCAGAATATCAACAGCTTTATAAGTGCATTTCACGGGAAAGTTTTCAAGTAATTAACAAAACCTGTTTATCAGGATTTCCAACTGGAGCTAGTCCTAAGAAACGGGTAACATGTACAGCATCTATGTTAACATATGGTTCACGAGCATAGAACATGCCTTTAGTTCCTGCAATGTGATACCTAACACAAAACAACCTTTCATCAGGACAGTTTATTATCATTCTTTGCTTAAGCTATAAGTACATTTGGAAGATTGTGGATCTGGGTACATCAAAAAATGTGGAACAGAAAGGCATCCAAGTTATATTACATACAAAATATACTTATTTTATGATAAGATTAAGTAGACTCTTGCATCTTTGACACTTTTGTACGTATATTGTTATATGGCAAATGGTGCAGACAATCAATTAATAGCTTTATTGAAGTCAACAAGCCATATAACTATTCGAGGTTGGCTACAGTAGCTCTCTATCTTTTCATGCCCAATGACCTTAGTTCGCGGCACATGAACCATGTGTTGCAGAGTTATAAAAACACCAGCTAGGACGAAGGTAGTACTATAAAGTAGAAACCTATCAAGTCATTAAGAATATTTGTAATTTCTATTAGTTTAAAATTTAGAATTCATAAAATTTAGACTTTCCTGTTGGACAAGTATGTCTATTGGGTAGTAGTCACAAGGTTGAAGAAAGGAGGAGTTTGTCAGAACTGGATAGTGGGCTCCATGGAAGAAATGGAGATTGAGGCTCTACCAATTAAGCAAGTTATATGTTGCTGTCTTGCTGATAAAGGTTTAGGAAAATAAATGAAGGTGATGGATTATGAGCTCGCTATAAACCAAAAGTTTAGATCTTCCAATAATATTCACAACTGAATCAGATCTGGAAGCCTAATTTTAACAATAATGAAGAAAATTGTCATGTATAATTATTGCCTCTGGGCTCTGTCAATTAATCATCATGTACCTGGGTTTCATCTCTGCCACTAACTCTGAGATGGTGGAATCACTACCACATAAATCCGAAATCCCTGGAGGAGCATCAGATGGTGGAACTCCATTCTGGATCCCACTGGGCCACTCATTAGTAATATATAATTAAGGAAGTGAAACAAGCAGAACATAAACAGAAAAGCAACAATATCTAACAATGAACAAAGTTGAATGAATAATCCAGATAGAGAGAGAGAGTGAATTATGATTTATAAATAAAGGATATGTTAAGAATATATCTATTATTCCAGGTTCCTCAGCTAATGCCCGCAGTGCATCAACATCATCTTGATTGTATGCTCCATAAAGTTGCCCGCTTGCTGATTGCCTACCAGATAAGTATGCCACAGATAATCCTAAATAGTACAATAATCAGCTTTGACAAGTAAATGAAAGGTATCGATAACAAATCTCTAGTAAAACACTTCTGTTAACCTTAACAAGAGTTACTTCGCCCTACATTACATTGCACTCCAAAGAAAAGGTGGTGAGTTTACATACGAAATTAATTGGTAACAGAGCCGTCTACCGAAAAAACAAATAGAATAGAAAAGAAAAGAAAAGAAATAAGTAGAAGAAACATCACAAGATTCTCAATTTCCACAAATTCACAATTAAAGACTATAACACCATCTCATATTCTTAGTTAATTTTTATAATTTAACCTTAATTTCTATATGCATTTATTTATACCACCTAGATTTGCAAATATATTTGATCTCTAAAGTACCAATCCAACTTCAACTCGAGCACACAGATGAGAGATTCAATAACGTGCTTAAATTACCTAATCTAGTTAGCCATCCGTTTAGCTAATGATTCTTTAAAGTACAGTGAACTCATAATGCTGCATTTGGGCCTACATTCTTGTACATTTTTTTGCAGTTTTGAATTTTGAAAACACTAACAATTATATAATTCAAATTAATAGTTAACCAGAAGAAGAAAAAAAATCTCATAATACATGGTCCTTCGTAAATTGAACAACTAAGTAATCCCAAATATTCCATAATTCTGGGACAGCTAAATAGTACCTAACGCAGTAAACATTAAAGCAAAAACATGATTAATAAACTGAATTAGACTAAATAAAACTAGTTTACAAAAGGCTTTATGATAATATACCATGAAGTGTGAACTTGCCACTGCCTTTCAACCAAAACAAATTGTCACAAATTTTAAGACCGTCCATTTTGAATCCTAAATTGGCCGAGTCCTTTGCGGCGGCCGATAAAACCTTGGGAGCGCCAGCTCCATAATCGCCGGTGAAGTAAATAGGGATAGGAAATGCGTTCCGGCCTTCAATATAGTCCATGAACTCTTCAAGCCGATCCGATGTGTCTGGAAAGAACTGGCCAACACAAAGAACAGCATCGAATGGACCTGCTGATTTGTTAACCTACAATGAATCATATGTATCACAAAAGTGACAAATCAGGTATAAATATATGCACATATATATAGATATAGAGAGAGAAAATGATATTTACTGATAATAGGCGTTTGCAGAGCTGATTAAGGCGACCGAGAACATCTCCGGCGAGTAGAATTCTTGGAGGGGCCATAACCACCAGAGAGTGGGAGTGAGAGAGAAGCAGTAGAATTGAGCTGTTAATGACCCGAATTGCTAAATGGCTGTTTAAGTGGGCCGGCTGAAAATAATATCTAATAACCCATTAATTAGGTTGGGCTTGGGCTGAAATTTGGTAACATATATATGCAACATTCTCAACTTGTAAGTTTTAGCTTGAAGGCTAGTTGAATAACAACAAATTATAGGCCCATAGGGTGTGGAATTGATGGGCTCTTGGGCTAATATGAGGACGGATTGCTTTACAAAAATATACAACAATTAAAAAATAATTACACCATTAGTCCATTAAAAAATAATTACAAAAATAATACACTTTCTCATATTTATTTACAATATTAGTGCAATTAGGATTCCTTAATTTAGGTAATTAAGTATAGGATTCAATTCATAATAATAAGGAAACCTAAAAGCAAGGAGAAATAACTGCCATAATTAATAATTCAAATTCAAATATCTTAGATCTAACAACAAAAATAAATTCAAATTCAAATATTCAAAGTTTGGCAACGTCATCTTCCTCTTCCCCTTCGCCAGTCAATTTTCTCCTCCCTTCGCCGGTGAGACCCAATTTCATGTCCAAAAGAGCATAAGAACACTGCATAAGAAAGAGAAAGATAAGATAGTGATGTGTAATGTAATGTTTATAACCAAACCTTCTTAAAAAAGGTAACCAAACTTTTATACCAAGGTAACTAAACCTTTATACCAAGGTAACCAATCTACCTCCACACCTGCAGTATGAATTGGTTACCTTAGTCTGAAAGTTTGGCAACAACTGCATGAAGTTTGACTACCAACTGCATCACATTCAAAATAATTTGGTAAACTAATAACACTGAATTGGTTACCTTGGTATGAATATTTAGCTACCAACTGCACTATGAAAAAATTATCAAACAAAGCCTGCCTTTTAGCCGACTGAAAATATCAAACTCTTTTCAAAGTCTGCTTGCTTTTTATAAATAAGCCTCAAAACTCAGAAGCTGCTGTGTTTTCAGAATTAATCTCGCTTTTTCTCTCTCCAACTTTATGTCTTCCTCCATAAAATACGTGACCCACAAAACCAAACCAAATGGGTGGACCACCGCCGAAAATTCATTTGATCGGGGGTAGGGTATGTAACAACTAGCTCCATTGTCATGCCCAAGTCACTAGTAGCAGAAAATATAAGACCACAAATGTTATTCTATACGCCTGCATTAATGGTGGAGGAGAGCGGATGAGAAGACTGATAAGGGTGGAGGAGGCGTGACTTTTATTGAGGAAATAGAATATGTGATATATGGTTTACTTATTAATTACTTAATTTAATAAGTAAATCAATACTAATCCCCTAAATTAAAGAATCCTTACTGTATACTAATTCCTTAAATTAAGGAATCCTAATTACACTAATATTATAAATAAATATGAAAGTGTATTAATTGTGTAAATATTTTATGAGTATACTATTGTTATAATTATTTTAAAAAATATATTAGAATATGTAATTCATCATTCTATTTTATCTGTACTAAAATTGGACCAACATTCCATTGAGAAATTAAATTCTATAGTAATAGCTTCACCTAGTTCAGATTAGATGAGATAACAATAATCAAATCTCTTGTACACTTCTTTTGTTTCAAAATAAAGAATTAGTTTTCACTTATAATTAATATTATCTTCTCAAACTACCATGGTAATTTGGTGTAATCGTGTTACATTATTTATTTATTTTTCCATTTTTATCTTTATAATTATATTATTATTTTATCTTTTTTATATTAATATTTTTATTTTTTTATTAATTTCTTCAATTATTAAAAAATATATATTTTATCCCACGTAATTTACATATGTATCGTGTGCGATACTCGGTGTTAGTAGATCATAACAAAATTTGGTTATAGTTTCATTTAAGAACTAAAATGACATTAACTATTTTAATAGGGATTATGTGGGTTGGAATCATATAGTTATGAGTCATTTCATATTTCAAATTTTAAGCTTATCATTATTATGATCCAATTATATAAATTATTTATGATATTTAATTTCTATATTCTTCCACCTTCTATCTCTAATATTTTATACATTCTCTCATCTCTAAAAATTTTTATACACTCTAAAATTTTTAAATTTTTTCTTTAAAGTTTTTGTACACTTGTTTTCTCTAAAAATTATTCTACGCTTAATTTTTTTTATATTATTACTTTTTTAAAAGATATATTATGAAGAGAAATATTTATCGGTAAAAAACACCTTTACCCCCATTGTGGTCGTCGACTTGTAAGCATTTGCCCACTAAACTTTAAAAATATGCAATTAGCTCACCGTGCTTTTTAAAAAGTAAAGTTCTGGTTATTCCGTCCAATCTTGGACGGACGCCAAATATTTTCAGGCGTGACATTAAAAAAAATAATAAAATCATTATTTTCTTATGTGGCAACACAAAAAAAAAATAAAAAAAAATCATTAATTATGTGGCAAAAAAATAATTAAAATAATAATAAAATTAAAATAAATATTTTAATTTATTTTCTTTATAATTTTTTCTTTTCCTTTATCTATTTTCCTTTCTTTTAATTATTATTTTTATTTTGAAAATTAATATTAATACAATGAAATCATTAAATTTAAACTTAAACATAAAAGAAACATACTGTTAAAAATATTAAAACACTTCAAATATCAATTATTATTTATTAAAAGAAACTCAATTTTCTAGACTATTCTGAAACTCACCACATCCATGCCCACCCCCAACTTCTAAGATCCGCAAAGATGAGGACACGATAGTTTTTCGTCTTCGGTAGTTTTTCGTCTTGTGATTAAGATCCGCAAAGATGAGGAAAAGATTATGGGACGGTAGAACGACACCAATCAACATTAGATCGTCGCCCTTTGAAACATATTCTTCTTCTTCTGTCTTGTAGATATCTGTCAGTTGAGGTCCAATATTTAAGAAGATTTTACCAGATATGTGGCATTCCCTAAGACCTGGCAAAGATGGCCCAGGCCCGCGGGCCGGGCCGGCCGGCTCGCCAAAAATCGGGCTTTGGGCCGTAGATTTTTAGCCCGTCAAAATTCGGGACTTTTTGGCCCGGCCCGCCAACTTTTATTTTAAATAAAATGTTACTATTTGTGGGTTGTGAGGTTTGAACACAAGACTTGTAAGTAAATAAATAAGAGTTCAAACCAACTAAGCTACAACAACTATTTATTTTTAATGTAATCTTCAATATATTTTAACTATAATTGAAAATTATAATTAAGATATGTAGTTAATGTAGGTAATTAATTAATAATACTAATTTATAATACTATTAAAATTTTAATTGATTGAGATATGTAGTTAATAATTTCAAAGTATAAAACTATTAAACAAACAAATAACAATTATTAGTTTAAGTTAGATAATATAATTATAAAAATTTAAAATTATCTATATATTAGTATTAATTACAGTATTTATTATTTTTAAAAGTAAAATAAATTATATTAATTTTAAAGAATCAAATTTGATTATATACTTTGAATTACTAGCAATATATAATTCGAATCAACCACTAATTTTTTAGATTATAAGTCCAAAATCTGTACACAATAATATAGATAATTTTATCCCTTAATTATATAATCCCCCTACTTATTGTAGCACATTTGGAAAGTAAATCAATCATTATCCCTTAATTATGCATTCTCCCTACTTATTTGGAAAGTAAATTAATCATTATCCCAAATCATGCCTTTAGAATAATATCTAAAATTATAATACTATTAAAATTTTAATTAATTGGGATATGTAGTTAATTTAAGTAATTAGAATTATTGTTTATTATAAATTATTTTATTATTTTTAATATTTATTATTATTACTATTTTTGGTGTATCAAGTGTGACGCCCCCAAAATATGCATACAACACCCATTCTGAGTCGTCAAATACATGGTACAGAAAGCAAACTACAACTTTAATAATATAATTGTCGTGCAAAATACGTCAACACATACTGTGAGTTTAAATACAAATATTGTCTTCTGGACAATATCCACACTCAAATAAATCCTCATTACAATTATTCAAACACTATTTTACAGAAATAGTGAGGACTGCTAAAACATCTTTTTAGAACCATCACTCCATACCCCGACTAGATCTTGCTATGTTCTCACCTCCTGAGAAGAAAAATGGAACAAAAAGGAAAAGGATGAGCTCAACTAGCCCAGTAAAGAATATTATGACTAAGATAATATACAACAAATTATCGTTAGTCTTCAACAGGGAAAAATCTGATAGAATATAATCGACAACAAGTTTTAGATCAACAATTGCAGCGGAAACAGCAAACCATTAGAAGAGTCAAGTAGAGAAAGAATTCTACTATCTTCTAAGATTTAAAAGTCCATCATCAATATTTTATCCCTGTAATAATCATCTTTATCCAAATATTCATCTTTGCACTACAGGCCAAAGATATTCATTTGTATCACCTGTTCATCTTTGCACTAGAGGCCAAAGATATTCATCAAGTAATCATACATCTTTGCACTACAGGCCAAAGATATTCAGTAATATCATCATTTAGGACTGAGGATGATGAAAAAATATCTTAAAGATAACGAATCCAGTGAGACAGAAGGACAAATAGTAGGGATTCGTATAACAGTTTATGTAACGCCCCCAAAATAGGTCCATTCCATCCAACCTATTCTGAGTCGTCAAATACATGGTACAGAAAACAACTACAACTTTATTATAACAATTGTCGTGCAAAATACGACAACACATATGCTGTGAGTTTGGATACAAATATATACCAAATGTGACTCATGTTCCAACCGTAGACATCACCTCACAATGACACCTTACATAAAGGTATAGTCAAAAACTGTTTTAGAAATTAGAATCTTTGGGAAGTGCTCAAGGAAACCTTCGTACATGGGAGGCCATGCGTCTAGGTTATGATAGATATCATATGGCCACAGAATTATTCTTGGTTGACCCAATAGGCCCCAAAGAAAAACGAGAAGATTACTATCATATTCTTCCCAATGGTGAGTCTTCTCTTGACATATCATTATCTCTACTGTCTCTAATTGAGAATTATACTTCAAACAAACACCAAGATTATATAGGTAGTGCTCGTATATATACTCAGCAAGTGGATGAGCACATCCCTGTCTTATGATGACACGAGGTTGTATGTCGTTAGACATCTTGTATGATAGTGGCAAATCACCCTTCCAACGTTGGGTACACCTTACCCTATTGGATTCACCAAATAAAACTACTAAATGAACTTTTCTATACTACTTCGGGAGAACATCCACAGCTAGAGACCACCATTCTATTTCCCCGTTACCCTCGCTCGACCCAGCTACACTCTTATTACCTGAAAGGAATTGTGAAGCAAAAGGGTGAGCACAACTAGCTCAGTAAAGAATATCTTGACTAAAGATAATTAAATTATCAATAGCCTCCATCAATAATAAATCAGAGATTTAGAACATATGGTAAATGATAAAAATTTCAACCATAGTTACAGCGGAACGAGCAATCCATTAGAAGAGTCAAATAGACCATAAAGTCTATTATCTTCTCTATGTTAAAAGTCCACCAACAATATTTTATCCCTGTAACATCAATCAACAGTTCATTTCCACAATCATATGAATAATTCATAATCATAATTGTGATTCTAAATTTCGCATCCAAGACGAAGATAATTTTTATCACCTGTCTTTACCTGACACATCAAATATTATGGTTATACCAAATCACAGTTTCTGTTCATAATCATACTAATAAATTCATCTTTGCACCACGGACCAAAGATATTCATCAACAATTTATCTTTACATCATCAATCAATAAATATCTTGAATCAAATAGTCATCTTTGCACTACAGGCCAAAGATATTCATCAGTTGGTCATGTTCACCTCAACACCTGTTCATCTTTGCACTACGGGCCAAAGATATTCATCAACAACTCATCTTTGCACTACAGGCCAAATATATTATTATCTCAAAGAAATATATAATCAATTCAGAATTTATATAACCAATAATTATAACCATGTTGATCATTTCACCTTTGTACTTAAGCTTAAGATATTCAATTATAAATTCAATGGTCATGATCATACCAGTCAAAAATTCAACTTTGCACTACTGGCCAAAGAGAACCCTAGTCGTGATCGTACCAAAAATCTACCCATTTTTACACTCAAGTCAAAGAGAAATATCATCATTAGGGTTATAAAAATGTTATATATGATAATAAAAAAATAATATGATCAATATATAGTTTTAATCTCAAGAGTAATATTCATAAATCAGCTATAATTTGGTTAGAAAAAGAAACCAATTTTGTCATGAATAGTAACTCGTGAATAGTAACTCGTGAATAGTAACTCGTGAATACTAACTCATGAATAATAACTCGTGAATAGTAACTCGTGAATAGTAACTCATGAATAGTAACTCATGAATAGTAACTCCGACATGAAAAGATAAGAATTTTACAAGAAAAATCTTACCAATATTCCGATATAATGATATTGAAAGAAATAATATCATTGATAAAAAAAATAGCATCCCTTACTATCCCTTACAATCCCTTACAATCCCTTACAATCCCTTACCTCAAAAGAGCAGTACTCCTGACTGGAATAACGCTGAACGAACTTGCACCGTATAGCAACACTCAAGATATCAAAATACTCACAAGAATACACTCGATAATATAGAGAGAGAAATAGAGAGAAAACTTCAGTTTCTGGTGTGATTTTCAATTCTAACATAAGCACCCCTATTTATAGAAAATTGCTTAGAACACCAAAGCAGAAAATTTAATATAATATTAATATATATATATATATATATATATATATATATATATAAATTTTCAAGCCCACCTTTGAAGATCTAAATTCAGCACATTTTAACAACCAGTGGGCCCCACCATCTCACAAAAAAATCATTTTTCTCAAAATAATTAACTTAAACTCCCAAAAATCAATTATTTCGGAACTTCGAAACTTCAATAATTCATAATAAATAGCCCTTTGATCAGAAAATTCGAATCTCGCGAGTTTTTATAGAAAATTCAATTCTCTACAACTTTACAGAAGAAAGTTTTTCTAAATTCCAAACAGAAATTGACCTAAATCCATAAACGAACGATTTTACAGTCAATAATAAATTTTCGGTCAAGAATTGTGTCTACCAACACACAAAACATGTGTTAATCATTTAATGCCACAAAAATACTCTTCCTCCTCATATACTCATATATCTCACATTCATTATAAAAATATCATCATCAATATATTATTAAAATAATATATTTAAATGAATTATTTTATTAGAAAAAGATAAAATATTAATTTTCAACAATTGTCACATTAAAATTTTTTCTATCTATATCCACATAAAATCAATATTTTCCTTATTATATAAATCAATAATTAATTATACACAAATAATATTACAGAATCACAGTACTAGCAACCAGGCCGTTCCTAGGAAAGAGGGGGCTTTCAAATAAGGATCTCTTCCTTACTGGCGCGCAATTAGATGACCAAATCTCTCCTTAGACAAAACTTTCTAGACATTGCCAATAATGTTATCTAATAATATTATTCAGATAATATGAATTATTGCTCCGATAATAGAAAATACTGTGTAGTGACAATTATTAAAACAACAGTAATATAAAATATCAACGCAGCAATTATTGAATCAATACAATAAAATACTAAACAATAATTACTATAACAATTATTGAGTAATGCCTTCTTACGTACAAATCAATAATTGGTGCAATACCGTGTGCTACTGTGTAACAACGCGTATTACTGTGTTTTAACCACCGGGTATTCCAACAGTATTAACGGTAACAACTATGCCGTTATTTATAAACAACTTATTTTTATCGTTTTCTTCATCCAATCGCTTTCCGTTATGGGGCCCACAAAAGACTGCGTCGTCGTACGAATATTCTCCGACAGTAAGAATATTCCACGACAGTAAGAATATTCCACGACCAAGCGAATATTCCCCGACAACAATAAATATTTTATAACCACTTGCTTATTTAAAATATTTGCGCATTTTATCCATAACTGACCACATTAATCAAATTAACCCTTACTATTTCAGAATAATAAATAGAGGAAATTAAATTTTATTTATTAATAATTTGGGGTCTTACAGTTTATCCAAGATCAATAATACTTCATAATAATCAATTGTGAAGCAGAATTCAAAAATAAAGATCAAAACATGGATACAATCAAAGATAGTAACCATAATAGACATATTGGATAAAAAGGGAAAATTTTTATTTTTCGGTGAATAGTGCCGTATTCGTGAATAGTACCGTATACGTGAATAGTGCCGTATACGTGAATAGTAACCCCGACACAAAAAGTTTCAAATTTGATAAAAACTCATATCAATATTTCAGCATAATGATATTGAAGAAAATAATATCATTAAGAAGAAAATAATATCCCTTACCTCAAAATATCAGTACTTCTGGTCGGAATACCGGTATAAGGCTGAAAGAAACTTGCTCTGATGAATAGAAACTCTCAAAGTATCTAAATACTCACAAAATACACTCAATAATCTAGAGAGAGAAAGAGAGAAAACTTATTTCTGGTGTGATTTTCAATTCTAACTTAGCCCTCTATTTATAGGAAAATGTTAGCACGCCGAAGCAGACTTAACCTGCAACCTCATGGCTTTACTTGCTACTATTCCCACCCACCACATTTGAATAAAAATCTCAACACATTTCTTCACCAACCAAGAGTGGGGCCCACCAATTCTAGAATTTTTTACCAAAATGATTAACTCCGAAAATTCAATAATTTCTGAACCAGTCATCTCGTAAAATTCATAATAAATCATACGTTTATTTTTAACGGTTCAAAATTTGTAGACATATACTCAACTTATATATGTATAACATATCCAAAAATTATCACGATCCAACGGTCGGATTAAAAATTATAACCCCCGCAAAATATCTCAAAAATCCTGATTTTTAATACCTCCATTCCGACAAAAATACTGATAAAAACCTCAACATTAACTCCTTCATTTTTACCACAAAAATATATCCCTCATTTATATCCACATAAAATAAATATTTTCTCCTTACTGGCGCGCAATTAGATGACCAAACCTCTCCTTAGACAGAGCTTTCTAGACTTTGCCAATAATGTTATCTAATATTATTCAAATAATATGAATTATTGATCTGATAAAGGAAAATACTGTGTAGCAACAATTATTGAAACAACAATAATATTAAATATCAACGCAACAATTATTGAATCAATAAAATAAAATATTGAACAATAACTACTGTAACAATTATTGAGTAGTGCCTTCTTACGTAAGAATCAATAATTGGTGCAATACCGTGTGCTACTGTATTTTAACCACCGGGTATTCCAACAGTATTAACGGTAACAACTACGCCGTTATTTATAAACAACTTATACTTGTCGTTTTTTTCATCCAATCACTTTCCGTTATGGGGCCCACGCAAGGCTGCACCGTCGTACGAATATTCCCCGACAGCAAGAATATTCCACGACCAAACGAATATTCCCCGACAAAATGAATATTTTATAACCACTTGCTTATTTTGCAAAATTTGCACATTTCACCCATAATCAAAGTATTATATCAAATTAACCCCTTATTATTCACAATAATATTTAGAGAAAATTTGATTTTATTCATTAATAAGCTAGGGTCTTACAACCTCCCCTCCTTATGAAATTTCGTCCTCGAAATTGACGTACGTGCCTGATATTTCGAAAAGGTGAGGATACCTCGCTTTCATTTCTGGTTCCAACTCCCAGGTCATTTCTTCAATAGCATGGTTTCTCCACAAAACCTTAACTTGTGGTATAACCTTTGTGCGTAAGACATGCTCTTTCCTATCCAAGATCTTAACAGGTACCTCCTCGTACGTTAAATCTTCAGCTATCTCGTCTGGTTCTAACTCAATAATGTGGTTCGGGTCTTTCACATATTTACGAAGCATGGATATGTGAAAAACATTATGAACACGAGACATGCTTGGAGGTAATGCGAGTCTATATGCCACATTTCCTATTCGCTCAAGAATCTCAAATGGACCAACAAATCTTGGATTGAGCTTTCCTCTCTTCCCAAATCTTGTAACTCCCTTCCATGGTGCAATACGTAATAATACATGATCCCTAATATTAAATTCCACGTCCTTCCGATGAAGATCCGCATAACTCTTTTGTCGATCCTGTGCCGTTTGTATACGTTGTCGAATCGTTTGGATCTTCTCTGTAGTAATGCGTACCAACTCTGGTCCCAACAATGTTGCTTCACCCACCTCGTCCCAGCATACTGGAGAACGACATTTTCTTTCATACAACGCCTCGAATGGAGCCACACCTATGCTCGCCTGATAACTGTTGTTGTAGGAGAATTCCACCAATGGTAGGTACTTATCCCAACTCCCTTTGAGATCTAGGACACAAAGTCTTAATAGATCTTCAAGAGTTTGAATAGTCCTCTCTGATTGTCCGTCCGTTTGAGGATGGTATGCCGAACTGAATCGTAAATCCGTGCCCATAGCTTTCTGCAAGCTAACCCAAAATTGTGAAGTGAATTTTGGGTCACGATCCGAAACTATGGATACTAGCATGCTATGCAATCTCATAATCTCGTTCACGTACATACTAGCAAGACGTTCAAGGGAATAAGTCTCACGTATCGGCAAGAAATGAGCGGACTTGGTTAATCTATCAACAATAACCCAAATCGCATCTATGCCTTGAGAAACCTTGGGAAGACCCGTAACAAAATCCATAGTAATGTGTTCCCACGTCCATTTCGAAATCTCAAGTGGTTGCAATGGACCCTTTGGTACTTGATGCTCCGCTTTTACACGTTGACAAGTTAAACATCTCGAGATAAACTCCGCGATCTCTCTTTTCATATTGCTCCACCAAAATGTATGTCGAAGATCGTGATACATTTTGGTACTCCCAAGATGGATTACAAACGGTGTGTTGTGTGCCTCCATCATTATTCTATGCTTCAGGTCAAAATCGTTAGGAACACAAAGTCTGGAGTTGACTCGAAGTATTCCTTCTTCATCGATTCTTGCTTCTGGAATAGCACCTTCTTGCACTTTCTTCTTCATACGCATCAGCTCCATATCGTATATTTGATATCATCATGTGGGTACTTGTAGCCTTCATCTCTATCTCCATCCTTTGCAAGTCATACAAAATGGGCCTTTGTGTTAACAACATTGCACTCGTACCCGCATATGATCTTCTACTCAATGCGTCAGCTACTACGTTTGCTTTTTCAGGATGATATTGGATGGTATGATCGTAATCTTTCAACAGCTCGAGCCAACGTCGCTGCCGCATGTTGAGTTCCTTTTGGGTGAAGAAATATTTGAGGCTTTTATGATCTGTATAGATCTCCACTTTCTCCCCATACAGGTAGTGTCTCCAGATCTTCAACGCAAAAACGACTGCTGCCAACTCCAAATCATGAGTAGGATAATTTCTCTCATATTCTTTGAGTTGTCGTGAGGCATAGGCTATAACTTTCCCATGTTGCATGAGAACACATCCTAACCATTTGCCTGAAGCATCGCTGTAGATAACAAATCCATCCGAACCAGATGGTATTGTCAGAACAGGTGCCCAAATGAGTCTCCTCTTAAGTTCTTGGAAACTCTTCTCGCATTCCTCACTCTATACGAATTTTGTATCTTTCTGAGTCAGCTAAGTTAACGGAGTAGCGATTCGAGAAAATCCTTCCACGAATCTCCGATAGTAACCAGTTAAGCCCAGAAAGCTACGTACTTTGGTCACCGACTTCGGTTGCTCTCAATTGTGATTCATATTCCAATCTTGGATAGCACGTCACAATGACACCTATTGTTTTACCACCACACAAATATAGAGTCCCTTACGGAGAGTCTGGCTTTGGTGCATTCCACAAAGGAAGTCACTAGATAGAGGCTCGGGTACCAACTTCTATAGTTGGGTTTCTAACTCCTGAAGTTCAATAGGAGCTATTCAATATGAGATTTTAGAAATGGGTTTTGTATCGGGTTGAAGATCAATACAAAAATTCAATATCACGCTCTAGGTTAGGCCAGAAAATTCTTCAGGAAATACGTCAGGAAATTCACTAACAATAGAAATATCATTCAAATCTGACGTATTTTTGTTCAAGTCCATGACATGGGCTAAGAAAGCTTGACATCCATTTTTCAATAAACAAATGGCTTTATGGCTTGGTATAACAACGATTGATTTTAGTGGTTTGGTTGCTTGAATTCGCATAACAGGTTGGTTAGAAATATGAAAACTAACAACCTTACGAAAATAATCAATTTTGGCATGATGAGTAGTTAACCAATCAATTCCTAAAATCACATCAAAAGCAAGTATCTTTAAAGAGATAAGATCAACAAGTAATGTGATAGTGCCAACTTGGATCATGCAAGATTTATAAACTGTAGATGTAACGAAGGTTTCACACAACGGAGTTTCAACAGATAAGTTAAAGTCCAATTTCTCCGGAGTCAAGTTTAAACGTTGAGCACAAGCAGGAGAAATAAAAGAATGGGTAGAACCGATATCTAGTAAGGTATAAACTTCACAAGAATTTATAATTAACTAACCCGTTATACCTTCGTTCGGGTTCCTCGCGTTTTGGGCAGTCACGACAAACGCTCTTCCAAAAATCGCTGATTTTGACTTATCCGGGACAACTTTTGGAGTCACCATCCCCGCTGAACTTGGTTTTTCTACAGAACACTCTCAAGCTATATGACCCTCCTTTCCACAGTTATAACATACCTTGGATTGTTGTGGGCAGTTTGGGCTGATATGTCCTTCATTCCCACATTTGTAACATATGACCGGTGGTCGTTTTTCTCCCCTAGAAACAGTTGATGTTTGTGCTGGCGTCTTCACGTTATCATTGTTGTACCTTCTCTTCTTGAAATCTCCTCCCGACTCACTCCTTCTATTATCACGGCCACGATTACCACCAGAGTGGTTACCGCTTTTGTTCGAATGCTTTCCTTCCCTCTGGTTGTCATTGCTCCGATGACCGCTGCCACTGGTATGACCCTGGTTGTGGTCCCTAGGTTGAACATACTCATTATCTCGCTCTAATAATTGAGCCTTGTTTACAACATCTGAATATAAAGAAAATTTATGAGAGATAAGATATTGCCGAATCTCGGGTTTTAAACCTCTCAGAAACATCCTTGTCATTCGTTCCTCATTCTCGACCAAATGAGGTGCAAACCTGGATAACTCTGCAAACTTCGCCTCGTACTGGGACACCGTCATGTTGTTTTGTTCCAGTCTAATAAACTCTACCTCCTTCATATGACGAATACTTTCAGGAAAGTACTTGTCATTGAACAGTTTCTGAAATGTTTCCCAGGACATGTTGAGTGCGTCAGGCTGGGTACGCTTCACATACTCCCACCAGTAGTCTGCCTCACCGCGGAACATAAAGGTGGCGAATGGAACCTTCTGTTCCTTTGTGCATCCTAAGACATCGAATATCTTGGTAATTTGCTTGACCCACGTTTCCGCCATGATCGGATCCGGCTTTCCCTTAAATTCTGGTGGTCCCAATTCTTTGAATTGCTTGGCTGTGAAAAACCGCGCGTTGTTATCATTTTCACCCGTATTCTGCACACGAGTCTCCCTTGTCTGATTTTGCATGAACTGCAAAAAGCTCCTAAACATTCCATCATTCATCGTTTGCTCGGTAACGTTGTTTACAGGAGGAATATTGCCTTCCTGTTGCACGTTCCCCTGGGTGGTGATCAAAGGTGTCTCCATGGTCTGATTTACTCCATTATTAACGTTATCAGCTGCCATTCTTAAATACTGCCATAAAACAAGGGTTAATATTCATGTCATATATTATCCCTATACCCTGACCGACTAAATAAACACCAAATAAACTTAGTCAGGTCATACTAGCGAAGGAATTCCCCGTCTCTCCCCTCCTAGTTCTTGTCTCACATCTCAGCCAGGGATCATATCCCTAAGTCATGATACCAACTGTGACGCCCCCAAAATAGGTATACAACACCCATTCTGAGTCGCCAAATACATGGTACAGAAAGCAAACTACAACTTTAATAATATAATTGTCGTGCAAAATACGTCAACACATACTGTGAGTTTAAATACAAATATTGTCTTCTGGACAATATCCACACTCAAATAAATCCTCATTACAATTATTCAAACACTATTTTACAGAAATAGTGAGGACTGCTAAAACATCTTTCTAGAACCATCACTCCATACCCCGACTAGATCTTGCTATGTTCTCACCTCCTGAGAAGAAAAATGGAACAAAAAGGAAAAGGGTGAGCTTAACTAGCCCAGTAAAGAATATTATGACTAAGATAATATACAACAAATTATCGTTAGTCTTCAACAGGGAAAAATCTGATTGAATATAATCGACAACAAGTTTTAGATCAACAACTGCAGCGGAAACAACAAACCATTAGAAGAGTCAAGTAGAGAAAGAATTCTACTATCTTCTAAGATTTAAAAGTCCATCATCAATATATTTATCCCTGTAATAATCATCTTTATCCAAATATTCATCTTTGCACTACAGGCCAAAGATATTCATTTGTATCACCTGTCAGTCATGTTCATCTCAACACCTGTTCATCTTTGCACTACAGGCCAAAGATATTCATCAAGTAATCATACATCTTTGCACTACAAGCCAAAGATATTCAGTAATATCATCATTTAGGACTGAGGATGATGAAAAAATATCTTAAAGAGAACGAATCCAGTGAGACAGAAGGACAAATAGTAGGGATTCGTATAACAGTTTATCCAAGATCAATAATACTTCATAATAATCAATTGTGAAGCAGAATTCAAAAATAAAGATCAAAACATGGATACAATCAAAGATAGTAACCATAATAGACATCTTGGACAAAAAGAGAAAATTTTTATTTTTCGGTGAATAGTGCCGTATTCGTGAATAGTACCGTATACGTGAATAGTACCGTATACGTGACTAGTAATCCCGACACAAAAAGTTTCAAATTTGATAAAAACTCATATCAATATTTCAGCATAATGATATTGAAGAAAATAATATCATTAAGAAGAAAATAATAACCCTTACCTCAAAATATCAGTACTTCTGGTCGGAATACCGGTATAAGGCTGAAAGAAACTTGCTCTGATGAATAGAAACTCTCAAAGTATCTAAATACTCACAAAATACACTCAATAATCTAGAGAGAGAAAGAGAAAAAACTTGTTTCTGGTGTGATTTTCAATTCTAACTTAGCCCTCTATTTATAGGAAAATGTTAGCACGCCGAAGCAGACTTAACCTGCAACCTGATGGCTTTACCTGCTACTATTTCCACCCACCACATTTGAATAAAAATCTCAGCACATTTCTTCACCAACTAAGAGTGGGGCCCACCAATTCTAGAATTTTTTACCAAAATAATTAACTCCAAAAATTCAACAATTTCTGAACCAGTCATCTCGTAAAATTCATAATAAATCATACGTTCATTTTTAACGGTTCAAAATTTGTAGACATATACTCAACTTATATATGTATAACATATCCAAAAATTACCACGATCCAACGGTCGGATTAAAAATTATAACCCCCACAAAATATCTCAAAAACCCTGATTTTTAATACCTCCATTCCGACAATAATACTGATAAAAACCTCAACATTAACTCCTTCATTTTTACCACAAAAATATATCCCTCATTTATATCCACATAAAATAAATATTTCGTTATCATATGAATCAATAATTAATTATTCACAAATAATATTACAGAATCACATTTATGACAATCAGGCCGTTCCCAGGAAAGAGGGGGCTTTCCAATAAGGATTTCTCCTTACTAGCGCGCAATTAGATGACCAAACCTCTCCTTAGACAGAACTTTCTAGACATTGCCAATAATGTTATCTAATATTATTCAAATAATATGAATTATTGATCTGATAAAGGAAAATACTGTGTAGCAACAATTATTGAAACAACAATAATATAAAATATCAACGCAACAATTATTGAATCAATAAAATAAAATATTGAACAATAACTACTGTAACAATTATTGAGTAGTGCCTTCTTACGTAAGAATCAATAATTGGTGCAATACCGTGTGCTACTGTATTTTAACCACCGGGTATTCCAACAGTATTAACGGTAACAACTACGCTGTTATTTATAAACAACTTATACTTGTCGTTTTCTTCATCCAATCGCTTTCCGTTATGGGACCCACACAAGGCTGCGCCGTCGTACGAATATTCCCCGACAGCAAGAATATTTCACGACCAAACGAATATTCCCCGACAAAATGAATATTTTATAACCACTTGCTTATTTTGTAAAATTTGCACATTTCACCCATAACCAAAGTATTATATCAAATTAACCTCTTATTATTCACAATAATATTTAGAGAAAATTTGATTTTATTCATTAATAAGCTGAGGTCTTACATCAAGATTTTGTAAAAAAAAAAATAGGAAAAAGCCCGCGGACCGGCCCGGCCCGCCAAACTCGGGCCACGGGCCTAACAAATCTGGCCCGCCAAAACCCGGGCCTTTTCGGCCCGGCCCGCCGTTGGCCCAGCCCGCGCTCGGCCCGGCCCAGCCCGCCCGTTTGCCAGGTCTACCTTCCCTATTGACTATCACCCAAAACATCTCCATCAGACAATCTTCGGTTTCTATGTTGGGGGTAAACTTTAAGACTC
The DNA here is from genome assembly GCA_016801055.1 of Panax notoginseng. NCBI lineage: Eukaryota > Viridiplantae > Streptophyta > Magnoliopsida > Apiales > Araliaceae > Panax > Panax notoginseng. Next base: position 19,020,996 of record CM029015.1, read on the forward strand.
TGTTTCTGAGTTTTGAACAGAAAGGAAAAGAATAGAAAACTTAAATTAGAACAGAAAAAAAATTAATAGAAAACTTGAAAATTTTCTTTGTGTTGTTTCTGAGTTTTTAATAGAAAATAATAGAAAATTTAAAATTGAGGACATGAGTTATAATTTAAAATTTATTATATTAAAAACTGAGGTTAATATGGGAATTATAAAAATATTATTTATTTCAATTTCTTTTCCGTCCAAATCAGGCCAATTTTGGACGAAAAACTTTGACAGAAAAAGTGGCCAAGTTTTATATCCATTTCTTTTCTTTTCCGTTTAATAAAAAACTCAGAAATATAAAAATTGGAAAGAAAATTTAAATTTTATGTCAATTTCTTTTCTTTGCTGTCCATTTTAAAACTCAGAAATAGAGCGTAAGGATATGGGGTATTGCTTGGAGACCTTCTCCTCCTCCTCCTCGGAGATACGAAAGCGCTTCCCGACCCTATTTTCCGTTTGAAAGTCGATCTCCATCTCCAGATTTGATATATTTAACCTGACAATTCAAACAACAAAAACATTACCTGAGATAAAAATATGTGAATATGATATTAAGATCTAAAAATCGGATTGAAAATTAGGGCTAGGCGGAAATAAAAAGGGCTCGACTCGGCATTGCAGATCGCAGAAGGAAAGAAGAATGGAGGAGAAGATCGAAGAAGAAGAAGGAGGATAAACTTACCATGCTGATCATCGAGCCAAGGCTCCAAATGAATATGATTAAGCATAAAAAGAGAAAAAAAAGTAAAAAGTAAATATAATTCCACGTCAACAAATACGTATTTTTTTTTTAAAATCACGTAAGAAATTTGGTCTGATTTCTTAACGTTTGTTAATAAAATTAGACGGAATAACTTGAATTTTATTTTTTAAAAAATACAGTGGATGAATTACATATTTTTAAAATTTAATAGTCAAATATTTATAACTCAACGACTACACTGAGATAAAAATGTTTTTTGCCAATATTTATCATTACACAGCATTAAGTATCACACCGCAATAAGTAACAAGCCCGTGGGATATACATAATACACTGAATGTGAGTAGTGGATGTCTCCATACATACAAGTAGTACGGCAAAAACTTAAGCCACCTAACTAAATTAAACTCAGCTGTGAACGTCCACGTGGCTTTGTTTTTCACCCAACAGTTTCACATAAACTCGGAATTACAATTAAGGAGTGTTAGATAAAAACTGAACCTAAATCTGAATGAGCTGAACTTGAATCTGAATGAACTGAATCTGAATCTGAATGAAAAAAATTATTTGATAATTGACATGTCTTAAACATCTAAATGACAAAATTTTATTATTTTACCCCTCTGAAAAAATTTAAAATTATTGTAAATTTATTTAATATTACTTAATATAATAGTTAATAATTTTTTTTTAATTTTTTAATTTTTTTAATTTTTTTTACTTCATTCAGCTGCTCATTCAGCCATTCAGCTTAAAAAATTTGACTTAGCCATTCAGCTCGTTCATCTTACCGATTCAGTCATTTAAACCAAAACAAACGCACTTACCAATTCAGTCATTCAGATTCAGCTCCATTCAGCTCTAAACAAACACCCCCTAAGATCCATATTTCACGCTCAGTCCTTAAGCTTTTTTTCATACATATATTATATACCAATATACCATACTTCCATTAAGTTGTCTAGCCCTGTATTTCTTTTTAAAAATATAAATTTAAATTTTATTCAATTTAAATAAATAAAAACAATTAGTCAATTCAATTAGCTCCCATTAATATAGATTGACTCAAAAGTTAACTAACTATAAAAAGTTGTAAAATAAATTAAATAATTCGAACTTGATTCGTACTCGCTAGACTAAAAGTTCGATTCGAACACGACTCGAAATATAAATGATTTAAATATGAGTAAATTTTAAAATTTGATAAATTACACGAACCTCTTCTAATTGTAATTTTCTAGTGATACTCGGATTATATTCACTCGAAAAGTTTAAATTACTCGGGCTCGATTCGAGATCGTGCTCGACTCAGTAGCTGAATGAGCCTTAATCAAATCTTATTTTATACTCAATAAATTTTATGAACTAAATCTAAATAACTCAATACTCGATTCGATTCGATTCATTTTCACCTTTAATTAACTAGATTGTCAAGGCTAAATGAAAACATACTCGTAACTTTTAGCATTGCTTAGAGCATCTTTTTTGGGGTCAAGTCAACAAATAATCTGATAAGGATCCATGTGAAAATTTTAGGTTATTAGGTTATCTAATAAATAATATTCTATTTTTTTAATATAAATATAATATAGATAATTAATATTATATTTAATAATATATAATTATTTTTTAATACTTATATATAATTTTAAAATGATTTATATTAAGAGACGAGAGAATATCTAACAAAAAATGCGGTCCCAATCTAGGTTCGTGAAAATTGGCACATTTTGGCTGGTCTAATCACGACTAGATCGCGTGTGAACATGTTGATTTTTGATACAACAATAAATGGACTCTCTGTGCAATTCTGACCTTCAATTTTGAACATTCTACTATAGACTGGGGATACCCACTTCAGTTACCGACCTTTTCTTTGTCTTTTTATAAGTACAGAATAATACTTGCATCTTTTTCATAAAAAATAGTTTTATTTTTGATATTTTTTTTTGAAAATAAAACTCTTTGGAAACAAAGGTCTAGTATAAAAGATTTATTGGTTACTGATATCAATTTGTACTTGCATCTAAGACGTAGAATCAGAGTCGGTCCCGAGTTTTCTAAGATTCAGGATAAAAAAAATTAAGTGTGCCCTTTATAAAAATTAAATAAATAAATTATCAACTAATTATTTTTATTAAAATTATAAGGATTTACAAAAGATAAGGAAGAACACTTTAAAATATCATCGAAGCAAAAAATCATCACATGTACCTACAAAATAAAAATATCAATAAAATCGGTAAAACTAATGAAATACCTTACTGATTTAAAAAAAAATCTTTTTTTTTTCCTTTTGAAAATAAAGTTTATTTTTTTGAATCTATGTTTTATAAAATTTTACCCATTTTTTTTAAATATGAAGAATTTTTCAATTTTTTTCTTGAAAATAATATTTATTTATAAAAATTATTAATTTCTTTTTTTAAAAAAATTGAATCAGTTTTTTATTTATCTTTTACTGTTTTTTTTATTTTTATTTTTATTTTTATTTTTAGTTTTTTTTTTAAAAAATTCTAATATTAAGAATAGATCATTCTGTTAAAAAATCAAGTAAACATTAATTTAATTTAAAATCACTTTAATTTTTTTGAATCTATATTTTATGAAACTCTACTCATTTTATGAAAAAAAAAGTTTCTAATATTTTTTACTTAAACTAATAATTATTTTTAAAAATATTGAAAATAATTATTTTTAATTAGTTTGATGGGATAATTTGAAAAATTAAAAGTTCAATGATGTAATTAGTAAAATGTGCCAACTACAGTGGATAATTCATTAGTTTTGTAGATAAAAAATTAACGTTCATTTTTTTAACGGAATGACCCAATTTTAAAATAATAATTAGTTTAGTGGTGTAATTTGAAAAATTAAAAGTTCAATGGTATAATCAGTAAAACCTACCAACTACAGTGGATATTTTTTTAGTTTTACTCAATAAAATCTAAACTACAAAACATCATTTAAAATGTCTTTTTGTTGCACTTTTAGATGCAAAATCATCAATTATACAATCATATTTAATGTTTTCTAAAATATCATTTTTAATGCATAATATCGCTAATATTTTTATTATTTTATTTTTTTTATACACATAAATACATAAGTTTATAAAAAAAATTGGGCACCTCTCAACTATGGGCCCTGGGCGGTTGCCCTGGTGGCCCTTGCCCAGGGCCGGCTCTGCGTAAAATGAGTAAATAGTTCAGGTTCGATCCGTACTCGCTCGACTAAAAGTTCGATTCGAGTTCGGCTTGAAAGATCAATAATTCAAATATGAATAGATTTTAAAATTTGATAAATTACTCAAACCTTCTCAAATTGTAATTTTCTATTGATTCTCAGATCATATTTGAAAAGGTCAAACTGCTCGGGTTCGATTCGAGATCGAGCTCGACTTGAGAGCTAAACGAGTCTCAATCAAATTTTATTTTATACTCGATAAATTTTGTGAACCAAATCTGAATAACTCGTTACTCGGCTGGGTTCGGTTCATTTACACCATTACTTGCATCTTCTAGACTAACTAATTAGAATAATCCATAGGAAGAATCGAGAAGTTCGCACGTCGTGTGTACACAAAACACTAATATACGTTTGAAATTCAAGTTAACCCAAAATTTAGGGAACTAATATTTTCACATTATCCTCTCTCTTACATAGGACTGATCATTCGATTATAACCGAATCGAATAGGCTATTCGGTTATATCTGAATACCGAAATAGTCATAATTTTACTATCTGAAATACTAACCGAAATTTGGCAATAACCGAAATATCGAATACCGAATTGTAAATTCGATATTTTGGTTAATAACCGAATCTGTACAAATCAACTAAGTCATATGCGCAATAAATATAATTTTACCATTAACAGTCTAACAGATCCAAGTCATGGATACATAAGCTAAAAATAAAATAACATAAGAAATTCAAATTATTCAAGAATATGCACAAGGAATGAAGGAAAGAGAGAGAGAGAGGGAGAGAACCTGAAAGCTGTGTTTTATCAAATTATTCAAGAATATGGCGCCGGAGTTGACATTGATCCAGGCAAGAGTTGGCATCCGTTCGTAGGCAGAGAAGAGTGAGAGACTTAGAGATCGATTAATTTTGAGTAGTGTGAAATGATTTCGAGACTGTAATGATTTTGAGTAGTGAGAGATGATCTCAGAGATCGATCAATTTTGAAGCTTTGGGTTTTGATCTTTGACTATAAGGGAGTGATAGTCAAGAGCGAGAGTGAGAGATCGATCGATTTTGAAGTTTTGGGTTTTGATCTTTGACTGAGAGAGAATGATAGTTGAGATCGAGAGTGAGAGATCGATCAATTTTGAAGCTTTGGGTTTTGATCTTTGATTGTGAGAAAGTGATAGTCGAGAGCGAGGATGAGAGTTCTAGATTTGGACAATTGCGCTAGTGGCACTACAAGAAAAAGGCTTAAGTCCGACGGAGTTTTCCGTCGGAATTACTCTTATTCAGTCGAAATTACGTTATGTTCGACGGAAATATCCGTCAGATATTCGGTCGTAAATATTCGCTTCGAAAATAACGTCCGTCAATAGTTCTGTCGAAAATTATATATCTTCGACGAAGGTATCTCTGACGGATGTACGTCGAACATTATCTATCTTCGACCAAATATATAAGACGAAACTGTTCGTCGAATATAAGAGTAACTAAGTTCGACGGATACATTCCCTCGGAATTACCTTATTCCCGACTGAAAAATAGAATAACCCATTAAACATTAAAATTGGCTGAATATTACCTTCGATGGACTTTACGTCGGAGATAGGTTGTTTACGACGGATAATTTGCGTCGAAGATAACATATACTCGACTGAAATTAGGATATTTCGGTATTTATTAAAAATTACTTATTTGTTATTTCCGAGGGACATTCCGTCGCAACTAGCTTATTCCGTCGGAATTAACTAGCCTTTTTTTTTAAATTCAGATTTTAAAAGTTCAGTTTCCAGGTGTTTAAACCCATTAATGTACCTGTAACCTGTCACAACCCAATACACAGTAATAGAAACTTGTATCTCACATTCAAATATGCAATATATCACTAAAACTTAATCTTCAACTCATTATCATTCACATTCACATTCACATTCAAATATCCACCAAAACGTATTATAAGCTAACTAATTACAAATATAATTAATTGACCATAAATGTTAAACAATATAATTTACAATAGTTGTACAGACGCAATTAGACAATACAATATATACAAAAGGGTCTACCAATAACATGAATATATACAAATGAACTATAAACTAGTAAAAGTATGATCATCATCGGGCGGAGGTGAACGACGCTGCTCTGGTGTATGGATGTCAGACTCGTGCTCCTGCTCATCATCGCCAGCCTGGTCGCCATCGCCACCCTGTTGATAGAATCAAAAATATAAATCATTAGTCCATATATATATATATATGTATATGTGAGAATTAACAAACTAACCTTAATTGAAAAACATAAACAATAAGAATACCTGAGTAGGTGGGGGCGGACGAAAAGCCTCCTCCAAGAGGGTAATCACCATCCAGAGCATCTCGGCGCTCCAAGCGTCGAACTGCTCCCGTGGTAATCCCATACTCTCTACAGAGGCCCCTGCTATAATATCCTGAGCAATCTGGTGAAGACGAGAATTGGAAGGCAACTGCTGACGCCAAAAGATCGGATCGGTATGGAACCTATCCGACACGGCCCCTATCAGCCGCCGGAGATATCGTCATCCAAGCCAGCGCCCGTATGAGATGGTCCGACATGTGCTCTCGGACGTTGGCGCTGGCTGGAGCCTATAAAGAGATACAAATTCGAGTACTAATAATAATTTATAAAATGTGATAAATTCAGATAATTTAGTGAAACATTAAAAAATATTACCTCTAGGAAGTGTATATGCGGGTATCCTCGGCAGACCCAACACTCGATATCTGCCGGTACTGCTAGTAGGGGGATCTTGAGACGCGACCCATAGTCTCAGCTCCTCATCTCGATCTAATACAATATCGAGAAGAGGGGTGGCAGAATCTAACGGCTCAGAACCCCTCCTAATAGTCTCCAGCTCAGCTATACGCTCGTCCCGAAGCCTTTGAAATCGGTCCTGTAATGTAATCCGTATACGTATGTTAATTATATCATTTTAGTTACGATTGAATATTATTAAAAACTAAATAGTAAGATGAGTTTTACCCGTATAGATAAAGCTGCCAGAGACAAAGCACGCTCGTCCTTTGGCGTGTGGGCTCGATCCCAAAACTCTAGAATGGTAGGATCACTGTGACAACCCCAAAATAGGTCCATTCCATCCAACCCATTCTGAGTCGTCAAATACATGGTACAGAAAACAACTACAACTTTATTACAACAATTGTCGTGCAAAATACAACAACACATATGCTGTGAGTTTGGATACAAATATATACCAAATGTGACTCATGTTCCAACCGTGGACATCACCTCACAATAACACCTTACATAAAGGTATAGTCAAAAACTGTTTTAGAAATTAGAATCTTTGGGAAGTGCTCAAGGAAACCTTCGTACATGGGAGGCCACGCGTCTAGGTTATGATAGATATCATATGGCCACAGAATTATCCTTGGTTGACCCAATAGACCCCAAAGAAAAACGAGAAGATTACTATCATATTCTTCCCAATGGTGAGTCTTCTCTTGACTTATCATTATCTCCACTGTCTCTAATTGAGAATTATACTTCAAACAAACACCAAGATTATATAGGTAGTGCTCGTATATATACTCAGCAAGTGGATGAGCACATCCCTGTCTTATGATGACACGAGGTTGTATGTCGTTAGACATCTTGTATGATAGTGGCAAACCACCCTTCCAACGTTGGGTACACCTTACCCTATTGGATTCACCAAATATAACTACTAAATGAACTTTTCTATACTGCTTCGGGAGAACATCCACAGCTAGAGACCACCGTTCTATTTCCCCTTTACCCTCGCTCGACCCAGCTACACTCTTATTACCTGAAAGGAATTGTGAAGCAAAAGGGTGAGCACAACTAGCTCAGTAAAGAATATCATGACTAAAGATAATTAAATTATCAATAGCCTTCATCAATAATAAATCAGAGATTTAGAACATATGGTAAATGATAAAAATTTCAACCATAGTTGCAGCGGAACGAGCAATCCATTAGAAGAGTCAAATAGACTATAAAGTCTATTATCTTCTCCATGTTAAAAATCCACCAACAATGTTTTATCCATGTAACATCACTCAACAGTTCCTTTCCACAATCATATGAATAACTCATAATCATAATTGTGACTATAAATTTTTCTTCGCACCCAGGACGAAGAATATTTTCATCACCTGTCTTTACCTGAAACATCAAAGATCATGGTTATACCAAATCACAATTCCTGTTTATAATCATACTAACAAATCCATCTTTGCACTACGGGCCAAAGATATTCATCAACAAACCATCTTTGCACTACGGGCCAAAGATATTCATCAACAAACCATCTTTGCACTACGGGCCAAAGATATTCAACAACAGTTCATCTTTGCACTACAGGCCAAAGATATTCATCAACAGGCCATCTTTGCACTACATGCCAAAGATATTCATCAACAATTCATATTTGCACTACAGGCCAAATATATTCATATCTCAAAGAAATATATAATCATTTCAGAATTTATATAAACAATAATTATAACCATGTTGATCAATTCACCTTTGCACTTAAGCTTAAGATATTCAATTATAAATTCAATGGTCATGATCATACCAGTCACAATTCAACTTTGCACTACAGGCCAAAGAGAACCCTAGTCATGATCATACCAATAATCTACCCATCTTTACACTCCAGTGAAAGAGAATTTCAACATCAGGGTTATAAAAATGTTATATATGATGATAAAAATAATATGATCAACATATAGTTTTAATCTCAAGAGTAATATTCGTAACTCATGAATAGTAAACCCGACACAAAAGATAGAAATTCTACAATAAAATTCATACCAATATTTCGGTATAATGATATTGAAAGAATAACATTACTTAAATTTATAAACAATTTATTTTAATTGTTTACACTTTACTAATTAATGCATTTAATCATCATAAAATGCCAACTCTTACAATTTCATCATCAATAACCAAAACCCTCATCAAAAATCTGCATATACCTCATATAGGATTCTCAAGCCATAAAATCCTATTTTCCAATTTTCTTTCTTCACAAAACATATTTAATTCATTTACTCATAACTAGACCATTTTCATGAAAAATACCAAATCAGTTCCAAAAATATTTCTTTTCTGGGATTTAGCATAATATAGTCCCATAGTGAACATATATTTTTCTCAGAATTTTTAAAAGTCATTTACTATTTTTCATATGGCCAAAATAGCCGAATATTTAGACATTTATCAAAAATTGTACTTTTGTCTAAAAATTCTGAAATTTACAGAGTATACTTCTATCATATACATGTACTCCCAATAAAAATTTCATCAATTTTGGAGTTAACCACAAGGAATTATAAGCTGTTACTTTTAAAATAGTCTTTTCTCATAAAATTCATAACTCTCAATCTATACATCCAAAAATCACCATTTTTGGACACAATCAAGAAAACTCATCAAAATATCATTTCAAATTTTTCCAGAATTTTTGAAGATCAGAAAAATTACGAAACTGAAAATCATAACAACCCTTAAAATCCCTTAATATCCCTTACAATCCCTTACAATCCCTTACTATCCCTTACCTCAAAAGAGCAGTACTTCTGACTGGATATCGGATATGATGCTGAAGGAAACTTGCACTGATGAATAGCAACTCACCAAGTATCTAAAAACTCACAAAATATGCTTCATAATATAGAGAGAGAAAGAGAGAAAGCTTATGTTTCTGGTGTGATTTTCAATTCTAACTTAGCCCTCTATTTATAGGAAAATTTTGGTAGGTTTGACCTGCAACCTGATGGCTTTACCTGCTACTATTCCCACCCACCACATTTGAAATATAATTCAGCACATTTCTTCACCAACCACAAGTGGGGCCCACCAATTCTAGAATTTTCCACCAAAATGATAAACTCCGAAAATTCAACAATTTCTGAACCAGTCATCTCGTAAAATTCATAACAAATCATACGTTCATTTTTAACGGTTCAAAATTTGTGGACATATACTCAACTTATATATGTATAACATATCCAAAAATTACCACGATCCAACGGTCGGATTAAAAATTATAACCCCCGCAAAATATCTCAAAAACCCTGATTTTTAATACCTCCATTCCGACAAAAATACTGATAAAAACCTCAACATTAACTCCTTCATTTTTAACCACAAAAATATATCCCTCATTTATATCCACATAAAATAAATATTTTCTTATCATATGAATCAATAATTAATTATTCACAAATAATATTACAGAATCACATTTATGACAACCAGGCCGTTCCCAGGAAAGAGGGGGCTTTCCAATAAGGATTTCTCCTTACTGGCGCGCAATTAGATGACCAAACCTCTCCTTAGACAGAACTTTCTAGACATTGCCAATAATGCTATCTAATAATATTATTCAAATAATATGAATTATTGATCTGATAATGGAAAATACTGTGCAGCAACAATTATTGAACAACAATAATATAAAATTTCAACGTAGCAATTATTGAATCAATAAAATAAAATATTGAACAGTAATTACTGTAACAATTATTGAGTAGTGCCTTCTTACGTAAGAATCAATAATTTCAAAAATACTATGCAATACCGTGTGCTACTGTGCAATAACGCGTATTACTGTATTTTAACCACCGGGTATTCCAACAGTGTTAACGGTAACAACTACGCCGTTATTTGTAAAAACTCAAATTTGTCGTTTTCTTCACCCGACAGTTATTCGTTATGGGGCCCACAAATAGCTGCGCCGTCGTACGAATATTCCCCGACAGAAAGAATATTCCACGACCAAACGAATATTCCCCGACAACAATGATTATTTTATAACCACTTGCTTATTTTGAAAAAAATTCATATTTCACCCATAACTTTAAACTTTTATCAATTTAACCATTTACTGAATAGTAATTATAAGAAAAATTGAATACTTTTATTTCATAAAATTCGGGGTCTTACAATCTCCCCTCCTTATGAAATTTCGTCCCCGAAATTTACGTACCTGGTATTTCAAAGAGTTGAGAATACCTTCCTTTCATTTCAGATTCCATCTTCTCTGTCATCATAATTTCTCCATTGCTCATCTCCTGTATTTCAAATATCATTCTAGAATACAGCTTCAAAACAAGGGTTAATTTAACAAATTAACATATCACATAATATCCCGATATTATGACTGACCAACAAATAAGCTTAGGTAGGACACACTAGCGAAGGATTTACTCATCTCTCCCCTCCTAGTTGTATTCCCCGATCTCCGCCAGAGATCATATCCCTAAGCTCTGATACCACCTGTGACAACCCCAAAATAGGTCCATTCCATCCAACCCATTCTGAGTCGTCAAATACATGGTACAGAAAACAACTACAACTTTATTACAACAATTGTCGTGCAAAATACAACAACACATATGCTGTGAGTTTGGATACAAATATATACCAAATGTGACTCATGTTCCAACCGTGGACATCACCTCACAATAACACCTTACATAAAGGTATAGTCAAAAACTGTTTTAGAAATTAGAATCTTTGGGAAGTGCTCAAGGAAACCTTCGTACATGGGAGGCCACGCGTCTAGGTTATGATAGATATCATATGGCCACAGAATTATCCTTGGTTGACCCAATAGACCCCAAAGAAAAACGAGAAGATTACTATCATATTCTTCCCAATGGTGAGTCTTCTCTTGACTTATCATTATCTCCACTGTCTCTAATTGAGAATTATACTTCAAACAAACACCAAGATTATATAGGTAGTGCTCGTATATATACTCAGCAAGTGGATGAGCACATCCCTGTCTTATGATGACACGAGGTTGTATGTCGTTAGACATCTTGTATGATAGTGGCAAACCACCCTTCCAACGTTGGGTACACCTTACCCTATTGGATTCACCAAATATAACTACTAAATGAACTTTTCTATACTGCTTCGGGAGAACATCCACAGCTAGAGACCACCGTTCTATTTCCCCGTTACCCTCGCTCGACCCAGCTACACTCTTATTACCTGAAAGGAATTGTGAAGCAAAAGGGTGAGCACAACTAGCTCAGTAAAGAATATCATGACTAAAGATAATTAAATTATCAATAGCCTTCATCAATAATAAATCAGAGATTTAGAACATATGGTAAATGATAAAAATTTCAACCATAGTTGCAGCGGAACGAGCAATCCATTAGAAGAGTCAAATAGACTATAAAGTCTATTATCTTCTCCATGTTAAAAATCCACCAACAATGTTTTATCCATGTAACATCACTCAACAGTTCCTTTCCACAATCATATGAATAACTCATAATCATAATTGTGACTATAAATTTTTCTTCGCACCCAGGACGAAGAATATTTTCATCACCTGTCTTTACCTGAAACATCAAAGATCATGGTTATACCAAATCACAGTTCCTGTTTATAATCATACTAACAAATCCATCTTTGCACTACGGGCCAAAGATATTCATCAACAAACCATCTTTGCACTACGGGCCAAAGATATTCATCAACAAACCATCTTTGCACTACGGGCCAAAGATATTCAACAACAGTTCATCTTTGCACTACAGGCCAAAGATATTCATCAACAGGCCATCTTTGCACTACATGCCAAAGATATTCATCAACAATTCATATTTGCACTACAGGCCAAATATATTCATATCTCAAAGAAATATATAATCATTTCAGAATTTATATAAACAATAATTATAACCATGTTGATCAATTCACCTTTGCACTTAAGCTTAAGATATTCAATTATAAATTCAATGGTCATGATCATACCAGTCACAATTCAACTTTGCACTACAGGCCAAAGAGAACCCTAGTCATGATCATACCAATAATCTACCCATCTTTACACTCCAGTGAAAGAGAATTTCAACATCAGGGTTATAAAAATGTTATATATGATGATAAAAATAATATGATCAACATATAGTTTTAATCTCAAGAGTAATATTCGTAACTCATGAATAGTAAACCCGACACAAAAGATAGAAATTCTACAATAAAATTCATACCAATATTTCGGTATAATGATATTGAAAGAATAACATTACTTAAATTTATAAACAATTTATTTTAATTGTTTACACTTTACTAATTAATGCATTTAATCATCATAAAATGCCAACTCTTACAATTTCATCATCAATAACCAAAACCCTCATCAAAAATCTGCATATACCTCATATAGGATTCTCAAGCCATAAAATCCTATTTTCCAATTTTCTTTCTTCACAAAACATATTTAATTCATTTACTCATAACTAGACCATTTTCATGAAAAATACCAAATCAGTTCCAAAAATATTTCTTTTCTGGGATTTAGCATAATATAGTCCCATAGTGAACATATATTTTTCTCAGAATTTTTAAAAGTCATTTACTATTTTTCATATGGCCAAAATAGCCGAATATTTAGACATTTATCAAAAATTGTACTTTTGTCTAAAAATTCTGAAATTTACAGAGTATACTTCTATCATATACATGTACTCCCAATAAAAATTTCATCAATTTTGGAGTTAACCACAAGGAATTATAAGCTGTTACTTTTAAAATAGTCTTTTCTCATAAAATTCATAACTCTCAATCTATACATCCAAAAATCACCATTTTTGGACACAATCAAGAAAACTCATCAAAATATCATTTCAAATTTTTCCAGAATTTTTGAAGATCAGAAAAATTACGAAACTGAAAATCATAACAACCCTTAAAATCCCTTAATATCCCTTATCCCTTACAATCCCTTACTATCCCTTACCTCAAAAGAGCAGTACTTCTGACTGGATATCGGATATGATGCTGAAGGAAACTTGCACTGATGAATAGCAACTCACCAAGTATCTAAAAACTCACAAAATATGCTTCATAATATAGAGAGAGAAAGAGAGAAAGCTTATGTTTCTGGTGTGATTTTCAATTCTAACTTAGCCCTCTATTTATAGGAAAATTTTGGTAGGTTTGACCTGCAACCTGATGGCTTTACCTGCTACTATTCCCACCCACCACATTTGAAATATAATTCAGCACATTTCTTCACCAACCACAAGTGGGGCCCACCAATTCTAGAATTTTCCACCAAAATGATAAACTCCGAAAATTCAACAATTTCTGAACCAGTCATCTCGTAAAATTCATAACAAATCATACGTTCATTTTTAACGGTTCAAAATTTGTGGACATATACTCAACTTATATATGTATAACATATCCAAAAATTACCACGATCCAACGGTCGGATTAAAAATTATAACCCCCGCAAAATATCTCAAAAACCCTGATTTTTAATACCTCCATTCCGACAAAAATACTGATAAAAACCTCAACATTAACTCCTTCATTTTTAACCACAAAAATATATCCCTCATTTATATCCACATAAAATAAATATTTTCTTATCATATGAATCAATAATTAATTATTCACAAATAATATTACAGAATCACATTTATGACAACCAGGCCGTTCCCAGGAAAGAGGGGGCTTTCCAATAAGGATTTCTCCTTACTGGCGCGCAATTAGATGACCAAACCTCTCCTTAGACAGAACTTTCTAGACATTGCCAATAATGCTATCTAATAATATTATTCAAATAATATGAATTATTGATCTGATAATGGAAAATACTGTGCAGCAACAATTATTGAACAACAATAATATAAAATTTCAACGTAGCAATTATTGAATCAATAAAATAAAATATTGAACAGTAATTACTGTAACAATTATTGAGTAGTGCCTTCTTACGTAAGAATCAATAATTTCAAAAATACTATGCAATACCGTGTGCTACTGTGCAATAACGCGTATTACTGTATTTTAACCACCGGGTATTCCAACAGTGTTAACGGTAACAACTACGCCGTTATTTGTAAAAACTCAAATTTGTCGTTTTCTTCACCCGACAGTTATTCGTTATGGGGCCCACAAATAGCTGCGCCGTCGTACGAATATTCCCCGACAGAAAGAATATTCCACGACCAAACGAATATTCCCCGACAACAATGATTATTTTATAACCACTTGCTTATTTTGAAAAAAAATTCATATTTCACCCATAACTTTAAACTTTTATCAATTTAACCATTTACTGAATAGTAATTATAAGAAAAATTGAATACTTTTATTTCATAAAATTCGGGGTCTTACAATCTCCCCTCCTTATGAAATTTCGTCCCCGAAATTTACGTACCTGGTATTTCAAAGAGTTGAGAATACCTTCCTTTCATTTCAGATTCCATCTTCTCTGTCATCATAATTTCTCCATTGCTCATCTCCTGTATTTCAAATATCATTCTAGAATACAGCTTCAAAACAAGGGTTAATTTAACAAATTAACATATCACATAATATCCCGATATTATGACTGACCAACAAATAAGCTTAGGTAGGACACACTAGCGAAGGATTTACTCATCTCTCCCCTCCTAGTTGTATTCCCCGATCTCCGCCAGAGATCATATCCCTAAGCTCTGATACCACCTGTGACAACCCCAAAATAGGTCCATTCCATCCAACCCATTCTGAGTCGTCAAATACATGGTACAGAAAACAACTACAACTTTATTACAACAATTGTCGTGCAAAATACAACAACACATATGCTGTGAGTTTGGATACAAATATATACCAAATGTGACTCATGTTCCAACCGTGGACATCACCTCACAATAACACCTTACATAAAGGTATAGTCAAAAACTGTTTTAGAAATTAGAATCTTTGGGAAGTGCTCAAGGAAACCTTCGTACATGGGAGGCCACGCGTCTAGGTTATGATAGATATCATATGGCCACAGAATTATCCTTGGTTGACCCAATAGACCCCAAAGAAAAACGAGAAGATTACTATCATATTCTTCCCAATGGTGAGTCTTCTCTTGACTTATCATTATCTCCACTGTCTCTAATTGAGAATTATACTTCAAACAAACACCAAGATTATATAGGTAGTGCTCGTATATATACTCAGCAAGTGGATGAGCACATCCCTGTCTTATGATGACACGAGGTTGTATGTCGTTAGACATCTTGTATGATAGTGGCAAACCACCCTTCCAACGTTGGGTACACCTTACCCTATTGGATTCACCAAATATAACTACTAAATGAACTTTTCTATACTGCTTCGGGAGAACATCCACAGCTAGAGACCACCGTTCTATTTCCCCTTTACCCTCGCTCGACCCAGCTACACTCTTATTACCTGAAAGGAATTGTGAAGCAAAAGGGTGAGCACAACTAGCTCAGTAAAGAATATCATGACTAAAGATAATTAAATTATCAATAGCCTTCATCAATAATAAATCAGAGATTTAGAACATATGGTAAATGATAAAAATTTCAACCATAGTTGCAGCGGAACGAGCAATCCATTAGAAGAGTCAAATAGACTATAAAGTCTATTATCTTCTCCATGTTAAAAATCCACCAACAATGTTTTATCCATGTAACATCACTCAACAGTTCCTTTCCACAATCATATGAATAACTCATAATCATAATTGTGACTATAAATTTTTCTTCGCACCCAGGACGAAGAATATTTTCATCACCTGTCTTTACCTGAAACATCAAAGATCATGGTTATACCAAATCACAATTCCTGTTTATAATCATACTAACAAATCCATCTTTGCACTACGGGCCAAAGATATTCATCAACAAACCATCTTTGCACTACGGGCCAAAGATATTCATCAACAAACCATCTTTGCACTACGGGCCAAAGATATTCAACAACAGTTCATCTTTGCACTACAGGCCAAAGATATTCATCAACAGGCCATCTTTGCACTACATGCCAAAGATATTCATCAACAATTCATATTTGCACTACAGGCCAAATATATTCATATCTCAAAGAAATATATAATCATTTCAGAATTTATATAAACAATAATTATAACCATGTTGATCAATTCACCTTTGCACTTAAGCTTAAGATATTCAATTATAAATTCAATGGTCATGATCATACCAGTCACAATTCAACTTTGCACTACAGGCCAAAGAGAACCCTAGTCATGATCATACCAATAATCTACCCATCTTTACACTCCAGTGAAAGAGAATTTCAACATCAGGGTTATAAAAATGTTATATATGATGATAAAAATAATATGATCAACATATAATTTTAATCTCAAGAGTAATATTCGTAACTCATGAATAGTAAACCCGACACAAAAGATAGAAATTCTACAATAAAATTTATACCAATATTTCGGTATAATGATATTGAAAGAATAACATTACTTAAATTTATAAACAATTTATTTTAATTGTTTACACTTTACTAATTAATGCATTTAATCATCATAAAATGCCAACTCTTACAATTTCATCATCAATAACCAAAACCCTCATCAAAAATCTGCATATACCTCATATAGGATTCTCAAGCCATAAAATCCTATTTTCCAATTTTCTTACTTCACAAAACATATTTAATTCATTTACTCATAACTAGACTATTTTCATGAAAAATACTAAATCAGTTCCAAAAATATTTCTTTTCTGGAATTTAGCATAATATAGTCCCATAGTGAACATATATTTTTCTCAGAATTTTTAAAAGTCATTTACTATTTTTCATATGGCCAAAATAGCCGAATATTTAGACATTTATCAAAAATTGTACTTTTGTCTAAAAATTCTGAAATTTACAGAGTATACTTCTATCATATACATGTACTCCCAATAAAAATTTCATCAATTTTGGAGTTAACCACAAGGAATTATAAGCTGTTACTTTTAAAATAGTCTTTTCTCATAAAATTCATAACTCTCAATCTATACATCCAAAAATCACCATTTTTGGACACAATCAAGAAAACTCATCAAAATATCATTTCAAATTTTTCCAGAATTTTTAAAGATCAGAAAAATTACGAAACTGAAAATCATAACAACCCTTAAAATCCCTTAATATCCCTTACAATCCCTTACAATCCCTTACTATCCCTTACCTCAAAAGAGCAGTACTTCTGACTGGATATCGGATATGATGCTGAAGGAAACTTGCACTGATGAATAGCAACTCACCAAGTATCTAAAAACTCACAAAATATGCTCAATAATCTAGAGAGAGAAAGAGAGAAAGCTTATGTTTCTGGTGTGATTTTCAATTCTAACTTAGCCCTCTATTTATAGGAAAATTTTGGTAGGTTTGACCTGCAACCTGATGGCTTTACCTGCTACTATTCCCACCCACCACATTTGAAATATAATTCAGCACATTTCTTCACCAACCACAAGTGGGGCCCACCAATTCTAGAATTTTCCACCAAAATGATAAACTCCGAAAATTCAACAATTTCTGAACCAGTCATCTCGTAAAATTCATAACAAATCATACGTTCATTTTTAACGGTTCAAAATTTGTGGACATATACTCAACTTATATATGTATAACATATCCAAAAATTACCACGATCCAACGGTCGGATTAAAAATTATAACCCCCGCAAAATATCTCAAAAACCCTGATTTTTAATACCTCCATTCCGACAAAAATACTGATAAAAACCTCAACATTAACTCCTTCATTTTTAACCACAAAAATATATCCCTCATTTATATCCACATAAAATAAATATTTTCTTATCATATGAATCAATAATTAATTATTCACAAATAATATTACAGAATCACATTTATGACAACCAGGCCGTTCCCAGGAAAGAGGGGGCTTTCCAATAAGGATTTCTCCTTACTGGCGCGCAATTAGATGACCAAACCTCTCCTTAGACAGAACTTTCTAGACATTGCCAATAATGCTATCTAATAATACTATTCAAATAATATGAATTATTGATCTGATAATGGAAAATACTGTGCAGCAACAATTATTGAACAACAATAATATAAAATTTCAACGTAGCAATTATTGAATCAATAAAATAAAATATTGAACAGTAATTACTGTAACAATTATTGAGTAGTGCCTTCTTACGTAAGAATCAATAATTTCAAAAATACTATGCAATACCGTGTGCTACTGTGCAATAACGCGTATTACTGTATTTTAACCACCGGGTATTCCAACAGTGTTAACGGTAACAACTACGCCGTTATTTGTAAAAACTTAAATTTGTCGTTTTCTTCATCCGACAGTTATTCGTTATGGGGCCCACAAATAGCTGCGCCGTCGTACGAATATTCCCCGACAGAAAGAATATTCCACGACCAAACGAATATTCCCCGACAACAATGATTATTTTATAACCACTTGCTTATTTTGAAAAAAATATTCACATTTCACCCATAACTTTAAACTTTTATCAATTTAACCATTTACTGAATAGTAATTATAAGAAAAATTGAATACTTTTATTTCATAAAATTCGGGGTCTTACAATTACGGCCCAAGGTCCTCCCCAATGCCTAATACAAACAATCATAAAACAGGTCTTAAGTATTCGTGTGAGAACTTGACACATAAGTAACTAAATACAATGCATTTACCATCTTTGCCTCCTCGAACGACTGAGAACCAGTGGTGTGTACTATCCGGAGCTGACCACGGTTCTTCTTCGCCTGCTCGGACTTTTTCTTGAAGTCATCAGCCTCCCAGTGAGCACACATAGACTCCCAGGCTAAATCGGAGACTATGCGGGGCTGATGATCTCTGATGGTGGTCCCGGGCTGGTCCACAACTACCCGGGCTGCCTTCTGTCGCATCTCATACAGCCATCCAGAGTAATTCGCAACGACGTGATGCTCAATCACATCATCGCCAGCTGACTGAGAGATGCTCGGGTCAAATCGATAATAAACCTATAACAAGAAGATTATTTAAAATTAAGAACATTTGACGAACTATCCAATACAACTATGTGGTGATAATATGCTTAACTTACGTGGAACTCCCGCAAGACGGTCTGCATAAAAGTGGCATCGTACCGCGCATACTGATTAAACCGCATGTACCCTCTCGGGAGATACGTCAAACAAATTGCATGTAGGGTGTGCTTAGCCACCGGGTCTAGTATACTACAGAAAAAGTATAACAATATGTGTTATGTGAATTGTGTTTTGCAATAACTGATAGAAATAGTGCCGAAAATATTAACACCCACTGCTGGGAAATGACATCCACCGGTACTGTAAGTGGCACTGCCGACGGACGACCAAAGATACCGAGGTTCGTCCCTCGGTGTCGTCGACGAGATGCATCTATAATAATTGTATTTAACATAGTACTTCAATAATCATTGTAATTAATGCAGCTTGAGATATATTTAAATCCTAGTTAAGATAACTTACTCGCGCCTGAAGAAGAGCCTCCATCGTGGTTACCGTCTCCAGTACCGGATCACCCACCACCTCGGCGACCTCCACCGCTATGTCTAGCCATGAATATCCTACTGCAATAACAAATTTGGTAGATTACGAATATGTAAGGTTTAACAATATGTGGTAAAGAATAATATGAAAGCTCATTTTCAATTACGCACGTCATCAAACCCATCAGAATCAACGTATATATCATTCTCGAATTCGGTATCTTCCTCATCCTCAGTTTCGAGATCAGTTTCGTCATCGTTATCATCCTCAACGACTACATAATCATTCATGTGTACGGTGGCCTCGACATCCTCATTGCTAGGTACGTCAATGACATCATTACTCAACACATCTTCAGCATGGAACACTACGGACAATGGGTTGCTCACATCTTCTTGCAACGCCTCATCCATACCAAACATGTTATCATCATTAAATAAGTGTGTTTTTGTAGTGACTACTGTGTACCAGGGGCTTCGAGTATTTACTACATTAGGAGCATAATACACTTGAGTCACTTGACTTGTTAACACGTACACGTCATCAGAATTTAACACCGACTTGATATCCACGGTTGTGATTCTATTACGATCAACTTTAACCCCCTTTTCAGTATCAAATCAGCAACACTTAAATGTAACTACCTTTTTGCCACCGTGATAATTGAGCACAACTACATCCTGTAAACGACCATAGTAATTAGACTCAGAATCTTGATAGCAGCTTCCTAACACCACAACCCCAGAATTGACTGATGTGAGTTTATGCAAGTCATCGACTCTAAATCTATACCCATTCACGATGCAACCAGGAAAAGAACTAACAACTTTGTAAGGTCTTTGGATGACATCTATAAAACGCTCAGAAATACTCTCCGTGTGACGCCCCCAAAACAGGTATACAACACCTATTCTGAGTCGTCAATAACATGGTACAGAAATAACTACAACTTTATTAATACAACATAAAAATTATGAGTGTAAATACAAATATTATCATCTAGACAATATCCACACTCAAATAAGTCCTCATTACAATTATTGGAACAATATTTTACAAAAAAAATGGTGAGGACTACTAAAACAACTTCCTAGAATCTTCATTCCATACCCCGACTAGTACCTGCTACATTCTCGACTCCTGAGAAGAAAATGGAACAACAAAGAAAAGGGTGAGCTCAACTAGCCCAGTAAAGAATATTATGACTAAGATAATATACAACAAATTATCGTTAGTCTTCAACAGGGAAAAATTTAATAGAATACAATAGACAACAAGTTTTAATTCAATATTCGCAGCGGAAAATAATAATTCATAGAGAAGTTACGTAGAGAATGAAATCTACGATTATCTATGAATTTAAAAGCTCATCATCAACATTTTATCCCTGTAACATCAATCAATAAATATCTTGAATCAAATAGTCATCATGCACTACAGGCCAAAAATATTCATCAGTTGGTCATGTTCACCTCAACACCTGTTCATCTTTGCACTACGGGCCAAAGATATTCATCAGAAATTATTCATCTTTGCACTACAGGCCAAAGATATTCAGTTATATCATCATTTAAGACTGAGGATGATGAAAAATATTTTAAAGAAAACGAATCCAGTGAAGCAAAATAACAAATATTAAGGATTCGTATTTCAATTTATCCATGTCCAAAAATACCTTATCATAGTGAAGTAAAATTCAAGAATGATCAAAATATGGATACAATCAAAGCTAGTATCCAGAATAGATATTTGGACGAAAAGAAGGAAATTTCATTTTTCGATGAATAGTAACTCGTGAATAGTAACTCATGAATAGTAACTCCGACATGAAAAGTTCCAAATTTGATAAAAAGTTCAGATCAATACTTCGGCATAATGATATTGAAGAAAATAATATCATTTAAGAAGAAATAACATCCCTTACCTCGGAAAGACGGTACTTCTGACTGGAATACTAGATATAGTGCTGAAGGAAACTTGCACCGTATATCAACACTCAAAGTATCAAATTCTCACAAGAATACGCTCGATATAGAGAGAGAAATAGAGAGAAACTTGTGTTTCTGGTGTGATTTTCAATTCTAACCTAAGCACCCTATTTATAGGAAAATGCTTAGAACACCAAAGCAGAAAATTTAATATAATAATAATATATTTATCAAATTTTTCTTAGCCCACCTCTAGACATCTGATCTCAGCCCATTTATATCACATGTTAGCCCACTTAAATGCCAAAAAACGTTTTTCTTCAAAATAATAAATAAAACTTCCAAAAATCAATTATTTCGGAACTTCAGAACTTCAATAATTCATAATAAATAGCCATTTTATCAGAAAATTCGAATCTCGCGCGTTTTTATAGAAAATTCAATTCTCTACAACTTTGCAGAAGAAAGTTTTTCTAAATTCCAAACAGAAATTGACCGAAATTCACAAACGGGAGATTTAATAGTCAATAATAAATTTTCGGTCAAGAATTATGTCCACCAACACACAAAACATGTGTTAATCATTTAATGCCACAAAAATACTCTTCCTCCTCATATACTCATATATCCCACATTCATTGTAAAAATACCACCATCAATATATTATTAAAATAATATATTTAAATGAATTATTTTATCAGAAAAAGATAAAATATTAATTTTCAACAATTGTCACATTAAAATTTTTCTCTATCTATATCCACATAAAATCACTATTTTCCTCGTCATATAAATCAATAATTAATTATACACAAATAATATTACAGAATCACAGTACTAGCAACCAGGCCGTTCCCAGGAAAGAGGGGGCTTTCCAATAAGGATCTCTCCTTACTGGCGCGCAATTAGATGACCAAACCTCTCCTTAGACAGAACTTTCTAGACATTGCCAATAATGTTATCTAATAATATTATTTAAATAATATGAATTATTGTTCCGATAATAGAAAATACTGTGTAGTGACAATTATTAAAATAACAGTAATATAAAATATCAACGCAGCAATTATTGAATCAATAAAATATAATATTGAATAGTAATTACTGTAACAATTATTGAGTAATGCCTTCTTACGTAAGAATCAATAATTGGTGCAATACCGTGTGCTACTGTGCAACAACGCGTATTACTGTGTTTTAACCACCGGGTATTCCAACAGTATTAACGGTAACAACTACGCCGTTATTTATAAACAACTTATTTTTGTCGTTTTCTTCATCCAATCGTTTTCTGTTATGGGGCCCACACAAGGTTGCGCCGTCGTACGAATATTCCCCGACAACAAGAATATTCCACGACCAAACAAATATTCCCCGACAACAATGAATATTTTATAACCACTAAAATATTTGCGCATTTTACCCATAACTAACCACATTAATCAAATCAACTCTTACTATTTCAGAATAATAAATAGAGGAAATTAAATTTCATTTATTAATAATTTGGGGTCTTACACTCCGCTTCAACCCTTTTCTTAAACCATTGTTGGAAATTAGCATTAGTGAATGTTTCCAAGTCTGCTGCAGTCAAAGTTGGGTTAGAAGCATACGCTTCCTCTTCGAATGAACTGCGATATTAGTAAAATGTCTTTAACATATATAGAGATGACTACACTTGTAAATTGTACTAACTGGAGAAAATAAGCTTAGACTTACGTGATGTATGATGATACTTCGGGAATATTTAGAAGCACGTATATAGATACAATCTTCAACTATTTGTCACTTAAGTAAGTCAGAGTCTCAGGACCAAATGGTTTAGCCGGATATGTGAATACATCTAACTCATCATCAGCATGAGTCATTGGACCAACAACCTCATTCCTTCCTAAATGGTTGTGCTTCGTTGAGACAACATCGTCAAAATACAATGAGCAAAAATTGACAAGCTCTTCTTCTGTATATCGTTCAGCAATAGAACCCTCTGCACGAGCTTTGTTCTTAACCTTTTGTTTTAATCGGCGCATATACCTATGATAAATAATATGCAGACTTAGTGAAGTATTATTAATATGAGCAGGATAGAGCAATATATAGCAGTTTATATATTACCTCTCAAAAGGATACATCCACCGATATTGCACCGGTCCTCCAAGTTTGAGTTCATACGGCAGATGAATAGGCACATGTTCCATCGAGTCAAAAAATCCTAGAGGGAAGATCATTTCAAGCTTGCACATGGTAAGCACAATATTCTTCTCCATCTGCTCGACATCAGTGTGCTTAATTATAGTTGAGCAAATATCTCGAAAGAAATTTAACAGTTCGGTCAATGCATCCATAACTTTTTTGGGCAACATCTCACGAAATGCAATTGGAATCAACTTCTGCATGAATACATGACAATCGTGACTCTTGAATCTAGAAATTTTCAATTGCTCAACCTTACAACAATGTGTTATGTTCGACGCATATCCATCTGGGAGCTTCAACCCACTAACCCACTCATAGACGTCTTCAACTTGTTGCTTAGTAAGACTAAATGGAGCTTTAGGTTTCGTAGTGTTAGGGCGAAGCCAAAATTCTGGCCTAATGCTCAATGCCTCCAAATCTTTTCGAGCATTGTCATTGTCTTTAGTTTTACCACTCGCATCTAACACGGTGTAAAACAAGTTCTCGAAAACATTCTTTTTGGTATGCATGACATCTATACAGTGACGAACTGAAAGTGTGCCCCAATACGGCAACTCAAACCATATAGGAAAATGTGTCCAATTACGAGTCTTCCCGTACTCGGCTGCTCTCAATTTACTGTGTTCCTTCCCCAGCAAAGGAAAATCAAGTTGATTCAACCACTCCAAGACCTCACTGCCCGACAGCCGACCAACAACCTCCTTCTTCTCTATCTTTCTGTAATTGTGATCAAGAGGCAAGAATCTACGAGCAGTACCAAAGGAACTACATTTCCGCCCATGCTGCAACTGGTTGCCTTGCACATCCCCTATACACACTGGACAGGACAGCTTCCCATGAGTTGACCAACCACTAACCATCCCAAGAGCCGGAAAGTCAGTGATAGTCCATAACAGGGCTGCTTTCATCACAAAATTCTCGCATATCGATTTATCATACGTCTGAACCCCTGTCTCCCACAACATCTTTAGTTAATCCACTAACGGTCGAAGGTACACATTAAGATCTTTTGTAGGACTTTTATCCCCCAGAATGAGTAAAGTCAAAAACAAATACGGATCCCTCATGCACATTGCCGGTGGAAGATTATAAGCGACCATAATGACTGGCCAAACTGAGTACGGCTGGCTAAAATTATTAAAAGGGCAAAAGCCATCAGTAGCCATGCCAAGCCTAACATTCCTAACTTCTTCCGCAAACTCGGGATAATTTACATCAAATCTCTTCCATTCATCCATCCGCTGGGTGAGTCAGCTGACCAGGCACGACATCCCTTGTTCGATGCCAACTCATATGTTGAGCCGTATAAGACGACATGAATAGCCGCTGAAGTCTCGGCGCAAGTGGAAAGTATCGTAAGATTTTCCTGGGAACATGTTTCTCCTTCCCCCCACGTTTTGTAACCTTGTAGCACGATAAACAGCATATATCACACTGTCCCTTATCTCTGTCCTCCCCATAGTATAACATGAAATCCTGCTCACAAGCATCGATTTTCTGATATCCCATATTTAACCCCTTGACCATCTTCTTCACTTGGTAATAATTCGCAGGAAGAGTATGATCCTTGGGTAAGAACTGTCCAATTATAGCGACCAAATCGTTGAAACCTCTTTCACTACAGTCGTGCTCATTCTTGAAGTGTAAGAGCTTCGTCATTGCAGAAAGCTTGATGTTCGTATCATTTCCCGGATACAACGCGACCCCAGATTCAGATAGCAACTTGTAAAAGGCAACAGCTGTATCATTTGGCACTTGCTTCGCACTACTTGAAGAAGGTTCATATTCAGCCCAGTCAATAGTAGTAGGGCCATAAGCATCAACCAATATCTCAACTGGATCATAGTTTTCGACGTATGAATCCCGTGGAATTGGTTGTTCCACAATATTTTCAATCACTTCTGATTCCCCGTGATGAATCCATACGAAGTACCCATCTATAAATCCATGAGAAAATAAGTCGAATTTAATCTCGTCGACTTTCTTCCAAATCAGATTTTTACACTTGACACACGGACATCGCATCTTCCCGTGCGGATCATCCGTATGTTCTAGTTCTTTGGTCAAGAAATCTAAAACCCCAATACGATAAGCTGAGACTAATCCCCTCCCATCAATGGGTATCCTACGATACATCCAACTCCGGTCGGCTGACATTTTTAACTACACAGAAGTACGCATTAAGTTAATTTGGATATTCATGGGTAAATTAGATTTACCTAGTATCTCTACAGGACAGGGGTAAGGCTTCTATCCCGTTATTGGATGTGTCTCGTCACTAGTGCAAACACGTTGAGTACGTTTCAAGAAAATTTCGGCAGCACCTCCCCATGGTCTCCAAGCACACGAAATAGACTAAGATAACTTAATCTAAGTATGCACTCGGAGAACATATAGAGATAACAGTCGATTAATCCTCAAAATAACAAAAAATGTACCGTTTCGTATTTGCACCGGCCTAAGTGAGACATAACATCCAATAACAGTCCCAAACTGGGGATTGTTTGACATTCACCCCTATTGAGTGTATGTCAAACGGGTTTCTAAGTTTCAAAGTATAGTACATAGTTTAAGAGAATTTATGTGGAATCTCTACTTGAGTCGGCAACCGGGAAAAAAAAAGGGTCGTAGTTCCTGTTGTGTCCTATACTCGAATAATAAAGTTAATTCAATTACTGCAAACATTCCTCACTGTTACATCATAACAGATGACAACATCCCGAAGGAGTTCCATTAAGCTATTGAACAAAGTTTCAGCTTAAGCAACCCTTTAGATGAACGAACGATCACTTCTCTGTTAGGAATGAATCATCTCCCCATATGGGTCCAATCCATGATATAGACAGCTTCTCACCACTCCGAATTCCTCAAATGGACAGTTCTCATACAAGAAGTGAGACATCCTGTGAGAACTACCCATCTGAGGAATTCGGAGTGGTAAGAAACTGTTTATATCATGGATTGGACCCATATGGGGAGATGATCCAATCCTATGGGAGAAGTGATTGTTCGCTCATTTAGAGGGTTGTGTAACCTAGAACTTTGTTCAATAACTTACTGGCACTCCTTCCGGATGTTGCCATCTATTATGATGGAACAGTGAGGAATGTCTGCAGTAATTCAATTACCTTTATTATTCGAGTATAGGACACAAACAGGAACTACGACCCCTTTTTTTTAATTGTTGCCGAGAAACCGGTTGGAGTACTATTTGGCTGCAACTGTTATGTCAAAACCTGCATACAAGAAAGAATACATATATGTAGGGAGAGTATTATTGCATTTATATATTGAAAATTGTGACAAACTAAGCAAATGCTACTTAGTTTATTTTGCCAATGATAATAAACTAAGTAAGTGGTACTTAGTTTATGAGAATTGTTATTTGGAATCTATAGAGATTACTGTTCGACATTCATTCCTACTTGTCAAACGGGTTTCTAAGTTTCATATTATAGTACATATATGTATATATATACATATAATACTTAATTATGGAGTTTATTGAAAATTGTGGCAAACTAAGCAAATGCTACTTAGTTTATTTTGCCAATAAAAAATTAAGTAAGTGCTACTTAGTTTCTGAGAATTTTATTTGGAATATATATGAAGACTACTATTAAATTATTTTATTTTATTTTATAAAATTTAATTGTATTTATTATTGTATTTTATTTTATTTAATTTAAATTATGGTACTTAAATTAAATTTATTTTATTTTATTACATTTTTAAATATTTTTTTATTAAATTTAATTTATTTATTAAATTAAATCAAATTTGTTTTGTTTTATTAAATTTAATTTAATTAAGTATTTTATTTTATTTTATTTTATTTTGTATTACATTATATTATCTAATTTTTAAAATTTATTTAAGTTTATTAATATAATTTCTTTTATTTGTTTAATTTTTTAATTAATAAATATTATATTTTCTAATTTTTAAAAATTATATTATAGTATATTATATTATCTTATTTTTAAACTTCACTTATACATTTTTTATAATTTTATAATTTTATTTAATTTAATTAAATTTAATTTAATATACATTAATTTATTTTGTATTATATTATATTATATTTTTAAAAAAATTATTAAATTAATTATTATTATTTTTATTTAATTTAATTATTATTATTTTTTTATATTATCATATATTAAATAATTTTTTACATTTAATTTGTCTAATAAACTAAATTAAATTAAATTTATTTCATTTTATATTAAATTAATTAAATAATACATACATATATTTGTAGGTATCACAAAATTTTCAATTGCAGATTTCTGACAGATATTTCGTTGGGAATTCCATGGGAAATATCAAATTTCACATTCTTAATTATACACTGACATACATATATTATGATCCAAACACTGTAATTATTATGACCCAAACACTGTAATTGCACAAATAAATCACAATTTCAGCAACATGCATTCACTTGCAGAATTGAAGTCAAATAATCCCAATTTGCATCATGAACAACTTTCGCAAAATCAACAACTTTAACAAAATAAATTTCATAACAGAAATGAACCAAATTTCAGCAAATTAAAACATAAAACCCAATTTCTGATACAATAACTCCAAAATTATTCTCAGTAACACATGAATTAAAGGAGGAGCATTTAAGATTTCTTACCTTGAATTAAAGGAGGATAAACGAGGAAGAGAAAGGAGGAGCTAGGAGCTGGGGGTGGGTGGGGTATCGGGACATGGTTGGGGTGGGGGACCGGGGGAGAGGGGCCGGTGGGGGTACCGGGGCAGTGTGGGGGGACCAGGGGGAGGGATTGGGGGTACCGGAGTAGGGTGGGGCCGAAGACCAGGGGGCGCAGTGGGGGAAACGGTGGCAGTAGTAGTGGGAGGGGGAGGGGGAAGGGGAGGGGGAGGGGGGGACCGGTGACTGGATGGGTGTGGGTGGGGGCGGGGGGGGGGGGGATGAGAGAGGCTAGGGAAGGAGAGTGAGAGAGAATGAGTGAGAGAGAATGAGAGAGAGATCAGATAAATCGAGCGTCTGAAATGAAAAGGCAGAAGATGAAAAGTTTATATTTGTTATATCCGACGGAATATCCGTCGGTAATAAGTCCCTCGAACATAACTTAACTTCGATGAAATATCCCTCGGACTTAACGGTTATTCGTCGAAACTACTTTTCGCGGTGGCGCGAAATTTGGCGCCAACTGGAGAGTTCTAAGGTCGACGGAATTCCGTCAGAATTATGGTATTTTCGAGGGAATTATATCCGATGTATTATTCCTTCGGACATAATCCTATTTCGACCGAATATAATCCGTCGAGTATACGTCCGTCGGAATTAGCCGGTTTTCTTGTAGTGTGGACTGAGAGCATGAGAAACTGTAAGATCCCGAATTTTATAAAATAAAAGTATTCAATTTTTCTATTTTGGTAAATAGTTATATTGATAAAAGTTTGAAGTTAAGGATGATATTTGAAAATTTTGCAAAGTAAGCAAGTTGTTATAAAATATTCGTTGTGTTGGGAAATATTAGTTTGGTCGGTGAATATTCTTTTTGTCGGAGAAAATTTGTACGACGACACCATCATTGGTGGACCCCACAACGGAATAACCGTCGGAGTTAGAAAACGACAGAAATAACTTTTTATAAAAAAATAACGGCGAAAGTTTTTACCGTTAAACTGTTGAAATACTCGGTGGTAAAAGTACAGTAATACGTGTGATTGCATAGTAGCACACGGTATTGATTATTGATGCTTACGTGAGAAGTCACTCAGTTATACTCAATTATTGCTACAGTAATTGATGCATAGTATCTCATGTTATTTGATTCAATTATTGTCACAGTATCCTCTGCATAAAATTTTATATTATTAAATCAATAATTGAGACGACAATGTTATTCATATTATTATTTGCATTATTGACGATGTCTAAAAAGTTTTGTTGAGGAAAGGAGTTTAGTCACCTAATTCCGCACCAATAGGGAGAAATTCTTATCGAAAACCCCCTCTTTGCTTGGAATGATCTGGTTGTTAAATATTGTGAGTTATAATATTAATGATGAATAATTATTAATAGATTAAAAATGTGTTTATTAAAGATAAGTGATTTGTGGTAAATATTTATTCAATTTTTGATATAAATAAAGGGGTTTGTTATGAGTTTGACTTATTATTCCATGAGGAGATGTGCTAATTTTTTAGACTGTTGATTAAAGTTATAATAGTAAATCAATATGGATCGTTGGTTGAAGATATAATAGTAAATCAATATGGATCGCTGGTTTAAAGTTATAATAGTAAATCAGTATGGACCGTTGCTTTAAGTTTTTATAGTAAATCATTATGGACCGTCCGTTTAAAAGTAAATTAATCTGGGCCGTTCATGAATTAGTTACTATTCAGTCATTTTTCCTATAAATAAAAGCTCATTCCTTCATTATTTCTTACGAATTCACTGAAACTCTAGAGAGAGAAACTATAGAGAAAAAGAAGAAGAGTATTCTATTATTACACTAGTGCAGTCTCCAAATTTTTATTAAGATAAGGGGTGTTATTTATTTTGTATTCGTAAGGGATGTTATTTTCGTATGGTAAGGGGTGTTATTTATTTTATATTCGTAAGGGATATTATTTGTTGTATTCGTAAGGGATGTTATTTTTCGTATAGTGAGGGGTATTATTTATTTCATATTCATGAAGAGAGTTATTGTTTTTCAATACTCATAAGAGTTGTCATTCATTCTTTATTAATCTGCGGTAGTAACCTGTGTACGCGGATTACCGCATGCATAGTGAATGACCCATCGTATTCTATTCTTTATTAATTTGAGGGAGTAACCTGTCTACGCGGACTACCGCATACATAGTGAATGACCCTTCGTTTTTATTCTTTATTAAATTATGGAAACGATCTGTCTACGTGGATTACTGCATGGCAGGTGAAAATCCATTTACAGTTTGTATATTCTTTTATACTCGTA
Organism: Panax notoginseng; assembly: GCA_016801055.1. NCBI lineage: Eukaryota > Viridiplantae > Streptophyta > Magnoliopsida > Apiales > Araliaceae > Panax > Panax notoginseng. Next base: position 19,052,348 of record CM029015.1, read on the forward strand.
TGAGATATCATTTCTATTGTACTCGTTATGGAATATCGTTTTCTTTTGTATTTTCCTTTTTTTGAGTACTATTCAGGGGTTACTATTCACGTATACGGTACTGTTTACGAATACGGAGTACTATTCACGAATTACTATTCACGGGGTACTATTCACGACAAAATTGATTTCTATTTTCTGACCAAATTATCGTTGATTTATGAATCTTACTATTGAAATTAAATCCATATTTTGACTATATTGTTTTTATTATCATATATAACATTTTTATAACCCTGGTGTTGAAATTTCTCTTTCACTTGAGTATAAAGATGGGTAGATTATTGGTATGATCGTGACTATGGATTCTCTTTGACCAGTAGTGCAAAGATGAATTGTTGACTGGTATGATCATGACCATTAAATTTATAATTACATATCTTTAACTTAAGTGCAAAGGTGAATTGATTAACATGGTTATAATTATTGTTTATATAAATTCTAAAATGATTATATATTTCGTTGAGATATGAATATCTTTGGCCCGTAGTGCAAAGATGACCTGTTGTTGAATATCTTTGGCCCGTAGTGCAAAGATGACATGTTGTTAAATATCTTTAGATTGTAGTGCAAAGATGAACTGTTAATGAATATCTTTAGCTCGTAGTGCAAAGATGAGTTTATTAGTATGATTATGAACAGGAACTGTGATTTGGTATAACCATGATCTTTGATGTTTCAGGTAAAGACATGTGATAAAAATTATCTTCGTCTTGGAGGAGAAGAGGAATTTAGAACTACAATTATGATTATGAGTTATTCACATGATTGTGGACATGAACTGTTGATTGATGTTACAGAGTAAAAATATTGCTGGTGGACTTTTAACATGGAGAAGATAATAGACTTTATGGTCTATTTGACTCTTCTAATGGATTGCTCGTTCCTCTGCAACTATGGTTGAAAAGTTTTATCATCTACCATATGTTCTAAATCTCTGATTCATTACTGATGAAGGTTATTGATAATTTAATTATCTTTAGTCGTTATATTCTTTACTGGGCTAGTTGTGCTAACCCTTTTGTTTCACAATTTCTTTCAGGAAATAAGAGTTGAGCTGGGTCGAGCGGGGGTAACAGGGGAATAGAATGATGGTCGATAGCTGTTAAGGTTTCCCTAAAACAGCATGGAAATAATTTTATTGAGAATTTTTGTGACGCCCCCAAAACAGGTATACAACACCCATTCTAAGTCGTCAATAACATGGTACAGAAACAACTACAACTTTATTAATACAACATAAAAACTGTGAGTGTAAATACAAATATTGTCATCTAGACAATATCCACACTCAAATAAGTCCTTATTACAATTATTGGTACAATATTTTACAAAAAAAATGGTGAGGACTACTAAAACAACTTCCTAGAACCTTCATTCCATACCCCGACTGGTACTTGCTACATTCTCGCCTCCTGAGAAGAAAATGGAACAACAAGGAAAAGGGTGAGCTCAACTAGCCCAGTAAGGAATATTATGACTAAGATAATATACAACAAATTATCGTTAGTCTTCAACAGGGAAAAATTTAATAGAATACAATAGACAACAAGTTTTAAATCAATATTCGCAGCGGAAAATAATAATTCATAGAAGAGTTACGTAGAGAATGAAATCTACGATTATCTATGAATTTAAAAGCACATCATCAATATTTTATCCCTGTAACATCAATCAATAAATATCTTGAATCAAATTATCAACTTTGCACTACAGGCCAAAGATATTCATCAGTTGGTCATGTTCACCTCAACACATGTTCATCTTTACACTACGGCCCAAAGGTATTCATCAGAAATCATTCATCTTTGCACTACAGGCCAAAGATATTCAGTTATATCATCATTTAAGACTGAGGATGATGGAAAATATTTTAAAGAAAACGAATCCAGTGAAACAAAATAACAAATATTAAGGATTCGTATTTCGATTTATCCATGTCCAAAAATACCTTATAAATAATCATAGTGAAGTAAAATTCAAGAATGATCAAAACATGGATACAATCAAAGCTAGTATCCAGAATAGATATTTGGACGAAAAGAAGAAAATTTCTTTTTTCGGTGAATAGTAACTCGTGAATAGTAACACATGAATAGTAACTCCGACATGAAAAGTTCCAAATTTGATAAAAAATTCAGATCAATACTTCGGCATAATGATATTGAAGAAAATAATATCATTTAAGAAGAAATAACATCCCTTACCTCGGAAAGACGGTACTTCTGACTGGAATACTAGATATAGTGCTGAAGGAAACTTGTACCGTATAGCAACACTCAAAGTATCAAATACTCACAAGAATACGCTCGATATAGAGAGAGTAATAGAGAGAAACTTGTATTTCTGGTGTGATTTTCAATTCTAATCTAAGCACCCTATTTATAGGAAAATGCTTAGAACACCAAAGCAGAAAATTTAATATAATAATAATATATTTATCAAATTTTCCTTAGTCCACCTCTAGACATCCGATCTCAGCCCATTTATATCACATGTTAGCCCACTTAAATGCCAAAAAACGTTTTTCTTCAAAATAATAAATAAAACTTCCAAACATCAATTATTTCGGAACTTCAGAACTTCAATAATTCATAATAAATAGCCCTTTCATCAGAAAATTCGAATCTCGCGAGTTTATATAGGAAATTCAATTCTCTACAACTTTGCAGAAGAAAGTTTTTTCAAATTCCAAACAAAAATTGATCGAAATCCACAAACGGGCGATTTTACAGTCAATAATAAATTTTCGGTCAAGAATTGTGTCCACCAACACACAAAACATGTGTTAATCATTTAATGCCACGAAAATACTCTTCCTTCTCATATACTCATATATCCTACATTTATTGTAAAAATATCACCATCAATATAATATTAAAATAATATATTTAAATGAATTATTTTATCAGAAAAAGATAAAATATTAATTTTCAACAATTGTCACATTAAAAATTTTCTCCATCTATATCCACATAAAATTAATATTTTCCTCATCATATAAATCAATAATTAATTATACACAAATAATATTACAGAATCACAGTACTGGCAACCAGGCCGTTCCCAGGAAAGAGGGGCCTTTCCAATAAGGATTTCTCCTTACTGGCGCGCAATTAGATGACCAAATCTCTTCTTAGACAGAACTTTCTAGACATTGTCAATAATGCTATCTAATAATATTATTTAGATAATATGAATTATTGCTCCGATAATGAAAAATACTGCGTAGTGACAATTATAAAATATCAACGTAGCAATTATTTAATCAATAAAATAAAATATTAAACAGTAATTACTGTAACCATTATTGAGTAGTGCCTTCTTACGTAAGAATCAATAATTGGTGCAATACCGTGTGCTACTGTGCAACAACGCGTATTACCGTGTTTTAACCACCGGGTATTCCAACAGTATTAACGGTAACAACTACGCCGTTATTTATAAACAACTTATTTTTATCGTTTTCTTCATCCAATCGCTTTCCGTTATGGGGTCCACAAAAGACTGCGCCGTCGTACGAATATTCTCCGACAGTAAGAATATTCCACGACCAAGCGCATATTCCCCGACAACAATGAATATTTTATAACCACTTGCTTATTTAAAATATTTACGCATTTTACCCATAACTAACCACATTAATCAAATCAACCCTTACTATTTCAGAATAATAAATAGAGAAAATTAAATTTCTTTTATTAATATATTGGGGTCTTACAATTTTAGATAAGTGTGTCGTATTTTTATACGTCATTTAACCGTTGATTTTGGTGAACCGAATAGGGTGAGCTGAACCCAACTTTGGAAGGATGTTTTACCACTATATATCATACAAGATGTCTAATGACCTACGACTTCGTGTTATCATAAAACAGTGTTGTTGTAAGACCCCGAATTTTATGAAATAAAAGTATTCAATTTTTCTTATAATTACTATTCAGTAAATGGTTAAATTGATAAATGTTAAAGTTATGAGTGAAATATGATTTTTTTTCAAAATAAGTAAGTGGTTATAAAATAATCATTGTTGTCGGGGAATATTCGTTTGGTCGTGGAATATTCTTTCTGTCGGGGAATATTCGTACGACGGCGCAGCCATTTGTGGCCTCCCATGTACGAAGGTTTCCTTGAGCACTTCCCAAAGATTCTAGTTTCTAAAATAGTTTTTGACTGTACCTTTATGTAAGGTACCTTTGTGAGGTGCTGATACATGATGGTGTCCAATGTCACATTTGGTATATATTTGTATCCAAACTCACAGCATATGTGTTGTTGTATTTTGCACGACAATTGTTGTAATAAAGTTGTAGTTATTTTCTGTACCATGTATTTGACGACTCAGAATGGGTTGGATGGATTGGACCTATTTTGGGGTTGTCATAGGTGGTATCAGAGCTTAGGGATATGATCTCTGGTGGAGATCGGGGAATATAACTAGGAGGGGAGAGATGAGTAAATTCTTCGCTAGTGTGTCCTACCTAAGCTTATTTGTTGGTCAGTCATAATATCGGGATATTATGTGATATGTTAATTTGTTAAATTAACCCTTATTTTGAAGCTGTATTCTAGAATGATATCTGAAGTACAGGAGATGAGCAATGGAGAAATTATGATGACAGGGAAGATGGAATCTGAAATGAAAGGAAGGTATTCTCAACTCTTTGAAATACCAGGTACGTAAATTTCGGGGACGAAATTTCATAAGGAGGGGAGATTGTAAGACCCCGAATTTTATGAAATAAAAGTATTCAATTTTTCTTATAATTACTATTCAGTAAATGGTTAAATTGATAAATGTTAAAGTTATGAGTGAAATATGATTTTTTTTCAAAATAAGTAAGTGGTTATAAAATAATCATTGTTGTCGGGGAATATTCGTTTGGTCGTGGAATATTCTTTCTGTCGGGGAATATTCGTACGACGGCGCAGCCATTTGTGGCCTCCCATGTACGAAGGTTTCCTTGAGCACTTCCCAAAGATTCTAGTTTCTAAAACAGTTTTTGACTGTACCTTTATGTAAGGTACCTTTGTGAGGTGCTGATACATGATGGTGTCCAATGTCACATTTGGTATATATTTGTATCCAAACTCACAGCATATGTGTTGTTGTATTTTGCACGACAATTGTTGTAATAAAGTTGTAGTTATTTTCTGTACCATGTATTTGACGACTCAGAATGGGTTGGATGGATTGGACCTATTTTGGGGTTGTCATAGTTGTGCACATTCACTTGCTGATTATATCTACGAGCACTACCTATATAATCTTGGAGTTTGGTTGAAATAGAATTCTCAATTGAAGACCATGGAGATATTTATATGGCAAGAGAAGACTCACCATTAGAAAGAACATGATAGTAATCTACTTATTTTTCTTTGGGGTCTATTGGGTCAACCAAGGATAATTCTCGAGTCATATGATATCTATTATAACTTAAATGCATGGCTTCCCATGTATGAAGGTTTCCTTGAGTATTTTCTAAAGATTTTAATTTCTAAAACAATTATTGATTTTACCTTTATGTAAGGTACCATTGTGAGGTATCATTGTGAGATGATATCCAAGTAAAGGGATGGGAGTTAAAGTTGGTATACACAACATATGTGTTTTTATATTTTGTACGACAGTTGGATGAGGAAGTTTGTAGTCGGGGGACGGAGTGATGGTCCGAGATGATGGCTATAGTAGTCCTCACTATTCTATAAAATAGTGTATCAATAAATGTAATGAGGACTCTATTTGAGTTTGAATACTGTTTAGAAGATAATATTCGTGTAAAAACTCTCAACTACGCTTTTGTCGTATTGTATAAAAGAAGTTTGTATCTATACCGTGTATCTGGCGACTTAGAATGGGTTGTGTGAATCTATTTTGGGGGATGACACAGAAACTTTCGGTTTAATCAGAACAAGACGCTTGCTCAGATATTTTAAGGGTTAGTTCGGTTAAACCGAATAACTTAAAATTAAAACCCGTATTAACTAACCGTAAACCGTAAATAATTTTTGATATAACTAACCGAATTATTAAAAATAACCGAATTATCAAAAAAATTTGGTTAAATTATTTCGATTAGATTCGGTTATACCCGTTTTTTGCTTAGTCTTACACTTACATGAACATACAGTGGTTCACACATTCATATAAGAAGGAATTATGTGAAAATATTAAAAACATATATAAAAATAGTGTTCTCTAAAATTTAAGTCATTTAGTCTTAGGTCCATTCATGTGTAATAATTTTTCACTCTTTTATTAATTTGGTTTAAATACGTTTCACTACCCTAAACTATTTGACATATTCCACTTTGGTGATTCACCTTGAATTTTTTTTCAATTAGATGATTGAACTATTAATTTTTTTCAATGTGATCCAATTGAGGCTGCTACGTCAAAAATTGCTAACATGACTATTTGGGTGGGGCATAAAGCAGCTGCTGTGTATTTAAAAAAAAATAATATTTCCTATTTACGCTTAGTTCTCTTATACATTTGTAAGGATAAATTTGATAAATCATTTATTAATTTAAATATGGTTTCTCTCTCTTCTTCCTATTCACGCCTAGTTCTCCTCATTTCTTCCCGTCGTTCCCGATTTCCACCGGCAAGACTCCCCAGCAAATTAAACAACCCCTGGTAAAATCACAACCTAGATCAGGATTAATTATTTATATTCTTTATGCTGGTTTTTTAGATTTGATTGTTCTTTTTAGATCTGATGCTTCCTATATCAGTTCTCGAATTGGCCTTGTCGGATTATAGGATTTGGATCCTATAGAAGACGGTGATGCTACAGATCTGGTTAATGTGTTTTTAATGATTATCTTGTCCATTAATCTAATTTGAATATTTCCTTTTGCTTGTGCCTACGAAATCTTAGATTTAGTATTGTTTATCTGTTGTGATTTCCACTGCTATGTTCATGCTCGTCGGGATTTGGGGTTTTCTTTCCTAAGTTCCCTGTGGTTATTGATTTTGGGTCTCCTTCCGATTTAAGTTCTTGTTTAATTTATTTCATATTCCGATCGAGATCATTGTTTTATTCGTCAGTACTGATACCTTTTTTGGTTTCTGGTCTGCTGGTGTTTATCGGAAATCATTTAAGCTACGATTCCCGTTTTTTGATTGGACGGATTCTGGGATAGTGATTTTTTCCTCCTTGGATTTGGGTTTGTGCAGCTTCCCCATCTAATTTTGGCTGTTTATTCCATTTTAGTACGATTTGGGGAAAATGTTTGATTTTTGATTCATCTGATTTGGTGCTTTGGGTGATTGGTCAGTGATTTTTGATTCGTCGAATTTATTGTTAGGTTTGTAATATTCATGAACGCATTCAAATTGCACAAATTAAGCGAAAACGTGGAAAATCAGAGTTTTAAAATTTTACAAACCATATACCCGGATCACCCTTTATGCACAATTATTAATTAAACGAAAAAGAAAAAATAAGAATCATACCCTTGAAGATTCGAGCTTTCTCATGTACAAGTTCACCTCCAATCCTTTTCGCGTTCAACTTGAATCCATCGGGTTTAGTTCCTTCCTTTGATTAACGTTAGCCACCCAAGTGTTTGGTCTCTAGAGGTGATCCACCAAGGAAGAAGAAGGATTCAAGAAGATGGGTATTTGGCAAAGCCCTAGTTTTTCTATCTCTCATAAAAAAGGGTGTACTCTCCCAACTATTGGAATTACGTATTCTATGAAAATGTCAACCACCTCTCCCATAATAAGACTCCTCTTATTTATAGATGTGGACAACCCTCCTTGTAAGACCCCAGCTTATTAATGAATAAAATCAAATTTTCTCTAAATATTATTGTGAATAATAAGGGGTTAATTTGATATAATACTTTGGTTATGGGTGAAATGTGCAAATTTTGCAAAATAAGCAAGTGGTACGGGCATTATAAATTCTTAATCATGTCTTTTGGATTGACTAATGCTCCTGCTGCCTTCATGGATATGATGAACTGTGTATTCAAAGAATATTTGGATCAGTTCGTTGTTGTCTTTATTGATGGCATCCTCATCTATTCCAAAAGCTGCGAAGATCATGAGCGCCATTTGAAGCTGATATTGCAAAGGCTTCGTGAAAACAAGCTATATGCCAAACTGAAGAAATGCGAGTTCTGGCTTGAGAAAGTAGCATTCCTTGGGCACGTGGTGTCAAAACATGGAGTATCTGTCGACCCGGCGAAGATTGAAGCCATACAAAGTTGGGAGCAACCGAAGTCGGTAACCGAAGTACGTAGCTTTCTGGGCTTAGCTGGTTATTACCGGAGATTCGTGGAAGGATTTTCTAGAATCGCTACTCCGTTAACTCAGCTGACTCGGAAGGATACAAAATTCAGTTGGAGCGAGGATTGTGAGAAGAGTTTTCAAGAACTCAAGAGGAGACTCATTTCGGCACCTGTTCTGACAATACCATCTGGTTCGGATGGATTTGTTATCTACAACAATGCTTCAGGCAAAGGGTTAGGATGTGTTCTCATGCAACATGGGAAAGTCATAGCCTATGCCTCGCGACAACTCAAAGAATATGAGAGGAATTATCCTACTCATGATTTGGAGTTGGCAGCAGTCGTTTTCGCGTTGAAGATCTGGAGACACTACCTGTATGGAGAGAAAGTGGAGATTTATACAGATCAAAAAGCCTCAAATATTTCTTCACCCAAAAGGAACTCAACATGCGGCAACGACGTTGGCTCGAGCTGTTGAAAGATTACGAACATACCATCCAATATCATCCTGAAAAAGCAAACGTAGTAGCTGACGCATTGAGTAGAAGATCATATGCGGGTACGAGTGCAATATTGTTAACACAAAGGCCCATTTTGTATGACTTGCAAAGGATGGAGATAGAGATGAAGGCTCCAAGCATCCACATGATGATATCAAATATACGAGTAAAACCAACTTTAATCGATAAAGTTAAAGCTGCTCAAGCTACGAACATAGAGCTGATGCGTATGAAGAAGAAAGTGCAAGAAGGTGCTATTCCAGAAGCAAGAATCGATGAAGAAGGAATACTTCGAGTCAACTCCAGACTTTGTGTTCATAACGATTTTGACTTGAAGCATAGAATAATGATGGAGGCACACAACACACCGTTTGTAATCCATCCTGGGAGTACCAAAATGTATCACAATCTTCGACATACATTTTGGTGGAGCAATATGAAAAGAGAGATCGCGGAGTTTATTTCGAGGTGTTTAACTTGTCAACGTGTAAAGGCGGAGCATCAAGTGCCAAAGGGTCCATTGCAGCCACTTGAGATCCCGAAATGGAAGTGGGAACACATTACCATGGATTTCGTTACAGGTCTTCCCAAGGTTTCTCAAGGCATAGATGCGATTTGGGTTATTGTTGATAGATTAACCAAGTCTGCTCATTTCTTACCGATACGTGAGACTTATTCCCTTGAACGTCTTGCTAGTATATATATGAACGAGATTGTGAGATTACATGGCATGCCAGTATCCATAGTTTCGGATCGTGACCCAAGATTCACTTCACGATTTTGGGTTAGCTTGCAGAAAGCTATGGGCACGGATTTACGATTCAGTTCAGCATACCATCCTCAAACGGACAGATCTTGAAGATCTATTAAGACTCTATGTCCTAGATCTCAAAGGGAGTTGGAATAAGTACCTACCATTGGTGGAATTTTCCTACAACAACAGTTATTAGGCGAGCATAGGTGTGGCTCTATTCGAGGCGTTGTATGGAAGAAAATGTCGTTCTCCAGTATGCTGGGACGAGGTGGGTGAAGCAACATTGTTGGCACCAGAGTTGGTAAGCATGACTACAGAGAAGATCCAAACGATTCGACAACGTATACAAACGGCACAGGATCGACAAAAGAGTTATACGGATCTTCATCGGAAGGACGTGGAATTTAATATTGGGGATCATGTATTGTTACGTGTTGCACCATGGAAGGGAGTTACAAGATTTGGGAAGAGAGGAAAACTCAATCCAAGATTTGTTGGTCCATTTGAGATTCTTGAGCGAATAAGAAATGTGGCATATAGACTCGCATTACCTCCAAGCATGTCTCGTGTTCATAATGTTTTTCACATATCCATGCTTCGTAAATATGTGAAAGACCCGAACCACATTATTGAGTTAGAACTAGACGAGATAGCTGAAGATTTAACGTACGAGGAGGTACCTGTTAAGATCTTAGATAGGAAAGAGCATGTCCTACGCACAAAGGTTATACCACAAGTTAAGGTTTTGTGGAGAAACCATGTTATTGAAGAAATGACCTGGGAGTTGGAATCAGAAATGAAAGCGAGGTATCCTCACCTTTTCGAATTATCAGGTACGTACGTCAATTTTGAGGACGAAATTTCATAAGGAGGGGAGGTTGTAAGACCCCAGCTTATTAATGAATAAAATTAAATTTTCTCTAAATATTATTGTGAATAATAAGGGGTTCATTTGATATAATACTTTGGTTATGGGTGAAATGTGCAAATTTTACAAAATATGCAAGTGGTTATAAAATATTCATTTTGTCGGGGAATATTCGTTTGGTCGTGGAATATTCTTACTGTCGGGAAATATTCGTACAACGGCGCAGCCTTGTGTGGGCCCCATAACGGAAAGCGATTGGATGAAGAAAACGACAAGTATAAGTTGTTTATAAATAATGACGTAGTTGTTACCGTTAATACTGTTGGAATACCTGGTGGTTAAAATACAGTAGCACACGGTATTGCACCAATTATTGATTCTTACGTAAGAAGGCACTACTCAATAATTGTTACAGTAGTTATTGTTCAATATTTTATTTTATTGATTCAATATTGCTGCGTTGATATTTTATATTATTGTTGTTTTAATAATTGTTGCTGCACAATATTTTCCTTTATTAGATCAATAATTAATATTATTTGAATAATATTATTAGATAACATTATTGGCAATATCTAGAAAGTTCTGTCTAAAGAGAGGTTTGGTCATCTAATTGCGCGCCAGTAAGGAGAAATCCTTATTGGAAAGCTCTCTCTTTCCTGAGAACGACCTGGTTGTCATAAATATGATTCTGTAATATTATTTGTGAATAATTAATTATTGATTCATATGATAAGGAAATATTTATTTTATGTGGATATAAATGAGGGATATATTTTTGTGGTTAAAAATGAAGGAGTCAATGTTGAGATTTTTATCAGTATTTTTGTCAGAATGGAGGTATTAAAAATTAGGGTTTTTGAGATATTTAGCGGGGGTTATAATTTTTAATCCGACCGTTGGATCGTGGTAGTTTTTGGATATGTTATGCATATATAAGTTGAGTATATGTCCACAAATTTTGAACCGTTAAAAATGAACGTATGATTTATTATGAATTTTACGAGATGACTGGTTCTGAAATTGTTTAATTTTCGGAGTTAATCATTTTGGTGGGAAATTCTAGAATTGGTGGGCCCCACTCTTGGTTGGTGAAAAAATGTGCTAAAAATTTTTATTCAAATATGGTGGGTGATAATAGTAGCAGGTAAAGCCATCAGATTGCAGGTTAAGTCTGCTTCGGCGTGCTAACATTTTCCTATAAATAGAGGGCTAAGTTAGAATTGAAAATCACACCAGAAACAAGTTTTCTCTATTTTTCTCTCTAGATTATTGAGTGTATTTTGTGAGTATTTAGATACTTTGAGAGTTTCTATTCATCAGAGCAAGTTCTTTCAGCCTTATACCGGTATTCCGACCAGAAGTACCTATATTTTGAGGTAAGAGATATTAATTTCTTCTTAAATGATATTATTTTCTTCAATATCCTTATGCTGAAATATTGATATGAGTTTTTTTTATCAAATTTAGAACTTTTTGTGTCGAGATTACTATTCACGTATACGTTACTATTCACGTATACGGCACTATTCACGAATACGACACTATTCACCGAAAAATAAAATTTTTCCTTTTTGTCCAAGATGTCTATTATGGTTACTATCTTTGATTGTATCCATGTTTTGATCTTTATTTTTGAATTCTGCTTCACAATTGATTATCATGAAGTATTATTGATCTTGGATAAACTGTTATACGAATCCCTACTATTTGTCCTTCTCTCTTACTGGATTCGTTCTCTTTAAGATATTTTTTATCATCCTCAGTCCTAAATGATGATATTACTGAATATCTTTGGCCTGTAGTGCAAAGATGTATGATTACTTGATGAATATCTTTGGCCTGTAGTGCAAAGATGAACATGTGTTGAGATGAACATGACTGACAGGTGATACAAATAAATATCTTTGGCCTGTAGTGCAAAGATGAACATTTGGATAAAGATGATTATTAATTGATGTTACAGGGATAAAATATTGATGATGGACTTTTAAATCTTAGAAGATAGTAGAATTCATTCTCTACTTGACTCTTCTAATGGTTTGGTGGGAAATTCTAGAATTTGTGGGCCCCACTCTTGGTTGGTGAAGAAATGTGCTAAAATTTTTTATTCAAATATGGTGGGTGAGAATAGTAGCAGGTAAAGCCATCAGATTGCAGGTTAAGTCTGCTTCGGCGTGCTAACATTTTCCTATAAATAGAGGGCTAAGTTAGAATTGAAAATCACACCAGAAACAAGTTTTCTGTCTTTCTCTCTCTAGATTATTGAGTGTATTTTGTGAGTATTTAGATACTTTGAGAGTTTCTATTCATCAGAGCAAGTTTCTTTCAGCCTTATACCGGTATTCCGACCCGAAGTACTGATATTTTGAGGTAAGGGATATTATTTTCTTCTTAAATGATATTATTTTCTTCAATATCATTATGCTGAAATATCAACATGAGTTTTTATCAAATTTGAAACTTTTTGTGTCGGGGTTACTATTCAAGTATACGTTACTATTCACATATACGACACTATTCACGAATACGGCACTATTCACCGAAAAATAAAATTTTTTCTTTTTGTCCAAGATGTCTATTATGGTTACTATCTTTGATTGTATCCATGTGTTGATCTTTATTTTTAAATTCTGCTTCACAATTGATTATTATGAAGTATTATTGATATTGGATAAACTGTTATACGAATCCCTAATATTTGTTCTTCTGTCTCACTGGATTCGTTCTCTTTAAGATATTTTTCATCATCCTCAGTCCTAAATGATGATATTACTAAATATCTTTGGCCTGTAGTGCAAAGATGTATGATTACTTGATGAATATTTTTGGCCTGTAGTGCAAAGATGAACATGTGTTGAGATGAACATGACTGACAGGTGATACAAATGAATATCTTTGGCCTGTAGTGCAAAGATGAATATTTGGATAAAGATGATTATTAATTGATGTTACAGGGATAAAATATTGATGATGGACTTTTAAATCTTAGAAGATAGTAGAATTCTTTCTCTACTTGACTCTTCTAATGGTTTGCTGTTTCCGCTGCAGTTGTTGATCTAAAACTTGTTGTCGATTATATTCTATTAGATTTTTCCCTGTTGAAGACTAACGATAATTTGTTGTATATTATCTTAGTCATAATATTCTTTACTAGGCTAGTTGAGCTCACCCTTTTCCTTTTTGTTCCATTTTTCTTCTCAGGAGGTGAGAACATAGCAGGATCTAGTCGGGGTATGGAGTGATGGTTCTAGAAAGATGTTTTAGCAGTCCTCACTATTTCTGTAAAATAGTGTTTGAATAATTATATTGAGGACTTATTTGAGTGTGGATATTGTCTAGAAGACAATATTTGTATTTAAACTCACAGTATGTGTTGTCGTATTTTGCACGACAATTGTATTATTGAAGTTGTAGTTTGCTTTCTGTACCATGTATTTGGCGACTCAGAATGGGTGTTGTATACCTATTTTGTGGGCGTCACACTCCTTAACAGTTAAGGAATTGAGTTTTATTTTAATTAATTAAAATATTTTAATTAATTAGCCTCCTAATCTTATTAGGAATAATTAATTAAAATCATTTAATTAATTTACCTCCTAATCTTATTAGGAATATATGAGAGTACTTTTATTAATTAATTCTCAAACTCCTTTAGAATTAAATAATAATAATAGTAATAATAATAATAAGACTCCTCTTATTAATTTATATTTAATATTCCAAAATATTAAATAATAAATATTAAGTTATTTAATTTATTCTATCACCATAGATTAAATTAAATATACTTAACTTATTGTTACGATTATGCCATTAACTTCTTAAATAATTATTCTTCCTTTTATGGTGTGACCCTTTAGGTTCTCCATATTAAACCGGTTGTGAATAAATCAATTAGAACAATTCTAATCTTATTTAAATAAATAAATTAAAATATTAATTTATTTAAATAAATAATATTTATTCTACAATAGGGATAAGTCTTCCTAGCGATTAACGACTTTTCAGATAATATAGATTTCAACATTAATCATAAAAGAACCTTTGAGTAAATAGTTACTGTACAATTCAATCTTTCCACCATACAATGTCCCAATTAAATATAAGACATGGAATTACTGTCAAGTCTTAATTTATTTAATTATATGTGTTTCGACTCTTAAATGCACAACTCCAGATAATACAAATTAGAAACTCCTGTAAGACCCCAAATTATTAATAAATAAAATTTAATTTCCTCTATTTATTATTCTGAAATAGTAAGAGTTGATTTGATTAATGTGGTTAGTTATGGGTAAAATGCGCAAATATTTTAGTGGTTATAAAATATTCATTGTTGTCGGGGAATATTTGTTTGGTCGTGGAATATTCTTGTTGTCGGGAAATATTCGTACGACGGCGCAGCCTTGTGTGGGCCCCATAACAGAAAACGATTGGATGAAGAAAATGACAAAAATAAGTTGTTTATAAATAACGACGTAGTTGTTACCGTTAATACAGTTGGAATACCCGGTGGTTAAAACACAGTAATACGCGTTGTTGCACAGTAGCACACGGTATTGCACCAATTATTGATTCTTACGTAAGAAGGCATTACTCAATAATTGTTACAGTAATTACTGTTTAATATTGTATTTTATTGATTCAATAATTGCTGCGTTGATATTTTATATTACTGTAATTTTAATAATTGTCACTACACAGTATTTTCTATTATCGGAACAATAATTCATATTATTTAAATAATATTATTAGATAACTGTAAGACCCCGAATTTTATGAAATAAAAGTATTCAATTTTTCTTATAATTACAATTCAGTAAATGGTTAAATTGATAAAAGTTTAAAGTTATGAGTGAAATATGATTTTTTTTCAAAATAAGCAAGTGGTTATAAAATAATCATTGTTGTCGGGGAATATTCGTTTGGTCGTGGAATATTCTTTCTGTCGGGGAATATTCGTACGACGGCGCAGCTATTTGTGGGCCCCATAACGAATAACTGTCGGGTGAAGAAAACGATAAATTTAAGTTTTTACAAATAACGGCGTAGTTGTTACCGTTAACACTGTTGGAATACCCAGTGGTTAAAATACAGTAATACGCGTTATTGCACAGTAGCACACGGTATTGCATAGTATTTTTGAAATTATTGATTCTTACGTAAGAAGGCACTACTCAATAATTGTTACAGTAATTACTGTTCAATATTTTATTTTATTGATTCAATAATTGCTACGTTGAAATTTTGTATTATTGTTGTTCAATAATTATTGCTGCACAATATTTCCCATTATCAGATCAATAATTCATATTATTTGAATAGTATTATTAGATAGCATTATTGGCAATGTCTAGAAAGTTTTGTCTAAGGAGAGGTTTGGTCATCTAATTGCGCGCCAGTAAGGAGAAATCCTTATTGGAAAGCCCCCTCTTTCCTGGGAACGGCCTGGTTGTCATAAATGTGATTCTGTAATATTATTTGTGAATAATTAATTATTGATTCATATGATAAGGAAATATTTATTTTATGTGGATATAAATGAGGGATATGTTTTTGTGGTTAAAAATGAAGGAGTTAATGTTGAGGTGTTTTATCAGTATTTTTATAGGAATGGAAGTATTAAAAATCAAATCAGGGTTTTTGAGAAATATTGCGGGTGTTATAATTTTTAATCCGACCGTTGGATCGTGGTAATTTTTGGATATGTTATACATATATAAGTTGAGTATATGTCCACAAATTTTGAACCGTTAAAAATGAACGTATGATTTGTTATGAATTTTACGAGATGACTGGTTCAGAAATTGTTGAATTTTTAGAGTTTATCATTTTGGTGAAAAATTCTAGAATTGGTGGGCCCCACTTGTGGTTGGTGAAGAAATGTGCTGAATTATATTTCAAATGTGGTGGGTGGGAATAGTAGCAGGTAAAGCCATCAGGTTGCAGGTCAAACCTACCAAAAATTTTTTATAAATAGAGGGCTAAGTTAGAATTAAAATACACACCAGAAACATAAGCTTTCTCTCTTTCTCTCTCTATATTATGAAGCATATTTTGTGAGTTTTTAGATACTTGGTGAGTTGCTATTCATCAGTGCAAGTTTTCTTCAGCCTTATACCGATCAGAAGTACTGCTCTTTTGAGGTAAGGGATAGTAAGGGATAGTAAGAAATTTTAAGGGTTGTTATGTTTTTTAGTTTCGTAATTTTTCTGAAATTCAAAAATTCTGAAAAAATTTGAAATGATATTTTGATGAGTTTTATTGATTGTGTCCAAAAATGGTGATTTTTGGATATATAGATTGAGAGTTATGAATTTTATGAGAAAAGACTATTTTAAAAGTAACCGCTTATAATTCCTTGTGGTTAACTCCAAAATTGATGAAATTTTTATTGGGAGTACATGTGTATGATAGAAGTATACTCTCTAAATTTCAGAATTTTTGGACAAAAGTATAATTTTTGATAAATGTCTAAATATTCGGTGGTTTTGGCCATATGAAAAATAGTAAATGAGTTTTAAAAATTCTGAGAAAAATATATGTTCAATATTGGACTATATTATGCTAAATCCCAGAAAAGAAATATTTTTGGAACAGATTTGATATTTTTCATGAAAATGGACTAGTTATGAGTAAATGAATTAAATATGTTATGTGAAGTAAGAAAATTGGAAAATAGGATTTTATGGCTTGAGAATCCTATATGAGGTATATGCAGATTTTTTATGAGGGTTTTGATTATTGGTGATAAAATCTTATGAGTTTGGTATTTTAGAATGATTAAATGCATTATTTAGTAAAGTGTAAACAATTTAAAAAAATTGTTTATAAGCTTAAGAAATATTATTCTTTCAATATCATTATACCGAAATACTGGTATGGATTTTATTGTGGAATTTCTACCTTTTTGTGTCGAGTTACTATTCATGAGTTACTATTCACGAGTTACTATTCACGATAAAATTGGTTTCTTTTTCTAACCAAATTATAGTTGATTTATGAATATTGCTCTTGAAATTAAATCCATGTTTTGATCATATTGTTTTTATTATCATATATAACATTTTTATAACCTTGATGTTGAAATTCTCTTTCGCTTGAGTGTAAAGATGGGTAAATTATTGGTATGATCATGACTATGGGTTCTCTTTGGCCAGTTGTGCAAAGTTGAATTGTGACTGGTATGATCATGACCATTGAATTTATAAGTGAATATCGTTAGCTTAAGTGCAAAGGTGAATTGATCAACATGGTTATAATTATTGTTTATATAAATTCTGAAATGATTATATATTTCTTTGAGATATGAATATATTTGGCCTGTAGTGCAAATATGAATTGTTGATGAATATCTTTGGCATGTAGTGCAAAGATGGCCTGTTGATGAATATCTTTGGCCTGTAGTGCAAAGATGAACTGTTGTTGAATATCTTTGGCCCGTAGTGCAAAGATGGTTTGTTGATGAATATCTTTGGCCCGTAGTGCAAAGATGGATTTGTTAGTATGATTATAAACAGGAACTGTGATTTGGTATAACCATGATCTTTGATATTTCAGGTAAAGACAGGTGATGAAAATATTCTTCGTCCTGGGTGCGAAGAAAAATTTATAGTCACAATTATGATTATGAGTTATTCATATGATTGTGGAAAGGAACTGTTGAGTGATGTTACATGGATAAAATATTGTTGGTGGATTTTTAACATGGAGAAGATAATAGACTTTATAGTCTATTTGACTCTTCTAATGGATTGCTCGTTCCGCTGCAACTATGGTTGAAATTTTTATCATTTACCATATGTTCTAAATCTCTGATTTATTGTTGATGAAGGCTATTGATAATTGAATTATCTTTAGTCATGATATTCTTTACTGAGCTAGTTGTGCTCACCCTTTTGCTTCACAATTCCTTTCAGGTAATAAGAGTGTAGCTGGGTCGAGCGGGGGTAACAAGGGAATAGAACGGTGGTCATCATTTAGTAGTTATATTTGGTGAAGAAAATAGGGTGAGGCGAACCCAACGTTGGAAGGGTAGTTTGCCACTATCATACAAGATGTCTAACGACATACAACCTCGTGTCATCATAAGACAGGGTTGTGCTCATCCACTTGCTGGGTATATATACGAGCACTACCTATATAATCTTGGTGTTTGTTTGAAGTATAATTCTCAATTAGAGACAGTAGAGATAATGGTATGTCAAGAGAAGACTCACCATTGGGAAGAATATGATAGTAATCTTCTCGTTTTTCTTTGGGGTCTATTGGGTCAACCAAGGATAATTCTGTGGCCATATGATATCTATCATAACCTAGACGCGTGGCCTCCCATGTACGAAGGTTTCCTTGAGCACTTCCCAAAGATTCTAATTTCTAAAACAGTTTTTGACTGTACCTTTATGTAAGGTACCTTTGTGAGGTGCTGATACATGATGGTGTCCAATGTCACATTTGGTATATATTTGTATCCAAACTCACAGCATATGTGTTGTTGTATTTTGCACGACAATTGTTGTAATAAAGTTGTAGTTATTTTCTGTACCATGTATTTGACGACTCAGAATGGGTTGGATGGAATGGACCTATTTTGGGGTTGTCACAATAACATTATTGATAATTTCTAGAAAGTTCTGTCTAAGGAGAGGTTTGGTCATCTAATTGCGCGCCAGTAAGGAGAGATCCTTATTGGAAAGCCCCCTCTTTCCTGGGAACGGCCTGGTTGCTAGTACTGTGATTCTGTAATATTATTTATGTATAATTAATTATTGATTTATATGACGAGGAAAATAGTGATTTTATGTGGATATAGATAGAGAAAATTTTTAATGTGACAATTGTTGAAAATTAATATTTTATCTTTTTCTGATAAAATAATTCATTTAAATATATTATTTTAATAATATATTGATGGTGGTATTTTTATAATGAATGTGGAATATATGAGTATATGAGGAGGAAGAGTATTTTTGTGGCATTAAATGATTAACACATGTTTTGTGTGTTGGTGGACATAATTCTTGACCGAAAATTTATTATTGACTATTAAATCTCCCGTTTGTGAATTTCGGTCAATTTCTGTTTGGAATTTAGAAAAACTTTCTTCTGCAAAGTTGTAGAGAATTGAATTTTCTATAAAAACGCGCGAGATTCGAATTTTCTGATAAAATGGCTATTTATTATGAATTATTGAAGTTCTGAAGTTCCGAAATAATTGATTTTTGGAAGTTTTATTTATTATTTTGAAGAAAAACGTTTTTTGGCATTTAAGTGGGCTAACATGTGATATAAATGGGCTGAGATCAGATGTCTAGAGGTGGGCTAAGAAAAATTTGATAAATATATTATTATTATATTAAATTTTCTGCTTTGGTGTTCTAAGCATTTTCCTATAAATAGGGTGCTTAGGTTAGAATTGAAAATCACACCAGAAACACAAGTTTCTCTCTATTTCTCTCTCTATATCGAGCGTATTCTTGTGAGAATTTGATACTTTGAGTGTTGATATACGGTGCAAGTTTCCTTCAGCACTATATCTAGTATTCCAGTCAGAAGTACCGTCTTTCCGAGGTAAGGGATGTTATTTCTTCTTAAATGATATTATTTTCTTCAATATCATTATGCCGAAGTATTGATCTGAACTTTTTATCAAATTTGGAACTTTTCATGTCGGAGTTACTATTCATGAGTTACTATTCACGAGTTACTATTCATCGAAAAATGAAATTTCCTTCTTTTCGTCCAAATATCTATTCTGGATACTAGCTTTGATTGTATCCATATTTTGATCATTCTTGAATTTTACTTCACTATGATAAGGTATTTTTGGACATGGATAAATTGAAATACGAATCCTTAATATTTGTTATTTTGCTTCACTGGATTCGTTTTCTTTAAAATATTTTTCATCATCCTCAGTCTTAAATGATGATATAACTGAATATCTTTGGCCTGTAGTGCAAAGATGAATAATTTCTGATGAATATCTTTGGCCCGTAGTGCAAAGATGAACAGGTGTTGAGGTGAACATGACCAACTGATGAATATTTTTGGCCTGTAGTGCATGATGACTATTTGATTCAAGATATTTATTGATTGATGTTACAGGGATAAAATGTTGATGATGAGCTTTTAAATTCATAGATAATCGTAGATTTCATTCTCTACGTAACTTCTCTATGAATTATTATTTTCCGCTGCGAATATTGAATTAAAACTTGTTGTCTATTGTATTCTATTAAATTTTTCCCTGTTGAAGACTAACGATAATTTGTTGTATATTATCTTAGTCATAATATTCTTTACTGGGCTAGTTGAGCTCACCCTTTTCTTTGTTGTTCCATTTTCTTCTCAGGAGTCGAGAATGTAGCAGGTACTAGTCGGGGTATGGAATGAAGATTCTAGGAAGTTGTTTTAATAGTCCTCACCATTTTTTTTGTAAAATATTGTTCCAATAATTGTAATGAGGACTTATTTGAGTGTGGATATTGTCTAGATGACAATATTTATATTTACACTCATAATTTTTATGTTGTATTAATAAAGTTGTAGTTGTTTCTGTACCATGTTATTGACGACTCAGAATAGGTGTTGTATACCTGTTTTGGGGGCGTCACAGTTGGTATCAGAGCTTAGGGATATGATCTCTGGCGGAGATCGGGGAATAAAACTAGGAGGGGAGAGACGAGTAAATCCTTCGCTAGTGTGTCTTACCTAAGCTTATTTGTTGGTTGGTCATAATATAGGGATATTATGTGATTTGTTAATTTGTTAAATTAACCCTTGTTTTATGGCAGTATTTGAGAATGTCGACTGAGAATGTTAACAGTGGAGTAAATGAAATCGTGGAGACACATGTACTCACCAACGAGGAGAACGTGCAACAGGCTGGCAATGTTCCTCCTGTGAACAACACCACTGAGCAGACGGTGAACGATGAGATGTTTAGAAGCTTTTTGCGATTCATGCAAAACCAGACGAAGGAGATTCCTGTTCAAAATATAGGAAGAAACAATGGCAACGCACAGCTGGTCACAGCCAAGCAGTTCAAAGAGTTGGGACCACCAGAATTCTGGGAAAGCCGGATCCGATTAAGGCGGAGACATGGTTCAAGCAAATTACCAAGATATTTGATGTCTTGGGATGCACGGAGGAACAGAAGGTTCCATTTGCCACCGTTATGTTCCGTGGCGAGGCAGACTACTGGTGGGAATCTGTGAAGCGTACCCATCCAGCTGCACTCAGCATGTCTTGGGAGATATTTCAGAAGCTATTCAATGACAAGTACTTTCCTGAAAGTATTGGTCATATGAAGGAGGTAGAGTTTATTAGACTGGAGCAGAATAACATGACGGTGTCCCAGTACGAGGCGAAGTTTGCAGAATTGTCCAGGTTTGCGCCTCATTTGGTGGAGAATGAGGAACGTATGACACGGATGTTTCTGAGAGGTTTGAAACTCGGCATACGTCAATATCTCATTTCTCATAAATTTTCTCTCTATTCAGATGTTGTCAACAGGGCTCAATTGTTGGAGCGAGATAACGAGTACGGTCAACCGAGGGACCACAACAAGGATCATATCGGTGACAACAGTCATCAGAACAATGATAACCAACGGAGAAAGAAAAGTACAGACAAGAACAGCAACCACTCTGGTGGTAATCGTGGCTATGAAAATAGAAGAAGCGAGTCGGGAGGAGATTTTAAAAAGAGGAGATTCAACAATGATAATATGAAGACGTCAGCACCAGCAGCAACTGGTTCCAAGGGAGGAGAACGACCACCGGTCATATGCTATAAATGTGGAAAAGAGGGACATATCTGCCCAAACTGTCCACAACAGTTCAAGGTATGCTATAATTGTGGAAAGGAAGGACATATCGCTCGAGATTGTACGATAGCGAAACCAAGTTCAGCGGGGACGGTGACTCAAAAGGCTGCCCCAGAAAAGTCAAAGTCAACGGTTCCTAGAAGAGCGTTTGTCGTGACTGGTCAACATGCGAGGAATCCAAACGAGGTGATCATGGGTAAGCTAATCATAAATTCATGTGAAGTTTATACCTTACTAGATACCGGTGCTACCCATTCATTTATTTCTCGTGCTTGTGCTCAACGTTTAAACTTGACTCCGGAGAAATTAGACTTTGATTTATCTGTGGAGACTCCGTTAGGGGAAACTTTCATCACATCCACTGTTTATAAATCTTGTTTGATTGAAGTTGGCACCATCACCTTACCTGTTGACCTTATCTCTTTAAAGATACTTGCATTTGACGTGATTTTAGGAATTGATTGGTTAACTACTCATCATGCCAAAATTGATTGTTTTCGTAAGGTGGTTAGTTTTCATATTCCTAATCAACCTGTTGTTCGAATTCAAGTAACAAAGCCATTAAAATCAATCATTGTCATATCAAGTCATAAAGCCATTCGTTTATTGAAAAACGGATGTCAAGCTTTCCTAGCCCATGTTATGGATTTGAATAAAGACACGTCAAATTTGAATAATATTCCTGTTGTTAGTAACTTTCCTGACGTATTTCCTGAAGAACTTCCCGGTCTACCCCCAGAACGTGAAGTTGAATTCTTTATTGATCTTGAACCTGGTACAAAGTCCATTTCTAAAACCCCATATCGAATGGCTCCTATTGAACTTCAGGAGTTAAAAGTCCAACTACAAGAGTTGTTGGACATCGGTTTCATTCGTCCTAGTACATCTCCTTGGGGTGCTCCTGTTTTATTTGTAAAGAAGAAAGACGGGAGTATGCGACTTTGTATCGATTATCGGGAATTAAACCATGTCACCATCAAGAATAAGTATCCGCTACCTCGTATTGATGACCTGTTTGACCAGTTACAAGGAGCACAATTCTTTTCAAAAATCGATCTTCGTTCTGGATATCATCAGCTGAAGGTTAAAACTGAGGATATTCCGAAGACTGCCTTTAGAACTCGGTACGGGCATTATGAATTCTTAGTCATGTCTTTTGGATTGACTAATGCTCCTGTGGCTTTTATGGATATGATGAACCGAGTATTCAAGGATTATTTGGATCAGTTCGTTGTTGTCTTTATTGATGACATCCTCATATATTCCAAAAGCCGTGAAGATCATGAGCACCATTTGAAGCTGGTACTCCAAAGGCTGCGTGAAAACAAGTTATATGCTAAGTTGAAGAAATGCGAGTTCTGGCTTGAGGAAGTAGCTTTCCTAGGGCACGTGGTGTCAAAACATGGAGTATCTGTGGACCCGGCGAAGATTGAAGCAATACAAAGCTGGGAGCAACCGAAGACGGTGACCGATGTACGTAGTTTTCTGGGCTTAGCTGGTTATTATCGGAGATTCGTAGAAGGGTTTTCTCGAATCGCTACCCCGTTAACTCAGCTGACTCGGAAGGATATCAAATTCGTATGGAACGAAGAATGCGAGAAGAGTTTCCAAGAGCTTAAGAGGAGACTCATTTCGGCACCTGTTCTGACAATACCATCTGGTTCGGATGGATTTGTTATCTACAGCGATGCTTCAGGCAAAGGGTTAGGATGTGTTCTCATGCAACGTGGGAAAGTCATAGCCTATGCATCGCGATAACTTAAAGAATATGAGAGGAATTATCCTACTCATGATCTAGAGTTGGCAGCAGTCGTTTTCGCGCTAAAGATCTGGAGGCACTATCTATATGGGGAGAAAGTGGAGATATATTCAGACCATAAAAGCCTCAAATATTTCTTCACTCAAAAAGAACTCAACATGCGGCAACGACGTTGGCTCAAGTTGTTAAAAGATTACGACCACACTATTCAATACCATCCTGGAAAAGCAAACGTGGTAGCTGACGCGTTGAGTAGAAGATCATATGCAGGAACGAGTGCGATGATGTCAAGTATACGCGTAGAACCAACTTTAATCGATAAAGTTAAAGTTGCTCAAGCTACAGACCCGGAGCTGAAGCGTATGAAGAAGAAAGTGCAAGAAGGTGCTATTCCAGAAGCAAGAATCGATGAAGAAGGAATACTTCGAGTCCACTCCAGACTTTGTGTTCCTAACGATTCTGATTTAAAGTACAAGATCATGATGGAGGCACACAATACACCATTTGCAATCCATCCTGGAAGTACTAAAATGTATCGTGATCTTCGACATACATTTTGGTGGAACAATATGAAGAGAGAGATTGCAAAGTTTATCTCGAGGTGTTTAACTTGTCAACGTGTAAAGGCGGAGCATCAAGTACCAAAGGGTCCATTGCAACCACTTGAGATTCCGAAATGGAAGTGGGAACACATTACCATGGATTTTGTTATGGGTCTTCCCACGGTTTCTCAAGGTATAAATGCTATTTGGGTTATAGTTGATAGATTAACCAAGTCTGCTCATTTCTTGCCGATACGGGAGACTTATTCCCTTGAACGTCTTGCTAGTATGTACGTGAATGAGATTGTAAGGTTGCATGGCATGCCAGTATCTATAGTTTTGGATCGTGACCCAAGATTCACTTCAAGATTTTGGGTTAGCTTGCAAAAAGCTATGGGCACGGATTTACGGTTCAGTTCGGCATACCATCCTCAAACGGACGGGCAATCAGAGAGGACTATTCAAACTCTTGAAGATTTATTAAGACTTTGTGTCCTAGATTTCAAAGGAAGTTGGGATAAGTACCTACCATTGGTGGAATTCTCCTACAACAACAGTTATCAGGCAAGTATAGGTGTGGCTCCCTTTGAAGCATTGTATGGACGAAAGTGTCGCTCTCCAGTATGTTGGGATGAGGTGGGAGAAGCAGCGTTGTTGGGACCAGAGTTGGTACGAATGACTACAGAAAAGATCCAAACAATTCGACAACGTATACAAACGGCACAGGATCGACAAAAGAGTTATGTGGATCTTCATCGAAAGGACGTGGAATTTGACATTGGGGATCATGTATTATTACGTGTAGCTCCATGGAAAGGAGTTACAAGATTTGGGAAGAGAGGAAAGCTCAATCCACGATTTATTGATCCATTTCAGATTCTTGACCGAGTAGGAAATGTGGCCTATATACTCGCGTTACCTCCAAGTATGTCTCGTGTTCATAATGTTTTTCATATATCTGTGCTTCGTAAATATGTGAAAGACCCGAACCATATTATTGAGTTAGAACCGGACGAGATAGCTGAAGACTTAACGTACGAGGAGGTACCTGTCAAGATCATGGATAAGAAGGAGCACACGAAGGTCATACCACAAGTTAAAGTTTTGTGGAGAAACCATGCTATTGAGGAAATGACCTGGGAGTTGGAAACAGAAATGAAAGCGAGGTATCCTCATCTTTTCGAAACACCAGGTACGTATGTCAATTTCGAGGACGAAATTTCATAAGGAGGGGAGGTTGTAAGACCCCAAATTATTAATAAATGAAATTTAATTTCCTTTATTTATTATTCTGAAATAGTAAGAGTTGATCTGATTAATGTGGTTAGTTATAGGTAAAATGCGCAAATATTTTAAATAAGCAAGCGGTTATAAAATATTCATTGTTGTCGGAGAATATTTGTTTGGTCGTGGAATATTCTTACTGTCGGAGAATATTCGTACGACGGCGCAGTCTTTTGTGGACCCCATAACGGAAAGCGATTGGATGAAGAAAACGACAAAAATAAGTTGCTTATAAATAACGGCATAGTTGTTACCGTTAATACTGTTGGAATACCCGGTGGTTAAAACACAGTAATACGCGTTGTTGCACAGTAGCACACGGTATTGCACCAATTATTGATTCTTACGTAAGAAGGCACTACTCAATAATTGTTACAGTAATTACTGTTCAATATTGTATTTTATTGATTCAATAATTGCTGCGTTGATATTTTATATTACTGTTGTTTTAATAATTGTCACTACACAGTATTTTCTATTATCGGAACAATAATTCATATTATCTGAATAATATTATTAGATAACATTATTGGCAATGTCTAGAAAGTTCTGTCTAAGGAGAGGTTTGGTCATCTAATTGCGCGCCAGTAAGGAGAGATCCTTATTTGGAACTTTTCATGTCGGGGTTACTATTCACGAGTTACTATTCACCGAAAAATGAAATTTCCTTCTTTTCGTCCAAATATCTATTCTGGATACTAGCTTTGATTGTATCCATGTTTTGATCATTCTTGAATTTTACTTCACTATGATAAGGTATTTTTGGACATGGATAAATCGAAATACGAATCCTTAATATTTGTTATTTTGCTTCACTGGATTCGTTTTCTTTAAAATATTTTTCATCATCCTCAGTCTCAAATGATGATATAACTGAATATCTTTGGCCTTTAGTGCAAAGATGAATAATTTCTGATGAATATCTTTGGCCCGTAGTGCAAAGATGAACAGGTGTTGAGGTGAACATGACCAACTGATGAATATCTTTGGCCTGTAGGGCAAAGATGACTATTTGATTCAAGATATTTATTAATTACAGGGATATTTATTAAAGTTTTGTGGAGAAACCATGCTATTGAGAAAATGACCTGGGAGTTGGAAACGGAAATGAAAGCGAGGTATCCTCATCTTTTCGAAACACCAGGTACGTATGTCAATTTCGAGGACGAAATTTCATAAGGAGGGGAGGTTGTAAGACCCCAAATTATTAATAAATGAAATTTAATTTCCTCTATTTATTATTTTGAAATAGTAAGAGTTGATTTGATTAATGTGGTTAGTTATGGGTAAAATGCGCAAATATTTTAGTGGTTATAAAATATTCATTGTTGTCGGGGAATATTTGTTTGGTCGTGGAATATTCTTGTTGTCGGAGAATATTCGTACGACGGCGCACCCTTGTGTGGGCCCCATAACAGAAAATTATTGGATGAAAAAAACGACAAAAATAAGTTGTTTATAAATAACGGCGTAGTTGTTACCGTTAATACTGTTGGAATACCCGGTGGTTAAAACACAGTAATACGCGTTGTTGCACAGTAGCACACGGTATTGCACCAATTATTGATTCTTACATAAGAAGGCATTACTCAATAATTGTTACAGTAATTACTGTTCAATATTGTATTTTATTGATTCAATAATTGCTGCGTTGATATTTTATATTACTGTTATTTTAATAATTATCACTACACAGTATTTTCTATTATCGGAACAATAATTCATATTATTTAAATAATATTATTAGATAACATTATTGGCAATGTCTAGAAAGTTCTGTCTAAGGAGAGGTTTGGTCATCTAATTGCGCGCCAGTAAGGAGAGATCCTTATTGGAAAGCCCCCTCTTTCTTGGGAACGGCCTGGTTGCTAGTACTGTGATTCTGTAATATTATTTATGTATAATTAATTATTGATTTATATGACGAGGAAAATAGTGATTTTATGTGGATATAGATAGAGAAAAATTTTAATGTGACAATTGTTGAAAATTAATATTTTATCTTTTTCTGATAAAATAATTCATTTAAATATATTATTTTAATAATATATTGATGGTGGTATTTTTACAATGAATGTGGGATATATGAGTATATGAGGAGGAATAGTATTTTTGTGGCATTAAATGATTAACACATGTTTTGTGTGTTGGTGGACATAATTCTTGACCGAAAATTTATTATTGACTATAAAATCTCCCGTTTGTGAATTTCGGTCAATTTCTGTTTAGAATTTGGAAAAACTTTCTTCTGCAAAGTTGTAGAGAATTGAATTTCCTATAAAAACGCGCGAGATTCGAATTTTCTGATAAAATGGCTATTTATTATTAATTATTGAAGTTCTGAAGTTCCGAAATAATTGATTTTTGAAAGTTTTATTTATTATTTTGAAGAAAAACGTTTTTTGGCATTTAAGTGGGCTAACATGTGATATAAATGGGCTGAGATCAGATGTCTAGAGGTGGGCTAAGGAAAATTTGATAAATATATTATTATTATATTAAATTTTCTGCTTTGGTGTTCTAAGCATTTTCCTATAAATAGGGTGCTTAGGTTAGAATTGAAAATCACACCAGAAACACAAGTTTCTCTCTATTTCTCTCTCTATATCGAGCGTATTCTTGTGAGAATTTGATACTTTGAGTGTTGCTATACGGTGCAAGTTTCCTTCAGCACTATATCTAGTATTCCAGTCAGAAGTACCGTCTTTCCGAGGTAAGGGATGTTATTTCTTCTTAAATGATATTATTTTCTTCAATATCATTATGCCGAAGTATTGATCTGAACTTTTTATCAAATTTGGAACTTTTCATGTCGGGGTTACTATTCATGAGTTACTATTCACGAGTTACTATTCATCGAAAAATGAAATTTCCTTCTTTTCGTCCAAATATCTATTCTGGATACTAGCTTTGATTGTATCCATGTTTTGATCATTCTTGAATTTTACTTCACTATGATAAGGTATTTTTGGACATGGATAAATTGAAATACGAATCCTTAATATTTGTTATTTTGCTTCACTGGATTCGTTTTCTTTAAAATATTTTTCATCATCCTCAGTCTTAAATGATGATATAACTGAATATCTTTGGCCTGTAGTGCAAAGATGAATAATTTCTGATGAATATCTTTGGCCCGTAGTGCAAAGATGAACAGGTGTTGAGGTGAACATGACCAACTGATGAATATTTTTGGCCTGTAGTACAAAGATGACTATTTGATTCAAGATATTTATTGATTGATGTTACAGGGATAAAATGTTGATGATGGACTTTTAAATTCATAGATAATCGTAGATTTCATTCTCTACGTAACTTCTCTATGAATTATTATTTTCCGCTGCGAATATTGAATTAAAACTTATTGTCTATTGTATTCTATTAAATTTTTCCTTGTTGAAGACTAACGATAATTTGTTGTATGTTATCTTAGTCATAATATTCTTTACTGGGCTAGTTGAGCTCACCCTTTTCCTTGTTGTTCCATTTTCTTCTCAGGAGTCGAGAATGTAGCAGGTACTAGTCGGGGTATGGAATGAAGATTCTAGGAAGTTGTTTTAGTAGTTCTCACCATTTTTTTTATAAAATATTGTTCCAATAATTATAATGAGGACTTATTTGAGTGTGGATATTGTCTGGATGACAATATTTGTATTTACACTCACAATTTTTATGTTGTATTAATAAAGTTGTAGTTGTTTCTGTACCATGTTATTGACGACTCAGAATAGGTGTTGTATACCTGTTTTGGGGGCGTCACAACTCCTTTCTAATTTTATTCTGCCTTGGCCAAGGACTACTGAGTTATCATTTATTGAATCACATAGGACATTTCTCTTCTTTTACTAGAAGTGGTAGATTCTTAATTGATCATACATTATCTTCATGTACAACTTATTATACCCAAACATACCCTTTGATATACCCTAAGGGTCTTAAGGAATAAGTCAAAGTATAACTTGTCATACACAAGATACTATGATGATCTCAAGTCCAAGGATCACTTGTACTACTATCACTACAGGAATTCATATTGACAGGCAAGTAAAACTCCATTAGGTATTCCTTAGCGAGCCACGTTCAGTGAACTTATTCTCTAATAAGCACCTACATACTTGCTTTAGTGTCTCCACACAAATGATCATGAGATCAATCATCCTCATCCAATGAGCAAGCAACGTATGTACCAATCTATCCAGATTCACTAATCCCCAATTTAGTAACCAACGATTGAGAACTATTTTAGTTTTAAGCTTTCTAAGAATTTAGATCTCATTAGAATGATCATCATCATTATTCTAAAAGCATTGCTTAAAACTATGGGTTTATCACATATTATAAAACAACTTCATGTAGATAATTAAAAGCCTTTAATAAATTAATACTTTTTCCTAATAAATGAATAAGATTGTTACAAAGTATATACTTTATCATCAAATATGATTGGCTTGTGTGCATACTACTTTCATTTATGTATGCCCAAACACCCAGGGCTACCCCTACTAGGCTAATTAGAGAAGACAACTGTTGGTCGGTTTCACTATTGCTAAATCGCGCGCAAGCATACGCGGTCCACAAGTAATATATGATAAGTTGAGTGTCAAACCCACGAGGATAAAGTCTTAAGAGATAAACAAATACTAAGGTAAAGTATTTACTACCTTATCTAAACAAGTGAAATAAGATGGTTGGTTAAGCTATATGATTAAAACTGTAAGAATAAGAGAAGTAGTTGTGCTAGGAAGTCAAGATAGGATTACAATTCCCCTAATGCATCGCCTAATCTCCTAACTCTCCAAATTATAAACGAATCAAGAAATGGTCAACCGAGAACAGTAAATACGCATAAGCTTCGGTCAAAGGTCAAATACACATCCCTAGCCAGATAAATCACAATATGTCTATTGGTGAAAAATAGCTAGGCCAAGGTCATTAAGCTAAGTCTCAAGGCCGCACAAGGTAAATAGAGATACGTCTATCCTATTAGTAGTTTATGCACACATTCCATTGGCATGGTCATAACAGGTGTTGTATTTAAAGATAAATAATAACATTCATTTGTCAATTTCTATTATTATCAATACCAATTTCTCTATCAAGCAATTAATCATTAAGTAAGAAATACAACAACCCATTCCAAAATGATTCAATATATAAAATAGGAGAGAAAGTTAATTAAGCTAAACAAAAGGTTACATTGCAATCCTAAAAATAGAATTAGTTCATATTCATAGTACTAAAACACATTTTAAATACATTCCACATTTTCAGTAATACACAAATAAATGGGAGATTTGGAATAAGAAAACCCATGTCTTGAAGTGTTCTTCCTCCAAATCTTCTCTTCACTGTGTAGCTAGTGAGCTTCTGTCGGATGCAATAACCGTTCCTCCTTTGAAGCACAATTTCTTTCTCTTCTAAGAATTTAATACTGTAATAACTATTCTAGTCTATGTTATCTGTCTTTTTTTTCTATCGCAGGCGGCTGAGAATTAAGTCACCCTGATCCTCTCTCTCTTTAGGTCATTTAAAGCCCTTTACTGCCTGAACACCGGAGCTTGCGCTGCGGCGCGAGTATTAAAGTAGCAAATGGCGCTGCAGCGCCATGTAGGGTTAAAAAGACCGGAGGTCATGCTGCGGCGCGACTTCATGAACAAGCCTCGGCACTGCGGTGCGTGGATGACATCAAGGGCATGGCACTGGGGTGCCTATTTGCACTGTGTTTGGGGTGGAGCGGCGCTGCAGCGCGGGCTCTTCGTGTGTCCCTGGCGCTGCGGCGCCAATACAATAAAAAAACCCAATGCCCCTGGAAGCTGGAAAATATCTATAAAGCCTTGCATCATAGAATTTAGACATATTAACAACAAAATATAAATAAAAGCTAACTTAATAAGTGAAAATAGGCAACAACTTAAGCCACAAAGGATCTGATTCGCAGGTATAAATCCTACTCATCAACAACAACCATTAAACTGTGACAACCCCAAAATAGGTTCATTCCATCCAACCTATTCTGAGTCGCCAAATACATGGTACAGAAAACAACTACAACTTTATTACAACAATTGTCGTGCAAAATACAACAACACATATGCTATGAGTTTGGATACAAATATATACCAAATGTGACTCATGTTCCAACCGTGGACATCACCTCACAATAACACCTTACATAAAGGTATAGTCAAAAACTGTTTTAGAAATTAGAATCTTTGGGAAGTGCTCAAGAAAACCTTCGTACATGGGAGGCCACGCGTCTAGGTTATGATAGATATCATATGGCCACAGAATTATCCTTGGTTGACCCAATAGACCCCAAAGAAAAACGAGAAGATTACTATCATATTCTTCCCAATGGTGAGTCTTCTCTTGACTTATCATTATCTCCACTGTCTCTAATTGAGAATTATACTTCAAACAAACACCAAGATTATATAGGTAGTGCCCATAGATATACTCAGCAAGTGGATGAGCACAACCCTGTCTTATGATGACACGAGGTTGTATGTCATTAGACATCTTGTATGATAGTGACAAAACACCCTTCCAACGTTGGGTTCGCCTCACCCTATTTTCTTCACCAAATATAACTACTAAATGATGACCACCGTTCTATTCCCTTGTTACCCCCGCTCGACCCAGCTACACTCTTATTACCTGAAAGGAATTGTGAAGCAAAAGGGTGAGCACAACTAGCTCAGTAAAGAATATCATGACTAAAGATAATTCAATTATCAATAGCCTTCATCAACAATAAATCAGAGATTTAGAACATATGGTAAATGATAAAAATTTCAACCATAGTTGCAGCGGAACGAGCAATCCATTAGAAGAGTCAAATAGACTATAAAGTCTATTATCTTCTCCATGTTAAAAATCCACCAACAATATTTTATCCATGTAACATCACTCAACAGTTCCTTTCCACAATCATATGAATAACTCATAATCATAATTGTGACTATAAATTTTTCTTCGTACCCAGGACGAAGAATATTTTCATCACCTGTCTTTACCTGAAACATCAAAGATCATAGTTATACCAAATCATAGTTCCTATTTATAATCATACTAACAAATCCATCTTTGCATTACGGGCCAAAGATATTCATCAACAAACCATCTTTGCACTACGGGCCAAAGATATTCAACAACAGTTCATCTTTGCACTACAGGCCAAAGATATTCATCAACAGACCATCTTTGCACTACATGCCAAAGATATTCATCAATAATTCATATTTGCACTACAGGCCAAATATATTCATCAACAGTTCATATTTGTACTACATGCCAAATATATTAATATCTCAAAGAATTATAATCATTTTAGAATTTATATAAACAATAATTATAATCATGTTGATCAATTCACCTTTGCACTTAAGCTTAAGATATTCAATTATAAATTCAATGGTCATGATCATACCAGTCACAATTCAACTTTGCACTACAGGCCAAAGAGAACCCTAGTCATGATCATACCAATAATCTACCCATCTTTACACTCCAGTGAAAGAGAATTTCAACATCAGGGTTATAAAAATGTCATATATAATAGTAACTCATAAATAGTAACTCGTGAATAGTAAACCCGACACAAAAAGATAGAAATTCCACAATAAAATCTATACCAATATTTCGGTATAATGATATTGAAAGAATAACATTTCTTAAGCTTATAAACAATTTATTTAAATTGTTTACACTTTACTAAATAATGCATTTAATCATCATAAAATGTCAAACTCATAATATTTCATCATCAATAACCAAAACCCTCATCAAAAATCTGCATATACCTCATATAGGATTCTCAAGCCATAAAATTCTATTTTTCAATTTTCTTTCTTCACAAAACATATTTAATTCATTTACTCATAACTAGTCCATTTTCATGAAAAATATCAAATCAGTTCCAAAAATATTTCTTTTCTGGGATTTAGCATAATATAGTCTCATATTGAACATATATTTTTCTCAGAATTTTTAAAAGTCATTTACTATTTTTCATATGGCCAAAATAGCCGAATATTTAGACATTTATCAAAAATTGTACTTTTGTCTAAAAATTCTGAAATTTACAGAGTATACTTCTATCATATACATGTACTCCCAATAAAAATTTCATCAATTTTGGAGTTAACCACAAGGAATTATAAGCGGTTACTTTTAAAATAGTCTTTTCTCATAAAATTCATAACTCTCAATCTATACATCCAAAAATCACCATTTTTGGACACAATCAAGAAAACTCATCAAAATATCATTTTAAATTTTTCCAGAATTTTTGAAGATCAGAAAAATTACGAAACTGAAAATCATAACAACCCTTAAAATCCCTTAATATCCCTTACCTCAAAAGAGCAGTACTTCTGACTGGATATCGGATATGATGCTGAAGGAAACTTGCACTAATGAATAGCAACTCACCAAGTATCTAAAAACTCACAAAATATACTTCATAATATAGAGAGAGAAAGAGAGAAAGCTTATGTTTCTGGTGTGATTTTCAATTCTAACTTAGCCCTCTATTTATAGGAAAATTTTGGTAGGTTTGACCTGCAACCTGATGGCTTTACCTGCTACTATTCCCACCCACCACATTTGAAATATAATTCAGCACATTTCTTCACCAACCACAAGTGGGGCCCACCAATTCTAGAATTTTCCACCAAAATGATAAACTCCGAAAATTCAATAATTTCTGAACCAGTCATCTCGTAAAATTCATAATAAATCATACGTTCATTTTTAACGGTTCAAAATTTGTGGGCATATACTCAACTTATATATGTATAACATATCCAAAAATTACCACGATCCAACGGTCGGATTAAAAATTATAACCCCCGCAAAATATCTCAAAAACCCTGATTTTTAATACCTCCATTCCGACAAAAATACGGATAAAAATCTCAACATTAACTCCTTCATTTTTTAACCACAAAAATATATCCCTCATTTATATCCACATAAAATAAATATTTTCTTATCATATGAATCAATAATTAATTATTCACAAATAATATTACAGAATCACATTTATGACAACCAGGCCGTTCCCAGGAAAGAGGGGGCTTTCCAATAAGGATTTCTCCTTACTGGCGCGCAATTAGATGACCAAACCTCTCCTTAGACAGAACTTTCTAGACATTGCCAATAATGCTATCTAATAATACTATTCAAATAATATGAATTATTGATCTGATAATGGGAAATACTGTGCAGCAACAATTATTGAACAACAATAATACAAAATTTCAACGTAGCAATTATTGAATCAATAAAATAAAATATTGAACAGTAATTACTGTAACAATTATTGAGTAGTGCCTTCTTACGTAAGAATCAATAATTTCAAAAATACTATGCAATACCGTGTGCTACTGTGCAATAACGCGTATTACTGTATTTTAACCACCGGGTATTCCAACAGTGTTAACGGTAACAACTACGCCGTTATTTGTAAAATTCAAATTTGTCGTTTTCTTTACCCGACAGTTATTCTGTTATGGGGCCCACAAATGGCTGCGCCGTCGTACGAATATTCCCCGACAGAAAGAATATTCCATGACCAAACGAATATTCCCCGACAACAATGATTATTTTATAACCACTTGCTTATTTTGAAAAAAAATCATATTTCACTCATAACTTTAAATTTTTATCAATTTAACCATTTACTGAATAGTAATTATAAGAAAAATTGAATACTTTTATTTCATAAAATTCGGGGTCTTACGATCTCCCCTCCTTATGAAATTTCGTCCCCGAAATTTACGTACCTGGTATTTCAAAGAGTTGAGAATACCTTCCTTTCATTTCAGATTCCATCTTCCCTGTCATCATAATTTCTCCATTGCTCATCTCCTGTATTTCAAATATCATTCTAGAATACAGCTTCAAAACAAGGGTCAAATTAACATATCACATAATATCCCGATATTATGACTGACCAACAAATAAGCTTAGGTAGGACACACTAGCGAAGGATTTACTCGTCTCTCTCCTCCTAGTTACATTTTCCGATCTCCGCCAGAAATCATATCCCTAAGCTCTGATACCACCTGTGACACTCATGGTGCTTCAACCACAGCACCTCACAATGGTACCTATCAGTTTGCCACCGCAGAACGGCGTCCCCTACGGAGAGTCTGGCTTCGGTGCATCCCCCATCAACAGGAAGTCACCAGCGAGAGGCTCGGGGATCTTTACTTATAGCTCTGATACCACCTGTGACAACCCCAAAATAGGTTCATTCCATCCAACCTATTCTGAGTCGCCAAATACATGGTACAGAAAACAACTACAACTTTATTACAACAATTGTCGTGCAAAATACAACAACACATATGCTGTGAGTTTGGATACAAATATATACCAAATGTGACTCATGTTCCAACCGTGGACATCACCTCACAATAACACCTTACATAAAGGTATAGTCAAAAACTGTTTTAGAAATTAGAATCTTTGGGAAGTGCTCAAGAAAACCTTCGTACATGGGAGGCCACGCGTCTAGGTTATGATAGATATCATATGGCCACAGAATTATCCTTGGTTGACCCAATAGACCCCAAAGAAAAACGAGAAGATTACTATCATATTCTTCCCAATGGTGAGTCTTCTCTTGACTTATCATTATCTCCACTGTCTCTAATTGAGAATTATACTTCAAACAAACACCAAGATTATATAGGTAGTGCCCATAGATATATTCAGCAAGTGGATGAGCACAACCATGTCTTATGATGACACGAGGTTGTATGTCATTAGACATCTTGTATGATAGTGACAAAACACCCTTCCAACGTTGGGTTCGCCTCACCCTATTTTCTTCACCAAATATAACTACTAAATGATGACCACCGTTCTATTCCCTTGTTACCCCCGCTCGACCCAGCTACACTCTTATTACCTGAAAGGAATTGTGAAGCAAAAGGGTGAGCACAACTAGCTCAGTAAAGAATATCATGACTAAAGATAATTCAATTATCAATAGCCTTCATCAACAATAAATCAGAGATTTAGAACATATGGTAAATGATAAAAATTTCAACCATAGTTGCAGCGGAACGAGCAATCCATTAGAAGAGTCAAATAGACTATAAAGTCTATTATCTTCTCCATGTTAAAAATCCACCAACAATATTTTATCCATGTAACATCACTCAACAGTTCCTTTCCACAATCATATGAATAACTCATAATCATAATTGTGACTATAAATTTTTCTTCGCACCCAGGACGAAGAATATTTTCATCACCTGTCTTTACCTGAAACATCAAAGATCATGGTTATACCAAATCACAGTTCCTGTTTATAATCATACTAACAAATCCATCTTTGCACTACGGGCCAAAGATATTCATCAACAAACCATCTTTGCACTACGGGCCAAAGATATTCAACAACAGTTCATCTTTGCACTACAGGCCAAAGATATTCATCAACAGGCCATCTTTGCACTACATGCCAAAGATATTCATCAATAATTCATATTTGCACTACAGGCCAAATATATTCATCAACAGTTCATATTTGCACTACATGTCAAATATATTAATATCTCAAAGAATTATAATCATTTTAGAATTTATATAAACAATAATTATAACCATGTTGATCAATTCACCTTTGCACTTAAGCTTAAGATATTCAATTATAAATTCAATGGTCATGATCATACCAGTCACAATTCAACTTTGCACTACAGGCCAAAGAGAACCCTAGTCATGATCATACCAATAATCTACCCATCTTTACACTCCAGTGAAAGAGAATTTCAACATCAGGGTTATAAAAATGTCATATATAATAGTACCTCATAAATAGTAACTCGTGAATAGTAAACCCGACACAAAAAGATAGAAATTCCACAATAAAATTCATACCAATATTTCGGTATAATGATATTGAAAGAATAACATTTCTTAAGCTTATAAACAATTTATTTAAATTGTTTACACTTTACTAAATAATGCATTTAATCATCATAAAATGCCAAACTCATAATATTTCATCACCAATAACCAAAAACCCTCATCAAAAATCTGCATATACCTCATATAGGATTCTCAAGCCATAAAATCCTATTTTTCAATTTTCTTTCTTCACAAAACATATTTAATTCATTTACTCATAACTAGACCATTTTCATGAAAAATACCAAATCAGTTCCAAAAATATTTCTTTTCTGGGATTTAGCATAATATAGTCCCATATTGAACATATATTTTTCTCAGAATTTTTAAAAGTCATTTACTATTTTTCATATGGCCAAAATAGCCGAATATTTAGACATTTATCAAAAATTGTACTTTTGTCTAAAAATTCTGAAATTTACAGAGTATACTTCTATCATATACATGTACTCCCAATAAAAATTTCATCAATTTTGGAATTAACCACAAGAAATTATAAGCGGTTACTTTTAAAATAGTCTTTTCTCATAAAATTTATAACTCTCAATCTATACATCTAAAAATCACCATTTTTGGACACAATCAAGAAAACTCATCAAAATATCCTTTTAAATTTTTCCAGAATTTTTGAAGATCAGAAAAATTACGAAACTGAAAATCATAACAACCCTTAAAATCCCTTAATATCCCTTACCTCAAAAGAGCAGTACTTCTGACTGGATATCGGATATGATGCTGAAGGAAACTTGCACTAATGAATAGCAACTCACCAAGTATCTAAAAACTCACAAAATATACTTCATAATATAGAGAGAGAAAGAGAGAAAGCTTATGTTTCTGGTGTGATTTTCAATTCTAACTTAGCCCTCTATTTATAGGAAAATTTTGGTAGGTTTGACCTGCAACCTGATGGCTTTACCTGCTACTATTCCCACCCACCACATTTGAAATATAATTCAGCACATTTCTTCACCAACCACAAGTGGGGCCCACCAATTCTAGAATTTTCTACCAAAATGATAAACTCCGAAAATTCAACAATTTCTGAACCAGTCATCTCGTAAAATTCATAATAAATCATACGTTCATTTTTAACGGTTCAAAATTTGTGGGCATATACTCAACTTATATATGTATAACATATCCAAAAATTACCACGATCCAACGGTCGGATTAAAAATTATAACCCCCGCAAAATATCTCAAAAACCCTGATTTTTAATACCTCCATTCCGACAAAAATACGGATAAAAATCTCAACATTAACTCCTTCATTTTTTAACCACAAAAATATATCCCTCATTTATATCCACATAAAATAAATATTTTCTTATCATATGAATCAATAATTAATTATTCACAAATAATATTACAGAATCACATTTATGACAACCAGGCCGTTCCCAGGAAAGAGGGGGCTTTCCAATAAGGATTTCTCCTTACTGGCGCGCAATTAGATGACCAAACCTCTCCTTAGACAGAACTTTCTAGACATTGCCAATAATGCTATCTAATAATACTATTCAAATAATATGAATTATTGATCTGATAATGGGAAATACTGTGCAGCAACAATTATTGAACAACAATAATACAAAATTTCAACGTAGCAATTATTGAATCAATAAAATAAAATATTGAACAATAATTACTGTAACAATTATTGAGTAGTGCCTTCTTACGTAAGAATCAATAATTTCAAAAATACTATACAATACCGTGTGCTACTGTGCAATAACGCGTATTACTGTATTTTAACCACCGGGTATTCCAACAGTGTTAACGGTAACAACTACGCCATTATTTGTAAAATTCAAATTTGTCGTTTTCTTTACCCGACAGTTATTCTGTTATGGGGCCCACAAATGGCTGCGCCGTCGTACGAATATTTCCCGACAGAAAGAATATTCCATGGCCAAACGAATATTCCCCGACAACAATGATTATTTTATAACCACTTGCTTATTTTGAAAAAAAAATCATATTTCACTCATATCTTTAAATTTTTATCAATTTAACCATTTACTGAATAGTAATTATAAGAAAAATTGAATACTTTTATTTCATAAAATTTGGGGTCTTACATAAACCATCGGACTTGGTTACAGATCGGTTGGAAAAGATATATTGTTGTTTAGTAATATTTGCCAAATTTATCCTTGCTTAAATTATTTAAAATAATAAAATGTTAAAAATATTATTTTTTAAATACATATCAACTGCTTCATGCCCCACCCAAATAGTCACGTCAACAATTTTTGACATGGCGATCTCAATTGGATCAAATTGAAAAAAATCAATAGTTCAATCATCTAATTG
This sequence comes from Panax notoginseng, assembly GCA_016801055.1. NCBI lineage: Eukaryota > Viridiplantae > Streptophyta > Magnoliopsida > Apiales > Araliaceae > Panax > Panax notoginseng. The sequence goes on from CM029015.1 coordinate 19,092,417, forward strand.
AAAAAATTTAAAGGTGAGTCACCAAAGTGGAATATGTCAGATGATTTAGGATAGTGAAACGTATTTAAGCCTATATCTCTTATATAAAACTCCAACTCAATTGTGATATCTTAACAACTGCAAAGTCATTATCCATCGCTATGTACGTATATATTAATTGGCAACAAGTTAAATAGTCTTTTAAAATTATATAGTGAGCTTCAACTAAGGGTGTAAATGAATCGAGTCGAGCTGAGCCGAGCATTGAGTTGCTCAGATTTAGTTTATAAAATTTATGTAGTATAAAATATGATTTGATTGAGGCTCGTTTAGCTACTGAATCAACCACGATCTCGAATCAAGCTCGAGTAGCTTGAATTTTTCGAACAAATATGATCTGAGTATCAATAGAAAATTACAATTTGAAGATGTTCGAGTAATTTATCGAATTTTAAAATTTACTCATATTTGAATCATTTATATTTCGAGTCGAGTTCGAATTAAACTTTTAGTCAAACGAGTACGAATTGAGCCTAAATTATTTATTCATTTTACGGCCTTAGCTTCAACATCAAATATGATTAAACATGGCATACTCCTCCCCTCCCAAAATAAGAGAAACTTTACAAGGTCATTTCATATTTTAAATTAAAATTTAAAGAAGGTTCTATTATTAACATAGTAGTTGAGAAAAAAAACAATTAATGAGTTGGAATTAATGATTAAATAATGCTATGTACACATGCAATTTATAACTTGGTTATTAAAAAAAGACTTTGAGGTAGTCAATGACTCAACATGAATCTAGTAAGCCTGATTATTATTTAATTAAGCTACTATCCATCTTAATTATTACTCTAAACACTCCTCTTTAATTTTTTACTTTCATTTAATACCTATTAAGATTCATTTATGCATAAAATATTTTGATCATTATCTTGTGATCTTAAATTTTTATTCACAAAAAACAATTTGCAATTTAAAATTTGTATACGTATACAATACATAATATTAAAACCTTAATATACATTTTAAAAATAATTTAAAATCATTATTATGATTTTACATAATACTAATCAATTAAATTTATGATACGATACATAGTGTACTCCATTCTTTATTCTAAAAATATAATTATGACCATTAGATTCATCAATTTAATTTTAATTGTTATTATAAATATTTTAAAATGCTACTAATTATAAAATTTATTCAAAACTCAAATAAATTATATTAATCTTAAAAATATTTCAAATTAATTTTCAAAAATTAATTAATATTATACCACATTGCAAAGAGAATAAATTTTATGAAAAATGAAAAGAAAAAAGTAATACTCCTAGACTATGTTTGTTTGCAAGTATTATATTTGTGATAGGATTATTAAATGTCTTTTTTATTTTTAAATTTAAACTTAAGACTATTAATACAGAAATTATAAAATAATTTAATATAAAAAATTATTTAATACTATTTTTAACCGATATAATAATCCCGAATTATAATTATCGTAAACAAATATTTAACCTTATACTATATATCATTGTGGTAAGCTTATCATGTCAGACTGAGAAAAAGTAAGAAGAAGTTAAGGGTAAGTAACTCTTGTCTCATGGTTACATGTTCTTTAGGTGTGTGAGTATTCTTTGGGTGTGTGCTAAAAAATTAGGAAAGAAAAAAAAGAAAAAAAAGAGTTTGAAATTCTTATGCTCCATCTTAATTAAAATTAAAGCATTCATTTGTTTCGAAAGTTAACTTTATATGAAGTTAATTAATTAACTAATATAATACAGATAAACAGACCAAAATTAATTTCATAATAATTACACTCCATTTGTTTCGGTTACAAACCGAGCCCCACCTGCAGAAAAAATAAAATTGCCCGTGGAAATATAACTCCCTTTATATCAACTCCCTGTATATACTACTACTAGTCCACTCTATACTACCACGTCTCTTATAATCCAAACAAAATAATAAAAAAACCATCTCTCTCTCTATATATTTCTCCATTCCTCTCATTTTTCTTTGTGCTCTCTGTGAAACAATACTCACAAGCCAAACGCAGCCATATTTACTAGCCATGGTGATTTCTATGTGGGCTTCCATGGCTACCTGGTTCACACCCACTATTCTCTTCTGCTTCTTGAACCTCATGATTGGATCCATTTTCATTGCTTCAAAATTCAAGACCCAAAATAAACAAAACCAACTCAGTGAACACAACTCACCCCAACTCGTCCGAGCTCCATCCCTCTTAGCCCGAGTTAAATCCATCAATTTCTCCCTCTACAAGTTCGATCATCACTACCCATTTCATTCCGAGACTCAGTTTCCCGACCCTTTCCAAGATCAGCATCAAACTGAAAGTGAAATTGAGAATCATGGCCCGGAATTGGACCATCACATGAGCAGGAGCAAGTCGGACACGTGCCATGAGGCGACTCCGGAGAGGGTTCCGGCAAAGATGAAGAAGTCGGCGAGTGAGAAGGCAGTGGGTAGGAGGGTAGAAGAGAAGGAGGAGGTGGAGCTCCGGCGGCCGGCGACCGTGAGGGAGAAGAAGGGGAAGGTGTGTGAAACGGTGGCGTTTAGGGAGGATGAAGGGGTTGATGCAAAAGCTGATGATTTTATTAACAGGTTTAAGCAGCAGCTGAAGTTACAGAGGCTGGATTCTCTTTTAAGATACAAAGAAATGTTGAATAGAGGGTCTGCCAAGTGAAGTGGAGAGACATTTTTTTTTGGTTTGTCGAATTTGGCCTTCCTTTGGTAGTTTAGTGTATGCATGGTGTATGGGTATTTTTGTCATTGAATCATGAAATTAGGATTAATTTCATGGCAAGTTAATTGGTTAATTAACTAATACAGTACTAATATGCAGATAAAGATCACCTCCCGATCTGCGTATTTGACACTGAATTAATCAATGGACCATAACGAAATTAAATTAGTAGTGATTCTATATGTTAATGAAGTGACAAATGAACCCCATACTGCAAAATTAATGCTATGCTTTGTAACACTGCAAACTTTGGTAAAAGTAGTAGTAGAGTACTGCTTTTTATTAATGATCTTCTTCATTTATATAGTGATGAGCTTGTACTTGTTTGGTTATTTTCTTGCTGCTTATTTTCATGGGTAGATGAAAAATTAAATCAACGTGTTACTCGTGTTCAGTAACGAACATGGTGTCAGATGTTAAATGTCAGGGATCCGATTAGTATGAAATTTATTTTTAGATAAGTTGGTCAATTGACTAATAGAATACTGACACATATAAAATCTCGTTTACGTGTCAGTACTTTATTAGCCAATTGACCAACTTATTTAAAAATAAACTTCATGCTAACCACTTCCTAATGACAGTAAGGTCTTAATTGATGTTAAAATTGAGTTCTTGAAGATCATCAAATCCTATATATGTTCAAATTTTATTATTATGTGATTAATTTTTTATTTTAATTAAAAGATCGAGTTTGGAGTGAGTACTAATTTTGTAAATGCTTGGTCACGCTCGCGCTTTAAGTTTTAAAAAAGATAATTGATATTTATATATATTTTTTTAATATTTTCATTCTCTCCCACACCTCACGGAGAAGCAGTAAATTCCATAAGTACGGACATACATGCATGTAGAAATAGATATAGTGACAAGACTTTGTACGTACGTCTCCCATTACTTAGACGACGACGTATTCTAATTCATTTTGGATTTAGTTGTCTCCACCACTTTGGGGATAAATGTGAGGGAATAGTATATACTCCAGTCTCTTTTAATAGTGGTCATTTAATTTGGTGGACAGATTCACATGGGTAATTTCGAATGACTCCAGTTTACAAGGTATATATATAATAATTGATGCTTTGGGATAAATCCTTGTTTGCTACTAGTAACTTCCCATAATGACCAAGTAAATGTATATTTTTCCTACATTACTTGTTACTGTACTGACATTTCTGGATTTCTGTTCATAAAGAAAATGGATGAATTGCACGTTTTTCTTATGACAAAATGTTAGTAGTTACGAAGAGGGTGATATAGCTGCTGGTGTTAGTGATGTATACCCCTAACCCAGTTGAGATCAGATCTTCTGTACCTATTTTTTATGTTCTTTTATGTCTCTTATTTAAATTTTGACACCTGATTTCTTACTTAACATTAATTAACTTTAAAATTAAATAAGTAACCAGGTATCAATTTAAATAGGAGGACACAAGTGAAAAATAGAAAATAGGGATAGAAGATCTGCTCTCAACCCAATTATTGGCCCGAACCAATTCAGGTCGCTATCTTCATTAGGGGGTCTGAACCCCAATGCAAGCCGTATAACTCAAGACACCATCAAGCGTGAAATGGGCATCGGATACACTCCATCTCGGACTAGACTAGGGTTCTTTCTATTTCAAAAGAAATAAAGAATATTCATTCTTTGTATATTCTCCATTATTATCTCTCTCACATCATCATGATATTACATTCCAACACATTTTAAATTTAAATTATGAAATCCTAATTCCTCTATCTCACTAGAGCTTTTATCCAAATTAGTTCACCTATATTTAGATTTATTCTCGCTTTACAAATATAAAGGAATGCCTCAGGTAAATTATTTATATTTTTTAGACATCTTAATATTCTCAGATCACCAATCTCCATAAACCACTACAACAAAAAGGGTTATTTCCGACGGAATATTCCGTCGGTAATAAGTATATTCCGTCGAGGTTAACCTTATTTACGACGGAATATTAGGTCGGAAATTCTGTCGTATATAAGCAGGTCAAAATTAAGTCCGTCGATCTTTCGGTCGGGGATACTTAACATCGACGGACTTATCTTCGACCGAATATTCAGTCGGGGTTAAGATATGTCCGACGAAAACTCTTCGGTCGAGGCTACCCATGACACGTGGCTGCGTGACATAATTTGCAGATTCTTTAAACTCGACGGAATTCCGTCGAGCGTAGTACTATTCCGTCGAGGATAGATGGGACACGTGTCACATGGCCAAAATGGGGAAGGACTTATTTTCGACGGAAATCCGTCGAGAATAGATCTATTCCGTCGAGAATAGTGATTTTTTTTTAATATTTTATTTGTTTTTACAATATCCAGGGATTTAACCCACATCTTGTACCTGTACCTGTATTCCAACAACACATACACATACACAAGCTAACAATATAACCAATAACACGAATTATAATTACCAAGGCCGACAATATGTCAAAAACCAACTAAATGAGAAATAAAAAGGTCAAAAACATCCCATTAATCTAAACTAAACTAAACTATATCAAACATCTCATTAAGCTAAATTAAACTAAATGTCAAGGTTTAAACTACAATACATACAAAATAATGTAACACAGAATGTAAACTAAGTCAAAAATAATGTAAAATACAAACGAATGTAAACTAAGTAAAACTAGTAGAGCCCCCGGTATGAGGAGGATCATCGGGCGGGCGTCGACGCTGCTCTGGAGTATGAAAATTGCCACCATCGTCATCCCGCTCGTCAGTCCAATCGTCACCCTGTTGATACAATATAATGCAACTCATTAGTTCATATATATGATTCAGTTAAAGATAACTAAATAAAAATTAAATTACATGCAGAATATATATTTGAATTTAAAACGAATAGTATACCTGAGCAGTCGAGGGCTGACTCAACATCGGCCCAAACGCGTCCTCGACTAAGGTAACCACCATCCGAACAATCTCGTCGCGTATCGCGGCCCACTGCTCCGGAGGGATACCCGTACTCTCGGCGGTGGCACCAGCTGCAATGTCTTGCGCAAGCTGATGGAGGCGAGAACGGCTGGGAAGGTCCTGACGATGGAACAGCGGATCGGTCTCAAACCTCTTCGACACCGCAGCCATAACACGCTGGAACAAAGCATCGTCTAAGCCAGCGCCCGCATGTGATGGTCCCACGGGGGCTCTCGAACGCAGACGCTGGCTAGAGCCTACAAAAATAAATATAAAATGAATAATATGGCAAATTTTCTTTATTCATAAACAAAAAATAGACTAAAAATATTATTCCTCCTGGCAGTGTATAGGCTGGTATCCTTGGTAACCCCAGCACTCGATACCGGCCGCTAGTACTAGTGGGAGTATCCTGAGACGCGACCCAAAGAGCCGTCTCCTCGTCCTGAGATAAACTAATCTCGGGCGGAGGGACGGTGGAATCTAACGTCTCAGCATCGCCCCTAACAGCCTGCAACTCCACTATACGCTGGCTGCGGATCTTCTCAAACCGCTCCTGTAATTTGATATATGTACATGTGAGTTATCTTGGTATCATCATATAAATTACGTAATATTATCCTAAATAATATTTATTATAGTAAATGTATTACCCGTATAGCTAGTGTTGCTGGAGACATCGTCGACCCCGAAGTAGAGCCCTTCGGCGTATGGACTCTATCCCAGAACTCCATCATAGTAGGACGTCGACCCAAGCTACTCCGCATGGCCTAAATCATATATACATAAAATAATATCACCTTAATTTACTATAGTTGTAGTTTAATATTAAACTAAACTAAAGGGAAATACATACCGCCTTAACCTCCTGAAACGACTGCGAGCCAAAAGTATGTACAACTCGCAGCTTGCCTCGATTCTTCTTCATCTGCTCTGACTTGGTCTTGAAAGCAGCATCATCCCAGTACGCACACATCGCAGCCCATGCTGGATCTGATACTGCCGGCGGCTGATGTCTCGCAAAGTAGTCCCGGGCGATTCTTCTACCGCCCGGATTGCCCTCTGTCGCATCTCGTACAGCCAGCCGACATAATTCTTCGAGATGTGGGCAATGATAACAGCGTCACCATCCGCCTCAGTGATGCCGGTCTCGTATCTATAGTATCTCTACCAAACAGACATAACATACGTATAATTAATTATTTGAACAATATGTAAATAACATGAACCTTGATTTAATATATGTAATTCGACTTACGTGAAACTCACGTAACACTGTCACCATGAAGCCGGCATCGTAACGCGAGTACTGGCTAAATATCATGCAGCCAGTAGGGAGATGTGCCAGGCAGATGGCGTGTACAGTCGCCTTAGCCACATGATCCATAATACTAGAATACAAAATTTATTAAGAACATTTTAATTTATAAATCACATAATAATATCATCGCGATTGAACATAAGTGATAGTTGAAACCTACACAGACGAGCCGACATCAACTGGAACGACGTCAGGCACTGCCGGCGGACGACCTAATCGACCAAGGTTAGGCCCTCGCTGACGTCGACGTCTAGCATCTGTATGTTTAATATAGTTATGACATTGTCAATGAATATATAATATAGTTATGAAAAACACGTTACTGAGCCAAAATAAGAAATCAACTTACTAGCATCTGAAGATGACCCGCCCTGGGAGCCGTCGCTCGATCCGGAGCGGCTGACACCACGGCCACCTCCACCGCTATGTCGAGGCATAGCTGTACTACTGAAATAACAGACATAGATAAGATGACATTAATTAAATTTCATTGCAATTATTATATCTAATTTCGTTGTATAATATTTACAAAGCACCAATTAGTGAAGTAGTACGTCGTCAAAGCCGTCAGAATCAAAATCATTTTCATTTCCATCTTCTGATTCTGTCTCTTCCTCTTCTGTATCAATTTCTTCCTCAGTATCATCTTCTACCACCACATACGGACTGACAACCACATCTTCCTCCACTTCGTCAACATCGAGTACGTTAACGACATCATCAACCACCACATTGTCATCATATAGCACAACGTGGCTAGGATTGCTAACTTGTTCTTGCAACGGGTCATCCGTACCATCAAATGATCGAGTCTTCGTTGTCACAACTGTATACCAGGGGGTTCTATAATTTACGACATTAGGGGCGTAGTACACTTGAGTTGCTTGGCTGGCTAACACAAATACGTCATCAGACTGTAAATTCAATTTTATATCTACTGTGACGATTCTATTACGATCAACTTTAACACCCTTTGCAGTATCAAACCAGTGACACTTAAATGTAACGACCTTTTTAGCACCTGGATAATTGAGAATAACCACTTTTTTTATTCATCCATAGTAATTGGACTCAGAATCTCCATAACAACTTCCCAACACGACAACGCCAGAGTTGACTGATGTCAATTCATTCAAGTCATCAACCTTGAATCTATACCCATTCACGATACAACTTGGAAATGAACTAACGAGTTTGTACGGACCTAAAATGGCATCTCTAAAACGCTCATAATCGTTCTCTTCTTCTACCTTTCTCTTAAACCACTGATGGAAATTGTCATTAGTGAATGATTCCATCTGTGATGTAGTCAACCCCGGGTTAGAAGCTCGCGATTCCAATTCGAATGCGCTGTGTACAATAATATGGCAATTGTTTAATTATTTGATTAAGGTAAGAAAAAATTATTTTCAACTTGAAATAATACATACTTGATGTACGACGATACTTCAGGCATATTCAGAAGCATATATGTAGATACAATCTTTAAATCTTTATCGGTTAGGTAAGTTGTCGTCTCATGTCCAAATGGTTTGGCCAGATAAGTGAATACAACCAACTCATCAGCACGCGTTTGGGGATCGACGACGACCTCATTCCGACTTAAACGATTGTGCTTCGTTGAGACTACATCGTCAAAGTATAGCGAGCAGAAGTTGACAAGCTCTTCCTCCGTATAGCGTTCAGCTATAGAACCCTCTACACGAGCTTTGTTTTTAACTTTCTGTTTTAATTGACGCATATACCTGAAATAAGACAATATATCGGCTAAAACAAATATTCAGGTGATGATTATAACACAATGTAGGTGATATTACCTCTCAAAAGGATACATCCATCGATATTGCACCGGTCCTCCAAGCTTAAGTTCATATGACATATGAATAGGCAAATGCTCCATCGAGTCAAAGAACCCTAGAGGTAAGATCATTTCGAGCTTACACATTGTCAACACTATATTTTTCTCTATCTGCTCCACATCACTGTACCTTATAACAGTAAAGCAAATATCCTGAAAGAAATTTGAAAGTGCAGTAAATGCATCATTAATATTCCTCTGTAATACTTCACGAAAGGCAATTGGAATCAACTTCTGCATGAATACATGACAGTCATGACTCTTGAATCCGGTAATTTTTAACTGCTCAACCTTAGTACATCGAGAGATGTTAGAAGCATAACCATCTGGTAGCTTCAATGCACTAAGCCACTTGCAAATGTTTTCAACCTGTTGCTTGCTAAGACAAAATGGAGCTTTTAGTTTTGAGTTGTTAGGACGGAGCCACAATTCCCGCCTGATGTTCATTTCCTCCAAGTCTTTACGTGATTTATCATTGTCTTTTGTTTTACCACTCGTATCTAGCACAGTGTAAAACAAGTTCTCGAACACATTTTTCTCCGTATGCATGACATCTATGCAATGACGAAGTGCTAGTGTGCCCCAGTATGGCAACTCAAACCAAATGGGCGAGTGTGTCCAATTATGAGCTTTACCGTACCCTATTTCTCTCAACTTACCATGCTCCTTCCCAGGCGGTGGAAATGTCAAATCATTTAGCCATCCCAATACATCGCTGCCCGACAAGCGACCAACAACCCCCTTCTTTTCTGTTTTTCTATTGAACTGTGTAGACATCTTTCTATAACTGTGCTCAACAGGCAAGAATCTTTGAGCAGTTCCAAAGAAACTAGTTTTTCACCCATGACGCAGTTGTGTGCCCTGCACATCCCCCATACAGACTGGACATGATAATTTACCATGGGTCGACCAACCACTGACCATCCCAAGTGTCGAAAAGTCAGTGATAGTCCACAACAAGGCTGCCTTCATCAAAAAATTATGCCCGATAGATTTATCAAAAGTCTGAACCCCTGTTTCCCACAACATCTTAAGTTCATCGACTAACGGTCTAAGGTACACGTTGATGTCTTTTGTAGGACTCTTATCCCCGGTATTAGTAAAGTCAATAAAAGATACGGATACCTCATGCACATTGACGGTGGAAGATTATAAGCTACCATAATCACTGGCCAAACAGAGTATGGCTGACTAAAATTATTAAACGAACAAAATCCATCTGTAGCCGTGCCAAGCCTGACATTCCTAACATCGTCGGCAAATTGTGGAAAATTAGCATCAAAATTCTTCCACTCATCTCCATCTGCTGGGTGAGTAAGCTGACCAGGGACGTCGTCCCTTGTCCTATGCCAACGCATACTGGGTGCAGTATGCGAAGACATGAATAGACGCTACAACCTCGGCGCAAGAGAAAAGTACCGTAATATCTTCTTCGGAACATGTTTCTCCTTCCCCCCACGTTTTGTGATTTTGTACCGAGGCAAATTGCATATATCACACTTCATCTTATCTTTGTCCTCCCCATAGTATAACATACAGTCGTGCTCACAAACATCGATCTTCTTATACCCAAAATTCAACCCCTTAACCATCTTCTTAACTTCATAGTAACTCGCGGGCAAGGTATTATCCTTAGGTAAGAACTCCCTGAAAATAGCAAGCAAATCATTGAATCCTCTCTCACTGCAGTCATGCTCATTCTTGTAGTGTAAAAGCTTCGTCACTGCAGAAAGCCTGGTGTGCTTGTCGTGTTCAGGATACGATGGGGTCCCTGATTCAGATATCATCTTGTAGAAGGCAGCTGCTGAATCATTTGGCTTTTATTGATCAGCACTGCTTGACGCATGTTCATTTTCAGCCCAGTTAATATTCGTAGGGCCATACGCATCTACCAACATCTCCACGACATCATAGTTATCTGACTGGTGTAAGACCCCAAATTATTAATAAATGAAATTTAATTTCCTCTATTTATTATTCTGAAATAGTAAGAGTTGATTTGATTAATGTGGTTAGTTATGGGTAAAATGCGCAAATATTTTAAATAAGCAAGTGGTTATAAAATATTCATTGTTGTCGGGGAATATTTGTTTGGTCGTGGAATATTCTTACTGTCGGAGAATATTCGTACGACGGCGCAGTCTTTTGTGGGCCCCATAACGGAAAGCGATTGGATGAAGAAAACGACAAAAATAAGTTACTTATAAATAACGGCATAGTTGTTACCGTTAATACTGTTGGAATACCCGGTGGTTAAAACACAGTAATACGCGTTGTTGCACAGTAGCACACGGTATTGCACCAATTATTGATTCTTACGTAAGAAGGCACTACTCAATAATTGTTACAGTAATTACTGTTCAATATTGTATTTTATTGATTCAATAATTGCTGCGTTGATATTTTATATTACTGTTGTTTTAATAATTGTCACTACACAGTATTTTCTATTATCGGAACAATAATTCATATTATCTGAATAATATTATTAGATAACATTATTGGCAATGTCTAGAAAGTTCTGTCTAAGGAGAGGTTTGGTCATCTAATTGCGCGCCAGTAAGGAGAGATCCTTATTGGAAAGCCCCCTCTTTCCTGGGAACTGCCTGGTTGCTAGTACTGTGATTCTGTAATATTATTTGTGTATAATTAATTATTGATTTATAGGATGAGGAAAATAGTGATTTTATGTGGATATAGATAGAGAAAAATTTTAATGTGACAATTGTTGAAAATTAATATTTTATCTTTTTCTGATAAAATAATTCATTTAAATATATTATTTTAATAATATATTGAAGGTGGTATTTTACAATGAATGTGGGATATATGAGTATATGAGGAGGAAGAGTATTATTTTTGGCATTAAATGATTAACACATGTTTTGTGTGTTGGTGGACATAATTCTTGACCGAAAATTTATTATTGACTGTAAAATTACTCGTTTATGAATTTCGGTCAATTTCTGTTTGGAATTTGGAAAAACTTTCTTCTGCAAAGTTGTAGAGAATTGAATTTCCTATAAAAATTCGCTAGATTTGAATTTTCTGATAAAACGGCTATTTATTATGAATTATTGAAGTTCTGAAGTTCCGAAATAATTAATTTTTGAAGTTTTAATTATTTATTTTGAAAAAAAAACGTTTTTTAGCATTTAATGGCTAACATGTGATATAAATGGCTGAGATCAGATGTCTAGAGGTGGGCTAAAAAAATTTGATAAAAATATTTATTATTATATTAAATTTTCTGCTTTGGTGTTCTAAGCATTTTCCTATAAATAGGGTGCTTAGGTTAGAATTGAAAATCACACCAGAAACACAAGTTTTCTCTATTTCTCTCTCTATATCGAGCGTTATTCTTGTGAGTATTTGATACTTTGAGTGTTGCTATACGGTGCAAGTTTCCTTCAGCACTATATCTAGTATTCCAGTCAGAAGTACCGTCTTTTCAGAGGTAAGGGATGTTATTTCTTCTTAAATGATATTATTTTTTCAATATCATTATGCCGAAGTATTGATCTGAATTTTTATCAATTTGGAACTTTTCATGTCGGGGTTACTATTCACGAGTTACTATTCACGAGTTACTATTCACGAAAAAATGAATTTCCTTCTTTTCGTCCAAATATCTATTCTGGATACTAGCTTGATTGTATCCATGTTTGATCATTCTTGAAATTTTACTTTACTATGATAAGGTATTTTTGGACATGGATAAATCGAAATACGAATCCTTAATATTTGTTATTTTGCTTCACTGGATTCGTTTTCTTTAAAATATTTTTCATCATCCTCAGTCTTAAATGATGATATAACTGAATATCTTTGGCCTGTAGTGCAAAGATGAATAATTTCTGATGAATATCTTTGGCCGTAGTGCAAAGATGAACAGGTGTTGAGGTGAACATGACCAACTGATGGATATCTTTGGCCTGTAGTGCAAAGATGACTATTTGATTCAAGATATTTATTGATTGTTGTTACAGGGATAAAATATTGATGATGGGCTTTTAAATTCATAGATAATCGTAGATTTCATTCTCTACGTAACTTCTCTATGAATTATTATTTTTCGCTGCGAATATTGAATTAAAACTTATTGTCTATTGTATTCTATTAAATTTTTCCCTGTTGAAGACTAACGATAATTTGTTTTAATAGTCCTCACCATTTTTTTTTGTAAAATATTGTTCCAATAATTGTAATGAGGACTTATTTGAGTATAGATATTGTCTAGATGACAATATTTGTATTTACCCTCATAATTTTTATGTTGTATTAATAAAGTTGTAGTTGTTTCTGTACCATGTTATTGACGACTCAGAATAGGTGTTGTATAACTGTTTTGGGGGCGTCACAGTTGGTATCAGAGCTTAGGGATATGATCTCTGGCGGAGATCGGGGAATAGAACTAGGAGGGGAGAGACGAGTAAATCCTTCGCTAGTGTATCCTACCTAAGCTTATTTGTAGGTCGGTCATAATATAGGGATATTATGTGATTTGTTAATTTGTTAAATTAACCCTTGTTTTATGGCAGTATTTGAGAATGTCGACTGAGAATGTTAACAGTGGAGTAAATGAAACTGTGGAGACACATGTACTCACCAACGAGGAGAACGTGCAACAGGCTGGCAATGTTCCTCCTGTGAACAACACCACTGAGCAGACGATGAACAATGAGATGTTTAGAAGCTTTTTGCGATTCATGCAAAACCAGACGAAAGAGATTCATGTTCAAAATATAGGAAGAAACAATGGCAACGCACAGCTGGTCACAGCCAAGCATTTCAAAGAGTTGGGACCATCATAATTCTGGGGAAAGCCAGATCCGATTAAGGCGGAGACATGGGTCAAGCAAATTACCAAGATATTTGATGTCTTGGGATGCACGGAGGAACAGAAGGTTCCATTCGCCACCTTTATGTTCCGTGGCGAGGCAGACTACTGGTGGGAATCTGTGAAGCGTACCCATCCAGCCGCACTCAGCATGTCTTGGGAGACATTTCAGAAACTATTCAATGACAAGTACTTTCCTGAAAGTATTCGTCATATGAAGGAGGTAGAGTTTATTAGACTGGAGCAGAATAACATGACGGTGTCCTAGTACGAGGCGAAGTTTGCAGAGTTGTCCAGGTTTGCACCTCATTTGGTGGAGAATGAGGAACGTATGACACGAATGTTTCTGAGAGGTTTGAAACCCGGCATACGTCAATATCTCATTTCTCATAAATTTTCTCTCTATTCAGATGTTGTCAACAGGGCTCAATTGTTGGAGCGAGATAACGAGTACGGTCAACCGAGGGACCACAACCAGGATTATATCGGTGACAACAGTCATCAGAACAATGATAACCAGCGGAGAAAGAAAAGTACAGATAAGAACGGCAACCACTCTGGTGGTAATCGTGGCTATGAAAATAGAAGAAGCGAGTCGGGAGGAGATTTTAAAAAGAGGAGATTCAACAATGATAATACGAAGACGTCAGCACCAGCAGCAACTGGTTCCAAGGGAGGAGAACGACCACCGGTCATATGCTATAAATGTGGAAAAGAGGGACATATCAGCCCAAACTTTCCACAACAGTTCAAGGTATGCTATAATTGTGGAAAGGAAGGACATATCGCTCGAAATTGTATGATAGCGAAACCAAGTTCAGCAGGGACGGTGACTCAAAAGGCTGCCCCAGAAAAGTTTCAACGGTTCCTGGAAGAGCGTTTGTCGTGACTGGTCAACATGCGAGGAACCCAAACGAGGTGATCACGGGTAAGCTAATCATAAATTCATGTGAAGTTTATACCTTACTAGATACCGGTGCTACCCATTCATTTATTTCTCCTGCTTGTGCTCAACGTTTAAACTTGACTCCGGAAAAATTAGACTTTGATTTATCTGTGGAGACTCCGTTAGGGAAAACTTTCATCACATCCACTGTTTATAAATCTTGTTTGATCCAAGTTGGTACCATTACCTTACCTGTTGACCTTATCTCTTTAAAGATACTTGCATTTGACGTGATTTTAGGAATTGATTGGTTAACTACTCATCATGCCAAAATTGATTGTTTTCGTAAGGTGATTAGTTTTCATATTCCTAATCAACCTGTTGTTCGAATTCAAGCAACAAGGCCATTAAAATCAATCACTGTCATATCAAGTCACAAAGCCATTCGTTTATTGAAAAACGGATGTCAAGCTTTCTTAGCCCATGTTATGGATTTGAATAAAGACACGTCAAATTTGAATAATATTCCTGTTGTTAGCAACTTTTCTGACGTATTTCCTGAAGAACTTCCCGGTCTACCCCCAGAACGTGAAGTTGAATTCTTTATTGATCTTGAACCTGGTACAAAGCCCATTTCTAAAACCCCATATCGAATGGCTCCTATTAAACTTCAGGAGTTAAAAGTCCAACTACAAGAGTTGTTGGACATCGGTTTCATTCGTCCTAGTACATCTCCTTGGGGTGCTCCTGTTTTATTTGTAAAGAAGAAAGACGGGAGTATGCGACTTTGTATCAATTACCGGGAATTAAACCATGTCACCATCAAGAATAAGTATCCGCTACCTCGTATTGATGACCTGTTTGACCAGTTACAAGGAGCACAATTCTTTTCAAAAATCGATCTTCGTTCTGGATATCATCAGCTGAAGGTTAAAACTGAGGATATTCCGAAGACTGCCTTTAGAACTCGGTACGGGCATTATGAATTCTTAGTCATGTCTTTTGGATTGACTAATGCTCCTGCAACTTTCATGGATATGATGAACTGAGTATTCAAGGATTATTTGGATTAGTTCGTTGTTGTCTTTATTGATGGCATCCTCATATATTCCAAAAACCGTGAAGATCATGAGCACCATTTGAAGCTGGTACTCCAAAGGCTGCGTGAAAACAAGCTATATGCTAAGTTGAAGAAATGCGAGTTCTGGCTTGAGGAAGTAGCTTTCTTAGGGCACATGGTGTCGAAACATGGAGTATCTGTGGACCCGGCGAAGATTGAAGCAATACAAAGCTGGGAGCAACCGAAGACGGTGACCGATGTACGTAGTTTTCTGGGCTTAGCTGGTTATTATCGGAGATTCGTAGAAGGGTTTTCTCGAATCGCTACCCCGTTAACTCAGCTGACTCGGAAGGATATCAAATTCGTATGGAACGAAGAATGCGAGAAGAGTTTCCAAGAGCTTAAGAGGAGACTCATTTCGGCACCTGTTCTGACAATACCATCTGGTTCGGATGGATTTGTTATCTACAGCGATGCTTCAGGCAAAGGGTTAGGATGTGTTCTCATGCAACGTGGGAAAGTCATAGCCTATGCATCGCGATAACTTAAAGAATATGAGAGGAATTATCCTACTCATGATCTAGAGTTGGCAGCAGTCGTTTTCGCGCTAAAGATCTGGAGGCACTATCTATATGGGGTGAAAGTGGAGATATATTCAGACCATAAAAGCCTCAAATATTTCTTCACTCAAAAAGAACTCAACATGCGGCAACGACGTTGGCTCGAGTTGTTAAAAGATTACGACCACACTATTCAATACCATCCTGGAAAAGCAAACGTGGTAGCTGACGCGTTGAGTAGAAGATCATATGCAGGAACGAGTGCGATGATGTCAAGTATACGCGTAGAACCAACTTTAATCGATAAAGTTAAAGTTGCTCAAGCTACAGACCCGGAGCTGATGCGTATGAAGAAGAAAGTGCAAGAAGGTGCTATTCCAGAAGCAAGAATCGATGAAGAAGGAATACTTCGAGTCCACTCCAGACTTTGTGTTCCTAACGATTCTGATTTAAAGTACAAGATCATGATGGAGGCACACAATACACCATTTGTAATCCATCCTGGAAGTACTAAAATGTATCGTGATCTTCGACATACATTTTGGTGGAACAATATGAAGAGAGAGATTGCAAAGTTTATCTCGAGGTGTTTAACTTGTCAACGTGTAAAGGCGGAGCATCAAGTACCAAAGGGTCCATTGCAACCACTTGAGATTCCGAAATGGAAGTGGGAACACATTACCACGGATTTTGTTACGGGTCTTCCCACGGTTTCTCAAGGTATAAATGCTATTTGGGTTATAGTTGATAGATTAACCAAGTCTGCTCATTTCTTCCCGATACGGGAGACTTATTCCCTTGAACGTCTTGCTAGTATGTACGTGAATGAGATTGTAAGGTTGCATGGCATGCCAGTATCCATAGTTTCAGATTGTGACCCAAGATTCACTTCAAGATTTTAGGTTAGCTTGCAAAAAGCTATGGGCACGGATTTACGGTTCAGTTCGGCATACCATCCTCAAACGGACGGGCAATCAGAGAGGACTATTCAAACTCTTGAAGATTTATTAAGACTTTGTGTCCTAGATTTCAAAGGAAGTTGGGAGAAGTACCTACCATTGGTGGAATTCTCCTACAACAACAGTTATCAGGCAAGTATAGGTGTGGCTCCCTTTGAAGCATTGTATGGACGAAAGTGTCGCTCTCCAGTATGTTGGGATGAGGTGGGAGAAGCAACGTTGTTGGGACCAGAGTTGGTACGAATGACTACAGAGAAGATCCAAACGATTCGACAACGTATACAAACGGCACAGGATCGACAAAAGAGTTATGTGGATCTTCATCGAAAGGACGTGGAATTTGACATTGGGGATCATGTATTATTACGTGTAGCTCCATGGAAAGGAGTTACAAGATTTGGGAAGAGAGGAAAGCTCAATCCACGATTTATTGATCCATTTCAGATTCTTGACCGAGTAGGAAATGTGGCCTATATACTCGCGTTACCTCCAAGTATGTCTCGTGTTCATAATGTTTTTCATATATCTGTGCTTCGTAAATATGTGAAAGACCCGAACCATGTTATTGAGTTAGAACCGGACGAGATAGCTGAAGACTTAACGTACGAGGAGGTACCTGTCAAGATCATGGATAAGAAGGAGCACACGAAGGTCATACCACAAGTTAAAGTTTTGTGGAGAAACCATGCTATTGAGGAAATGACCTGGGAGTTGGAAACGGAAATGAAAGCGAGGTATCCTCATCTTTTCGAAACACCAGGTACGTATGTCAATTTCGAGAACGAAATTTCATAAGGAGGGGAGGTTGTAAGACCCCAAATTATTAATAAATGAAATTTAATTTCCTTTATTTATTATTCTGAAATAGTAAGAGTTGATTTGATTAATGTGGTTAGTTATAGGTAAAATGCGCAAATATTTTAAATTAGCAAGCGGTTATAAAATATTCATTGTTGTCGGGGAATATTTGTTTGGTCGTGGAATATTCTTACTGTCGGAGAATATTCGTACGACGGCGCAGTCTTTTGTGGACCCCATAACGGAAAGCGATTGGATGAAGAAAACGACAAAAATAAGTTGCTTATAAATAACGGCATAGTTGTTACCGTTAATACTGTTGGAATACCCGGTGGTTAAAACACAGTAATACGCGTTGTTGCACAGTAGCACACGGTATTGCACCAATTATTGATTCTTACGTAAGAAGGCACTACTCAATAATTGTTACAGTAATTACTGTTCAATATTGTATTTTATTGATTCAATAATTGCTGCGTTGATATTTTATATTACTGTTGTTTTAATAATTGTCACTACACAGTATTTTCTATTATCGGAACAATAATTCATATTATCTGAATAATATTATTAGATAACATTATTGGCAATGTCTAGAAAGTTCTGTCTAAGGAGAGGTTTGGTCATCTAATTGCGCGCCAGTAAGGAGAGATCCTTATTGGAAAGCCCCCTCTTTCCTGGGAACTGCCTGGTTGCCAGTACTGTGGTTCTGTAATATTATTTGTGTATAATTAATTATTAATTTATATGATGAGGAAAATAGTGATTTTATGTGGATATAGATAGAGAAAAATTTTAATATGACAATTGTTGAAAATTAATATTTTATCTTTTTCTGATAAAATAATTCATTTAAATATATTATTTTAATAATATATTGATGGTGGTATTTTTATAATGAATGTGGGATATATGAGTATATGAGGAGGAAGAGTATTTTTGTGGCATTAAATGATTAACACATGTTTTGTGTGTTGGTGGACATAATTCTTGACCGAAAATTTATTATTGACTGTAAAATTACCCGTTTATGAATTTCGGTCAATTTCTGTTTGGAATTTGGAAAAACTTTCTTCTGCAAAGTTGTATAGAATTGAATTTTCTATAAAAACTCGCGCGATTCGAATTTTCTGATAAAAGGGCTATTTATTATGAATTATTGAAGTTCTGAAGTTCCGAAATAATTAATTTTTGGAAGTTTTATTTATTATTTTGAAGAAAAACGTTTTTTTGGCATTTAAGTGGGCTAACATGTGATATAAATGGGCTGAGATCAGATGTCTAGAGGTGGGCTAAGGAAAATTTGATAAATATATTATTATTATATTAAATTTTCTGCTTTGGTGTTCTAAGCATTTTCCTATAAATAGGGTGCTTAGGTTAGAATTGAAAATCACACCAGAAACACAAGTTTCTCTCTATTTCTCTCTCTATATCGAGCGCATTCTTGTGAGTATTTGATACTTTGAGTGTTGCTATACGGTGCAAGTTTCCTTCAGCACTATATCTAGTATTCCAGTCAGAAGTACCGTCTTTCCGAGGTAAAGGATGTTATTTCTTCTTAAATGATATTATTTTCTTCAATATCATTATGCCGAAGTATTGATCTGAATTTTTATCAAATTTGGAACTTTTCATGTCGGGGTTACTATTCACGAGTTACTATTCACCGAAAAATAAAATTTCCTTCTTTTCGTCCAAATATCTATTCTGGATACTAGCTTTGATTGTATCCATGTTTTGATCATTCTTGAATTTTACTTCACTATGATAAGGTATTTTTGGACATGGATAAATCGAAATACGAATCCTTAATATTTGTTATTTTGCTTCACTGGATTCGTTTTCTTTAAAATATTTTTCATCATCCTCAGTCTTAAATGATGATATAACTGAATATCTTTGGCCTTTAGTGCAAAGATGAATAATTTCTGATGAATATCTTTGGCCCGTAGTGCAAAGATGAACAGGTGTTGAGGTGAACATGACCAACTGATGGATATCTTTGGCCTGTAGGGCAAAGATGACTATTTGATTCAAGATATTTATTGATTGTTGTTACAGGGATAAAATGTTGATGATGGGCTTTTAAATTCATAGATAATCGTAGATTTCATTCTCTACGTAACTTCTCTATGAATTATTATTTTCCGCTGCGAATATTGAATTAAAACTTGTTGTCTATTGTATTCTATTAAATTTTTCCCTGTTGAAGACTAACGATAATTTGTTGTATATTATTTTAGTCATAATATTCTTTACTTGGCTAGTTGAGCTCACCCTTTTCCTTGTTGTTCCATTTTATTCTCAGGAGGCGAGAATGTAGCAGGTACTAGTCGGGGTATGGAATGAAGGTTCTAGGAAGTTGTTTTAGTAGTCCTTATAACGACCCCAAAATAGGTTCATTCCACCCAACCCATTCTGAGTCGTCAAATACATGGTACAGAAAATAACTACAACTTTATTACAACAATTGTCGTGCAAAATACAACAACACATATGCTGTGAGTTTGGATACAAATATATACCAAATGTGACTCATGTTCCAACCGTGGACATCACCTCACAATAACACCTTACATAAAGGTATAGTCAAAAACTGTTTTAGAAATTAGAATCTTTGGGAAGTGCTCAAGGAAACCTTCGTACATGGGAGGCCACGTGTCTAGGTTATGATAGATATCATATGGCCACAGAATTATCCTTGGTTGACCCAATAGACCCCAAAGAAAAACGAGAAGATTACTATCATATTCTTCCCAATGGTGAGTCTTCTCTTAACTTATCATTATCTCCACTGTCTCTAATTGAGAATTATACTTCAAACAAACACCAAGATTATATAGGTAGTGCCCATAGATATACTCAGCAAGTGGATGAACACAACCCTGTCTTATGATGACACGAGGTTGTATGTCATTAGACATCTTGTATGATAGTGACAAAACACCCTTCCAACGTTGGGTTCGCCTCACCCTATTTTCTTCACCAAATATAACTACTAAATGATAACCACCGTTCTATTCCCTTGTTACCCCCGCTCGACCCAGCTACACTCTTATTACCTGAAAGGAATTGTGAACAGAAGGGTGAACACAACTAGCCCAGTAAAGAATATCATGACTAAAGATAAATAAATTATCAATAGTCTTCATCAATAATAAATCAGAGATTTAGAACATATGGTAGATGATAAAAAATTTCAACCATAGTTGCAGCGAAACATGCAATCCATTAGAAGAGTCAAATAGACTATAAAGTCTATTATCTTCTCCATGTTAAAAATCCATCAACAATGTTTTATCCCTGTAACATCAATCAACAGTTCTGGTCCACAATCATATAAATAACTCATAATCATAATTATGATTCTAAATTCCTCTTCTCATCCAGGACAAAGATAATTTTCATCACTTGTCTTTACCTGAAACATCAAAGATCATGGTTATACCAAATCACAATTCTTGTTCATAATCATACTAATAATTTTATCTTTGTACTACGGGCCAAAGATATTCGTCAACAGTTTATCTTTGCACTACTGGCCAAAGATATTCAACAACAGTTCATCTTTGCACTACAGGCCAAATATATTCAACAACAGTTCATCTTTGCACTACAGGCCAAAGATATTCAACAACATATCATCTTTGCACTACAGGCCAAAGATATTCATCAACAGTTCATATTTGCACTACAGGCCAAATATATTCATCAACAGTTCATATTTGCACTACATGCCAAATATATTAATATCTCAAAGAATTATAATTATTTTAGAATTTATATAAACAATAATTATAACCATGTTGATCAATTCACCTTTGCACTTAAGCTTAAGATATTCAATTATAAATTCAATGGTCATGATCATACCAGTCACAATTCAACTTTGCACTACAGGCCAAAGAGAACCCTAGTCATGATCATACCAATAATCTACCCATCTTTACACTCCAGTGAAAGAGAATTTCAACATCAAGGTTATAAAAATGTTATATATGATAATAAAAACAATATGATCAACATATAGATTTAATCTCAAGAGTAATATTCATAAATCAACTATAATTTGGTTAGAAAAAGAAACCAATTTTGTCGTAAATAGTAACTCGTGAATAGTAACTCATGAATAGTAATCCCGACACAAAAAGGTAAAAATTTCACAATAAAATTCATAACAATATTTCGGTATAATGATATTAAAAGAATAACATTTCTTAAACTTATAAACAATTTATTTTAATTGTTTACACTTTACTAAATAATGCATTTAATCATTCTAAAATGCCAAACTCATAAGATTGCATCACCAATAACCAATACCCTCATCAAAAATCTGCATATACCTCATATAGGATTCTCAAGTCATAAAATCTTATTTTCTAATTTTCTTACTTCACATAACATATTTAATTCATTTACTCATAACTAGTCCATTTTCATGAAAAATACCAAATCAGTTCCAAAAATATTTCTTTTTTGGGATTTAGCAGAATATAGTCCCATATTGAACATATATTTTTCTCAGAATTTTTAAAATTCATTTACTATTTTTCATATGGCCAAAACCGCCGAATATTTAGATATTTATCATAAATTGTACTTTTATCCAAAAATTCCGAAATTTACAGAGTATACTTCTATCATATACATGTACTCCCAATAAAAAATTCATCAATTTTGGAGTTAACCACAAGGAATTATAAGCGGTTACTTTTAAAATAGTCTTTTCTCATAAAATTCATAACTCTCAATCTATACATCCAAAAATAACCATTTTTGGACACAATCAATAAAACTCATCAAAATATCATTTCAAATTTTTTCAGAATTTTCTGAAGTTCAGAAAAATTACGAAACTGAAAAACATAATAACCCTTAAAATCCCCTACTATCCCTTACAATCCCTTACTAACCCTTACAATCCCTTACCTCAAAAGAGCAGTACTTCTGACTGGATATCAGATATGATGCT
Source organism: Panax notoginseng (assembly GCA_016801055.1). Lineage (NCBI taxonomy): Eukaryota > Viridiplantae > Streptophyta > Magnoliopsida > Apiales > Araliaceae > Panax > Panax notoginseng. The sequence goes on from CM029015.1 coordinate 19,115,369, forward strand.
GAAGGAAACTTGCACTGATGAATAGAAACTCATCAAGTATCTAAAAACTCACAAAATATGCTTCATAATATAGAGAGAGAAAGAGAGAAAGCTTATGTTTCTGGTGTGATTTTCAATTCTAACTTAGCCCTCTATTTATAGGAAAATTTTGGTAGGTTTGACATGCAACCTGATGGCTTTACCTGCTACTATTCCCACCCACCACATTTGAAATATAATTCAGCACATTTCTTCACCAACCACAAGTGGGGCCCACTAAATCTAGAATTTTCCACCAAAATGATAAACTCCGAAAATTTAACAATTTCTGAACCAGTCATCTCGTAAAATTCATAATAAATCATACGTTCATTTTTAACGGTTCAAAATTTGTGGACATATACTCAACTTATATATGTATAACATATCCAAAAATTACCACGATCCAACGGTCGGATTATAACCCCCGCAAAATATCTCAAAAACCCTGATTTTTAATACCTCCATTCCGACAAAAATACGGATAAAAATCTCAACATTAACTCCTTCATTTTTTAACCACAAAAATATATCCCTCATTTATATCCCCATAAAATAAATATTTTCTTATCACATGAATCAATAATTAATTATTCACAAATAATATTACAGAATCACATTTATGACAACCAGGCCGTTCCCAAGAAAGAGGGGGCTTTCCAATAAGGATTTCTCCTTACTGGCGCGCAATTAGATGACCAAACCTCTCCTTAGACAGAACTTTCTAGACATTGCCAATAATGTTATCTAATAATATTATTCAAATAATATGAATTATTGATCTGATAATAGGAAATACTGTGCAGCAACAATTATTGAACAACAATAATACAAAATTTCAACGTAGCAATTATTGAATCAATAAAATAAAATATTGAACAGTAATTACTGTAACAATTATTGAGTAGTGCCTTCTTACGTAAGGATCAATAATTCAAAAATACTGTGTAAAACCGTTTGCTACTGTGCAAACACGCGTATTACTGTATTTTAACCACCGGGTATTCCAACAGTGTTAACGATAACAACTACGCCGTTAATTATAAAAACTCAATTTTTGTCGTTATCTTCATCCGACAGTTATTCTGTTATGGGGCCCACAAATGTCTGCGCCGTCGTACGAATATTCCACGACAGAAAGAATATTCCACGACCAAACGAATATTCCCCGACAACAATGAATATTTTATAACCACTTGTTTATTTTAAAAAAAATTCATATATCACCCTTAATTTTAACATTTATCAATTTCACCATTTACTGAATAGTAATTATAAGAAAAATTGAATACTTTTATTTCATAAAATTCGGGGTCTTACAGTCCTCACCATTTTTTTTGTAAAATATTGTTCCAATAATTGTAATGAGGACTTATTTGAGTGTGGATATTGTCTAGATGACAATATTTGTATTTACACTCACAATTTTTATGTTGTATTAATAAAGTTGTAGTTGTTTCTGTACCATGTTATTGACGACTCAGAATAGGTGTTGTATACCTGTTTTGGGGGCGTCACAACTGGTCTACAGTACTGTCTGACAGTTCTCTAAACTCAACTGATTCCCCGTGATGAATCCATACCGAATACCCATCCACAAACCCACGTGAATATAAGTCAAATTTCACTTCATCGGCAGTCTTCCATATCATGTTCTTACACTTGAGACACGGGCATCTCATCTTTCCGTTCAGATCATCAGAATGTTCTATTGCTTTGTTCATAAAATTAGACACCCCGTCACGGTACGCATCAACTAATCCCCTCCCATCAATCTTTATCATACGGTACATCCAACTCCGGTCAACATCCATCTTTAATTGAAGAAAATACGTAATTTGATCAAGAATAATCATGAATGTGGTCCAAGCATGAATTTAGTTTACCTAGTTTATATCTCCACTCTACAATGGTTAGGCTTCTATCTAGTTCCTGGATGCGTCTCCTCACTAGTGCCAATCTTAAGCACGTTTTTACTATTTTTAGAAATTTTCAGCAGCACCTCCCCATGGTCTCCAAGTACACGAAATAGACCAAGAAAACTTAGTCTAAGTATGCACTCGGAGAACATGTAGAGACACCAGCTGAAAGTTCCTCAAAATTTATAAAAACGCACCCTGTGCATTGGCACCGACCTAAGTGATAGACATAGCATCCAGTAACAGTCCCAAACTGGGGATTATTCGACATTCACTCACGAGTTTCTAAGTTGACACCTCTAAAGCATGTATGTTGAACGAATTTCTAAGTTGACACTTTCATTTAATTTTATTTAATAGTATTTAATTTTATTTTGATTTTATTTAACTAAGTAAGTGCTACTCAGTTTAATTATATTTATTTTGTATTATATTATTTTTAATTAAATTAAGTTTATTTTTTATTGAATTTAGACTTATTAAGTACATTTTATTTTGATTTTATTTAACTAAGTAAGTGCTACTCAGTTTAATTGTATTTATTTTGTATTATATTATTTTTAATTAAATTAAGTCCATTTTTTATTGAATTTAGACTAAAGTTAAATTTATTTTGATTTTATTTAACTAAGTAAGTGCTACTCAGTTTAATTGTATTTATTTTGTATTATATTATTTTAAATTAAATTAAGTTAATTTTTTATTGAATTTAATTTAATTTAATTTGTATTATCTTAAATTAAATCATATATTTATTTTATTTTATTTTCAATAAAATTATTTATTTTATATTAATTATATTTATTTTATTTTATTTTACTTTATTTTAAATTATTTTACTTTATTTTAAATCAAATTTGTTTTGTTTTATTCAATTTAATTTAATTTATTATTTTATTTTATTTTATTTTGTATTATATTATATTATCAAAATTTTAAAATTTATTTTATTGAATAAATTAAATTAAATTTATTTCATTTTATTTTAGTAGTAAGAAACTAAGTAAATGGTACTTAGTTTATATTTTAATATTGGGAAACTAATTACATAATAAATAAATATACTTGCAGGGCCCATAAATTTTGTAATTGCATAATTCTGACAACAATTCCGTCAGAAATTCCGCTGAAAATATCAAATATACCAACAATTAACATAAGGCAGACAGTCCTATAATCAATGGCAAAATCAATTATACCAACAATCACAACAATTGAGTAATTTAACCTAAATTTGATAAGATAGTCCAATAATCAATCATATTTAAAACTAAATCCAAATTAACCAACAACCAACAATCTGCAATTCAGTTCATGGCAACAAAATAGACCAAATTATATGCTAGCAAAAAATAGAGAAGCAACAACTATATGCTACAGCACTGCCGGAGGGGGAAAACCACTGCCGGAGGGAGAACAATTATATGTTAGACCAACAACCAAATTCAGACCAATTTCATACTTTTAGTAACAATATATATATATATATATATATATATATTCACAAAGTAATCCCATATAAAATTATACCAACAATTATATGCTAGCAAAAAAATAGAGAAGCAAATGGGTAGGAGAAACTGCTAACCGCTGTCGGAGGGGAGGAGAAGGAGCTGTCGGACGGGAGGAGAAGGAGCTGCCGGAAGGGGAAAAGGCTGCCAGAAAAGGAGAAGTTACCAGGGTTGTCGCCGGAAGGAGGAGAGGTGGTCGCCGGAGGGAGGAAGGAGGAGAGGTGGTCACCGGAGGGAGGAGGGAGGAGAGCGAGCTGAGAGAGATAATGAGAGATAACACTGAGGCGGCTGGGGGAAGTGAACTGATTTTAGGTTTTAAAGGATATTCTCGACGAAATTCTGTCGAGGTTAGTTCAGTCGACTTTAACATACTTTCGACGAACTATTCCGTCGAGGATAACACATATTCCGTCAAGTTTATACTCGCGCTGGCGGGAAAGCTTGGCGTCAAGGAGGATAACTTAATTCCGACGGATGTTCGTCTAGGATACATTAAAGTCGACTGAATTAATATCGACGAAATATTCATTCGGTCTTAGCTTAAAGTCGACTGAATATGTTCAGTCAATCTTAATTCCGTCAGAAATAAACCTTTTTCTTGTAGTGAACACTTGTTGACTTAATCATCGGAGCCAGATCCGAAGGTCAATCCTCCGTGTATTTGTTCCTTTTCAAGTATCTCAAAGTACTCATTTCTAATGGTTGAGTCGGCCGAAACACAACATTATCATTTGGCAATAGAAGGAGGACCTTCTAAGAATTAAACAAGTACACATTTGCTCTTATTTATAAAAAAAATGGCAGGTCAGGGATCTCGGGCAACAAACAACGAAAGAAATGGTCGAAGAAATTCGGCGTTCAAACGTCTCAGTCTGGAAACAACTGACTTTCTGAACCTGGCCTCGAAACTGGTAGTCGAAATCACGCATGGGAGCACAGAAAACGGATCCCGAATATGAAAGATCTGGAGCCTTCGGATCTACGGTCAACTCTCAACGAGCAAAGGCCTTCCATGAGCCTTCAGATCGCCAGAATCACTCCCAGGTTAGCAACCTTGAACTGGAGGCGAGGAAAGACGCAGGCCTTGCAGTGCTAGCTGAACAGAGAAGAGCAGCCATTGAAGATATCAAAAAATTTTCATATCAACTAATACGTGAGTTCTACGTATAAAAATATCAAAAAAAATAATTAAAAAATCAATTTCCTAAATCTAATGATAAGGAAACTTCATATGAAGGGAAAAGTTGTTTTTAGGACCAGGGGCTGATGTGGCCTAGTGGGCGGTACGTCATGAAGCCATGTTAGGATCATTCGAGCTAAAAATAACAGGCAGGCCACATGCTGAATGACTCGGATGATTCAGCTAAAAGTAGTAGCACCGAAGTTATAAAGGGCCGCTTTTTGTTAATTAAGCAAAAAGAAGCACCACCCATATTCTTGAATATTGTGGTTCAATTTTTAGATTCTACCCAGTTGTGTTTGTAACACTACACAAACTAATTATTTCATTGCTTTTACCGGAGCAAAAAATACATGATAATTGACACGGCCATTTGTTTAATATATCCCAAAAAGATTTTTTAAAAAAAATAAAATTTCTTGCCTAATGCGATTGTAATGGCCTAAGCTTTTTCGAGAATCGACTCTGATATCATATGTAATAATTCGAGTCAAATTCGGAGTCCGAATCAAATCATGACATAATAAAGCCTAATGCGTTGTCACGACCATTTGTTTAATATTTTCCAAAATACATTTGACACTTTTTTTAAAAAAAAAGTCTTCCCCAATACGAGTGTAATGGCCTAAGCTTTTTTGAAAATCGACTCTGTTACTATATATAATGATCTGGGTCAAATTCGGAGTCCGAATCAAATCACGACATAACAAGGCCTAATGCGTTGTCTTAATAATATCATCTTGAGTCATCTTAATCCATTACAGACTCATTCAAAAAGGTCATTATTGAAGATACTATTATTAGTAACTTAATTCCTTATATACAGACAAAATTTTCAAACATATTAGATAAAGCCTTGACATTCATTTAATTTTCTAATGTTTGAACAATCGTTTAAAATGTGCAGTAAAGATGTCTGGGTGGTGTAGTTGGTTATCACGTTAGTCTCACACACTAAAGGTCCCCGGTTCGAACCCGGGCTCAGACATATCTGTTTGTCATTTTATTGAAATAACATACGTAACGCTTTTTAATATTAGTTATTATTTTCTAATATTATTTTTTTATATATTTTTAATATATAGTGATTTAAGAATAATTTTTTTTTTTGTAGAATATTAAGTTAAAAATTAACTAAAGTTTAATCATAATATAAAGGTCATAATTATTTTTAACATTAATTAACTAAATGTCTCAAATATTAATTATTATGTAATTATAATATTTTTTCATATATTTTTAATATTTAGTTATTTAGAGTCCAAAGTTGAGTAATGTAAAATCCTAAACAAATTTTAAAAGTTTCAATTTATTGCATATATAACTAAGTAATTAACTACAACTAAAACACTTTTTAAAATCTTCCTATATTTATTTTAAAATAATCCAAATAACTACCAGTAAAACCCAAGACTTTTTTATACATGTTCCGTGGCTATTTAATTTGGTTGATTTATGTAATTGTCTTCCAACCCAAAAAAATGCGCGGGTTGAGCTCCGGGTCTTATTGGGAAAAAACACTCGGGTTATCTGATGATCCAAATTACTAACAAAATAGAACCAGAGCAAAAATCAGATGCAAACACTTTCTCTCTCTGACTCTTCTCTCTCTCACTACAAACCAAGCACGGAAGGTTAAAGATTCGGCGATTTCGGCGCTGTTTTGGCCAAATCGACACCCCACCTGGCCAGATCGACACTCCATAACGTTTTCTCTCCCCCTCTGATCAAATCGTTCGTCATCTGGGTAAAGATTCCATTTTTCATGCTTTTTGCCCAATTTTGTTTACCGTGTATGATTTCTTCGATTTGGTTGATTTTGTGGTATCTGTTTCTTAATTGAGTGATTTTCTATGTTATCATTTTCACATGGTTTTGGTAACTGAGGAGGAGGTCATATATGTATATATATGTATGTAGTGAGCTGGTAATAAACAGAGGTGGAGACTTGATTTTGGGTTCAGTAACACTTCCGAATTTGATGCTTCTCTCCTGTTTAAAAATAATAATAATAAATTGTTCATCTACTTTATAAATTAATTAGGATACCCTTCAATTACGATAAATTAAGAAATTACTGTTAAAATATTCATTAAAAGACGGTGGGAGTAATATATAGGTATTTAATTGGAATGTTTGCATATATGTCCTTAATATATTGTCCACAATAAAATTGATGGTAATTAAGAAAAAAGGCAGGAGGATTAGGCAAAGTAGTGACCCAACCCAACCAAACAACACCCATTTCCTTAAATAATGAAATTTAAAAATTAGAAAGTTCCAACAGTCAAGTATGTTTTGACCGTTGTAACTATTTAACATTTGTATTGGCTTCATGCGTTAGAGCTTATCTAGTATATTACAATTTTGGGGTCTCAAAAGTTGGACTTGAATCACCCCTTCTTGGTCCCCTTAATTTGGCCTCAGCTCCACGTGCTTTTTTTAGGTAATTAATCACTTTCAAATTGTAAAGTATAGGATAATTAATCATAAGACCAACCTGAACTGGATAAGCATTGAAAAATGCCTAATGCCATGTTTCTATCTATTTTAGTTGCTACCTGATTATGGAAATTATCCCCAAAATCAGCAGCAGCCGCCGCAACAACCACATGTAGGATTTTAAATTTACTCCCTTGCTTTATCTTTTATCATTTGCTTGCATGTTAAGAGTAATTTCTCGACTCTATGGATTGAAATATGATGTAACAAGTGCAATATATTTTATGTTGTGCAGTGATTTACTGGTTTGTGGCATTGCAAGAGTATTTACTGGTCCGTGGCATTGAAAGAGTAATCCAGATGTGCAGACTTTTGAACAAAAAGCTCATTCAAAGCGATTGTTTTTTCTGCATTGTATTAGAACTTTTCGTAGTAATTCAGTACTTAGTGTTTCCTATGAATTACCTTGGTTTATGTTACCTTTAATTGGCATACTTGGGTTTGTATTTATATGATTGTTCTTGGCAGATTGTTTTTGTATGATTGTTCTTAAGTATGGGTTTGATTGGAGATAATGAATGTGGGTTTTGCACCTTTTCTTGATATCTTCGTATTTTCTCTCTCGTAAATCTAGGAAAGGGAAGGATTAAATAGGTTATACTCTCAGGTTAGAAAATTTATATACATTTATCGTAACTCACGATGGAATTTCTTGCTACGTCTCTATTTGTTTGATTAGTTTACTAGAGTTTGAATTTATCTTATATATGTTGATTTATGTTGATAATTTGGTCTTTTTTTCTTTATTTGTTTCCTTTTTTCCATGTTCGAAGATATTGAATTGTTAATGTGAAGGCATTCCACTTTTTTTAGACGATATAATTTTCCATAGGAGTCTTTTGCTACACAACCAAACTGCAACTCATATATAATATTATAAACTACAAATTGAAAAGGGGGAACAATAATTATGCACAACATACATAACTTGTTGGTTAGATAATGAAAATTATCAAAATTACAACCGATTTAATAACATTAACAACACCGCATACATAATATTAATAATTATGACAAATCCACAGTTAGTTGCAATTGACGCATTTCAATTTTCACCATCGCTAGTATTCGTTGGATGAGAATATATTCGTCACACCAGTTAACGGAGTTACCACATTGTTATATTTTTTGGGACACAATAAATTTTTTCACTTGCGTAAAAGGACAAGTGAATAAATTTATTTACATATTGGATGTAAATAAATTTCTTTTTGTTCTTTTTCTGGTTTTATTGCTTTATGTAGTTATTAAAGATTCAAATAAGTGTTGTGAGCTTGTATGTTTGATATATATACGTCCTTTATTTTCTTTTGGTAGGTTTTGTTGACCACAAATGCGGATGGGTTGAGATTTGTCAAATTAAGGATAGCTTTAAATTCAGCAGTAGGCATGGACAGAAGGGAACATTACCTGGGTGGATGTTATGCCGAAAAGATTGAGTGTTGTGATAGCTCCTGTTCTGTGAAAATAAATTGCACTAGTTTTGTTGTTTTGTTGGTTGGATAATTAGTTTTCTTTGGAAGAGGGTTTCTTTTTCTTGCTTCCTTTTGGCCTTCAGCCATGAACACTTCTAGCTGAACCTATTTCAGATAATTACAAGAAACACATCCAAACAACATGGCAGTGGGCACCCAATATTAACTAATTGAATACATGTCTATAAGTAGCCATTACAAAATTCTGATATATTTTATTGTACCCAACTTCTGGGACTTCATCTTTTTCGTATAACTCATGGCCTGAAAGGCCATCTCTTCCATCAACATTTATTTCTCTACGTATTAAACATAGGTCTTTATAGTAAGGCACTGGTCTGGTCATGTATTGCCCCGCATCAGTATGTGCCTGCACACCACCAAAATTGAAGACAAGCAATCCATGTAAAAATGGATAATATCATCATTATCATCAAAACCATACCAAAACGATGACAGTAGTAATAATAGAGATCTGCGCTTTACATAATCCCAAAGACAGAACAGTTCGAGTCACCTTTTTTTTCCTTGTTAAACTTGGGCATTAATTGTTAACTGAACATCAACCATTTGATTAATAAAAAAGGAAAATTTTGTAATTATAAAAAAGTAGTCTAACTGTTAATTCGGATACAATGCAATTAAGTAATTAACAACACTAGATGGAAAGGAACAACTTGCTGTTTTTGTAGGATAACAAGAACTTCATTGATATTCATAAACCTACAACTACAGACACTATGAAATATGTTTGATTAACAACCTCATTCAATTAAGAGTTCCCAGCCTAATCATACAGAACAAGTTGTATGTATTAGAACTTAGCCTACCATGACTAAAGCCATTATATATGATCAGTCTCCACGCACACGTGCTACACGCATGTCAAAATATAGAGTTAGTAACAAAGGTAGTAGTGGAAGCAGGGCACCTGACAATAATGTTACTAAAGTATTGCAACAAAGAGTATGAGACATCCATGAGGAAGTACTTCTCAAAGTTTATATATGGCCATAAAAAATGAAGTATTCAACATAAATAACATTTGTTCGAACCATTAGGTCTATTACTCTGACTAAATAAAGTTAGCATGTCCCATAATATTAAACTGTCATTGTGTTATAAAGTTGATCATCTTGTAAATCTATACATATATGAACCTACATAGAAATCTACCCACATTTATAAAAAAACACAAAAATCATAGCAATCAACATAAATACCTGTTACATTTTGAAATTACATGCAAAAGGAAATTCAAATTCACAAACTTCAAAACATATTAAGAAAAAGAAAGGGTGGTAGTGTAGTTGGTATCACAGTATGAATGCAAATTAAAACTTTTAGAGGCCCCTTATGTTGTTAATCCATGTGGCAAAAGCAAAATTCATCTAACATAAAACTAAATTACCATTAATATATTCAACTCTTCAACTTAGCAGTTTTCACCTTTATTACACTATGAACAATGTTGTAAATCCTTTTATTTAAAGCCTTCTAAAACCAAAATATACACCCATAAGTTATGATAGTTGGGGCAATTTTTTGGTATACAATAATACAATAAGAATTACACAACAAAATTAACAAAAAATTTACTATCAGATTCTCAGGCCACTTCCCGTTCAGAACACTCATAAATGTATTGACCTCTATAAACAGACTACAGAGTATGCAAACATTTCAATTAAATTCCAATTAATGAATATTTTAACAGTAATTCCAATTAAATTCCTATATATTACTCCCACCATCTTTTAATGAATATTTTAACAGTAATTTCTTAATTTATTGTAATCGAAGGGTATCCTAATTAATTTATAAAGTAGATGAACAATTTATTATTATTATTTTTAAACGGGAGAGAACCATCAAATTCGGAAGTGTTACTGAACCCAAAATCAAGTCTCCGCCTCTGTTTATTACCAGCTTACTACATACATATATATACATATATGACCTCCTCCTCAGTTACCAAAACCATGTGAAAATGATAACATAGAAAATCACTCAATTAAGAAACAGATACCACAAAATCAACCAAATCGAAGAAATCATACACGGTAAACAAAATTGGGCAAAAAGCATGAAAAATGGAATCTTTACCCAGATGACGAACGATTTGATTAGAGGGGGAGAGAAAACGTTATGGAGTGTCGATCTGGCCAGGTGGGGTGTCGATTTGGCCGAAACAGCGCCGAAATCACCGAATCTTTAACCTTCCGTGCTTGGTTTGTAGTGAGAGATAGAAGAGTCGGAGAGAGAAAGTGTTTTCATCTGATTTTTGCTCTGGTTCTATTTTATTAGTAATTTGGATCATCAGATGCTCAACCCGAGTGTTTTTTCCCAATTTGACCCAGAGCTCGAGCTCAACCCGCGTGTTTTTTTTGCTTCAGCTCGTTTTTTTGCTTTGGTCCGTCTTTAGTCCGTTTATTCGGTCCATTTTAGAAAGGCACTATATATATATATATATATATATATATATATATATATATATATATATATATATATATATAAGTTGGATCAGGTTCGGACTTTCTAGACGGGAGAAAATTTGGACATTTTTTTTAAAACAACTAAAAAAAAATATTTAATATTTTATGAAATTAAAATTTTTCTATAATATAATGTTTTGGGAGTGTTTTGAATACCTATATCAAAAAGTGGTGGTACAATCTGCACAGACTGTACCACCACTTTTTGTTATACGTACCCAAATCACACCCAAAACACTGTATTATGAAAAAATTTCAATTCCATAATTTTTTTTTTATGTGTTTAAAAAAAAATAAAAAAAAATAGAGTCCGGAACAAAATCCGGACTCTCGGACTGGATCCGGCCCCTATATATATATATATATATATATATATATATATATATATATATATATAAATGGAGGTGTACAGTGTGTAAGTTTCAAATATATACAATTTCTAATTATAGAGTTAAGTCATCTTACGATCGTAGAGTAGTCATTGATTGATAGTAGAGTAGTGACTCTACTACCGTAAAAACGTAAAGTGAATTCTCAGATCGTAAAGTACTCTACGATCATAGAGTGACTTAACTCTACGATCGTAGACTATGTACATTAATTGAGAGTCTGCACAGTTGTGCTGCTCCATTAACCCATATCTATTATATATACTAAATCACAGTACATGACACAATAAATTGACATATGTCTTTCTACAAATTCAACACCTGTCCATCCAAACCCACGCGTCTAAACTACTACCGTGCTAATCTAAAGCAGCATCTATGACCGTCGGATCAAACTCTCCTATTCATCATTCTTTCTCTTACCTAAATCGCACAAAACATTTCATACTCACTCTCAATAGGTAGGGTTTTTGACGAACTGCCGAATTGCTCCCAAATCGCCATCTCACAATCAATATCAACAAATCATGGCGACCCAGATTAACAAAAAGAAAAAGGTTAGTTCGTACAATCCCCATTTCCCCTCAATTTTGGATGCTCTAAATAAATAAATAAACAAATAAAGTAATTAGATTCCATTTTTCATTTTGCTGATTTCATGGTTTCTTTGGTTTTGTTTTGTTTTAGTGAAGTGAGAAACGACTGGTGTAAGACCCCGAATTTTATGAAATAAAAGTATTCAATTTTTCTTATAATTACTATTCAGTAAATGGTTAAATTGATAAATGTTAAAGTTAAGGGTGATATATGATTTTTTTTTCAAAATACACAAGTGGTTATAAAATAATCATTGTTATCGGGGAATATTCGTTTGGTCGTGGAATATTCTTTCTGTCGGGGAATATTCGTACGACGGCACAGCTATTTGTGAGCCCCATAACGAATAACTGTCGGGTGAAGAAAACGACAAATTTGAGTTTTTACAAATAACGGCGTAGTTGTTACCGTTAACACTGTTGGAATACCCGATGGTTAAAATACAGTAATACGCGTTATTGCACAGTAGCACACGGTATTGCATAGTATTTTTGAAATTATTGATTCTTACTTAAGAAGGCACTACTCAATAATTGTTATAGTAATTACTGTTTAATATTTTATTTTATTGATTCAATAATTGCTACGTTGAAATTTTGTATTATTGTTGTTCAATAATTGTTGCTGCACAGTATTTCCCATTATCAGATCAATAATTCATATTATTTGAATAGTATTATTAGATAGCATTATTGGCAATGTCTAGAAAGTTTTGTCTAAGGAGAGGTTTGGTCATCTAATTGCGCGCTAGTAAGGAGAAATCCTTATTGGAAAGCCCCCTCTTTCCTGGGAACGGCCTGGTTGCCATAAATGTGATTCTGTAATATTATTTGTGAATAATTAATTATTGATTCATATGATAAGAAAATATTTATTTTATGTGGATATAAATGAGGGATATATTTTTGTGGTTAAAAATGAAGGAGTTAATGTTGAGATTTTTATCCGTATTTTTGTCGGAATGGAGGTATTAAAAATCAGGGTTTTTGAGATATTTTGCGAGGGTTATAATTTTTAATCCGACCGTTGGATCGTGGTAATTTTTGGATATGTTATACATATATAAGTTGAGTATATGTCCACAAATTTTGAACCGTTAAAAATGAACGTATGATTTATTATGAATTTTACGAGATGACTGGTTCAGAAATTGTTGAATTTTCGGAGTTTATCATTTTGGTGGAAAATTCTAGAATTGGTGGGCCCCACTTGTGGTTGGTGAAGAAATGTGCTGAATTATATTTCAAATGTGGTGGGTGGGAATAGTAGCAGGTAAAGCCATCAGGTTGCAGGTCAAACCTACCAAAATTTTCCTATAAATAGAGGGCTAAGTTAGAATTGAAAATCACACCAGAAACAAGTTTTCTCTCTTTCTCTCTCTAGATTATTGAGTGTATTTTGTGAGTATTTAGATACTTTGAGAGTTTCTATTCATCAGAGCAAGTTTCTTTCAGCCTTATACCGGTATTCCGACCAGAAGTACTGATATTTTGAGGTAAGGGATATTATTTTTTTCTTAAATGATATTATTTTCTTCAATATCATTATGCTGAAATATTGATATGAGTTTTTATCAAATTTAGAACTTTTTGTGTCGGGGTTACTATTCACGTATACGGTACTATTCACGTATACGGCACTATTCACGAATACGGCACTATTCACCGAAAAATAAAATTTTTCCTTTTTGTCCAAGATGTCTATTATGGTTACTATCTTTGATTGTATCCATGTTTTGATCTTTATTTTTGAATTCTGCTTCACAATTGATTATTATGAAGTATTATTGATCTTGGATAAACTGTTATACGAATCCCTACTATTTGTCCTTCTGTCTCATTGGATTCGTTCTCTTTAAGATATTTTTCATCATCCTCAGTCCTAAATGATGATATTACTGAATATCTTTGGCCTGTAGTGCAAAGATGTATAATTACTTGATGAATATCTTTGGCCTGTAGTGCAAAGATGAACAGGTGTTGAGATGAACATGACCGACTGATGATACAAATGAATATCTTTGGCCTGTAGTGTAAAGATGAATATTTGGTTAAAGATGATTATTAATTGATGTTACAGGGATAAAATATTGATGATGGACTTTTAAATCTTAGAAGATAGTAGAATTCTTTCTCTACTTGACTCTTCTAATGGTTTGCTGTTTCCGCTGCAGTTGTTGATCTAAAACTTGTTGTCGATTATATTTTATCAGATTTTTCCCTGTTGAAGACTAACGATAATTTGTTGTATATTATCTTAGTCATAATATTCTTTACTGGGCTAGTTGAGCTCACCCTTTTCCTTTTTGTTCCATTTTTCTTCTCAGGAGGTGAGAACATAGCAGGATCTAGTCGGGGTATGGAGTGATGGTTCTAGAAAGATGTTTTAGCAGTCCTCACTATTTTTGTAAAATAGTGTTTGAATAATTGTAATGAGGATTTATTTGAGTGTGGATATTGTCTAGAAGACAATATTTGTATTTAAACTCACAGTATGTGTTGTCGTATTTTGCACGACAATTGTATTATTGAAGTTGTAGTTTGCTTTCTGTACCATGTATTTGGCGACTCAGAATGGGTGTTGTATACCTATTCTGGGGGCGTTACATTTGGTATCAGAGCTTGGGGATATGATCTCTGGCGGAGATCGGGGAATACAACTAGGAGGGGAGGGATGAGTAAATCCTTCGCTAGTGTGTCCTACCTAAGCTTATTTGTTGGTCAGTCATAATATCGGGATATTATGTGATATGTTAATTTGTTAAATTAACACTTGTTTTGAAGCTGTATTCTAGAATGTTATTTGAAATACAGGAGATGAGCAATGGAGAAATTATGATGACGGAGAAGATGGAATTTGAAATGAAAGGAAGGTATTCTCAACTCTTTGAAATACCAGGTACGTAAATTTCGGGGACGAAATTTCATAAGGAGGGGAGATTGTAAGACCCCGAATTTTATGAAATAAAAGTATTCAATTTTTCTTATAATTACTATTCAGTAAATGGTTAAATTGATAAATATTAAAGTTAAGGGTGATACATGATTTTTTTTTCAAAATACACAAGTGGTTATAAAATAATCATTGTTGTCGGGGAATATTCGTTTGGTCGTGGAATATTCTTTCTGTCGGGGAATATTCGTACGACGGCACAGCTATTTGTGAGCCCCATAACGAATAACTGTCGGGTGAAGAAAACGACAAATTTGAGTTTTTACAAATAACGGCGTAGTTGTTACCGTTAACACTGTTGGAATACCCGATGGTTAAAATACAGTAATACGCGTTATTGCACAGTAGCACACGGTATTGCATAGTATTTTTGAAATTATTGATTCTTACTTAAGAAGGCACTACTCAATAATTGTTATAGTAATTACTGTTTAATATTTTATTTTATTGATTCAATAATTGCTACGTTGAAATTTTATATTATTGTTGTTCAATAATTGTTGCTGCACAGTATTTCCCATTATCAGATCAATAATTCATATTATTTGAATAGTATTATTAGATAGCATTATTGGCAATGTCTAGAAAGTTTTGTCTAAGGAGAGGTTTGGTCATCTAATTGCGCGCTAGTAAGGAGAAATCCTTATCGGAAAGCCCCCTCTTTCCTGGGAACGGCCTGATTGCCATAAATGTGATTCTGTAATATTATTTGTGAATAATTAATTATTGATTCATATGATAAGAAAATATTTATTTTATGTGGATATAAATGAGGGATATATTTTTGTGGTTAAAAATGAAGGAGTTAATGTTGAGATTTTTATCCGTATTTTTGTCGGAATGGAGGTATTAAAAATTAGGGTTTTTGAGATATTTTGCGAGGGTTATAATTTTTAATCCGACCGTTGGATCGTGGTAATTTTTGGATATGTTATACATATATAAGTTGAGTATATGTCCACAAATTTTGAACCGTTAAAAATGAACGTATGATTTATTATGAATTTTACGAGATGACTGGTTCAGAAATTGTTGAATTTTCGGAGTTTATCATTTTGGTGGAAAATTCTAGAATTGGTGGGCCCCACTTGTGGTTGGTGAAGAAATGTGCTGAATTATATTTCAAATGTGGTGGGTGGGAATAGTAGCAGGTAAAGTCATCAGGTTGCAGGTCAAACCTACCAAAATTTTCCTATAAATAGAGGGCTAAGTTAGAATTGAAAATCACACCAGAAACAAGTTTTCTCTCTTTCTCTCTCTAGATTATTGAGTGTATTTTGTGAGTATTTAGATACTTTGAGAGTTTCTATTCATCAGAGCAAGTTTCTTTCAGCCTTATACCGGTATTCCGACCAGAAGTACTGATATTTTGAGGTAAGGGATATTATTTTTTTCTTAAATGATATTATTTTCTTCAATATCATTATGCTGAAATATTGATATGAGTTTTTATCAAATTTAGAACTTTTTGTGTCGGGGTTACTATTCACGTATACGGTACTATTCACGTATACGGCACTATTCACGAATACGGCACTATTCACCGAAAAATAAAATTTTTCCTTTTTGTCCAAGATGTCTATTATGGTTACTATCTTTGATTGTATCCATGTTTTGATCTTTATTTTTGAATTCTTCTTCACAATTGATTATTATGAAGTATTATTGATCTTGGATAAACTGTTATACGAATCCCTACTATTTGTCCTTCTGTCTCATTGGATTCGTTCTCTTTAAGATATTTTTCATCATCCTCAGTCCTAAATGATGATATTACTGAATATCTTTGGCCTGTAGTGCAAAGATGTATAATTACTTGATGAATATCTTTGGCCTGTAGTGCAAAGATGAACAGGTGTTGAGATGAACATGACCGACTGATGATACAAATGAATATCTTTGGCCTGTAGTGTAAAGATGAATATTTGGTTAAAGATGATTATTAATTGATGTTACAGGGATAAAATATTGATGATGGACTTTTAAATCTTAGAAGATAGTAGAATTCTTTCTCTACTTGACTCTTCTAATGGTTTGCTGTTTCCGCTGCAGTTGTTGATCTAAAACTTGTTGTCGATTATATTTTATCAGATTTTTCCCTGTTGAAGACTAACGATAATTTGTTGTATATTATCTTAGTCATAATATTCTTTACTGGGCTAGTTGAGCTCACCCTTTTCCTTTTTGTTCCATTTTTCTTCTCAGGAGGTGAGAACATAGCAGGATCTAGTCGGGGTATGGAGTGATGGTTCTAGAAAGATGTATTAGCAGTCCTCACTATTTCTGTAAAATAGTGTTTGAATAATTGTAATGAGGATTTATTTGAGTGTGGATATTGTCTAGAAGACAATATTTGTATTTAAACTCACAGTATGTGTTGTCGTATTTTGCACGACAATTGTATTATTGAAGTTGTAGTTTGCTTTCTGTACCATGTATTTGGCGACTCAGAATGGGTGTTGTATACCTATTCTGGGGGCGTTACATTTGGTATCAGAGCTTGGGGATATGATCTCTGGCGGAGATCGGGGAATACAACTAGGAGGGGAGGGATGAGTAAATCCTTCGCTAGTGTGTCCTACCTAAGCTTATTTGTTGGTCAGTCATAATATCGGGATATTATGTGATATGTTAATTTGTTAAATTAACACTTGTTTTGAAGCTGTATTCTAGAATGTTATTTGAAATACAGGAGATGAGCAATGGAGAAATTATGATGACGGAGAAGATGGAATTTGAAATGAAAGGAAGGTATTCTCAACTCTTTGAAATACCAGGTACGTAAATTTCGGGGACGAAATTTCATAAGGAGGGGAGATTGTAAGACCCCGAATTTTATGAAATAAAAGTATTCAATTTTTCTTATAATTACTATTCAGTAAATGGTTAAATTGATAAATATTAAAGTTAAGGGTGATACATGATTTTTTTTTCAAAATACACAAGTGGTTATAAAATAATCATTGTTGTCGGGGAATATTCGTTTGGTCGTGGAATATTCTTTCTGTCGGGGAATATTCGTACGACGGCACAGCTATTTGTGAGCCCCATAACGAATAACTGTCGGGTGAAGAAAACGACAAATTTGAGTTTTTACAAATAACGGCGTAGTTGTTACCGTTAACACTGTTGGAATACCCGATGGTTAAAATACAGTAATACGCGTTATTGCACAGTAGCACACGGTATTGCATAGTATTTTTGAAATTATTGATTCTTACTTAAGAAGGCACTACTCAATAATTGTTATAGTAATTACTGTTCAATATTTTATTTTATTGATTCAATAATTGCTACGTTGAAATTTTGTATTATTGTTGTTCAATAATTGTTGCTGCACAGTATTTCCCATTATCAGATCAATAATTCATATTATTTGAATAGTATTATTAGATAGCATTATTGGCAATGTCTAGAAAGTTTTGTCTAAGGAGAGGTTTGGTCATCTAATTGCGCGCTAGTAAGGAGAAATCCTTATTGGAAAGCCCCCTCTTTCCTGAGAACGGCCTGGTTGCCATAAATGTGATTCTGTAATATTATTTGTGAATAATTAATTATTGATTCATATGATAAGAAAATATTTATTTTATGTGGATATAAATGAGGGATATATTTTTGTGGTTAAAAATGAAGGAGTTAATGTTGAGATTTTTATCCGTATTTTTGTCGGAATGGAGGTATTAAAAATCAGGGTTTTTGAGATATTTTGCGAGGGTTATAATTTTTAATCCGACCGTTGGATCGTGGTAATTTTTGGATATGTTATACATATATAAGTTGAGTATATGTCCACAAATTTTGAACCATTAAAAATGAACGTATGATTTATTATGAATTTTACGAGATGACTGGTTCAGAAATTGTTGAATTTTCGGAGTTTATCATTTTGGTGGAAAATTCTAGAATTGGTGGGCCCCACTTGTGGTTGGTGAAGAAATGTGCTGAATTATATTTCAAATGTGGTGGGTGGGAATAGTAGCAGGTAAAGCCATCAGGTTGCAGGTCAAACCTACCAAAATTTTCCTATAAATAGATGGCTAAGTTAGAATTGAAAATCACACCAGAAACAAGTTTTCTCTCTTTCTCTCTCTAGATTATTGAGTGTATTTTGTGAGTATTTAGATACTTTGAGAGTTTCTATTCATCAGAGCAAGTTTCTTTCAGCCTTATACCGGTATTCCGACCAGAAGTACTGATATTTTGAGGTAAGGGATATTATTTTCTTCTTAAATGATATTATTTTCTTCAATATCATTATGCTGAAATATTGATATGAGTTTTTATCAAATTTGGAACTTTTTGTGTCGGGGTTACTATTCACGTATACGGTACTATTCACGTATACGGCACTATTCACGAATACGGCACTATTCACCGAAAAATAAAATTTTCCCTTTTTGTCCAAGATGTCTATTATGGTTACTATCTTTGATTGTATCCATGTTTTGATCTTTATTTTTGAATTCTGCTTCACAATTGATTATTATGAAGTATTATTGATCTTGGATAAACTGTTATACGAATCCCTACTATTTGTCCTTCTGTCTCATTGGATTCGTTCTCTTTAAGATATTTTTCATCATCCTCAGTCCTAAATGATGATATTACTGAATATCTTTGGCCTGTAGTGCAAAGATGTATAATTACTTGATGAATATCTTTGGCCTGTAGTGCAAAGATGAACAGGTGTTGAGATGAACATGACCGACTGATGATACAAATGAATATCTTTGGCCTGTAGTGTAAAGATGAATATTTGGTTAAAGATGATTATTAATTGATGTTACAGGGATAAAATATTGATGATGGACTTTTAAATCTTAGAAGATAGTAGAATTCTTTCTCTACTTGACTCTTCTAATGGTTTGCTGTTTCCGCTGCAGTTGTTGATCTAAAACTTGTTGTCGATTATATTTTATCAGATTTTTCCCTGTTGAAGACTAACGATAATTTGTTGTATATTATCTTAGTCATAATATTCTTTACTGGGCTAGTTGAGCTCACCCTTTTCCTTTTTGTTCCATTTTTCTTCTCAGGAGGTGAGAACATAGCAGGATCTAGTCGGGGTATGGAGTGATGGTTCTAGAAAGATGTATTAGCAGTCCTCACTATTTCTGTAAAATAGTGTTTGAATAATTGTAATGAGGATTTATTTGAGTGTGGATATTGTCTAGAAGACAATATTTGTATTTAAACTCACATTATGTGTTGTCGTATTTTGCACGACAATTGTATTATTGAAGTTGTAGTTTGCTTTCTGTACCATGTATTTGGCGACTCAGAATGGGTGTTGTATACCTATTCTGGGGGCGTTACAACTGGGACCGGTAGAGAAGAAATTCGGAATGAGATAGTATGAACATTGATTTTCAAATTAATATATACTATAATATTACATTGTTGGTGCATTGTTGGCCTACGTTCATCTTCTGATCTCAATTTGTGTGAATTTTTTAATTTCTTTTCTTGGTTGTCTTAGAAATCAATCTGGATAGTTATGAAAAAATTGTGGATAACTGTGGCTAATTGAGGATAGTTTTTATTTCTTTTCGCTAGAGCGCTGGTTGATTTTCGGTCCCCAAAATGGAAGAA
The DNA here is from genome assembly GCA_016801055.1 of Panax notoginseng. NCBI lineage: Eukaryota > Viridiplantae > Streptophyta > Magnoliopsida > Apiales > Araliaceae > Panax > Panax notoginseng. The sequence goes on from CM029015.1 coordinate 19,135,999, forward strand.
ATCTCTGTTTTAAATTTTCAGTGATATATAACCTTTTAATTTGGGGTCATGATTTCATATTTTGCCTAATCTGGGTTATGTAATTTTTACTTTCATTGACCACTGTTTCTGTTATAACTTATCTTATGCCTTAATTATAACTTGAAAACATTGAATAAATATATGGTGCAATTTTATTGTACCTTTTCTGTAAGACCCCAACTTATTAATGAATAAAATCAAATTTTCTCTAAATATTATTGTGAATAATAAAGGGTTAATTAGATATAATACTTTGGTTATGGGTGAAATGTGCAAATTTTACAAAATAAGCAAGTGGTTATAAAATATTCATTTTGTCGGGAAATATTCGTTTGGTCGTGGAATATTCTTGCTGTCGGGGAATATTCGTACGACGGCGCAGCCTTGTGTGGGCCCCATAACGGAAAGCGATTGGATGAAAAAAACGACAAGTATAAGTTGTTTATAAATAACGGCGTAATTGTTACCGTTAATACTGTTGGAATACCCGGTGGTTAAAATACAGTAGCACACGGTATTGTACCAATTATTGATTCTTACGTAAGAAGGCACTACTCAATAATTGTTACAGTAGTTATTGTTCAATATTTCATTTTATTGATTCAATAATTGCTGCGTTGATATTTTATATTATTGTTGTTTCAATAATTGTTGCTGCACAGTAATTTCCATTTTCAGATCAATAATTCATATTATTTGAATAATATTATTAGATAACACTATTGGCAATGTCTAGAAAGTTCTGTCTAAGGAGAGGTTTGGTCATCTAATTGCGCGCTAGTAAGGAGAAATCCTTATCGGAAAGCCCCCTCTTTCCTGGGAACGGCCTGATTATCATAAATGTGATTCTATAATATTATTTGTGAATAATTAATTATTGATTCATATGATAAGGAAATATTTATTTTATGTGGATATAAATGAGGGATATATTTTTGTGGTTAAAAATGAAAGAGTTAATGTTGAGGTTTTTATCAGTATTTTTGTCGGAATGGAGGTATTAAAAATTAGGGTTTTTGAGATATTTTGCGGGGGTTATAATTTTTAATCCGACCGTTGGATCGTGGTAATTTTTGGATATATTATACATATATAAGTTGAGTATATGTCCACAAATTTTGAACCGTTAAAAATGAACGTATGATTTATTATGAATTTTACGAGATGACTGGTTCAGAAATTGTTGAATTTTCGGAGTTAATCATTTTGGTGGAAAATTCTAGAATTGGTGGACCCCACTCTTGGTTGGTGAAGAAATGTGCTGAGATTTTTATTCAAATGTGGTAGGTGGGAATAGTAGCAGGTAAAGCCATCAGGTTGCAGGTTAAGTCTGCTTCGGCGTGCTAACATTTTCCTATAAATAGAGGGCTAAGTTAGAATTGAAAATCACACCAGAAACAAGTTTTCTGTCTTTCTCTCTCTAGATTATTGAGTGTATTTTGTGAGTATTTAGATACTTTGAGAGTTTCTATTCATCAGAGCAAGTTTCTTTCAGCCTTATACCGGTATTCCGACCCGAAGTACTGATATTTTGAGGTAAGGGATATTATTTTCTTCTTAAATGATATTATTTTCTTCAATATCATTATGCTGAAATATCAACATGAGTTTTTATCAAATTTGAAACTTTTTGTGTCGGGGTTACTATTCAAGTATACGTTACTATTCACGTATACGACACTATTCACGAATACGGCACTATTCACCGAAAAATAAAATTTTTCCTTTTTGTCCAAGATGTCTATTATGGTTACTATCTTTGATTGTATCCATGTGTTGATCTTTATTTTTGAATTCTGCTTCACAATTGATTATTATGAAGTATTATTGATATTGGATAAACTGTTATACGAATCCCTAATATTTGTTCTTCTGTCTCACTGGATTCGTTCTCTTTAAGATATTTTTCATCATCCTCAGTCCTAAATGATGATATTACTGAATATCTTTGGCCTGTAGTGCAAAGATGTATGATTACTTGATGAATATTTTTGGCCTGTAGTGCAAAGATGAACATGTGTTGAGATGAACATGACTGACAGGTGATACAAATGAATATCTTTGGCCTGTAGTGCAAAGATGAATATTTGGATAAAGATGATTATTAATTGATGTTACAGGGATAAAATATTGATGATGGACTTTTAAATCTTAGAAGATAGTAGAATTCTTTCTCTACTTGACTCTTCTAATGGTTTGCTGTTTCCGCTGCAGTTGTTGATCTAAAACTTGTTGTCGATTATATTCTATCAGATTTTTCCCTGTTGAAGACTAACGATAATTTGTTGTATATTATCTTAGTCATAATATTCTTTACTAGGCTAGTTGAGCTCACCCTTTTCCTTTTTGTTCTATTTTTCTTCTCAGGAGGTGAGAACATAGCAGGATCTAGTCGGGGTATGGAGTGATGGTTCTAGAAAGATGTTTTAGCAGTCCTCACTATTTCTGTAAAATAGTGTTTGAATAATTGTAATGAGGACTTATTTGAGTGTGGATATTATCTAGAAGACAATATTTGTATTTAAACTCACAGTATGTGTTGTCGTATTTTGCACGATAATTGTATTATTGAAGTTGTAGTTTGCTTTCTGTACCATGTATTTGGCGACGCAGAATGGGTGTTGTATACCTATTTTGGGGGCGTCACAGTTGGTATCAGAGCTTAGGGATATGATCCCTGGCTGAGATGTGGGACAAAAACTAGGAGGGGAGAGACGGGGAATTCCTTCGCTAGTATGACCTGACTAAGTTTATTTGGTGTTTATTTGGTCGGTCAGAGTATAGGGATAATATATGACATGACTATTAACCCTTGTTTTATGGCAGTATTTAAGAATGGCAGCTGAGAACGTTAATAATGGAGTAAATCAGACGGTGGAGACACCTTTGATCACCACCCAGGGGAACGTGCAATGGGAAGACAATATTCCTCCTGTAAACAATGTTACCGAGCAAACGATGAATGATGGAATGTTTAGGAGCTATTTGCAGTTCATGCAAAATCAGACGAGGGAGACTCGTGTGCAGAATACGGGTGGAAATGATAACAACGCGCGGTTTGTCACAGCTAAGCAATTCAAAGAATTGGGACCACCAGAATTTAAGGGAAAGCCGGATCCGATCATGGCGGAAACGTGGGTCAAGCAAATTACCAAGATATTCGATGTCTTGGGATGCACGGAGGAACAGAAGGTTCCATTCGCCACTTTTATGTTCCGCGGTGAGGCAGACTACTGGTGGGAGTCTGTGAAGCGTATCCAGCCTGACGCACACAATATGTCCTGGGAAACATTTCAAAAACTGTTCAATGACAAGTACTTTCCTGAAAGTATTCGTCATATGAAGAAGGTGGAGTTTATCAAACTAGAACAAAACAATATGACGGTGTCCCAGTACGAGGCGAAGTTTGCAGAGTTATCCAGGTTTGCACCTCATTTGGTCGAAAATGAGGAACGAATGACAAGGATATTTCTGAGAGGTCTAAAACCCGAGATTCGACAATATCTTATCTCTCATAAATTTTCTTTATATTCAGATGTTGTAAACAGGGCTCAATTATTAGAGCGAGATAATGAGTATGTGCAACCGAGGGACCACAACCAGGGTCATACCGGTGGCGGCAGTCATCGAAGCAATGAAAACCAGCAGGGAGAAAAACATTCGGACAAAAGCGGTAACCACTCTGGTGGTAATCGTGGTCGTGATAATAGAATGAGCGAGTCGGGAGGAGATTTCAAGAAGAGAAGGTACAACAATGATAACGTGAAGACGTCAGCACAAACATCAACTGTTTCTAGGGGAGGAGAACGACCACCGGTCGTATGTTACAAATGTGGGAAAGAGGGACATATCAGCCCAAACTGCCCACAACAATCCAATGTATGTTATAACTGTGGAAAGGAGGGTCATATAGCTCGAGAGTGTTCTGTAGCAAAACCAAGTTCAGCGGGGATGATGACTCCAAAAGTTGTCCCGGATAAGTCGAAATCAACGGTTCCTGGAAGGGCGTTTGTCGTGACTGGCCAAAACGCAAGAAACCCGAAAGAGGTGATCACGGGTAAGCTAATCTTGAATTCTTGCGTAGTTTATACTTTACTAGATACCGGTTCTACCCATTCTTTTATCTCTCCTGCTTGTGCTCAACGTTTAAACTTGACTCCGGAGAAATTGGACTTTGACTTATCTGTTGAAACTCCGTTGGGTGAAACCTTCGTTACATCTACAGTTTATAAATCTTGCATGATCCAAGTTGGCACTATCACATTACCTATTGATCTTATCTCTTTAAAGATACTTACTTTTGATGTAATTTTAGGGATCGATTGGTTAACTACTCACCATGCCAAATTGATTGCTTTTGTAAGGTTGTTAGTTTTTATATTCCTAAGAAACCTGTTATTCGAATTCAAGCAACCAAAGCATTGAAGTCAAACTCTTTCATATCAAGCCGTAAAGTCATTCGTTTATTGAAAAATAGATGTCATGCTTTCTTAGCTATGTTATGGACTTGAACAAAAATACGTCAGATTTGAATGATATTTTTATTGTTAGTAAAATTTTTGACGTATCTCCTGAAGAATTTCTTGGCTTACTCCCAGAGCGTGATATTGAATTTTGTATCGACTTTGAACCCGGTACAAAACTCATTTCTAAAATCTCATATCGAATGGCTCCTATTGAATTTCAGGAGTTAAAAACTCAACTATAGAAGTTGATAACCGAGCCTCTATCTGGTGACTTTCTTTGTGGAATGCATTGAAGCCAAGCTCTCCGTAGGGGATGCCATATTCGTATGGTAGTAAACTGATAGGTGCCATTGTGACGTGCTATCCAAGATTGGGATATGAGTCACAGTTGATAGCAACCTAAGTCAGTAATCGATATACGTAGCTTTCTAGGCTTAGCTGGTTATTATCGGAGATTCGTGGAAGGATTTTCTCGAATCGCTACTCCGTTAACTCAGCTGACTCGTAAAGATACAAAATTCGGTTGGAGCGAGAATTGTTAGAAGAGTTTTCAAGAACTCAAGAGGAGACTCATTTCGGGACCTATTCTGACAATACCATCTGGTTCGGATGGATTTGTTATCTACAGCGATGCTTCAGGCAAAGGGTTAGGATGTGTTCTCATGCAACATGGGAAAGTCATAGCCTATGCCTCGCGACAACTCAAAGAATATGAGAGGAATTATCCTACTCATGATTTGGAGTTGGCAGCAGTCGTTTTCGCGTTGAAGATCTGGAGACACTACCTGTATGGGGAGAAAGTGGAGATCTATACAGATCATAAAAGCCTCAAATATTTCTTCACCCAAAAGAAACTCAACATGCGGCAACGACGTTGGCTTGAGTTGTTGAAAGATTACGATCATACCATCCAATATCATCCTGGAAAAGCAAACGTAGTAGCTGACGCATTGAGTAGAAGATCATATGCGGGTACGAGTGCAATGTTGTTAACACAAAGGCCCATTTTGTATGACTTGCAAAGGATGGAGATAGAGATTAAGGCTCCAAGTACCCACATGATGATATCAAATATACGAGTAGAACCGACTTTAATCGATAAAGTTAAAGCTGCTCAAGCTACGGACATGGAGCTGATGCGTATGAAGAAGAAAGTGCAAGAAGGTGCTATTCTAGAAGCAAGAATCGATGAAGAAGGAATACTTCGAGTCAACTCCAGACTTTGTGTTCCTAACAATTTTGACTTGAAGCATAGAATAATGATGGAGGCACACAATACACCGTTTGCAATCCATCCTGGGAGTACCAAAATGTATCACGATCTTCGACATACATTTTGGTGGAGCAATATGAAAAGAGAGATCGCGGAGTTTATCTCGAGATGTTTAACTTGTCAACGTGTAAAAGCGGAGCATCAAGTACCAAAGGGTCCATTGCAACCACTTGAGATTTCGAAATGGAAGTGGGAACACATTACTATGGATTTTGTTACGGGTCTTCCCAAGGTTTCTCAAGGCATAGATGCAATTTGGGTTATTGTTGATAGATTAACCAAGTCCGCTCATTTCTTGCCGATACGTGAGACTTATTCCCTTGAACGTCTTGCTAGTATGTACATGAACGAGATTGTGAGATTGCATGGCATGCCAGTATCCATTGTTTCGGATCGTGACCCAAGATTCACTTCACGATTTTGGGTTAGCTTGCAGAAAGCTATGGGCACGGATTTACGATTTAGTTCGGTATACCATCCTCAAACGGACGGACAATCAGAGAGGACTATTCAAACTCTTGAACATCTATTAAGACTTTGTGTCCTAGATCTCAAAGGGAGTTGGGATAAGTACCTACCATTGGTGGAATTCTCCTACAACAACAGTTATCAGGCGAGCATAGGTGTGGCTCCATTCGAGGCGTTGTATGGAAGAAAATGTCGTTCTCCAGTATGCTGGGACGAGGTGGGTGAAGCAACATTGTTGGGACCAGAGTTGGTACGAATGACTACAGAGAAGATCCAAACGATTCGACAACGTATACAAACGGCACAGGATCGACAAAAGAGTTATGCGGATCTTCATCGGAAGGACGTGGAATTTAATATTGGGGATCATGTATTGTTACGTGTTGCACCATGGAAGGGAGTTACAAGATTTGGGAAGAGAGGAAAGCTCAATCCAAGATTTGTTGGTCCATTTGAGATTCTTGAGCGAATTGAAAATGTGGCATATAGACTCGCATTACCTCCAAGCATGTCTCGTGTTCATAATATTTTTCACATATCTATGCTTCGTAAATATGTTAAAGACCCGAACCACATTATTGAGTTAGAACCAGACGAGATAGCTGAATATTTAACATATGAGGAGGTACCTGTTAAGATCTTGGATAGGAAAGAGCATGTCCTACGCACGAAGGTTATACCACAAATATTTTATATAATGTGTTAAATCCATGGAATTGCTTGTGCACAAGTGTCAGAAACAAATATTTTATATAATGTGTTAAATCCATGGTTTTTGCTACAGTAGCAACAATCAGCTCAAGAAGAGATGAGTGCAATTTACTTGCACTTTTTAAGTTTTTTGATTTCTACCGGATTTATTTTGATTCGTCTTGAATTACTACGTCTGATTCCTGGCTGTGCAGTTTCTGTGTAGAATTTACGTGCAAAGTTAGGTTTGGGCTTTGAATTCTATGGCACTGTCAAATTGGCTAATTTCAGTCCCTCGATGCATACAATACATAGTAATAATGATCAAGTCCACATAACTGCTAGAAATAATGTAATTAAAATTCAGATGTAGAGAGTAATCCTTTTGGTAAAATTTAAAGAAAAAGTAAAAACCAAACAATTACTATGAATATTTACTGACCATTAAGCTTTATATTAAGCCATATTTCCTTTAATCTTTTCTTTTTATTGGCTTACTTTAGGACAATGCAACATTGTTGTTGAAAAGCTTAATGATTATCTTATTGGTAATGGATATTAGTTAATTTGGTAAGAGTTTTATTGTCACATTTTTCTTTCTTGACGTCATTACATGCTTTTGCCTAATTATTTGCTTTTAAATGCTTGCAGTGAAATGATGATACAAGTATTTATTTGGCATGTTGGATTATGTGATAATCTCCAAGTGTATATTTGTGTGTTCATATCTATTATCTATTATATATACTAAAGCACAGTACATAGCACAATTAGTTGACATCTGTCATTTTAAAAAATATCCACCTGTCCATCCTAATTAATGCTCCTATTTATCCTTTATAAAAATGCCCAACTAACAAAACATACAAGGCTATAAAAAACCTAAATTCATTCCCCTAATCCCCTAAATCTGGGATCATATATTCAAGTATGCCAACTAAATTCATCCTCTTAAATCTGGGATCATATATTAAAATATGGCAACTAAATTCATTCCGTATTCGTTGTTTTATCCATATCCTCTTCCTTTCCTCTCGATTCTAAGGTGAGTAGAAATGTTTACTTAGCAGCCAGTGTCTTCTTTTGATATATGTGATTTCTTAATATTGTTATGAAGTGGTTAATTTCTTACCTTCTGTTTGGTTGATCAGAAACTAATTAGGAATTTAGAAGAAAAACGGGAAAATCTAGAATATTGTGATCTATGATCATGATTGAAGGCTTTACCAAATGTTAATTTATTTATTTTTACTTGTGATTATTAGTGAAGAGTGTAGTAATTAGGTTTCACATTCACATTGTACTTTTGATTGGAGGAGTGAAGTTTTTCATTTTGAATTTGCAGAAGTTATAGTTGGTTCTGTTTGTTTGTTGTTTGGGTTAATTGATGATGATGATATCCGCATCACTGATTCTCTGGTTTTAGTCAACAAACAATTCACATCAATCACTTTCTAGAATTTATGTTCTTTTCTTCTTCTTCTTTTTCCCCTTTTTTTAATAAAAAAATATATATTTTTTGTTTCTTTGGTTTGCTATAACTTTAATTTTAAATTAGAATTTAATTGTTTCTCTTTCATCCATTTATCTCAAACTAGGGAGAGTGCTATGACTGGCTGATATTAAAATATCAGCATTTCATTCCTTATTTAGTAACTAAATTTAGTTATTATTATGGGTTTTACAGTTTTTGACATGGGTACCAAATTTGGAGTGAGTTTGGTTGCATTCGTCCTGTTGTTGCTTCTGTCTCCAACTGTATTTTCTTCATCTAGTGATGGACATGTAATTATCTTTTGGACATGTATTCTCTATTTCTGATGCTTCATGTTTTTTTCTATATGTTGTGTTGCTTGAATTGGTTGCAACATATATTTAAATAAGATCATAAAACAAAGTTTTGATTACTGGTACAGTTAGCACTGAATGTAGTTTATGACTACAAAAAATTCCTATATATTCAGATTTTCACTATAAGAACTACAAGAATAATTGGAGGGGAGACTTGCTACTACAGTTTAAACTTTAAAATCCATTTTGATCGAAAATCATCAAGGAATTTTGAAGTTGTGTAAGGTGATGTTCATTATTTGAGAAAAAAATATGCTTTTGTATATGCCTCTTTCGCAACACAAATAGAAAAATATGCACAAATATGTGATGAGTAACAAGTCATGAGTTACTTTTCCTACCTTATTTCAGTTTCATAAAATTTGTATGTGTTATTTCTTTTTGGCTGCTGTTTTTCAATATCATTTTTTGTATTTTACTTCAATTCGTAAGTATGCTCATTTTCTCAATCTTTTGAGAAGATTAATGTAATATTGTGATCATATGTCAATGCACATTTCCTTTTTGCCACCGAGAAAGATAACAACTGACTATCATGTGTTAATACCTTACTCTTTCTGTGTAGCATCAGTGGTCTCCACATCTCATGCTCAACGTGCTTATTTGGCTGATTGGCTTAATGAGGCCTACCTGTAGGTAATACTGATTATGAATATTGTATATTATGATTGTCTATGGACAAGGAGTTAGTCTTTCAATTATTTGAAAGAGTAGGGCACATGTTTTAGACTTGGTTTCCAAGTTGTTTCTTATCCTGATCAATGTCATTTTATTATTTCCTTTTTCTATATTATTTTTCCTTTCAACCTTTCTTTTGTTTCCTTAATGACTTTGGCCACACAGGCATATCAATGAGAACTTTATCTTCAGCAGTTCAGCTATTCAACATTCTTGTCAGGATAGAGGTCATGATTCTTCCGGTTTTTTTCCTGCCATCCTTTTCTTTTGTTTCCCTAATGACTTTGGCCACACCAATACGTCCAAATCTGTTGAACCACTTTGTCGACACATCCAATCTCTAAATTATTAATATCATCACTTTGACAAGATACAATTTCTACCCATACTCCAAAGGGAAATCTTCTCGGCCTCACAAACCAAAGAAATTTTTTGGTAAAGGGTGTGGCATGAATAACAACTATAGCAACCTCAATAAATATGCAAATAATGTTAATGGTAGCGCCCAATAAGGCAAAGAAAATATAGAAAGTAGAAGTGGTGGGTAGCAGAAGTAACACCGGTGTAAATATGAGAGAATCAACATGTTGCTCCACCGTGTAGTCCTAACTATCTAATCTCTGATGAAGTGGATTCAATTTTTGGCCCCTGCCAATAATTTAACAGCTCTATAAGAAACTTACAACAATGTATAATGTGAAGTGTAGCCTGAGCATAAAGTATCATAATTCATATCTATATCGGCAAAAGGAAAGTTTTAATTTTGAGGTGAGATATTCGTGAAAATAGTTAGGATGCGCTAGCTAAGAGCATTCTTACTTTGTGAACTAGAAGATGTATACCTAATTCCTATAAACATAATGTCAGGTTCTAGATCAAATCTGAAGCTTGGCTTGGATGGTGTAGCAAATATTAGTATCCACAGCAGCTGATTTCTAACTTACCTATTTTACATGAAGAAACATCTGCTGCCAATGTGGTTACATTACTTGGGACATTATTGCCTCACTAGATAATTAACTTGGATATAATTCCCTATTTTCTGCACCTATTGACTTCATGATCTCCATTGATCTGAACTAGAAAGCTCGGCAAAAGCTGCATAAAAACAAAAAAATTAACTTGAATATAGATATAAATGCCAAAATTTATAGATATCGTTGACATCAAATTAGAGGAAGAAAGCAAACAAATAACAGAGCAATGATTTCTTCATCATTTCCTTAAATTTCTAATATAACTTTACTTATCTTATTACAAGTCTAACCAACATTTGTGAACACCATACCATACCAAAAAATTAAAAAATACATATTACAAATATTATTGGATAAAAAATACATATTACAAATATTATTGGATAAAAGGGGACTGATACATATCCAATAGATTGTGATCGTTCATATTGCAAACATTTACATAATATTAAATATTTCACATTAATTTAATACGTCATCATTTGAATTTAAAAGTCTAATTATATCTTTAATTTTAAAACAAAAAATTATAACTTTTGTAAGTTAAACAAATTATATTATATTAGTTATAAAATGAAAAATATTTTCAAGCTTGTGAAACCTCTATATCCTAATATAATTAAAGTAAGCCAAACGGTCCATTTCATAGATTTTCTTGACCCAGCCTAGCCTAGCCCAACACTATTAGTAATTACAGATCAAACCGAAATTGGAGTCTGTAATTAGATCATTCCATTGATTATCAATTCCCTCTTGTAGGAACTCCATTCTAATACACTCACTCCTACCAAAGTACGAATTTCAAATAGGCCGGTCTTCAGTTCACTGTCGGTAGAATTGCTCGCTTTCTCAAAAACGGAAAGTACGCCGAGTGTAAGACCCCGAATTTTATGAAATAAAAGTATTCAATTTTTCTTATAATTACTATTCAGTAAATGGTTAAATTGATAAATGTTAAAGTTAAGGGTGATATATGATTTTTTTTCAAAATACACAAGTGGTTATAAAATAATCATTGTTGTCGGGGAATATTCGTTTGGTCGTGGAATATTCTTTCTGTCGGGGAATATTCGTACGACGGCACAGCTATTTGTAAGCCCCATAACGAATAACTGTCGGGGGAAGAAAACGACAAATTTGAGTTTTTATAAATAACGGCGTAGTTGTTACCGTTAACACTGTTGGAATACCCGATGGTTAAAATACAGTAATACGCGTTATTGCACAGTAGCACACGGTATTGCATAGTATTTTTGAAATTATTGATTCTTACTTAAGAAGGCACTACTCAATAATTGTTATAGTAATTACTGTTCAATATTTTATTTTATTGATTCAATAATTGCTACGTTGAAATTTTGTATTATTGTTGTTCAATAATTGTTGCTGCACAGTATTTCCCATTATCAGATCAATAATTCATATTATTTGAATAGTATTATTAGATAGCATTATTGGCAATGTCTAGAAAGTTTTGTCTAAGGAGAGGTTTGGTCATCTAATTGTGCGCTAGTAAGGAGAAATCCTTATTGGAAAGCCCCCTCTTTCCTGGGAACGGCCTGGTTGTCATAAATGTGATTCTGTAATATTATTTGTGAATAATTAATTATTGATTCATATGATAAGAAAATATTTATTTTATGTGGATATAAATGAGGGATATATTTTTGTGGTTAAAAAAAATGAAGGAGTTAATGTTGAGATTTTTATCCGTATTTTTGTCGGAATGGAGGTATTAAAAATTAGGGTTTTTGAGATATTTTGCGGGGGTTATAATTTTTAATCCGACCGTTGGATCGTGGTAATTTTTGGATATGTTATACATATATAAGTTGAGTATATGCCCACAAATTTTGAACCGTTAAAAATGAACGTATGATTTGTTATGAATTTTACGAGATGACTGGTTCAGAAATTGTTGAATTTTCGGAGTTTATCATTTTGGTGGAAAATTCTAGAATTGGTGGGCCCCACTTGTGGTTGGTGAAGAAATGTGCTGAATTATATTTCAAATGTGGTGGGTGGGAATAGTAGTAGGTAAAGTCATCAGGTTGCAGGTCAAACCTACCAAAATTTTCCTATAAATAGAGGGCTAAGTTAGAATTGAAAATCACACCAGAAGCATAAGCTTTCTCTCTTTCTCTCTCTATATTATGAAGCATATTTTGTGAGTATTTAGATACTTTGAGAGTTGCTATTCAGTCCAAGTTTCCTTCGGCTTTGCATACCGATCAGAAGTACTGCTCTTTTGAGGTAAGGGATTGTAAGGGATAGTAAGGGATTGTAAGGGATTGTAAGGGATATTAAGGGATTTTAAGGGTTGTTATGATTTTCAGTTTCGTAATTTTTCTGATCTTCAAAAATTTTGGAAAAATTTGAAATGATATTTTGATGAGTTTTATTGATTGTGTCCAAAAATGGTGATTTTTGGATGTATAGATTGAGAGTTATGAATTTTATGAGAAAAGACTATTTTAGAAGTAACAGCTTATAATTCTTTGTGGTTAACTCCAAAATTGATGAAATTTTTATTGGGAGTACATGTATATGATAGAAGTATACTCTGTAAATTTCAGAATTTTTAGACAAAAGTACAATTTTTGATAAATGTCTAAATATTCGGCTATTTTGGCCATATGAAAAATAGTAAATGACTTTTAAAAATTCTGAGAAAAATATATGTTTACTATGAGACTATATTATGCTAAATTCCAGAAAAGAAATATTTTTGGAACGGATTTGGTATTTTTCATGAAAATAGTTTAGTTATGAGAAAATGAATTAAATATGTTATGTGAAGTAAGAAAATTGGAAAATAGGATTTTATGGCTTGAGAATCCTATATATGAGGTATATGCAGATTTTTGATGAGGGTTTTGGTTATTGATGATGAAATTGTAAGAGTTGGCATTTTATGATGATTAAATTCATTAATTAGTAAAGTGTAAAAAATTAAAATAAATTGTTTATAAATTTAAGTAATATTATTCTTTCAATATCATTATACCGAAATATTGGTATGAATTTTATTGTAGAATTTCTATCTTTTGTGTCGGGGTTACTATTCATGAGTTACGAATATTACTCTTGAGATTAAAACTATATGTTGATCATATTATTTTTATCATCATATATAACATTTTTATAACCCTGATGTTGAAATTCTCTTTCACTGGAGTGTAAAGATGGGTAGATTATTGGTATGATCATGACTAGGGTTCTCTTTGGCCTGTAGTGCAAAGTTGAATTGTGACTGGTATGATCATGACCATTGAATTTATAATTGAATATCTTAAGCTTAAGTGCAAAGGTGAATTGATCAACATGGTTATAATTATTGTTTATATAAATTCTGAAATGATTATATATTTCTTTGAGATATGAATATATTTGGCATGTAGTGCAAATATGAATTGTTGATGAATATCTTTGGCATGTAGTGCAAAGATGGCCTGTTGATGAATATCTTTGGCCTGTAGTGCAAAGATGAACTGTTGTTGAATATCTTTGGCTCGTAGTGCAAAGATGGTTTGTTGATGAATATCTTTGGCCCGTAGTGCAAAGATGGATTTGTTAGTATGATTATAAACAGGAACTGTGATTTGGTATAACCATGATCTTTGATGTTTCAGGTAAAGACAGGTGATGAAAATATTCTTCGTCCTGGGTGCGAAGAAAAATTTAGAATCACAATTATGATTATGAGTTATTCATATGATTGTGGAAAGGAACTGTTGATTGATGTTACAAGGATAAAACATTGTTGATGAATTTTTAACATGGAGAAGATAATAGACTTTATAGTCTATTTGACTCTTCTAATGGATTGCTCGTTCCGCTGCAACTATGGTTGAAATTTTCTATCATCTACCATATGTTCTAAATCTCTGATTTATTATTGATGAAGGCTATTGATAATTTAATTATCTTTAGTCATGATATTCTTTACTGAGCTAGTTGTGCTCACCCTTTTGCTTCACAATTCCTTTCAGGTAATAAGAGTGTAGCTGGGTCGAGTGGGGGTAACAAGGGAATAGAACGTTGGTCATCATTTAGTAGTTATATTTGGTGAATCATCTAGGGTGAAGCGAACCCAACGTTGGAAGGGTGTTTTGTTACTATCATACAAGATGTCTAATGACATACAACCTCGTGTCATCATAAGACAGGGTTGTGCTCATCCACTTGCTGAGTATATCTATGGGCACTACCTATATAATCTTGGTGTTTGTTTAAAGTATAATTCTCAATTAGAGACAGTGGAGATAATGATAAGTCAAGAGAAGACTCACCATTGGGAAGAATATGATAGTAATCTTCTCGTTTTTCTTTGGGGTCTATTGGGTCAACCAAGGATAATTCTGTGACCATATGATATCTATCATAACCTAGACGCGTGGCCTCCCATGTACGAAGGTTTCCTTGAGCACTTCCCAAAGATTCTAATTTCTAAAACAGTTTTTGACTATACCTTTATGTAAGGTGTCATTGTGAGGTGATGTCCACGGTTGGAACATGAGTCACATTTGGTATATATTTGTATCCAAACTTATAGCATATGTGTTGTTGTATTTTGCACGACAATTGTTGTAATAAAGTTACGGTTTTTTTCTATACCATGTATTTGGCGACTCAGAATAGGTTGGATGGAATGGACCTATTTTGGGGTCGTTACACCGAGTGTGTCGGTGTCGGAGCTCCTGTCTATCTGTCCGCCGTCCTCGAGTATCTCGTCGTTAAGGTATTAACTTTTTACATCTTTCTTTTGCATTTTTGTTACTTTATTTTTATAGATTAATTTGGTATATTGTTTAGGAATTGGCGGGAAAAGAGTTTTTATGCTTCGTATTGATTGGTTCTGAAATTTTTGATTTTATTGGTTTTAGTTGAAGTTAATTTGAATAGCATAGTTAGGGAAATATGTTTTGATTATCTTTAAACTGCTATTTTGTTTTCTAACGGCAACTTTGAGTTGTCAAGGATGGAGATTATTGATATAAATTTGGTAAAATCGTGACTTTATTTTAAAATTAATTCTGATTTTGTTCTCTCCCAAGAAAAATAGACTCATTTTGGGAGTGTGAAATTTTGTTTTCTTCCATTTGGGGGTGTTCTTAGCTCTTGCTAATTTGGGGATGTTAATGTTAATTATGGACTAAAGTTCTATGTAATTTTAGTGAAATTTGGTATTTCAATTTAGAAATTGTTTTTTATTCCGCAATGTGTCAATGAGAAGGAATACTCTCATTTTGGGACTGTGGAATTATGTCTAATATAATCAAATGTTACGCTTTGAATGTTTTGTGTATGATTTGGTTAGTTGATTTGGGGAAATTATCGGAAATTGAGGCACATGAGTTGTTCCAAGCTCTATGTTAAAGGAGTTGTTTCATACTCAAAGTGATTGTACTGACACGGAATATAAGCTTTGGCATTCTGCAACTAAAAGGGTATTATTATGTTTCTTATTTTGTGAGGGTTTGAATAGTAGCACAATTATATTACTAAAATCATTTATCACTATTACTCTATTTCATGACCTTTTGCAAAAAATCATGTGTAGTCATAAAACTTTGATATGAAAAATTATCTTGATTCTTAAATATTTAAAACTATGTATTAATCTTTATATGTAATTGTTTCCTATTCCATACTATAGTTGAGAATTCTATCAATATAAATTAAAACAAAGCAATTGTGAATTAATTGTAGTGTTTGTGCTATCCGTTCTTTTTTCGTGAAATTAAATATCAATTACTCCAATAGCTGCCATATGGTCATTGATTTTAGTATTGGCTAAAAAGGAGACATAAGTGCTATTGGTTTACTTTCTCTGGTCTCTGGTGCAATCTTCTCTGTTCATATATATGCTTGAATGACATTGATAATAATTCCTTAAGGAATTTACAGCAGCTGCTTATAAGCAGACACATATAAACAGAAATCTCTCATTTATATTTGATCAAAAATTTATTAGAGCAACTCGAAACAAATTTATTTTGAAAAGTAACTAGATATAATTTTTTCCCTGATATGACAACTAGGATTCACCTCTGTATCAAAGGTTTATCTATGTTCTTTCATCCTTATGTGTGAATTTATTTTCCGTCTTTGTGCTAATAAGTTTTACTTCTGTGCATGACTTTTCAAATAAAATGTTTATACTTTTCTATTTCAAGAAAATGGTTAGGAGCTTTTCTATTAGTAATATGCAAGATTCACTACGGGCCGTAGATTTCAATTAAGTTTGTATACTCATGAATGATTCCTTTATTTTAGACTCTATAGGAGAAGCAAAATTCAAAGAAGGAAATTGAATGGCTTGAGTTGAAGCCTTGCTTGTACAATCGGTGATGAGCTCTCAAAAAACTATATGATGTTTGTATTCTATTTATTTTTTTTGGGGCTACCATTTGAATTCTATTTTTGATCCCACTTTTTTCATAAAAAAGGAACCATTTAATTGATTTTTTCTGTTATACCTTGCTTTAATTGATTTTTTACATTTCAAAATCTAGATTGTTATGTGGTAATTAGTTTCTTTATAAAATCTTTCACTTCAGTTTTGTACAAAGATTGTTTGGTGGGTTGTTCTTGATATGACCATGAGGAGGTCTTACCTTTGCTTACCGATGGTGTGATCCTTTTTATGGTTTCCTCTTCTGTTGACTAATCTCATCAAGTTCAGTTTTTACTGGTAGTATTTGCTCCTTCAGCTTATCCACAGAAAGCTACTCAACCATCCTTTCAGAACACCCCTCGGGTGTCTACTTTGATTAGGCTGGATTATCAACCTGAGGCATTTACAAGATGGTCACGAGTATTGGTTGGAATCCTTAGTTTGATAGCACCGTCAAGACCATTGTGAGTGTGTTGTCGACTTTAGGTTATTATCTAACTTTGAAAAAGTTTTCATTTTTTCAGTTTCAAAATGTTTGTTAATGATTTTAGGAGCCATGGTTGCTACATGACTTTGACGAGGATTTCTATGGCGAGGAGTTATGCCTTGCTATCATTGTATCCTCCTTTTCCTTTATAGAAGCAAGTGCATACTCTAGCAGCCCAAGCATATCGCAAAATATGGTTATGAAATTGTTGATATTTGGGCTCTTGACAGAACTTTTGGTTTTGTGGTTGTTGCATGAACAAGCTACTGAGCTGCTTCTGTCATGACATCAAGGATCATTATACGTTGGCTGACATCTACATTAGGTGAATATAGGAGTTTATTTAGAGTATCAAGGCACTCTAAAGGAGATGTGACAATCAATGCAACCAGAGCTTTTTATCTCTTTTCTTCGATTGATTCTTCTTCCCCTTCTATAGTTGAATCAAAGCAGCGGACCTGTACAAGAATTCTGGACAAATCACCAGCTACATATTTAAGTTCATCTGTGGATGCTCGAATAAGCTTTTTAGCAACATTTAGAGCCTTTTCAATCTGCAAGAGAGAGATATACAAGTTATAAGGAGAAATTATTCATCACCAAATGTTGGTCTACAAATTTATCATAATCTTATTTGTGTGTCATTCTTTTATGGCTTGCTGAGGACATGTTGATTAATCAAGCATACATGACAATCTTTTTATTATATTTTAATTTATTAATTATACGTACACATTTATTATTACAAGATTGAATAATTACGCCGCAACGCGCGGGTTTGTATCTAGTATATATATAAATTGAAGATTTTCCCATTTTCATATATTTTATTGTTACACCTCTTGAACATTAATTCTAATATTTTTTGCAGTCCAATTTTTGGTAAATTAAATCTATAATAACCTGTTGTTATACTAGATACTAGCACTAGAGAAGTTTGATTAAACTTCCTTATGCGAGAAGAACAAATAAGTTAAGATAATATAGAATATTTAAAAATCATAAATATATGATTGAACTTTCCCTAATTTCAATGAAACAAACAAACAAAACAATATTAAGAGAAGATCTTAATCCAACTTGCCAACCATGTTATATATGCTTCAGTTCCTTCAGGCTTCATCCATCCGCTAGCTGCTTTATTCCATAGACTTGAACTCAAGACTGCATTTCATTTAACATCATATATATATATATATGAAACCAAGAGAGAAAATTATATTAATTTTTCTTAATTAGAGAATGCTCCTCAAAATTATCAATCATGCATGGAAAGAGCTATACATTTATAAATTTGCTAAGAATATAGAATGCATACAACTTTAATTTGCGACCATGCATGTTTTCCTACTCCATTGGTCTGTTAAAAAATAAAAAAGAATCATACTTTTTTCAATCGACTTTATTTTAGAATAATAAAGTTTCATTAATTTTAAAAAAGAAAACAAATGTTAATTAACAACACCCCCAAACCCACCCACCCAACCAAAAAAGAAGAATATATATATATATATATATATATATATATATATATATATATATATATATATATCATAAAAGATTTTCTAAATTATTATCAATCGTAAAAATCTCATCATCAAATGGATAATTAAATTATAAAGTTACCTGATGATTAATTATTATTGAATGGTGGTGGACTCATTTCACCAGTATTTTCCTCTTTCACAGTAAAGTATGGTGGATTGTTTTCAACATTTTCCTCCAAACCAGCAGACGACGACGGAGTTATTTCCAAGGAAATTTTATCCAACTGGCTTTCCAGCCGGTCTATTTGGGAATGCAAGTTTTTGAACAAAGAGACGTGCTCATTCACAGCATCAAGCTCCTTTTCACCTTCACCAATCTGTTGTTGCAGCGACCTGACCGGCGCCATACCCCCCAGCGCCGGATTCTTTTTCCACAACCCCGCCTCATAAATTAGGGTTGCAGCAGTTTCATCCCTCTCGTGTTGATCCCCTACCGAGTTCAAAATCTTCAGGAAACTGTTGGCGCCAAAAAGATTGTGACAATTAAGATAATCTTGTGTCTTGCTGGGCGGAAAATACCTTGCTAGTTGACAGTGTTGGTCGCATCTCTTTCGCTGGTGTCTACATGCAGCACAAGCTGTAGGAGCCAGGTAATTATGATCAACATGATCTCCTCCAACATTACCATTCATTTTTGGGACTTAATTGGGGTAAGGAATAAGTTATGTGCAACATATAGCATGTGTTATATGGTATTTATAGTGAGATTTATGAAGGTGTCTAATTAGTAAATCTCGGATTTAAATCATATTTATACATTTAGGTATGTTTATTTATTTGTAAGGATTATACTTGGGATATGATTATAAGTCCACGAATTATAAAATATGTGGATTATTTAATATCATGCTCAATCAGAATATTATAATTCCGAAATTTTAGTCTCGTGAGATTATCTTGCAAACAAACATGATCTTAATCTTCAAATTTAATGGGATTAAATAGAAACGAATTACTTTCTATATTAGTTCTCTTTTATCAATATTCTTGACTCGGAATTGAAAAGGTGATTTATTGGAATTTTGGAATAAAAAATAATTGTATCATGTTTTTAGTCGACGCAATTAATTAATTATTACTCAAAAGATAAGATTTGTTTCCTAAAGGAAATTCAGGTAAGGAAAACGGGTCCTTTTTTTATATTTTAATTCTTGTTATTTTAGGTAGGCTTTTAACACTAATTAATTATATAAGAAGATTATATAAAGATGAACAAAAGAGAGGAGAAATTAAGTCAAGTTAATTGAGTAAAATTGAGAATTTTTTATTTTTTACTTTGATGGATTATATATAATACTACCTCCAATATTGCAAAAAATAAGATACATCATTTGCCTTATTTAATTTGGACTCAAGGAGGGAGTAGCTAGATATAGATAATTTACTTATTATTACCCTTGTTTAACAAAAGAAATTACGAGACAATAATGGCACGTAAATGCATGCATGCACGCACTTAATTTGCATCCCTACTTAAAATGGAATAAATTTTATTTTATAATTAAATATGAAAGTAAATAAAAGTATTAGGAACGTAATTTTGGAATAAATACATACATGCCACAACAAAGGAAAAGAATTTGAATGTAATTAAAGCAATCTCCATGGGATGTGATTGATTAGGAAATTTTATCAAAACCAGATCAATTGTTTATATTGTATTTGTATTGAAAAAAAGAATGTTATTTATTAAGGAACGAAGGCTCCCAATAAGCTATTCCCTCCGTCCCCTTAATATAAATCGTTTTAGAAAATTATTTTTGTCTCTTAATATATGTCGTTTGAGAATTTCAAGTAAATATTAATTGTTTAGTTTCTAATATTAACCCAAATATTAAATATAATTTTAGTTTTCTCATTATTTTTTACCCAATAAATTAATTAATAACACTCTTTTTTTTAATATAAGGACAATATAGACAATTGATTTTATATTTAATAATATATAATTATTTCTTTAATATTTATGCACATCTCTAAAATGACTTATATTATGAATCTAGATTATAATATTATGAATCTAGCTATTTATATTATGAATCTAAATTTTAATATTTTTCGTTTTATTTCTTTTTATTGTATCTTTTATTAAATATCATCTCCTTTTGTTGTACACTACTACTATGATTTTTTTCCCGTTTGAAGTCAATGATTAAGTCTTTCATTATCTAAAGAAAGTTCTTTCTAGCATTTTAATTTTGCATAATATATTGTTTTACAAATATATTAATATAAATATTTTAAAATATTATTATAAATCAAAAAGTGAGTACTTTTATTCATTGCAACACATATTATTACAAATAAAATTATATTATATATTAAAAAGTGATATTTGTCCTCATCAATTCGAAACCATAATCATACCCTTTGGTATTATTAAAATTTCAAAACAACATTTAATATTAAAAAATTTGGCATATCATCCAAACTAATGGTTGGTAGTTAAAAAAAGAGGGTGCCAAAGGCGAGTTACAAATCACTTTCTTTGATGACGTGTCCTTCATAATAACAATATTTTGATAAATTATAAAACATTTTTTTTATCATAACATGGAAGGGGGAGCTTATTAATTTTGACAAACCGATGTCGTTTTTGTATGATAGCTTACTGTAATTAAAAATATAAATAAATTGAGTCGAATTGAGTATTGACTTAATTATTTATATTTGATTCATAAAATTTATCGAGTATAAAATAAGGTTTGATGAAACTCGTTTAACTACTGACTCGAGCACGATCTAAAATCGAGTTCGAATAATTTTAACGAATATAATTCAAATATTAATAAAAAATTATAATTTAAAAATACTAAAATAATTTATCGAACTTTAAAATTTATACATATTTAAATTATTTATATTACGAATCAAACTTGAATTATTTATTTATTTTACATAATTAACTATAATTATACACGGTGTCTCTCACCTCTCGTTTCGTCTTAAAAATAAACCTCTTCAGAAAATTAAAAATAAGAAATTTTACTAAACCAACGACGTCGTGTTTTCTTTTGGACTGCTCGTCGCATATTCCTTTCACTTTCGCGTTTCCGTTCTTTTTTTCCACACCTTCAGTGAGTAAAAAACTTCTTAATTCTTCTCTAGTAAACCCTCTGCAACTAAAAATGGCGGAGAAACCCCAACCGGTTCTGGTATTATACTGCGGGATATGTGGATTACGGGTGGAGTACTGTGAATTTGTACCCGATTTCGAGAAGTGCAAACCCTGGTTGATCCGAAACGCACCCAACCTTCCCCGATATCCTTAAAGGTTACAAACCCTTACCCTAATATATATATATATATATATATATGTGTGTGTGTGTGTGTTTGTGTGTGTGTGAATTAGTAATAATCTGTATTATTGAGGTGGAGGGAGTATTATTTATTTAATTTTTAAATTTCAGATGCAAATGCGAACGACGCTGATGAAGTTTCAGACCAGCTCCAGTCGACCTCAATCTCCGATAAAACTTCTCCTTCTGGTATATTTTAATTCTGGAAGTCTCACAATTATACAAATATTTATGTGATTCTATTGGCATTCTAAAGCCTTGGTATTTTTATTAAATTATACAACCTCTGTGGCTCTGTCCCACAAGGCCACGTAGAGGAGTATCATTTTGACTCTTTGGGAGTCAATTTGTAAAATCTTAAAATTCAAATTTGATGCGAATAATTTTGTGTTAGTCAATACAACCATGATTATTGTAAACTATTTAAAATTTATTACAAATTTGTTATTTTCAAAACTTGCTTGAATTAAATTATTTTAAAATTTTGAGATTTTGCAAATTGAATCTAAAAAGTGAAAATTTTGGGGCTTCTATGTAGATCGGATGAGGGAGTATGAAATTAAAGTAATTGATTTGAAGCAATGGGTGGGGTAGCTTTATATTGTTGTGATTCGTTTTAGTTTCATTTATTATAAATAAAACATAGTACCCCTTTATAATATCATTATTGACTTTTTGAAATTAATTAAAGGCATTTTCAAACTAAAAAATGCCTTGAATGCCTTTAAAGCTTGCATATGGTCTTATAAGATTTAATTTCAGTGTACTCAACTAATATAACATAAAACGTGTTGTTGAGTTATGCGTTGGTGGGAAAATGTTTGCAGTTTGCATGGGGTGCTATCCTTCTAGTAATAAATCAGAATTTATTACTAGAATTTGGATCCACTTGCAGGCTCAAAGTACAGTCACATTCTTCATTAATATTTCTTTCACCTTGTTGCAGTGGGTTCTTTGAAACCTTATCAATAAGAAGTAAAACGTCTTCCTGATGGAAAGATAAAAAAGAAAGCACAAATTTTGACGCATTTTGCTTCTCTAAATGTGTAAATATTACCTCTTGTGCATGAATTGAGATCCTATGACATTGAGATTCCTATTTTTCTCCATTTACACAATAGTGTCAGCCTAGTTCATGATTGTATAAATTGCAACTCGTGTTATGAAAGGGAGATGCTGTATTTTGTAAGGCATTTATATAAACTATGAAAGGGAGATGAATATTTTTTAGAGAATTTATATTTAAGCATCATCCTGAAAAGAAGAAAACTTCATTTAAAAGGTTACACTTATCTTTAAAATTACTAATAATTAGTACTGTCTATTAGTAAAGTTGTTATATGGAGTTCCATTAATCTGGCGGCTATTATAAATACTTTATATTACTAATGAGAACAAATCGAGCAAATAGAATTTTTAGGTAGATTTAAGTATGTAGATTAAAGTGTGATTGAAGTTGTGCGGATTGTATTGCAGGAGAAGCAAGAAGTTATTATAGAAAAGGTAACACGTAACAGGAGAAAAAGGGGTTAATTGACTTTTTGGTCACTGTACTAGTATTCGATTTTCATTGTGGTTATTGAAACTTTTTTTTTGTTACAAACGTATTATTATACTCGAAAAAACTTACAAAATTATCATTACTTGTGATTCCGTAAAAAAAAATGAACGGAAATGCTGAGTAGACTAACGGTTACATATGTCAATTACGTGGATCACAACAAACTAGTATTTTTCTAGTTTCCAAATATATTATATATATATATATATATATTAAAGTAGAAAATTAAATTTATATTTTAAACATATATACCGTATATGTACTGTATATGTTTGTATTTAAAACATTTCAATATATTAAATTATTAATTAATTAATAGACATAAAAGGAACCATAAATCAAAAACCCATAAATCAAAATCTTAACAATAATCAATATACAAATATACAGAAAAAACTCATAAATCAAAAACTTAACAATAATCAATACAAAAATATATAGAAAAATATGTACGGCGAGAAAGTTAATTTTCATTATATTAATTATACAGTGGTAAATGTTTAACAAAAATGTAAAGGGAAATCACATAATGAAAGAGCAAACTAAAGTTCAGATCTCCAATGGTTTTATGTGGTACACATACATACAAATGGTGTTCACTGTGTCCATAACTCCAGTCAAAGCAAACCCCAAATTGAATACACTAATTACTAATTATCTAATAATCTAGTAATTTTTTTAAAAAATTAAAAAGAAAATTGAAGGAACAAAAACCCAGTTTATCTCTCATTAAAACAAAGTAGAAGAAAGAACCAATAAATCTTTCATCACCGTCCATTAGAGGCACAAGGCAGTTGCTTGTAAATCCTCGAGATTCCCAGCATCCATATCATCATCTAACAGTGGAGGCAGGTTTAGATTGAATGAAAAGGGTTTGTAGTACGACGTCGTGTCACAATCTTCCACCACAGATGACACCGTGATATCTTGGCTCGTTTTGCGGCGATCCTTTGCTGATCTCTTCCGCCACAGCTGTTGGTTTTGATCTGTTGCGCCGCATGTCCTTGGACGAATTGATAGCAATTTGATTGATAGATCTGAGATAGTACAGTGGAGGAATTTGATGCGATCTTCGTAAATTATAGGCCACCCACCTCCTTGATTTGATCTATCAGTCTTGGTTTCTCTCCATTTCTAGTTACTTGAATCCTCTTTTCTATGTTCTTGGATTTCTCTCTCCTCGTCAAGATATTGTGGAAGATGAAGTTTGCCAAGATATCATGGAAGATTTGGCTGAGAAATTAAAATTTTGTTATCAAATGTCATGTGGTTTGCACATGATGTACACATGGCAAAACTAATATACACCTCAGTATTAAGCCTCACGTGGTATGCACAATAACGAATTTCGTCATTTTTTAGTCGGAATCACAAGTAATAACCATTTTGTAAGTTTTTTTGAGTATAGTAACGCGTTTGTAACAAAAAAAGTTTTGGTAATCACAATGAAAATCGAGTCTTAGTACAGTGGCCAAAAAATCAATTAACCCGGAGAAAAAGAATCACTACAGTGAAAGGCCCGGAGCTGTTTGGTAAGGAAGATGTTGCATCTAATATATATGATCCATATTATGTATGGTTTTTTCACACACACACACACACACACTACTCGCTCACAAACTCTTTTGCTACCCCTCCCCAAATATGCACATCGTTCTTGTCATCATTTTCTCAGTTAAGCCATAATGTTATAGTTGTTAAACTTAGTGATGCTTCAAAGAAGTTTGGGAAGAAGTTTGCTACAGGGGCCTCTGTTGTTAAGGTGCATCGTAAGTGGCAAAATAAGCCCTCTTTTATATTACAATTTCTTAGAGTGTTCCGACTTCTGAATGATTGGTTACAGGGCCCAACTGAGAAGGAGCAAATTGATGTTCAAGGAGACATATCTTTCGACGTTGTGGACTTTATTACAGAAACCTGGCCAGATGTAAATTTTAAATATCTTCTAATTTTTTGGAACTTTATATTTTGATTTAGATACATTTATTCTTTAATTGTACCTTATTATCATAAATTTTGCTAGAAAAGTATAGCTAATGCAAATTTGCAATTAGACAGTGCATTCCTTTGAACACTAGCCAAGCAATTATGGATGACTAGGCCATGCCATTCACTCTTTTCTTTTTGGTCATTAACATGCCATTTGCTCACTCTAGTATACACGTAAATTAATTATTTTTTACTAGGTTACATCTGATCATTGGATCATTTACTCCTACAAAAACAAATATGAAAGAGTGGAATTGCTATGATAAAATATTGAGGCTAAAAACTACCTCTCATCTTGACTCGCTCGTACTTGAAATCTTTTTTGTGCTGAAGGATATTTTGCTTACAGTTTTACCATTTTCACAAATGGTGTCAGTATTTATGGAATTTGCTTTATGTGCGCATTTAACAATGTGACACATAAGATTATGCTGCGTTAGTTTAGCCTAAGTTAAAGACAAAGTTTTTGATGCTTCATATTACACCTTTCTAAGTTTCAGTTTATGATAATTTGAACTTGGGTTAATTGACTTTTTGGTTACTGTACTAAGACCTGATTTTCATTGTGGCGCGTAACTATACGTGAAAATATTTACCAAATGGTCATCACTTGTGATTTCCGTCCAAAAAACAGACGGAAGTCGTGAGCGTGCATATCACGTGATGTTTTTTGCTGATGTGTACATGGGCTTTGCCATGTGTATCATCACGTGTCAAGTACATGGCAACTGACCCATCATATAACAAATAAAAGCAACGAATTCAGAATTGGGGAAAAATTAGGTTTCGATTGTTCTTGGTGCGATTCTGCTTGGGCTGGAGAGAAGTCAAAGATTCAGCCAATGCTGATCTCCAATTGATGCAAGACAGAGCAAATTCCTTCAAAACCTTAGCCTTCTCGTTCGACCAAGAGCTGGAAAACTTCCTCACCTCTGCCTCCAGATCCACCTTTTCGGTCCTCTCGATCTCCGCCGCTTCCTCTCCTGCTGAAATTGACTTTGTTAAGTGTTTACAACCGAAATTCTCTGAGTTTCGCCGCACCTACTCGTCGCCTGACTTCAGGCGCATGGTTTTGGAGAAGTGGAGCCCTAGGTTGAGGCTTTGGATCGATTTTTCCGGGATTAAGAACACGATGGTGTCGGAAGTAGAGGATTTTGAAGAGAGGGACATAAAATAACTGAATTGAAATATGTAAAATCTTCAACATCAATTCAAAGATTTCGCCTTCAAATTCTTTCAATTATTTTTAACCAAAAAGATCAATTTTTTAAGAAAGTTATTTGGAGATTTCTTAACATTTCTGTAGTTGGAAACTTTGTCAGCAATGGCATCCACATCGCCATCTTATTGGCGCCACAATTGCAACTCAATGGTCAGGGTTCGGGCCGGAGACTGCATTCTCTGTCTTGATTGCGGTGCCGACTTTGTCAAGGAAATGAATTCCCACCGTCTATCTCACCGTCACAACCGTCATCATCATCAATTTCCGGCCTCACCCGAAAATCCTGAACCTGAGCCAATTCTCAGACCCCGCCGGAATCGAAGAAATGGTACACATTTGAATCCGTTTGTCGTCCTCCGGCGGTATGAAGAAAGGGAAACTTACGAGCTGTTTTACGATTGGGGTTCGGGTTTCAATCGAATTGTTGAACATTATATTCAGTTGGATTTTAATTTGGTCTCAAATGTTGTTCGGGTAAGGAAGTTAAGAGGTAAACTGATGGTTCAGTGTGATTAGAGGGAAATCTCCATCCAGACCCACGTAGGAGTGGAGCCCATATCCACTTCTAAAAATATTAGTTGTCTCGCCCCTTATTTTGGAAGTGCCTTTGAATCTTGCAAGTGACACAACCTTAGGTTTTGGAGAAGTTTTAGCCTTGGCCCTTAGCTATTGTAAATTCTTTATATGTTACCTTAGGTGTAGATTTGTATTCTATTCGGCTTTTGATATTTTTTTTTAATTTATTTTTTTATCTTAGGAGTTAAGATGAATTCTTGATATTTTTAAAAGCTTGGTTCTTACATCATTGTATTTAGTAAATTTGGTGTTGCATTTGAACTTCTGGTAGAAGGTAGTTCAAAAGGGTGTTTCTGTGGGGTTTTCTGTTTTTTGGTCTAGGAGCCCAAGTGAGACTTTGTGATTCAACAACAATATTGCAAAATTGTGGAAAGTACTGTAGCGGATAGAGTTACCAGATACTCTTATAGACCTAGTGAATTGTGTTTTGAATCTTTTGATACTTGTGTTTCTAAAGATGGTACTCTTACGTTACGGAACTCTTATAAGATCCGGATATGCTTTGAATATCAAATAAATTATTCTAACTTAATATTGAAGTCTCAAATAAATTATTCTTAAATATAGTTGTTAGGAGATATTGTTGTTGTTGTTGAGAACTTTAGGGTTTTTGCTTCAAATATATCAACACCCTTTTGGTTTTTCCCTTGGTATCCCCCCCTATAAACTTAGGCTTTTGCTTATGAATCAAAAACGGGTGCATCACTTTGATTTTGGATGTGTTACTTTAATCTAGTACAGTTCTTTTAACTCATTGTTCTATATAAACTTTTGTATATGGGAGTTATTGAGCTAACCGTTTTGCCCTTTATGGTTTGCAGGTGCCAGAAACTGCAATTTACTTTATTGAAGATGGGAAAAAAGTCGCAGCAGCGTAGCTTTGGAATTTGGATGGGTGGTATTTTTCTCTGATTGTCCTGAACCTTTTCCAAATGGAGTTAAAATGCTCTCTCTACGATTGACGTCCCGAGTGAAATCTAACGTCTTGGCACACTCTATTCTCTATTTTCTCTCCTCATCTTTGTTACAAAGTACATGTGTTTTCAGCTGAGCTATGTGTACAAAGTAAAGGATGTTATTGATGTGCCGAGGACAGGATGAGTTCAGCCTACTTTGCTCCTTTCGTACATGTTTATTGGAGTTCCAAGTGATAGCACAGCAACAGGTTAATCTTTCGGTTCCAGGAATATCTGTTGCCTGCATGTTCTTGTGCTTCTAAATGTTTATTTCCTCTTTATGGTTCAAAATTAGATATATATTTTCCTTTTAGTCCGTTCCGAAATTAGAGATACATTTATATGTTTCTTGTGCTTTTAAATGTTTATTTCTTCTTTATTTATTAAAAGAAAATTTTGTCTTAGAAGTCGTCATTTTAGAAGCACGTCTCTAATTTAGGAAAGGGCGGAAAGTAGTGTACTGTATAGAAACTAGTCAAACTACTTTTCTACCTCTAGTAAACTTGTGAATTTTTTTGTTTATGGAGATATGATTTTTATTTGCTTTATCCTCAATGAATTTTCCTTATTCCTTGAATAATATTCAAGGCCCCATTTGGGATATAGAATCTATTAATAATATTTGGTGGGGGGAGTGTTTTGTAATTGTAGAACGAGCTGAAATTGGTATGGAGCCCTTGATCCTCAGTCTTTGGCGGCCAGAATTGACTAGGACCTGGCTATGTGTTGGGCTGGTAACAGACATGTACATCTTATGGATTGAGATATGTAGTCATTGTAACAGGAAGCACGGGTGGTCCGCATGCGGATCATTTTTAGCGACGGATAAAATTATTGCTAAACTCGTTGTCATAGGGTCTGAACTGGGCTATAGCGACGGTTCTGAATTATTGCAACGGTTCAAACTCTATGACGACGAGTTTATGAACGGTTTTATCCGTCGCTAAAGGTGATTTGCATGCAGACCACCCGCATTGGAAGCTCTCTTTCATTCTTATACTTACTTTCATTAAAAGAATGGGAGTATCTTTTGAATAAAAATAATTGATAAATGGGTTAATTTTTGTGCAGAAGGAACAACAATTATTGCCTCGTAGGTTTAATAGGAGCCTGTGTAAGACATGAATTAATTTTAAAAATAACATTTCATTTCATTATATATATGTATATAATTATTAAATATATTTTATGGGATACGAAGAGTTTATATATTGTATCTAAGAAAATGGAGGAACTTGGTATTGACTAAGGTGGTGTTTGATTGCATCTTAACAATTTATCTCTTAATACCTTTTAAGAGTTTATATATTTGTATTAAGAGGTTCTCTGAATAGTTAAGATATAAATATGAATCTAACTATTTAGAGGATCTTTTACGCTCTGTTTCTTAGTTTTAAATTGGACAGAAAAGAAAAGAAATGGACTGGAAATTTAAGTTTTTTTTTCTCTAATTTTTATGTTTCTGAGTTTTTTAATAAATGGAAAAGAAAAGAAATAGATAGAAAACTTGGCCACTTTTCCTGCCAAAGTTTTTCGTCCAAAATTGGCATGATTTGGACGGAAAAGAAATTGGAATAAGTAATAATTTTATAATTCTTATATTATCCTTAATTTTTAATATAATAAATTTTAAATTACAATTTATGTCCTCAATTTTAAATATTTTATTTTTTTCTATTAAAAATTTAAAAACAACACAAACGAAAATTTCAAGTTTTTTATTCTTTTCTTTTCTGTTCTAATTTAAAATTTTTATTTTTTTCTTTTCTGTTCAAAACTCAGAAACAGGGTGAGCCGTTAAAATTATAAAATCTGTTAATGTCTTGTTCTTAAGATACAATATAAAATTATTGCGAGTCAACTCAAGATAAAATCTGTTAATGTCTTGTTATATTTTGTTATTTTTGAATGCTTATTTTTTGGGAAGTACAATCTATAATATAAAATAGGGCAGAGAGAGAAAAAAAAGATAAGTTTCCCATCCAAAATTGATGTCATCAGCTCTAATTCCTCCTTATTCAAATTTCAAATCTTCTATCTCTCTCTGTTCTTACACTCGAGGCCTAGAAGCAGAAGAAGAAGTAGATAACCCTCTTCCTCAGCGAAGCTTAAAAAACGGTAGGCCTTACAAGGAGCTTGAAAAATACAGAAGTAGAGAAGAAGTCGAAGATGTACGACCTTCTCCTCTTGGCTCTCCACTTCCTCGGCACCTTAGGTCGTGCTGATCCGCATCGGTAGGCTCTCCTCTTTCTTGCACCCTTCCCATTCTACTGTTCCTCGGCACCTTATCTTGGTTTTTCTTCAATTTCAGTTTGGTTTCTTACAAAATGTATGAAATTCCTTGGCACCTTATCTTGGTTACTTCAATTTTTCTTCAATTCAGTTTGGTTCGACACCCATTGTCTGAGGGTTTAGCTTTATTGGGTTTATGGGATTCTTGATTTGGTTTTTTTTAGGGTTCCTTTGGATTTGGTTTGATGTTTACAATTATGTTTCTTAGTTACAATTATCTTTTGAATTTGGGTTGCTGTAGAAATAATTTGTTGGTTGCTCTCTATTTTATGATGGAAATGGGGGCCTCCATCTGGGAGAATTCATATAAAAATTCAATCTTGATGGCTCAGTCCCCAAATTGAACCAGCCAATTGATTGAATTTCGTTGCTTTACCTATTGTAATTGTTATTTCTGAAGCTTTAAGGAGTTTTGTTGTCCTATGGATCTGCTTTATTTCTCAGTTTCTTTACTGGAGGATTGTAATATTATGTTGCAGTTCTACATTTGGTTGCTTGGAAATTTTGAATCTTGACTGGTAGTAGATAACCAATTTGGATGCTTTTATAGTTTATCTATTTCCCCATTCTGGTGTTTTGAATGCTTTAATTGTGTGTTTTAAATATATCTCTCTTTAAAATTGAATTGCTTAATTATGTGTTCATGCATGCAATATGATGTCCAATACCAGAATTTTGAACATGGATTTGGATTTAGTTGTCCTTTGCTGGTATCTGTCCAGGTGTTAAGACCTTTGAATCTCAACTTGGGCTTCCCTTTGTGCGGAGTTAATTACACTTTCGCGGTTCAGAAATGCCCCAACTTGATTCTTTCCGTGTCTCATAAATATATTGATTTTAAACAACATATATACAAATCTGTGTTTTGAAGTTTGTGTTTGTATTTGTTTTTGACTATTTGAGTATTTTAGGTGTTGGTCAAAGGTGTTTAGAATTTTTTGTGACCGGGTGCTTGTATTCGTGCTTTGGTGGAGATTATTGTGCATATCAATATTTAGCGGAAGCTGCAGAAATAAGAAATCATGATATGACAAAATCTGCATCTTTTAAAATTATTAGTTCTATGTCCAATGTAAGAGTTGTTTGTGATCCATACCAATGAACATATGCAGAAGCATGATTTGCCACAGAATGATGGGTTAAAATGTGATAAAATTTGTGATAATCTCTGTTGAATTGTAACCCAAGGGTTGCCACCAGTTAAAAGATCCCTCTTTTACTAAATATTTGGTGCATAAATCCATTGTTTATCTTAGGGTATACAAGTTCAGGATCATAACATTATTCTTAATGAAAAAGTGACACCAATTAAAGAAGTTAAATATAAGATGTCAAGAAAATAAACTCAAACTTTTATTCTGATTCAACTTCCAACAATTTGAAACCTCGACTATCATCAAAATTGAGGGAATTCCTCTCTTACAGAACAATATATAGTAAAACAAAATAAAAAACAAAATAAAAAAGAGCTAGGCTCGGAAGATTTGGAACAATAGTATTGAATGTTTTTTTGAAACTAAGCATAGTTTTGATAAAATGTTAAGTTTTTGTCATGATATTCAAGATACGAAATATGTCATTGCAGCTTCATTTGCTCATGTTTAACTCATGTTTAATTTATTAAGTTTGCTCTTACGGGTTGATCTAAGTGATAGTAACAACATACCTGTTAATGTTTTGTCTGAATGTGTGCTTAATCAATTACATATGGAGAAGGTAATACTACTGGTATTGTTAAAAAAATTTATTTTGGTATTAGTTTGTATTTTTTTGACTAATGTCTTATTTTGTACTTCCTAGGAGAATTCACATGTGAATCACTTGAATAACCCAAGTGTTATTCCATCTTCATCGAAGGGAAAAGAAAAAATTAGTTGTTCTATTGGAAAAGAAAATTGGTTTAATCAATCGGTATGTTGTACTAATGATTGTTTATACACTAAATTGTCGGTGATATTTTTAAGTTCCTCACCCCTCAGTCTCAGTCTCAGTCTCAGTCTCACTCTTACACTTCTCTCTCATGCACACACGACTCCATACCATCGTCGAGTAGAATTGTTGTGTTGTGGTATTATTATGAGAGCGATATTTCTTATGAATTTGATTTTAAAAAGTTATGCTTTTTGGACATGCTAACCTAATGCCTTATTTTGTACTTCCTAGGCGAATTCAAATGTGAATCACCTGACCAACCTAAGAATTGCTCCATCTTCGACGAAGGGGAAACAAAAAATTGGCAGCTCAACAGGAAAAGAAAATTGGTTTACTCAATCGGTATGTTGTACTGATCGTTCTTTAAGTATTTATAAAAATTATTTAACATATCATATCTAATAGCTATCTAACGTGTTGGTATTTTGGTTAGAGCGATATACACTATATTGTTGGTGATATTTTTGAGTTCCTCACCCTTCACTCTCACCCTTACATATCTCTCTCACGCACACACGACTTTATTCTTACATGAATTTCGCAGCTCTACATGAATTTGATTTTTGACCTGCTAATATATTGTCCAAATTATGTATTGGTTTCCTTAGCCATTCTTACATATTATAGATTCTTAGTTAGTTTTCTTAATTTTTTTGTTTCCCCTTCGTAAATTGCTATGTTATGTTTACTTACAGTAAATTGATGCAATTTCTATCAGGGATTTGAAATTATATTAGTTCGCTAATTATTTAACTTATTTCACACATCACTTCGCTAATTTGTTTACTCAATCGGTATGTTGTACTGATCATTCTTTAAGTATTTATAAAAATTATTTAACACATCATATCTAATAGCTATCTAATGTGTTGGTATTTCGGTTAGAGCGATATACACTATATTGTCGGTGATATTTTTGAGTTCCTCACCCTTCACTCTCACTTATTTCACACATCACTTCCTATCTTAGGCTCCCGCATCAAATTTCTCTTCCTCTAAAATTAAGGCCCAAAACGCTAGACGTGAACGAAATCGCAATGATAGTAGTACGTGCTCACGGCGTAAGATGGCACAACGCGCACGTCGGGAAAGAGAGCGTTCTGAGAATTACACTCAACCTCTACCCAAAGACTTTCCAGTATTGACACCACCCAAGTCCCTCTCCCAATTCTCCGAGCATGCTCCACTTGCTAAAATGGTTATTGCAGTCCCCTCGCATTCCCAACCATCTCTTCGTACAATATTGGTTGAACATTCGACTACTCAATTGTGCAATGTCGAGGTACAATTACTATTATCATTGTTCGTATTTGGATTAAAATACATAAAATTAACTACCTGCAATGCTAGAATGAATGTGTACTTGTGCGGTAAACACGAGTATGTCACACGCCCACTAATTGTCGGACAAATGGAAAAGAAAATATGTCTATCTTTTTGGTAAGTTTTTTGATCAAGTACTCGATACGTATCTCTTTTGCTCTTAAGAAAATTATGGTTGTAATGTATTGTATTTCCCCTGTTCGATAGTTGCATAGGAAAATACTGGTGATTTACACTCCCCCACAACCCTTATGTCATGATCTGCAAGACCTAACTCCATTGCACCGAGCCACTATAGCACACCTTCCACAAAAAAGGTCGCGGATAAATAATTTGGAATGTTATCTAACACCTACAATTGCGTCCGACCCAGTTTTCATTCCAACTGACTTTGCTTTAGTCCATCATAATGTTATGCCAAGAGAAGTTAATTCGGTTTTTCCGAATAAAAAGAATATACTCTCATGTATCATGATTTAAAAGCTTTTAAAGCTAAAAGTCATTATGAAATAATAAATGAAATTAAATAACTATGTACTATAAATATAAGGAAAATAGTATGAAATAATAAATGAAATTAAAAAGAGAAAATAGACAAATGTCACGTCTGAATCCTACATCAGCAGCTCTCTTTCTCACTTATTCAAATTTCAAATCTGGTAGCTCTCTCTCTTCTACCACAAACATAGCTCTCTCTCATTCCCCCAAACAGCTCCGTCCCTCAAAACTCTCTTAAATCTCTTATACCCAATACCCAGCCCTAATCTACCAGCCCTAATCTTCGCCGGTGCGATAACGGCAGCGTAGCATACACAGTCGCTATTTTAGCCCAATCTCTCGGTACTATTAGAGAGCAAAAAAGTTTGAAGTGCAACCGACCATGAATGAGAAAGCCAGAGTCTCCAAATAACTCAATACCAAACACCGTAAGGTTTTATCCTTTTTTCTGTTTTACAGCTTGATTTTTTATCATATTTTGGTAATATTGCTTCGATATGCGATTTTCCATGATTTTCAGAATGAAATTTTATTACCCTTTTCTTTGGTTTACTGATATGCTTAATTTGAGCTTAGTTTGATTTCTGGATCATTATTAGGCATTTATCTCGATTTTATAGTTTTTATTGATGGTTATTTTGTTCTGGGTATTTTTGTTTATAGATTGAATATGTTTGTGTTCTGGGTATTTTCCATGAATATGTTTGTGTAGTATCAAACAAAGAGAGCTCCCCAAAGCAACAATGATTAAGAGAAGACGAATAATTCTTCAAAAATACTCCAATAATTATATATTTAGTATATATTTAATAGTAATTTAAGAATCAATTATAGAGGGTGACCAAGCGAAAGCAATGATTTTCGTGAATTTGTTGGTTGGAAGCTCAGAGTAACAAAAGATTTATAGTAAAAAAGCTCTTGTAAAATAAGTACTAGGAACTGTCCTTTTCACCTTGAATTTCATAGAGTACAAATAATTGAAAGTAGGTTGCACATGAACACCTCTCTATTTCAATGGTAGTTACTGTACTAATTATATTACAAATAATCTCTATTTCAATGACTTATTATAAATTATCGTTATTTCATAAATGTGCTTGCCACCGCCTTTTCTCTTATGTGACTATGGGTTTCATTTTTATGGCAGGGTTAAAAGTTCTATTTTTAGTCTTTGTGTTCTTTTTATTTAATAGGTTCTTGAAGTATTCATGAAAGATTGATTTTTCAGGATTTGATATTTCCAAGTAGAAATTTAGATTCCTTTTCTTTTTTCTTTAAGTTAGAGTATGCCTCTAAGTTCAAGTTTTCTTATTACGAAACTTCCAAACTTGGTTAAGTTGCTTATGCAAAGAGACGTAAGATGTTATTTATGATAACTTCCAAACTTGGTTAAGTCCTGCACTCTTAGTGTTGAAAAAGAAAATATGGAGTTTTTACTTTTGTTTGCAGAAGTAGTTGTAGACATCATTCATACTCAAATCCATGGTGATTTGAGTATGCAATATATGGACATGTATGATTCATCTAATAAGAGAATTTTTAATTTATATATTTGATATTATCTGATTGTGGTATCATTCTTGAAGGCATAAAGCTATTCTTGCACTTTCTCTTTCCTTAATCAAGATATATTACTATTAGTTACAAGCTATACTAAGTTTAATGTATCATCTATCATATCTTTGGTAACTTTAAGCGTGAATCGAAACGCCTATATTGGAAAAAGTTCACAATTCAATGAGCATAATTTAAATTTATATTCCATTACATTTAGATAAGAGTTTAGTATTTAAAATGTCACTGTAGGGCTCTACCAAGTTTGCTTATGTTTAAATTAGATATTATTTATAGTACCTTAGGTTATTAATTGTATATCCTTCACCAAAGTAACTAAAACTTCACCAAATTAGATATTATTTATAGTACCTTAGGTTATTAAATTAGATATTAGTCTTATATCATAACTAAAATTTCACCAAAGTAAAATATATAAATTTTTCATATTGTTTTTCGCATGTTACCCCTTTAAAATGCGAAAAAAATTAGAGGTATATCGAATTTTGATGTTTTCAAAACTTAAACAAATCATATCAATTTTGAATTTTAGGAACAGAGGGAATATACCATAGATGTCACTAAAAGTATATTTTTGTACTACTGTAATTGGTTTACTTCTCCTAGCTATTTGTTATGGAATACACCATAGAATTGTATGAATACTGAAGTAATCTCAGTTATTCAAATTTCAAATCTTGTATCTCTCTCTTCTACTACAAACAGAGCTCTCTCTCATAGAGAAACGGTGCGATAATCTGCAATTTCATCCCCAAATCTCTAATACCCAGCCCCTAATCTACCAGCCAGAGCATAGAGAAACGGTGCGATAATCTGCAATTTCAGCCCCAAGTCGCAGTCATCTCTCTCTTCTACTCTCCCGCTGGTGCCCAATCTCAGTCGCTATACCCAGTCGCTATACCATGAATGAGAAAGGCAGAGTCTCCAAACACCAAAAGGTAACGTGTTCATCTTATTTCTTCTCTTCCTCAAATAGGAAGAACCCTAGCCTCCAATACCTTGCCATCGCAAGTCAAATTTGTGTTTATTTTGGGATTTTGAAGTAAAATTTGCAGGCTTAATTGTGAGGATGAGATTATTGCAGATATCTTCTTATATTACCTCATATCTTCTTATATTACCTCATTTTAAAATTGATTTTTCGGTTAGATTTGTGATGATTTTCTCAAAAATGTTTAGTTAAATCGGGCAAATTAAGCCGATTGAAGGTTCACTAACTCTCCGTGAATTGGGATTTGGTATAATCTTTGATTTACTCCATCTAATCCTTCTATCATACTGAGATTTGTGAATATTTTTGGGGTTTAATCCTATTTTTTATAAACCCTCTATTGATTTCCTCTATTGATTTGTTTTTTTCGTCTTTCCTGCTAATTCTTGAAGATTCTACTTTCTGTCTCCACTGGCTAATTTTTGGAATTAAGTAATCTCTCTTAATCTCTCTTAAAATATGTATAATTTTTCTATGATTTTTATGTCATATGCTGTGAACCTGTGTACCCCCTCCCACATTGAGAACTCATTTTTTTATCATATTTTTATCATATTTTCGGTACTTAGAATTAAATTTTATTACCCTTTTCTTTGGTTTACTGATATGCTTAATGATGGTTATTTTGTTCTGGGTATTTTTCACCTTTAAATATATTTTAATTGTTTGTTGATACTCGGGAAAAGAAAGACATACCATACCCATACTCATACTCAACAAATTTACCCATAAAGCCGGCCAAGTTGCACCCCTAAAGTGGAGTACTATTCAAAGACTATCAAGTATACATTCTTCAAAAATACTCCAATAATTATATAATTAGTATACATTTTGTAGTCATTTGCCTTGTGTTTGGAATTGAATTTATAACCTCTCTATGTTATTTATTTAACAATGACTTATTATAAATTATCGTTATTTCATAAATGTGCTTGCCACCGCCTTTTGTTTGCAGGAGTAGTTATGCAATATTTGATATTATTTGAAATCATAAAGCTATTCTTGCACGTTCTCTTTCCTCAATCAAGCTTTGGTAACTGTAAGCGTGAATCAAAACGTCTATATTGGAAAAAATGTTAAGTTATTAGATATTATGTTTAAATAAGATATTATTTATAGTACCTTAGGTTATTAATTGTATATCATTCAATCCCAAAATGTTTTTGCTTAAAAGACATAATTTATGTAAATTTTTTACCAATGTAAAACTTGTGGTGAGATCTTTAAACCCAATTTGACTGTTTATGGAGGTTTCTCCAACTTGAAAGTTGGAAAAGATATAAAATTTTCATATTGTTTTTCATATTGTTTTTCAAATTTTGATGTTTTCAAAACTTAAACAAATCATATCAATTTTGAATGTTAGGATTTTGCAAATCAACTCGAGATTGAACAGATTGAATAGAATTTGTTTGTTATGTATTGTTCATTTTTATGTGTTGTTGTGGGTTTAATGTTTGAAAGCTACTTTAATTATAATTAAAATCTACTTCAATTATAACTACCACCTTAAGAAAAATGTATTTTCTCTAATTACATGCTCTTATAAATTATTATTGTCAATATTCCTTTATTAAATAAATTATTGCATGTGTTCCTGATGATTAAGTGTCACGGTGTCTAATTTTCACTATTTGAATGATACCATTCATTTTGAATTTCTTATTGATTAACACGATAAGTTAGATGAAAACTAATCAGAGTTGGTGTTGATAAAGTTCTATTTAATTACATTTGCTTAAGAAATGCTTTGGACTTTGAATTAAGTCTATTACTTGACAACTATTTATGTGGAGAAACTTTTAAATTTATTTTTTATTGTTTCTTTCCTTTATGATGTATCGAATTGAATTCATCCGAATACTAAATTCCTCACTTTCATGTGCCTCCTAACACGTAATGACTATATATTTGGCTGTTCCTTTTTTTTTTCTTCCAGAAAATCAAATTCATTGAAATTCTTAATGAAAAATGACACCAATTAAAGAAGTTAAACATAAGATGTCAAGAAAATAATTAAAAAATTAAAAAATTAAAAAAAAGAGCTAGGCTCGGAAGATTGAATGTATTGAATGTATTTTTGAAAGTAAGCATAGTTTTGATCAAGATATGAAATCTGTCTTTGCAGCTTCATGTTTAATTTATTAAGTTTGCTCTTACAGGTTGATCCGAGTGATAGAAACAACATACCTGTCAATGTTTTGTCTGAATGTGCTCTTAATCAATTACATATGGATAAGGTAACATTACTGGTATTGTTAAAAAAATTTATTTTGATATTAATTTGCATTTTTTTTACTAATGTCTTATTTTGTATTTCCTAGGAGAATTCACATGTGAATCACTTGAATAACCTAAGTGTTATTCCATCTTCAACGAAGGGGAAAGAAAAAATTGGTTGTTCTATTGGAAAAGAAAATTGGTTTAATCAACCGGTATGTTGTACTAATCGTTGTTTATCTTTTGATAAAAATTGTTTAGAGCATTATACACTAAATTGTCGGTGATATTTTTGAGTTCCTCACCCCTCAGTCTCCGTCTCAGTCTCACGCTCGCTCTTACACTTCTCTCTCACGCATACACGACTCCATACCATTTTGAGAGCGATATTTCTTATGAATTTGATTTTAAAAAATTATGTTTTTTGGACATGCTAACCTAATGCCTTATTTTGTACTTCCTAGGCGAATTCAAATGTGAATCACTTGAACAACTCGAGAAAGTCTCCATCTTCGACGAAGGGGAAACAAAAAATTGGCAGCTCAACTGGAAAAGAAAATTGGGTTACTCAATCGGTATGTTGTACTGATCGTTCTTTTAAGCATATCTAATAGCTAATGGAAAAGCATATCTAATAGCTAATAGCTATCTAACGTGTTGGTATTTCGGTTAGAGCGATATACACTATATTGTCGGTGATATTTTTGAGTTCCTCACCCTTCACTCTCACCCTTACACATCTCTATCACGCACACACAACTCTATTCTTACATGAATTTTGCAGCTCTACATGAATTTGATTTTTGACCTGCTAACATATTGTCCAAATTATGTATTGGTTTCCTTAGCCATTCTTACATATAGATTCTTAGTTAGTTTTCTTAATTTTTTTGTTTTCCCTTCGTAAATTCCTACGTTGTGTTTACTTGCAGTAAATTAATGTTATTTCTATCAGGGATTTGAAATTATATTAGTTCGCTAATTATTTAACTTATTTCACACATCACTTCCTATCCTAGGCTCCCGCATCAAATTTCTCTTCCTCTAAAATTACCCAAAGCGCTAGACGTGAACAAAATCGCAATGATAGTAGTACGTGCTCGCGGCATAAGATGGCACAACGTGCACGTCGGGAAAGAGAGCGTTATGAGAATTACACTCAACCTCTACCCAAAGACTTTCCAGTATTAACACCACCCAGAGAGAAAGTATGTCACACGGCCACTAATTGTCGGACAAATGGAAAAGAAAATATGTCTACCTCTTTGGTAAGTTTTTTGATCAAGTACTTGATACGTATCTCTTTTGCTCTTAAGAAAAATATAATTGTATTGTATTGTCTTTCCCCTGTTTGATAGTTGTATAGGAAAATACCGGTGATTTACACTCCCCCACAACCCTTATGTCATGATCTGCAATACCTAACTCCATTGCACCGAGCCACTATAGCACACCTTCCACAAAAAAGGTCGCGGACAAATAATTTGGAATGTTATCTAACACCTACAATTGCGTCCGACCCAGTTTTCATTCCAACTGACTTTGCTTTATTCTCACCTATTCTGGCGCGACCTTTACCGTCGCCTCGAAATTTAGAGACAAACTTTGCTCACTATGAAGTTGTCCCCGATGTAGCACCACATTCTCATCAAACTGACGACAATGTCCTCATGACGTCGTCTCCTGTTCTGGCAGATCTAACAGTGTATGTATATTCTACATAGTTTATTAGTTGCCTACTATTTTCTTACTTCTCATATTTGTGTACATACAATTTTTAATTGTAGATTCCCACCAGAACCCTTTAGCGATGTTGACAGTATGTTTAGTGATGACGAAATGAATGTTATTATCCCTGTCAATAATGAGCGTCATTTTCTCGGGCCGATGAATATTCAATGTCCTTATTGTTCAGCCTTACATTGGCGGGACGAACGATTATCTCGCACAGGGTTGTCCAATCCAAGATTCGGAACATGTTGTCTACAAGGCAAAATTAAGTTACCAGAACTCATTGCACCCCCACCTCCTATTCGTGCATTGTTTGATGGCCATGATGGTCAATCAAAATCATTTCGTCGGCATATTAGGGAGTACAATGCAGCTAATGCTTTCACGAGCTTGGGTGCTAAGCTTGACGACAGATTACTCAACTCAAGAGGGCCAACATCATTCACTATCTATGGAGAATTACGTCACCGTACCGGGTCATTGTTACCCCCGGATGGTTGCGCACCCATCTACTGTCAGTTGTACATATATGACCCAGCCACTGCATTGGATATTCGGTTTGCGCGTAATAATAACTTGTGTCGAGATGTCCTCAACACTGTACAGAATTGTTTGTTGTCAGTGAATCATTTTGCTTCAAAGTACAAACGTGCCCATGAAATACTAACTGAGTCAGAATCTTCAGATCATGATTTACGTGCTCACCTTCATTACACGTCATCAACTAATAGGCATCAATACAATCTTCCAACCACTGATGAAATAGCTGTGATTTTGCCTGGTGATGGTAGTGAGAGTAGTGGTATGCGGGATATTGTTCTGCACCTAAAAGGAGATAATAGAGCCCTGAGCCAGATCAATGAGTGTCATCCAGCATATTTACCATTACACTATGTACTTCTATTCCCTACTGGTGAGCTTGGTTGGGAACCTGGTCTACGACAGTGGAACTCCGAACAAAATGATTTTTCAGTAAGAAGGATGACACAGATGCAATTTTACAGTTATCGTATGTTTCCACGTCCCACCGAGTATTCTACAATTCTTAGAGGAGGAAAGTTATTTCAGGAGTTTATAGTAGATGCTTGGGCATCAACTGAGCAAAACAGGTTGTCTTACATCAGACTCAATCAGGATAAGTTGCGTCGTGAGATATATGCAAATTTGTGTGATGGCAGTGTTGATGAGTTGGGCCCCGATCAGATCGGACAACGCTTTGTTTTGCCATCGTCCTTTACTGGGAGTGCACGTAACATGAGCCAGATTTTTCATGACTCTATGGCCATTACAAGGTACCACCAACACCCTGACATCTTTCTCACCATGACGGCCAACCCAAAATGGCCCGAAATAACAGCTGCCTTACTAGAACACCAAACCTCTTTGGATCGTCCAGACATAGTTGCCCGTGTTTTTGAGTTAAAACGGCGTGCCCTGATGCATGAGGTAAAAAATGAACAGATTTTTGGTAGAAAAGTTGCTCATGTATTCACCATTGAGTTCCAAAAACGAGGGTTACCACATATGCATGCTTTATTCTTCCTTCATGGCCCTGACAAGATTCAGACAACTGCACAAGTGGATCGGTTAGTTAGTGCTGAATTCCCAGATCCATCCTCTGATCCAACTCTGTACGAAACAATCAAGAGTTGTATGGTTCATGGTCCCTGT
Source organism: Panax notoginseng (assembly GCA_016801055.1). NCBI lineage: Eukaryota > Viridiplantae > Streptophyta > Magnoliopsida > Apiales > Araliaceae > Panax > Panax notoginseng. The sequence goes on from CM029015.1 coordinate 19,178,693, forward strand.
GGTTCTCGAAACCCTTATTCAACTTGCATGGTGAACGGTGCATGCCGGTTCCATTATCCAAAAGCCTTTGCAGATTTAACTACTATGGATGAACATGGGTACCCTGTTTACCGTCGTCGCCGTAATGGTCAGTCTTACACCACCAGAGGGCATACATTTGATAATCGAGACGTCGTACCTTACAATCCACACCTATCAAGAAAGTTCAACTGTCATATAAATGTGGAGGTCTGTGCAGGAATGAGGTGCGTCAAATATATCCACAAGTACATTTACAAAGGTCATGACCGCACAACTATGGTTTTAGAAGGACCAAATGGAAATAATGAGATAAAGCAATACCTTGATGCAAGGTATATTGGACCGACAGAGGCTGCATGGCGACTCTTCGGTTATCCTCTTCATGAAGAAATTCCTTCGGTGGTACGGCTGGATCTACATTTGCCTGGGATGCATCAAGTTATTTATGACCCTACTAAAACACTTGAAACAATAAGACTTGGGTCTAGGAGTCAAATCACAACTCTAACTGGATTCTTTGACTGTTGTTCTTCAAATGATGTTGCACGTGCCTACACATACCAAGAATTTTCCCAACATTTCGTTTGGAACAAAGGTCGGAAGATTTGGACTCCGAGACAGAGTGGGTTTGCAATTGGCAGATTATACTTTGCTACGCCCAATTCTGGGGAGCGGTTTTACATTCGATTGCTATTAACAGTTGTCAGAGGACCGCATTCTTTTGATGGTCTACGCACGATCAATGGTGTGTTTCATGATAGTTTTAAATCAGCGTGTGTAGCTATGGGGCTCCTGGAAGATGATGCAGAGTGGGTACAATGCCTCCAGGAGGCTTCAACCATGAATACGGGATACCAGTTACGGAGACTATAGAATGCTCCCCAATACAACCATGCACTCTGTGGAATCAATTCTCCGTCCATATATGTGATGATCTTCGTCACAAACTACAAACAACTTTTGGCATATACGATCCAACACAGTCTCAAATCGAAGATTACGGTTTATATTTGATTGATCAGTTGCTACATGAATCTGGCAAAAAATTGGATGACTTCCCACCTATGCCACACCCCGTTCAAAATTGGAGTTCTGTTTCAGGTAATAGATTGTTGATCGATCATATGCAACTACGAAATGAAGCTAATCAACTGAATGACCTTTTGAATATTGATGTTTTAAATAATGCTCAACGTACGGCTTATGATGCTATTACTATCTCCGTTGCTGAAAATCAGGGCAAAATATTTTTCCTCAGTGGAGGTGCAGGAACTGGGAAAACCTTTTTGTACAACACCATCACCACTAAAATGCGCAGCGAAGGTCATATTGTCATTACAGTTGCTTCATCAGGAATTGCATCGTTGTTGTTGTTAGGCGGTCGGACAGCTCATTCTACATTTTGCATTCCATTCGATATCATAGAAAGCTCAGTATGTGGTTTCAGCAAACAGTCACCGCATGGGGAATTATTTAGGGAGGCTCGCTTGATAATATGGGACGAAGTTCCCATGCAGCATCGACATGGTGTTGAGGCAGTTGATCGCACACTTCGTGACGTCCGTGATGATAACCGACCATTCGGTGGTATCACAATTGTGCTTGGCGGGGATTTTCGTCAAATACTACCGGTGATACCTAAGGGTCAGCGAGAACAAATTGTTGGTGCATCTTTAAGACGTTCTACAATGTGGGCGAGTGTGTGCGTATTGACTTTGAGCATAAACATGCGTCTGAATAGCAATCATCCTGCAAATTCTTCTCACGCATCCTTCTTGGAAGAGGTGATTTATATTACAGATTATTCATTTAATTATTCATTTATATATACTGATATGTTTCACATCTTACTTAGATTGGGATCGGTACGCAAGATACTGTGGAACTTCCTCCAACGATACACAGGTGTCGAACTCTGCATGAACTAATTTCCAGAGTTTATCCACAACTAGATGTGCTCAGTGTGGTAACCCCATCCTACTTAACTGAGCGCACAATTCTTTCTGCTCGGAATGATGATGTCTGCGCCATCAATGATGCTGCTCTAGAAATTTATCCTGGCGAGACGTATACCTACTTAGCAGCTGACAAGGTGTCAGATGGGGACGAACTCTGTCGTTCTACCACTAATCAATATCCAAGTGAGTTTCTAAATTTTCTAAACCCGCCAGGTTTACCGCCTTTCAAGTTGGAGCTAAAGGTCGGGTGCCCCATCATATTGTTGAGGAATATAGCCCCGAAAGATGGACTCTGTAACGGGACCAGACTAATGGTTGTCAAGTGCGCATCGCGGGTTATTGAGGCTAGAATTCTAACTGGTGACAAATCTTCGAATCTGTGTTTCATCCCGCGGATATCATTATCACCGTCGTCCAAAGATTTACCATTTCAAATGACTAGACGCCAATTCCCAATACGCTTAACATATGCTATGACAATCAATAAGTCGCAAGGCCAGTCAGTCAAGTTTGTTGGTGTAGATTTGCGCTTGCCTGTATTCAGCCACGGTCACCTATATGTGGCCATGTCTAGGTGCACGTCGGCTGATCGCATCAGTGTCCTTCTCCCTCCTAATGAATCATCTATCACGACAAATATCGTATATCCGGAGGTGTTGTTGGACTCTGTGTAAATATTACTACCTTTTTTAATGTTTTGCAACTTAGGTCAGGTAATTGGTTCATGACTTTTGTTACGTTCCAAGTAATCAGCAAACTTCTTTCTTGGTAGAAATATTGTTTTCTCATATTCTTGATTTGAAATGCTCTTCATTTGTTAGTTTTAATGTATGTCGTACCTTTAGTCTACTCCTTTAGTAATCTTGAAATTAGGATTTTTGATTAACATTTTTCCTAACCAATATCAAAATTCATATCAAAATCAAAACCCTCGAACTGGGATGTTCCTAATTCAAATTTCCAATACCCTAATTTCAAAACTAATTGGCAGCACCTAATATTGTCATTTTGAGAGAGATTAAAAACTAAAAAGTACCTGATTAGATTCGCTCTTTAGACGTTTGGGAATGGACAACAGTCCGCAAGTCCAATATTACGAACTGTCGTAGTTATAGCTGTCGGAGATGAGAAGGCGATGGCGTTATTAAATAATATTTTGAACATATTTATAGTAACCACTTGAGTCCGAATCAAGTCTCAATTTTACTGTCTCACGAGTACTATTGCTATTAACCTTAAATTTTAAGGTCACATTGAGTCCAAGAGTAGCATTTAGTCCTTGAACATATTGAAACAACCTATCCTAACTTGAGCCATCTTGATTTATACTCTTTTTGAAGTGCTTATTTGTGTCTTTTATTGGTGAGGATGGTTTTTTTGTGCACTCATTGTCTTATAGTATAAAAGAGAAAACAAGAAATTCCGAGTTCTAGAAGTAAAGGAGAAATTATAACATTATATGAATTATTAGTTAGCCAATGAATCATGATTTACTTTTTAAAAAAAATAAGCTATTTACTTTCATATTGAGTTAAGTGAAAATTTGGATCACTTTCATAATTATAGATTGTTTTTTGGTATACATTTATTTTTGCAGATTAGTATTGTAGATTTCTTTTTTATGGAATTTATTTTTTTCAAGCTTAGCATTAGGTATAGACTGACTCATAGAAGAAATTGGTCGTTTGGATGTTACCTTACTTTTCTTGTGTCTGTGGATGTCATTTATATCTCCATCTCCATCTCCATCATGCATTCTTTTCTATAATCAATAGGAAAAATAATTTCTTTAATTATGTAAACCAATTAAAATGAGTGTGTGAGACTGTCTTAGGATCCAGAAATTCAAACAAAGGCTACAGATTTGAACTGAGTCTTAATGGAGAATAGCACAGTCGAACATTCTCATTAATATCAGTTTATTCATAATTTTAAAAAAAATTACTTCAGGTAGAGAAAATGGGAGAGAGAAACTTATGACAATAGTCAAATTGAGTAGTTTGTGTATCATGTTTCTTTTGCTACTGAAGGGGTTTGTGACCTTTGACTAAAGAATGTCATGCTGCCAAGCTTTTCTCAAAGCATATGAAGGTTGAGGATCAAGTAGTGATATATTTTCTCAAAATTTTTATTAGGACCGAGTACTGGAATCTATAATATAAGATGAGGAGGTCTTTCAAAGCGTTTCGTTGTTCATAAAGTAAAGTAAGGGTTCTTATGTTTCGGATTTATAGTTGTTTTATTTTGACTCACATATTTCGATAATTTTTGTATTTTAAATATTTTCAGGTATACATTGAAGGATACTTGGTGTAAGCTGTAGAGAATACTTGGTGTAAGCTGTAAAGTAATGGGTCTTATGCTCAAAATGTTTTTTCTCTATTTTCTGCATGTTTGTATATTTTTGGTTCCATCTTTTGTAAAGTTAACTAATTATACATGGTTATGATGATTTTTTGGTATGGAATGATTATTTTTTTGGTGGTTTGTATATGTATTGATGATTGTAAGTTTTGTAGACATGTTTAAAATTTTTTGGAGTTCTATTTTTAAAGGAAACTCTGCCGAAATTTCTTGAAATTAGTACCGACTAGCTTGATGTTTTGGTGGTTGGATGTGTTGATGATTGAGTATGTATTAATTGTTGTGTTGGTATATGTCTTTAGATAATGTAATATTTTTCATTACGTCGTGCCTCTATGTTGTTATATGTACATCATGCACTGGTATTAATCTAATCTAATTTCAAGATGGATGTTATATGTACATGATGCGTCTATATTTTGTGTCACTAGGAGATAATTCTCCTCTTAATAACATGTGTTTGTTGAGAAAGAGCGGTGCAAGTCCCAGATATCACATGTTGCTGCAAAATAACTCTCATTTCAATTTTTCTTTCTTTCATAATTTATTTTTAGTTTTTTGAGAATTATACAGTGCCTTCAGGCGCGGGTTATCGATACTAAATAGCTCGATGATTGAGTTTGTATTAATTGTTGTGGTAGTATGTGTTTTTAGTAAATATAATATTTTTCAAATTTTAATTTAATTTTTCGTTACGCCGTGCCTTTAGGCACGGGTTATAGCTAGTATAATTTATAATCAAGTACATTATCAGTATTACAATAAATTGGTAAAGAAGATTAAGATTGTATTGGATTTGATGTGTTAGTCTCATGGGTAAGATTCGACATATATTAAACGCATCTTTTGATCGTGCGAGTTGAAATCATTACAAAGGCCAACTCACAACTTGGATTCAAGCATCCATTTTGCCTGCTTTTGTCATACTTATTTTCCACCATTGTGTTAACACACTAGCCCAGGCCCAGACCCAGGCCCAGACCCAGAACCATATTATTAGGCCCACCATTTTTCATTCACATGCTATCTTCAACTTCCTTTGACATTTGCCTAAATTAATCATTTAATAAATTATACTCCCTCCGTTCCTTAATATAGGTCGTTTTAGAGAAATATTTTTGTTCCTTAATATAAGTCGTTTTAAAATTTCAAGTAAGCATTAATTGCTTAGTTTCTAATATTACCCCAAATATTAAATGTAACTTTGGTTCTCTCACTATTTTCTGTCCAATAAATAACAATATCTTATTTCAATACAAGGGTAATATATACAATTGATATTATAGTTAATGCTATACAATCATTACCTTAATATTTGTGCATAATCCTAAAACGACCTATATTAGTCTTCATACATTTTTGGGGATATATTATGCACAACAAGATTCGTGATTTTGAAATTTTAAGTAAATGTATTTGATTATTAATTCTCAAAATACTCAACTTAATCTAGAATAAAAGGCGAACCATGACAATTTAAATGTAATATTTGCGTCACTGTCTAATTCATATCGATTTATTTGTGACCTTTGAGGAGTCGTATGAGATGAAAATCTCATGTACGGTTAACCTGCAAGAGATCTTTTCTTAATATCAAACGTCTTGGTACTAGATAAAAATGATAACTCCAACAATTTCTTTGTTCTCAACGCCTCCTAATTTTCAGGAATTAGCGTTGGTTCTATCCCGGCCAGGCAACCAAAGTCGGGTTAATTTCACCGGATTCATATACTTGTTCCAATCTAAATAGAGTCGGATTTACTTTTGAGAGCTCTTTTTTTATTCTCATGCGTTGTTATGGAAAGATATTGATCTAACCCATTATAATTAGGGAGTGTGATTTCAGGCATGTTAATTTTAGAGGACAAGTTGCTGGATTTTTTCCATGTTGGAAGGGACCTTTGGTGTCTCAAAAAGTGGTGAAAATTCTGATAAAAAATCTACGACAAAAGTCTCTAGGTATTCAAGTGGGTGTGTTTGGTTGTCCCAAAATGTAGACTCATTTGTTGTCCACTTTCATGGGGTCAAAATCATTTGGATTCTTTGCATGTGTATACAATCGAAATCAGGATTTCATTGAATGATGATTTTTGATGAGTTTCTTAATTACTGAGCCAAAATTTTCTCATATAATGATGGGGTATGTAACCCCAAATATGCCCTCTTTATGGACAGAATAAAAGAAAGAGATCATTTGGATTCTTTGCATGTGTACACAATCGATCTCAGGATTTCACTCAATCATGATTCTAATTTTCAGATATATATATATATATATATATATATATATATATATATATATATATATATATATATATATATATATATATATATATATAGAATTATCCATAACTATATATTTTTTATGAATCAAAAATAGATATACACCATTTCTATCATTCAATATAAAAGTTAATGACCGAGATTAAATTAAACCACATCCGCTACTATTAGTAGCGGATGACGGGTGTCGAAGGCATTGAAAATGGTACTGTCGCCCGTTATTATTAGTAGCAAACGTAACTCATCGTCCCTACAAATAGTAACATACCTGAATTAATCTCGGTCATTGATTCTTATATTAAATGATAGAGATGTTGTATGTCCATTTTTGATTCATACAAATACATGTTATGGATCATTACCCTATATATATATATATATATATATATATATATATATATATATATATAGTTCACTTTTTTAGTGAACTGAAAGGAGCGAACCGAATATAGCAACAGAAAAAATCGTTGCTATAGCTGGTTCGCTCCCTCCAATTTGTTGGAGAGAAACGAGCTATATATATATATATATATATATATATATATATATGAAAAGTCTAGGGGGACCGGATATGGGGACCGGTCTTGGCGACCGGTCCAATTTTTTTATTTTTTATTTTTTAAAATGTCTCTCAAATAATTTATAAGATTTATTGGAACTGAAATTTTTACAGGAAAAAGTGTTTTGGATGTCATTTGGATACATGCAAAAAATATGCCTGTACAGTACAGACATATTTTTTGCATGTATTCAAATGACATCCAAAACACTTTTTCCTGTAAAAATTTCAGTTCCAATAAATCTTATAAATTATTTGAGAGACATTTAAAAAAATAAAAAATAAAAAATAAAAAATTGGACCGGTCGCCAAGACCGGTCTCCATATCCGGTCGCCCCAGAAGTGCTCATATATATATTCTTACATCTCTTTATCAATAGGTGATCTCCCTAGACAATTAGTGATGATGGATGATCTCTAGCCCCCAGCTATATATGTTATATAACTTTTTATCAATAGGTGAAATCCTTAGACAATTAGTGATGATGGATGATCTCTAGCCCCCAGCTATATATGTTATTGTTATACCTTTGTATTGACAAAATTATGAACATGTTAAGAACTTAATTTATTATAGTCCAAATTGAATGTACGCCAATATCTAATTATCTACTGTTAGAGTGGATCTTTACCTACCTATGAGCTAGTACCACCTTGTTCATTCTCATGCATTTGGCCTAATTGATGTTAGGCTTTAATATTGATTTGGATAAAGTACTAATAACACAAGCGCTATTAGAATTATAACACATCATTAATAAAATATTTATATTAAATATTATTATATTTATTTAAATGATGTGTCAGGATCCCGATATATACAATGTCAGTATATCATTTTTTAACTCTTAAATCTCTATCTTTTCTTTTTTCTTTTGCCAGTTTGACAAAATGAGACTTTTTCTATGCTATGAAGGGAGTATTTATATATTTTTTTAACATTTTGTGTTTGATTTGGCTGTTGATATATTGTCAAAACAAAGATATGCTATCATAATATATATAATATATATATATATATATATATATATATATATATATATATATATATATATATTATATAATATGTGAGGTATTTATATGACTCCTTATTATGATAGTAGTTACCAAACTGGGATAGAAGTCAATCTCCTTAAAGAAAGGAAATCGAAACTAATTCGGACGGTTTCCTTAAGAGTTAAAAGTCAAATAAAATCAAGACTTAAGACCACTTAAACTTGTGGGAAAATTCTTCCACGTGATATCTGTCCCACCAAATCATTCGAGCGCACACAATCATGCCCCAACAATATATATATATATATATATATATATATATATATATATATATATATATACAAAAAGGATCAAGAGCATAATTCTTAAATAATATAATGACATAAGTAACATAATTTTGTCAAAATGACGCCGTTTTATAGGGACGCGGTGACATTTTTGTAAATATCATGTCACCGCGTATTTACAAAAATGCCACCGCGTCCCTATAAAACGGCGTCGTTTTGACAAAATTCTGTTACTTAAGGCATTCTGCTATTTAAGAATTCTGCTCTTGATCCTTCCTCTATATATATATATATATATATATGTATATATATATATATATACAGCTGTGTAGTACACAGTCGGCTATAGCGACGAAAAAATTCATTGTTATATATAGCCGATTCGTTTTTGGTTCACTGTTTAAGATTAGCTAGAAAATGGGACCATATATATATATATATATATATATATATATATAGACACACACACACACGGTCCGGATCTTAAGCTCACCACTTATTCAACTCACCCGAGCTCACCCCCCTTTTAGCGACGGACCCGGCGACGGTTCGGTCATACAACCGTCGTCTATATTTTTAGCGACGCTATATGTTGTTCGTCGCTAAAAGTATAGACGACGGTTGTATGACCGAACCGTCGTCGGGTCCGTCGCTAAATGGAGGGTGAGCTCGGTTGAGTTGGATAGGGAGTGAGCTTATATATATAGAGTCCGGATCTTAAGCTCATCTCCTATCCAACTCACTCGAGCTCACCCCTCTTTAGCGATTGACCCGGCAACGGTTCGGTCATACAACCGTCTATACTTTTAGTGACGGACAACATATAGCGTCGCTAAAAGTATAGACGACGGTTATATGACCGAATGAGTGAGCTTAAGATCCGGACTATATATATATATATATATATATATATATATATATATATATATATATATATATATATATATACAGTTCGGATCTTAAGCTCACCCTTATTGAGCTCACCCCGAGCTCACCCTGCTTTTTTTTTTTAAAAAAACATAATTAATAAAAAATGTATAATAATTTTTGGAATTGAAAGTTTTTTAAAAAAAAGTATTTTTGGTGTGATTTGAGTACATATAACAAAACAGTATTATACAGTCTGTACAACACTGTTTTGTTATATGTACCCAAATCACACCCAAAACACTTTTTTTAAAAAAACTTTCAATTCTAAAAATTATTATACATTTTTTATTAGTTATGTTTTTTTTTTATATAAAAAAGAAAAAAAAAAAGGCAGGGTGAGCTCAATAAGGGTGAGTTTAAAAAATGGACTATATATATATATATATATATATATATATATATATATATATATATATATATATATATATATATATATATGTATTTGACTACCAGCGAGCCACCTTGATTTTATTTAGCAAAGATATAATACATGAACAATTAGCATTATAAATATAGGATCTGACGAGTCATTTAAAATGCAAAAATTGTGGAATTAATTAATAACAATATTGGAATAGTTTACTCAGCAGAAAGAGAAGCAAATCTCGGAGAGGATGAAGCTGCAAATCTGCGTAAAGAATAAAGTCGAAAGGAGTGGTTGATGTAAATAATATATAGTACAAGTACAACACACTACACGAATGATGAGAAGAATTAAGATAAGATCCAATAGTGTGTGCATTACTAGCAATTGCAGCCTTCCTATATACATCATTTCTTGTTATTGTCTGTGTCCTAGTGTAAAGTGAAAGTGGGGGACCCACACCCTTGACATGCATATAATATATAATATGTGCAGCGACCGGTGAAAATAAGGATGTAAACGAGTCGAAGTGAATCGAACATGAAGTTGCTCGAATTTCATACTCAAATTTGACTTGGTTTCGAATTGCATTTAAGAAACTCTACTCAGATTAGACTTGACTCGAATATTCTTTACTCAAATTCAATCCGGCTCGTATCGAATTATATTCAAACTACTCGCTAGTTTCGAATTCAAACTCGAATCCAAGTCTCTTCGTAATAATTATTTTTATAATAGATATAATTATAAATTGAATTTAAAAATATATTTACTATCACACTTTACAAATATAAAATCACAATTAAAAAAAAAGTAATTCTAATTTTTTTAACTTTGTATATATTTTAAGAGAATGCATCGAGTATTTATTCGAATAAGTATCAATCGAATATATATCGAATCACAATCGAAAATTCGAGTAGTTTCAATCCTAAACGAGCTGAGTATAACGTTACTCAAATTTTACTCATATTTTTATTCGAACTACTTTTTGTACTCAAATTTGGATCATATTATTAACGAATTCGAGTTGAGCTCACATTTTTTCGAGCACTACAGGAAAAATGTCGAACAGTGACCAAAAACATATGCGACCGCCCCTTTCGGTAGCTAATAACATTAACAGTGACCGATGATAGACACGTAATTCATACATTTTATTATCTCTAATTTTGTCCTTTTAATTATATTAGATTATTAAATTAAAATATTTTATTTTATTTTGTAGGATTTAATATTTGTTACAATAAAGTAAAAATCTTGGTGATCAAGCGATATTTACAATCTTGGTGTGCAAGTCAAATTCAACGAGAGAAAGGAAAGTCAATCTAGAAGATCTTTTTATCTAGAAGATCTTTTTGAGAAGTTGATTACCACTAGGAAATTGAAACCTACATGAAAAGGGAACAAAAGTGTCCAAGTTCAATGAATCTAAATTAGGGTTCAAAATTATTTTTCCTATAAATAGGTCTCTTATTTTAGAGAGAACCATTAAGTATTGTATTAGTTTATGTTAGAAGTAGAAGTAGATTAAATTACGTCTTCATTGTACGTTCGTTGGATGATCGTTAATTAAAGGGAGTTTCCTTATTTATTTTTAATCTTCTTCTTTTTTTTATTTTAATTAGTTTAATTATTTTCCATGTCTAGCTAAATTCTTTCATCTAGGATGAAGATGAAATTAAATAATTATTCGTGATAATATTTTTCATCTCTTCTATTATTTATACTTTTATGTTTAATTGATTTCGCTTTCATGTTTCGTTATTGAAATACTTTCGTTTTATAGTTCTTATGTGATTTTAAATTAATTAAGAGGTTTTGATAGATTATTGCTAAGATATGAATTTTTCATAATTCATGCTTGCTCAAAGAAGTTTTGATGGATTATAGTTAATCCTTAAATTTTCATAGTCTATGCTTGCCCACGTTAATTGTAAATTACTAAATTAAAGGGAAAGGAGATCAAAATCATAGTGAGTTATAAAAATAGAAGAGATTGAATTATATGTAATGACTATTATTTAATGGATTCAGATTCCTAGATTATTTTTCACATTATTTATTTTCATATTCTAGTTAATCAATTCTAAATCTTTATTTCTAATTCGCCTAAAACAAATATTAAGGATATATTAAATTAATCTAGTCTCTGTGGGTTCGACCTGTACTTGTCAGTTCTTCAATTAGACACTGTGCACTTGCAGTATATAATTTTAACACATCAAGTTTTTGGCGCCGTTGTCGGGGACTAGACTTAAATTTTATATTCCTTAATTTTTATTTATTCGAATTAGTTTTTTTTCTTCTTCTAATATATATTTTTTATTTTTCAGGATAATTGAAGTGGATCGAAGGAGCTAAAAGATAAAGATTTTGTTGCTGCGCTATCTTCGGTACTTCGTATCTCCATATTTTTTTAAATTTTTTTTTAAAAAAATTGTAGTTTAGTTTTTTTAAAAATATTTTTTTATTTCCCGCATTCATGCATCCACTCACATAGAGTGTATGACCCCAACTTATTAATAAATGAAATTAAATTTTCTCTATTTATTATTTTGAAATAGAAAGGGTTGATTTGATTAATGTGGTTAGTTATGGGTAAAATGCGCAAATATTTCAAATAAGCAAGTGGTTATAAAATATTTATTTTTGGTCGGTGAATATTCGTTTGGTCATGGAATATTCTTGCTGTCGGGGAATATTCGTACGACGGCGCAGCCTTGTGTGGGTCCCATAACGGAAAGCGATTGGATAAAGAAAACGACAAGTATAAGTTATTTATAAACAACGGCGTTGTTGTTACCGTTAATACTGTTGGAATACCCGGTGATTGCATAGTAGCACACGAATTGCACAGTATTTTAGAATTATTGATTCTTACGAAGGAAGGCACTACTCAATAATTGTTACAGTAGTTACTGTTCAATATTTTATTTTATTGATTCAATAATTGCTGCGTTGATATTTTATATTATTGTTATTTCAATAATTGTTGTTGCACAATATTTTTCATTATCAGATCAATAATTCATATTATTTAAATAATATTATTAGATAGCATTATTGGCAATGTCTAGAAAGTTCTGTCTAAGGAGAGGTTTGGTCATCTAATTGCGCGCCAGTAAGGAGAAATTCTTATTGAAAAGTCCCCTCTTTTCTGAGAACGGCCTGGTTGTCATAAATGTGATTCTGTAATATTATTTGTGAATAATTAATTATTGATTCATATGATAAGGAAATATTTATTTTATGTGGATATAAATGAGGGATATATTTTTGTGGTTAAAAATGAAGGAGTTAATGTTGAGGTGTTTTATCTGTATTTTTATCGGAACGGAGGTATTGAAAATCAAATTAGGGTTTTTGAGATATTTTGTGAGGGTTATAATTTATAATCTGACCGTTGGATCGTGGTAATATTTGGATATGTTATACATATATAAGTTGAGTATATGTCCACAAATTTTGAACCGTTAAAAATGAATGTATGATTTGTTATGAATTTTACGAGATGACTGGTTCAGAAATTGTTGAATTTTCGAAGTTAATCATTTTGGTAGAAAATTCTAGAATTGGTTGTGACGCCCCCAAAATTAGGTATACATCACCCATCTTGGGTCGTCAGATACATAGTACAGAATACAAATACAACTGATTAATACATCTGTCGTGTACAATACGACAAAACATAAACTGTGAGTTTGAATATAAATATTATCTTCTAGAGAGTATTCATACTCAAAAGGAGTCCTCATTACATTTATTAACACACCATTACATAGAATAGTGAGGACTACTAACTAATACTATCATTCGGACCATCACTCCGTACCCCGACTTGTCCCAGCTACGTTCTCATTTCCTGAAGAGAACAGTGAAAGAAAGGGTGAGCTCAACTAGCCCAGTAAGAAATATTATGACTAAGATAATGCAGAATAAATTATCATTAGCCTTCAACAATGTTAAACTGATAAAATATAATAGACATCAAGTTTAACTGTAGCGGAACAAGCAATCCATTAAAAGAGTCAAGTAGAAAATAAACTCTACTATCTTTTATGATTTAAAAAGTTTTTCAACACTGTAATCGCTGAGACTCAGCTTAATAAAATAATCCACATCATCGAATCACCCCTGCACTACGGCCAAGGATATTCGTGTATTCATTAATGGTCATGATCATGCCAACAACTGTCCATCAATGCACTACGGGCCAATGAGGACTTTTACCACATCATTTGTAACATTACGGTCATGATTATACCGAATAATCCCTGGTCATAATCATACCAAGTCCATCTATGCACTACAGGCCACAGATGACTTTCAACATTTTATAAACATGAGGATGATGACAATGATATAAGAATTCAATAAAACAAGTTCAAGAATTAATTTATCCAGGAATTAACAACGTCCAAATTGTCAACATGATACTGCATTGTGGAGTAAAATTCAAGAATGCTTAGAAGAATATTTTCTTGAAAAGATACTGGATGAAACGCAACTATCAAGGATATTCCACAAATTTCATGGAGTATAGAAGTCAAAACTTAACCAACTGAGTACAATAAAGAATGGAATAACAAAAGAAATCACCATGCATGCGATAGACCGCACAGACAGGTTATTCCAATAGAATAATAAATAATGGAACCAGGTCCGGCGTAAACGCACAGACAGGATATTCCGACAGAATAATAAATAATGGAACCAGGTCCGGTGTAAAACACACAGACAGGATATTCCAACAGAATAATAATAAAACGGAACCAGGTCCGGTGTAAAACACACAGACAGGATGTTCCAACAGAATAATAAACGGAACCAGGTCCGGTGTAAAACACACAGACAGGATGTTCCAACAGAATAATAGAAGAATGTCACCAAGTATAGGGTAGACCGCGTATACTGGTTATTCCAACAGAATAATAACAAATGGAATAACAGAAGTTCTCTTCATGAATATAAAAGAAATAATATTCCCTACCTTAAAAGAACTGGATATTGGAAAAGTGATGTAGCAGAATACTTTTATTCTCTCTCTCTTATTCTCTCTATACTTTCTCTCTCTATAGCTTGAATGAATTCGTGAAAAATAATGAAGCCCTAGGCCTCTATTTATAGAAAAACTGAGGGTGGCTCTTGGTCTTAACGAAAGGTCAAATGACTCTTGGTCTTAACGAAGGGTCAAATGACTCTTGGTAATATTGAAGGGACAACTACTATTGACGAAAGTAATTACTATTGACCAAGGTAAATACTATTGACGAAGGTAATTACTATTGACCAAGGTAAATACTATTGACCAAGGTAAATAATATTGACGAAGGTAATTACTATTGACCAAGGTAAATACTATTGACGACGGTAATTACTATTGACGACGGTAATTACTATTGACGAAGAGACTCTTAGATGATGACATATGGCCCCCCATAAAATAACCAAACTTACCACAACGTCTCAATTATTGATTTAATAATATAACATATTATACAGATGATACTATGACAATAATTTAAGAGATATGATGCAGCAATTACTGTAGCAATAATTGAGTATAGCTGAGTGACTTCTCACGTAAGCATCAATAATCAATACCGTGTGCTACTATGCAACCACGCGTATTACTGTACTTTTACTACCGAGTAGTTCAACAGTTTTAACGGTTTTAACGGTAACACCTCAGCCGTTATTTTTATAGAAAGATAATTCTGTCGTTTTCTCAATCCGACAATAATTCCGTTGTGGGGTCCACCAATGATTGTGCCGTCGTACGAATATTCCCGACAAAAAGAATATTCTCCGACCAAACGAATATTTTATAACAACTTGCTTACTTTGCAAAATTTATAAATATTACCCACAACTATAACATTATATCAAATTAACTCCATAATATTCAAAAATGATATTTATAGAAAATTCATCTTTATTTATAAAAGTTGGGGTCTTACAACCTCCCCTTCTTATGAAATTTCGCCCTCGAAATTAGGGTACGTACCTGGTATGTCGAAGAGGTAAGGATACCTTGATTTCATTTCTGATTCTAACTCCCAAGTCATTTCCTCAACATCGTGGTTTCTCCACAAAACTTTAACTTGAGGTATAACCTTGGAGCGTAGAATATGTTCCTTCTTATCCAAGATTTGAACAGGAACTTCTTCATACGTCAAATCCTCCGCTATTTCGTCCGGTTCTAACTCAATAATGTGGTTCGGGTCTTCCACATATTTGCGTAACATGGATATGTGGAAAACGTTATGAACACGAGACATACTTGGCGGTAAAGCGAGTCTATAAGCCACAGTTCCTACTCGATCGAGGATTAAAAATGGACCGATGAATCGAGGATTTAGCTTTCCTCTCTTTCCAAATCTCGTAACTCCTTTCCATGGAGCAACACGTAAGAACACATGATCTCCTACATCAAATTCCACGTCCTTTCGATGAAGATCAGCATAACTCTTTTGTCGATCTTGTGAGGTTTTTATACGTTGTCGGATCGTTTGAATCTTTTCTGTAGTCATACGTACCAACTCCGGTCCCAACAACGTTGCTTCGCCCACCTCATCCCAGCATACTGGAGAACGACATTTTCTTCCATACAATGCTTCGAATGGAGCCATGCCAATACTTGCTTGATAACTGTTGTTGTAGGAAAACTCCACCAATGGTAAGAACTTGTCCCAACTTCCCTTGAAGTCAAAGACACAGAGTCTTAATAGATCTTCAAGAGTTTGAATAGTCCTCTCTGATTGTCCGTCCGTCTGAGGATGATATGCTGAACTAAATCGTAACTCCGTGCCCATAGCTTTTTGTAAACTAACCCAAAATCGTGAAGTGAATCTTGGGTCTCGATCAGAAACTATGGATACTGGCATACCATGCAGTCTTACAATCTCGTTTATGTACATACGAGCAAGACGTTCAAGTGTATAAGTTTCTCGTATCGGTAAGAAATGAGCAGACTTGGTCAATCTATCAACAATGACCCAAATCGCATCAATACCTTGAGAAACCCTAGGAAGACCGGTAACGAAATCCATGGTAATGTGCTCCCACTTCCATTCTGGAATTTCAAGTGGTTGCAATGGACCTTTTGGTACTTGATGCTCCGCTTTGACTCGTTGACAAGTTAGACACCTTGAGATAAACAACGCTATCTCTCTCTTCATATTGCTCCACCAAAATGTATGACGAAGATCATGATACATTTTGGTACTTCCAGGATGGATTGCAAACGGTGTGTTGTGCGCCTCCATCATGATTTCATACTTTAAATCAGGGTTGTTAGGAACACAAAGTCTGGAGTTGACTCGAAGTATTCCTTCTTCATCGATTCTTGCTTCCGGCATAGAACCTTCTTGCACTTTCTTCCTCATACGCATCAGCTCCAGGTCTGTAGCTTGAGCAGCTTTAACTTTATCGATTAAAGTCGGTTCTACTCGTATATTCGCCATCATCACATGGGTCCCTGGAGTCTTTAACTCTATCTCCATCCTTTGCAAGTCACACAAAATGGGCCTTTGCGTTGTTAATATTGCACTTGTACCCGCATATGATCTTCTACTCAATGCGTCAGCTACCACGTTCGCTTTTCCAGGATGGTATTGAATGGTATGATCATAATCTTTCAACAGTTCAAGCCAACGTCGTTGTCGCATGTTGAGTTCCTTTTGAGTGAAGAAATATTTGAGGCTTTTATGATCCGTAAAGATCTCCACTTTCTCCCCATACAAGTAATGCCTCCAAATTTTAAGTGCAAAGACAACAGCTGCCAACTCTAGATCATGAGTAGGATAATTCCTCTCATATTCCTTGAGTTGTCTTGATGCATAGGCTATGACTTTTCCATGTTGCATGAGAACGCATCCCAACCCTTTGCTCGAAGCATCACTGTAGATGACAAATCCCTCCGAGCCAGATGGTATTGTTAGAACAGGTGCTGAAATGAGTCTCCTCTTGAGTTCTTGAAAACTCTGCTCACATTCTTCGCTCCAACCAAACTTTGTATCTTTCCGAGTCAGCTGAGTTAATGGAGTAGCGATTCGAGAAAATCCTTCCACGAATCTCCGATAATAACCAGCTAAACCAAGAAAGCTACGTACCTCGGTCACTGATTTAGGTTGCTCCCAGCTTTGAATAGCTTCAATCTTTGCCGGGTCAACCGATATTCCACGACTTGATACTACGTGCCCAAGGAATGCTACCTCCTCCAGCCAGAACTCGCATTTCTTCAACTTGGCATAAAGCTTGTATTCACGAAGCTTTTGGAGTACCAGCCTCAAGTGTTGCTCATGATCTTCACGGCTTTTGGAATAAATAAGGATGTCATCAATAAAGACGACCACAAAGTGATCCAAATATTCCTTGAATACCCGGTTCATCATATCCATGAAGGCAGCAGGAGCATTAGTCAATCCAAAGGACATGACTAGGAATTCATAATGCCCGTACCGAGTTCTAAAAGCCGTCTTTGGAATATCCTCAGTTCTAACCTTCAGCTGATGATATCCAGAACGAAGATCGATCTTTGAAAAGAATTGTGCTCCTTGCAACTGGTCAAACAGGTCATCAATACGTGGCAATGGGTACCTGTTTTTGATGGTGACATGATTCAACTCCCGATAATCAATACAAAGTCGCATACTTCCATCTTTCTTCTTCACGAATAGAACAGGAGCACCCCAAGGAGAAGTACTAGGACGAATAAAGCCAATGTCTAACAATTCCTGCAGTTGGATCTTTAACTCCTGAAGTTCAATAGGAGCCATTCGATATGGGGCTTTGGAAATGGGTTTTGTACCGGGTTCAAGATCGATACAAAATTCAATTTCACGCTCTGGGGGTAGGCCAGGAAGTTCTTCAGGGAATACGTCAGGGAATTTATTAACAATAGAAATATCATTCAAAACTGACGTATTTTTGTTTAGATCTGTGACATGAGCTAAGAAAGCTTGACATCCGTTTTTCAATAAACGAATAGTTTTATGGCTTGAGATGACAGCGATTGATTTTAATGGTTTGGTTGCTTGAATTCGCATAATAGGTCGATTAGGAATATGAAAGCTAACAACCTTACGAAAACAATCAATTTTTGCATAATGAGTAGTTAACCAATCAATCCCTAGAATCACGTCAAATGCAAGTATTTTTAATGAAATCAGATCGATAGGTAATGTGTGGGTACCAACTTGAACCAAACAAGACTTATAAACAGTGGAGGTAATGAAGGTTTCTCCCAACGGAGTTTCCACAGATAAGTCAAAGTCTAATTTCTCCGGAATCAAATTTAATCGATGAGCGCAAGTAGGAGAAATAAAAGAATGGGTTGAACCGGTATCAAATAAAGTATAAACTTCTTTAGAGTTTATAATAAGCTTACCCGTGATGACCTCATTCGGGTTCCTTGCTCTCTGGGAGTTCACAACAAACGCTCTCCCTTGCACAACCGGTTTTGACTTTTCTGGGACGGCTTTTGGTGCCTCCATCCTAGCTGAATTTGTCTTCGGTAAACGACAAAATCGGGCTAAATGACCTTCTCTTCCACAATTATAACATGCTTTGGACGGCATCGCGCAGTTTGGACTGATGTGCCCCTCCCCTCCGCATTTGAAACATATGATAGGTGGTCGTTCTCCTTCCTTAACGACAGGTGCTGGTGCTGACGTCTTTCCATCATTGTTGAATCTCCTCTTCTTGAAATGTCCATTCTTATTGTTTTGGCCCTGATTACCACCGAAGTGGTTACCATTTCTGGCCTGTTGATTCCCTCCACGCTTGTTGTCACCGCTTCGATGACTGCTCTCACTGGTATTATCATTTTGCCGGCTGCTCTCTTTTGGTTGCGTTGTCTCGTTATCGCGCTCCACCAACTGAGCCCTATTTACAACATCTGAATACAAACACAGTTTATGAGAAACAAGATGTTGACGTATCTCCGGCTTCAAACCTCTTAAAAACATCCGCGTCATTCTTTCTTCATTATCCACCAGGTGGGACGCAAACCGGGATAACTCCGCAAATTTTGCCTCGTACTGCGACACGGTCATATTATTCTGCTCCAATTTGATGAACTCCACCTCCTTCATGTGACGAATACTCTCGGGAAAGTATTTGTCGTTAAACAGCTCTTGGAACTTCTCCCAAGACATCTTCAGTGCGGCAGGTTGAGTACGCTTTATCGATTCCCACCAGTAATCTGCCTCTCCTCGCAACATAAAGGCGGCAAAGGGAACCTTTTGCTCCTCGGAGCAACCCAAGACATCAAATATCTTGGTGATCTGCTTTATCCATGTTTCAGCTACAAGTGGTTTGGGTTCTCCCTTAAACTCCGGTGGTCCCAGCTCCTTAAACTGTTTAGCGGTGACCGCCTGAGAGTTTCCAGTATTTCCACCTACGTTGTGGACAGGAGCCGCTTTCACCTGTTGTTGCATGAATTGCATAAAGCCTCTGAACATTTGATCATTCATCATTTGGTCAGTGTTGTTGTTTGCATGAGGATTGACACCTTCCTGATGCACATTATCCTGATTATTGATATGTGGTGAATCAACAGTCGTCTGTGCTCCATTGCTATTCTCAACATTCTCAGATGCCATTTTCAGATACTGCCACAAAATAAAAATTAATTGATATGTCATATATTATCCTTATATTATGACCGACCAATTAAATACCATGCAAATAAACTTAGGTATGTCATACTAGCGAAGGAATTCCCCGTCTCTCCCCTCCTAGTTCTATTCTCACATCTTAGCCAGGGATCATATCCCTAAGCTCTGATACCAACTGTGACGCCCCCAAAATTAGGTATACATCACCCATCTTGGGTCGTCAGATACATAGTACAGAATACAAATACAACTGATTAATACAACTGTCGTGTACAATACGACAAAACATAAACTGTGAGTTTGAATACAAATATTATCTTCTAGAGAGTATTCATACTCAAAAGGAGTCCTCATTACATTTATTAACACACCATTACATAGAATAGTGAGGACTACTAACTAATACTATCATTCGGACCATCACTCCGTACCCCGACTTGTCCCAGCTACGTTCTCATTTCCTGAAGAGAACAGTGAAAGAAAGGGTGAGCTCAACTAGCCCAGTAAGAAATATTATGACTAAGATAATGCAGAATAAATTATCATTAGCCTTCAACAATGTTAAACTGATAAAATATAATAGACATCAAGTTTAACTGTAGCGGAACAAGCAATCCATTAAAAGAGTCAAGTAGAAAATAAACTCTACTATCTTTTATGATTTAAAAAGTTTTTCAACACTGTAATCGCTGAGACTCAGCTTAATAAAATAATCCACATCATCGAATCACCCCTGCACTACGGCCAAGGATATTCGTGTATTCATTAATGGTCATGATCATGCCAACAACTGTCCATCAATGCACTACGGGCCAATGAGGACTTTTACCACATCATTTGTAACATTACGGTCATGATTATACCGAATAATCCCTGGTCATAATCATACCAAGTCCATCTATGCAATACAGGCCACAGATGACTTTCAACATTTTATAAACATGAGGATGATGACAATGATATAAGAATTCAATAAAACAAGTTCAAGAATTAATTTATCCAGGAATTAACAACGTCCAAATTGTCAACATGATACTGCATTGTGGAGTAAAATTCAAGAATGCTTAGAAGAATATTTTCTTGAAAAGATACTGGATGAAACGCAACTATCAAGGATATTCCACAAATTTCATGGAGTATAGAAGTCAAAACTTAACCAACTGAGTACAATAAAGAATGGAATAACAAAAGAAATCACCATGCATGCGATAGACCGCACAGACAGGTTATTCCAATAGAATAATAAATAATGGAACCAGGTCCGGCGTAAACGCACAGACAGGATATTCCGACAGAATAATAAATAATGGAACCAGGTCCGGTGTAAAACACACAGACAGGATATTCCAACAGAATAATAATAAAACGGAACCAGGTCCGGTGTAAAACACACAGACAGGATGTTCCAACAGAATAATAAACGGAACCAGGTCCGGTGTAAAACACACAGACAGGATGTTCCAACAGAATAATAGAAGAATGTCACCAAGTATAGGGTAGACCGCGTATACTGGTTATTCCAACAGAATAATAACAAATGGAATAACAGAAGTTCTCTTCATGAATATAAAAGAAATAATATTCCCTACCTTAAAAGAACTGGATATTGGAAAAGTGATGTAGCAGAATACTTTTATTCTCTCTCTCTTATTCTCTCTATACTTTCTCTCTCTATAGCTTGAATGAATTCGTGAAAAATAATGAAGCCCTAGGCCTCTATTTATAGAAAAACTGAGGGTGGCTCTTGGTCTTAACGAAAGGTCAAATGACTCTTGGTCTTAACGAAGGGTCAAATGACTCTTGGTAATATTGAAGGGACAACTACTATTGACGAAAGTAATTACTATTGACCAAGGTAAATACTATTGACGAAGGTAATTACTATTGACCAAGGTAAATACTATTGACCAAGGTAAATAATATTGACGAAGGTAATTACTATTGACCAAGGTAAATACTATTGACGACGGTAATTACTATTGACGACGGTAATTACTATTGACGAAGAGACTCTTAGATGATGACATATGGCCCCCCATAAAATAACCAAACTTACCACAACGTCTCAATTATTGATTTAATAATATAACATATTATACAGATGATACTATGACAATAATTTAAGAGATATGATGCAGCAATTACTGTAGCAATAATTGAGTATAGCTGAGTGACTTCTCACGTAAGCATCAATAATCAATACCGTGTGCTACTATGCAACCACGCGTATTACTGTACTTTTACTACCGAGTAGTTCAACAGTTTTAACGGTTTTAACGGTAACACCTCAGCCGTTATTTTTATAGAAAGATAATTCTGTCGTTTTCTCAATCCGACAATAATTCTGTTGTGGGGTCCACCAATGATTGTGCCGTCGTACGAATATTCCCCGACAAAAAGAATATTCTCCGACCAAACGAATATTTTATAACAACTTGCTTACTTTGCAAAATTTATAAATATTACCCACAACTATAACATTATATCAAATTAACTCCATAATATTCAAAAATGATATTTATAGAAAATTCATCTTTATTTATAAAAGTTGGGGTCTTACATTGGTGGGCCCCACTCTTGGTTGGTGAAGAAATGTGCTGAAATTTTTATTCAAATGTGGTCGGTGGGAATAGTAGCAGGTAAAGCCATCAGGTTGCAGGTTAAGTATGCTTCGGCGTGCTAACATTTTCCTATAAATAGAGGGCTAAGTTAGAATTAAAAATCACACCAGAATTCATAAGTTTTCTCTCTTTCTCTCTCTAGATTATTGAGTGTATTTTGTGAGTATTTAGATACTTTGAGAGTTGCTATTCAGCATAAGTTTCATTCAGCCTCATATCCGATATTCAGTCAGAGGTACGGTTATTTTGAGGTAAGGGATATTATTTTCTTCTTAAATGATATTATTTTCTTCAATATCATTACGCTGAAATATTGATATGAGTTTTTATCAAATTTAGAACTTTTTGTGTCGGAGTTACTATTCACGTGTACGTTACTATTCACGTACACTTCACTATTAACGAATACGGCACTATTCACCAAAAAATAAAATTTTCTTTTTTTTGTCCAAGTTGTCTATTATGGTTACTATCTTTGATTGTATCTATGTTTTGATCTTTATTTTTGAATTCTGCTTCACAATTGATTATTATGAAGTATTATTGATCTTGGATAAACTGCTATACGAATCCCTACTATTTGTCCTTCTGTCTCATTGGATTCGTTCTCTTTAAGATATTTTTTCATCATCCTCAGTCCTAAATGATGATACTACTGAATATCTTTGGCCTGTAGTGCAAAGATATATGATTATCTGATGAATATATTTGGCCTGTAGTGCAAAAATGAACAGGTATTGAGATGAACATGACCGACTGGTGTTATAAATGAATATCTTTGGCCTGTAGTGTAAAGATGAATATTTGATTCAAGATGTATATTGATTGATGTTACAGGGATAAAATATTGATGATGGACTTTTAAATCTTAGAAGATAGTAGAATTCATTCTCTACTTGACTCTTCTAATGGTTTGCTGTTTCCGCTGCAGTTGTTGATCTAAACCTTGTTGTCGATTTTATTCTATCAGATTTTTCCCTGTTGAATACTAATGATAATTTATTGTATATTATCTTAGTCATAATATTCTTTACTGGGCTAGTTGAGCTAACCCTTTTCCTTTTTGTTCTATTTTTCTTCTCAGGAGGTGAGAACATAGCAGGATCTAGTCGGGGTATGGAGTGATGGTTCTAGAAAGATATTTTAGCAGTCCTCACTATTTCTGTAAAATAGTGTTTGAATAATTGTAATGAGGACTTATTTGAGTGTGGATATTGTCTAGAAGACAATATTTGTATTTAAACTCACAGTATGTGTTGTCGTATTTTGCACGACAATTGTATTATTGAAGTTGTAGTTTACTTTTTGTACCATGTATTTGGCGACTCAGAATAGGTTGGGTGTTGTATACCTATTTTGGGGGCGTCACAGTTGGTATCAGAGCTTAGGGATATGATCCCTGGCTGAGATATGAGACAAAAACTAGGAGGGGAGAGACGGGAAATTCCTTCGCTAGTATGACCTGAATAAGTTTATTTGATAATTATTTGGTCGGTCAGATATAGGGATAATATGTGACATGTCAATTAACCCTTGTTTTACGGCAGTATTTAAGAATGACAGCTAAGAACGTTGATAATGGAGTAAATCAGACTGTGGAGATACCTTTAATCACCACCCAGGGGAACGTGCAACAGGAAGGTAATATTCCTCCTGTAAACAACGTTACCGAGCAAACGATGAATGATGGAATGTTTAGGAGCTTTTTGCAGTTCATGCAAAATCAAACGAGGGAGACTCGTGTGCAGAATATGGGTGGAAATGATAACAACGCGCGGTTTGTCACAGCCAAGCAGTTCAAAGAATTGGGACCACCAGAATTTAAGGGAAAGCCGGATCCGATCATGGCGGAAATGTGGGTCAAGCAAATTACCAAGATATTCGATGTCTTGGGATGCACGGAGGAACTGAAGGTTCCATTCTCCACCTTTATTTTTCGCGGTGAGGCAGACTACTGGTGGGAGTCTGTGAAGCATACCCAGCCTGACGCACTCAACATGTCCTGGGAAACGTTTCAGAAACTGTTTAATGACAAGTACTTTCCTAAAAGTATTCGTCATATGAAGGAAGTAGAGTTTATTTGACTGGAACAAAATAACATGACGGTGTCCCAGTACGAGGCGAAGTTTGCAGAGTTATCCAGGTTTGCACCTCATTTGGTCGAGAATGAGGAACAAATGACAAGGATGTTTCTAAGAGGTTTAAAACCCGAGATTTGGCAATATCTTATCTCTCATAAATTTTCTTTATATTCAGATGTTGTAAACATGGCTCAATTATTAGAGCGAGATAATGAGTATGTTCAACCGAGGGACCACAACCAGGGTCATACTGGTGACAGCAGTCATCAGAGCGATGAGAACCAGCGATGAGGGAAAAATACAGACAAAAGTGGTAACCACTCGGGTGGTCATCGTGGCCATGATAATAGGAGAGGTGAGTCAAGTGAAAATTTTAAGAAGAGAAGATTTAACGATGACAGGAAGACGTCGACAGCAGCACCAGCACCAGGAACAAATTCTAGGGGAGGAGAACGACCGCCAGTTAGATGTTACAGATGCGGAGAAGAGGGACATATAAGTCCAAACTGCCCACAACAATTCAAGGTATGTTATAATTGTGGAAAGGAAGGACATATCGCTCGAGATTGTACTATAGCGAAACCAAGTCCAGCTGGAACGGTGACACCAAAGGCGGATACGGACAAAATAAAGTCGACGGTTTCTGGAAGAGCGTTTGTCGTGACTGCCCAAAACGCGAGGAACCCAAACTAAGGTATAACGGGTTAGTTAATTATAAATTCTCGCGAAGTTTATACCTTACTAGATACCGGTTCTACCCATTCTTTTATCACTCCTGCTTATGCTCAACGTTTAAACTTGACTCCAGAGAAATTAGACTTTGACCTATCTGTGTAGACTCCGTTAGGAGAAACTTTTATTACATCTACAGTTTATAAATCTTGCTTAATCTAAGTTGGCACAATCACATTACCTATTGACCTTATCTCTTTAAAGATACTTGCTTTTGATGTGATTTTAGGAATTGATTGGTTAACTACTCATCATGCCAAAATTGATTATTTTCGTAAGGTTGTTAGTTTTCATATTCTTAACCAACCTGTTATGCGAATTCAAGCAACCAAACCACTAAAATCAATCGCTGTCATACCAAGCCATAAAGCCATTCGTTTATTGAAAAACGAATGTCAAGCTTTCTTAGCCCATGTCATGGACTTGAACAAAAATACGTCAAATTTGAATGATATTTCTGTTGTTAGTGAATTTTTTGACGTATTTCCTGAAGAATTTCCTGGCCTAACCCAGAGCGTGATATTAAATTTTTGTATTGATCTTCAACCCGATACAAAACCCATTTCTAAAATCTCATATTGAATAGCTCCTATTGAACTTCAGGAGTTAAAATCCCAACTATAGAAGTTGGTACCCGAGCCTCTATCTGGTGACTTCCTTTGTGGAATGCACCAAAGCCAGACTCTCCGTAAGAGACTCTATATTTGTGTGGTGGTAAAACAATAGGTACCATTGTGACGTGGTATCCAAGATTGGGATATGAATCACAATTGAGAGCAACCGAAGTCGGTGACCAAAGTACGTAGCTTTCTGGGCTTAGCTGGTTACTATCGGAGATTCGTGGAAGGATTTTCTCGAATCGCTACTCCGTTAACTTAGCTGGCTCAGAAAGATACAAAATTCGTATGGAGCTAGGAATGCGAGAAGATTTTCCAATAGCTCAAGAGGCGACTCATTCGGAACCTGTTCCGACCATAGCATCCTGGAAAAGCGAACGTGGTAGCTGACGCGTAGAATAGAAGATTGTACGCGGGTACGAATGCGATATTGTTGAACACAAAGACCTATTTTGTATAATTTATAAATGATAGAGATAGAGTTAATGACTCTAGGGACCCACGTGATGATATACAAGTAAAATCGACTTTAATCGATAACGTTAAAGCCGCTCAAGCTACAAACTTGGAGCTGATGAATATAAAGAAGAAGGTGCAAGAATGTGTTATTCTAGAAGTAAGAGTCGATGAAGAGAAGAAAGCTCAAACCTTCGATTTATTTAAAATCCTCGATCGAGTAGGAACTGTGGCCTATAGACTCACCTTAACGCTAAGTATGTCGCGTGTTCATAACGTTTTTCACGTATCGATGTTACGTAAATATGTGGACGACCCGAATCATATTATTGCGTTAGAACCAGACGAGATATCAAAAGATTTAACGTACAAGGAGGTACCTGTTAAGATATTGGATAGAAAAGAACATGTCCTATGCACGAAGGTTATACCACAAGTTAAGGTTTTGTAGAGAAACCATGCTATTGAAGAAATGACTTGAGAGTTGGAATCAGAAGTGAAAGCGAGGTATCCTCACCTTTTCGAAACACCAGGTACGTACGTCAATTTCGAGGACGAAATTTCATAAGGAGGGGAGGTTGTAAGACCCCAACTTATTAATAAATGAAATTAAATTTTCTCTATTTATTATTTTGAAATAGAAATGTGGTTAGTTATGGGTAAAATGCGTAAATATTTTAAATAAGTAAGTGGTTATAAAATATTCATTTTTGGTCGGTGAATATTCGTTTGGTCGTGGAATATTCTTGCTGTCGGGGAATATTCGTACGACGGCGCAGCCTTATGTGGGCCCCATAACGGAAAGCAATTGAATGAAGAAAACGACAAGTATAAGTTGTTTATAAACAACGGCGTTGTTGTTACCGTTAATACTGTTGGAATACCCGGTGGTTGCACAGTAGCACACGGATTGCACAATATTTTAGAATTATTGATTCTTACAAAGGAAGGCACTACTCAATAATTGTTACAGTAGTTACTGTTTAATATTTTATTTTATTAATTCAATAATTACTGCGTTGATATTTTATATTATTGTTATTTCAATAATTGTTGCTGCACAGTATTTTTCATTATCAGATCAATAATTCATATTATTTAAATAATATTATTAGATAACATTATTAGCAATGTCTAGAAAGTTCTGTCTAAGGAGAGGTTTGGTCATCTAATTGCGCGCCAGTAAGGAAAAATTCTTATTGAAAAACCCCCTCTTTCCTAGGAACGGCCTGGTTGTCATAAATGTGATTCTATAATATTATTTGTGAATAATTAATTATTGATTAATATGATAAGGAAATATTTATTTTATGTGGATATAAATGAGGGATATATTTTTGTGGTTAAAAATGAAAGAGTTAATGTTGAGGTGTTTTATCTGTATTTTTGTCGGAACGGAGGTATTGAAAATCAAATTAGGATTTTTGAGATATTTTGCGAGGGTTATAATTTATAATCCGACCGTTGGATCGTGGTAATATTTGGATATGTTATACATATATAAGTTGAGTATATGTTCACAAATTTTGAACCGTTAAAAATGAATGTATGATTTGTTATGAATTTTACGAGATGACTGGTTCAGAAATTATTGAATTTTCGGAGTTAATCATTTTGGTAGAAAATTCTAGAATTGGTGGGCCCCACTCTTGGTTGGTGAAGAAATATGCTGAGATTTTTATTCAAATGTGGTGGGTGGGAATAGTAGCAGGTAAAACCATCAGGTTGCAGGTTAAGTCTGCTTCGGCGTGCTAACATTTTCCTATAAATAGAGGGCTAAGTTAGAATTGAAAATCACACCAGAATTCATAAGTTTTCTCTCTTTCTCTCTCTAGATTATTGAGTGTATTTTGTGAGTATTTAGATACTTTGAGAGTTGCTATTCAGCACAAGTTTCATTCAGCCTCATATCCGATATTCAGTCAGAAGTACAGTTATTTTGAGGTAAGGGATATTATTTTCTTCTTAAATGATATTATTTTCTTCAATATCATTATGCTAAAATATTGATATGAGTTTTTATCAAATTTAAAACTTTTTATGTCGGAGTTACTATTCACGTATACGTTACTATTCACGTATACGGCACTATTCACGAATATGGCACTATTCACCGAAAAATAAAATTTTCTTCTTTTTGTCCAAGTTGTCTATTATGGTTACTATCTTTGATTGTATCCATATTTTGATCTTTATTTTTGAATTCTGCTTCACAATTGATTATTATGAAGTATTATTGATCTTGGATAAACTGTTATACGAATCATTACTATTTGTCCTTCTGTCTCATTGGATTCGTTCTCTTTAAGATATTTTTTCATCATCCTCAGTCCTAAATGATGATACTACTGAATATCTTTGGCCTGTAGTGCAAAGATATATGATTATCTGATGAATATATTTGGCCTGTAGTGCAAAGATGAACAGGTATTGAGATGAACATGACCGACTGGTGTTACAAATGAATATCTTTGGCCTGTAGTGTAAAGATGAATATTTGATTCAAGATGTATATTGATTGATGTTACAGGGATAAAATATTGATGATGGACTTTTAAATCTTAGAAGATAGTAGAATTCATTCTCTACTTGACTCTTCTAATGGTTTGCTGTTTTCGCTGCAGTTGTTGATCTAAAACTTGTTGTCGATTATATTCTATCAGATTTTTTCCTGTTGAATACTAATGATAATTTGTTGTATATTATCTTAGTCATAATATTCTTTACTGGGCTAGTTGAGCTCACCCTTTTCCTTTTTGTTCTATTTTTCTTCTCAGGAGGTGAGAACATAGCAGGATCTAGTCGGGGTATGGAGTGATGGTTCTAGAAAGATGTTTTAGCAGTTCTCACTATTTCTGTAAAATAGTGTTTGAATAATTGTAATGAGAACTTATTTGAGTGTGGATATTGTCTAGAAGACAATATTTGTATTTAAACTCACAGTATGTGTTGTCGTATTTTGCACGACAATTGTATTATTGAAGTTGTAGTTTACTTTTTGTACCATGTATTTGACGACTCAGAATAGGTTGGGTGTTGTATACCTATTTTGGGGGCGTCACATAGAGCACATTAGGAGCCGTCTAGATTTTATTTAGGTTAACCGTAGAATTAAGATTTTTTTTATTATATATTTTTTGTGTGTGCGACTTTCGTGGTTAGTTGTCTATTTGTTTTGTGATTTGTGAAAAATTGAATTCTTATTATAGTTGGAATAATAATTTTGCTTGGAATCAAGAACTTTACGAAAATTTTAATGCACACCAAGTAAATCAATTTTTTCCAACTTATAAAAATTCTTATCTAAGTTCATATCCATATCCATATCCGGATCCAGAACCTCAATATCCACAAGAATTATCAAATGAAGAAGATGAAAGACTCAGTTCCTTAGAGAAAGCTATGGAAGTTTTAATGAAAAATCAATTTAGCATGGATCAAGTTATATCTCGTCTAGAATTTCAAATGAATAGATTAGCCACCATAATAAATGAACAAGAGGTGGGTGAATTTTCTAGTAACTCTGAGGTTAATTTTGAAAATCTTAATGGTTGAGGAAATGATGAGGAAAATGAAAATTTTATATTCAATTCTACACAATTTGAGTCAAGCGAATTGAGGAGTCTAAAAATTATGAGTCTATGCCTAAAATTGATCATGTCACATTTAATGAGTGTGTTGAAAAAGTCTATAAGCCTAAAATTCCATACCCTGAAAGACTTGTTCCTAAAAAATTACCTAGTGATTTTTTGGACCAACCCATTAAAGTAAATATGATACAAGAGTTGTCAATGACCCAAGAAATAATTGAAAATAGACTCCTGATTGAAAAAGATCAAATTAATTTTTTCTTAAATCACCTTGACCAAAATTGGAATGAATCTGAATATTTAGATAAGGTCAATGAGCTGTTGAGATCCACTACAAATAAGTCAACTAAACTAGAACATGTATTTCAACCAATTCTTCCATCATTTGAACATACTAGTGAAAGTTTTCTTAAGGTAAATTTTATGCATAACTATGATGAAAATTCTGACTATTTTCAATTTTCTAGACCTCCTGAAAATAATAAAAAGTTCACACTCACTTACCCATTTGTAACATTCATTTTTAGTCACATAATTTCTAGGATTTATAAAATTTGTAGGTATGTACATTTGTTTTCTTTCTCACCACATTCTCTTGCAGAACAAATGCCCCGCATACAAGGTACAATTCTTTCACATCTTTGTTCTATTTTCTTCATTTGCATACATTGAGGACAATGCATGATTTAGGTATGGGGGGGGGGTTTGTTTGTATTATTGTATTAGATTTTTTTTTTACAAAAAATAATAAAAACACGAAAAAATAGAAAAAAATTACAAAATTATAAATTTTGTTTGACTTTTTATGGATTGAATTAATTCTAATAAGTGTTTGTGGAGTAAAACTCATGAGTAAGATTGAAAGATTAAAATTGATTTCACAAGCATTTTTGCACTTCACGTTTGCACTAATTCTTAGTTGTGGGGTATAAACCATGATTCGAGTAATTTCAAAAAAAAAAAAAGAATAAGAACAAAAAAATGAACGAAAAAAATTTTGAAAAAAAAAAGTTGAAAAAAAGAAATAAATAACTGCTTCAATGTCCATTAAACGAAATAACTGGGTATCAAAGCCTCGGGAAGCATCAATATTCATGTTGAAAAGTGTGATGGATAAAAGCAGTTTGACTAGTCTAATTTTGTGGCCTTTGTTACTCAAGTAAGTAAGCCCTTAGGGGTGTCTCTATACCTAGTGCCCTAAAGTCATATGGTTTGGGAGTTATTGGTCCAACACTCGCTCTACATGAGTAACTCTGAAAAGTCTAAGAAAATGAGACATTGCACAAGTCAAGAATCAAAATTGGAAAAAATGGAAAAAAGAAAGAAATAGAAAAAATGAGCTTGCTTGATTTTCATGGTAAAAATTCCTACTAAGAGTTACATCACATACAGATGCATGCATCACATGAAATTGATTTAATGAAGGATGGTGTCTAAAATGAAGATTGAGTATTTTTGATAAGATAAAAGTGTGATTTTAAATTTAATCTTGCTTATGTATAATGCCCATAGATATTTAGAAGTTTTGTTTCAATTTCATAATGAAACAAAACTTCTAAATAGAAGAGATTGAATTTTTAGGAGGTAAAAGTCTATGCTTGCCCACGTTAATTGTAAATTACTAAATTAAAGGGAAAGGAGATCAAAATCATAGTGAGTTATAAAAATAGAAGAGATTGAATTATATGTTACGATTATTATTTAATGGATTCAGATTCCTAGATTATTTTTCTCATTATTTATTTTCATATTCTAGTTAATCAATTCTAAATCTTTATTTCTAATTCGCCTAACATAGATATTAAGGATACATTAAATTAATCTAGTCTTTGTGGGTTCGACCTGTACTTGCCAGTTCTTCAATTAGACACTGTGCACTTGCAGTACATAATTTTAACACATCAACCGACATTAGCGACCACATTGTAATTTCGTCGCTATTAGTATTAGCGACCGCATGCGGTCGCTAATAGGTACATACTCGGTCGCTGAAGGTATTTTCCCTCCTAAAAATTGGCGCAAAAGTAGAGCGGCAAGACGAATAGCGACTGGTTCGTAACAGCGACCGCATTCGATCGCTAATAATGCCACGTGTTTAAATATCAGCGATCGCATGTGGTCGCAGAAAGCGGTCACTGATTCTATTTAATATCATTCAAACCAGGTATTCATACAGAAAAGAAAACGAGAAGAAAGGAGATGGATATGCGCGATTTCTCAACTCTTAGTATCCATCTCATCTAAAATAGTATCTATCTCAGCTCTTAGGCATGAAGATGAAGATTTAACAGAAGTGGGAAAAATCAAGCTATTCTCTAGTAAAGTAAAGCATGAGTGAAGGTAATTTGTTTTTTTCCCTTCTTTCTTGTTCATGATGTTACTGATTTAAAAGTTCTTATATGGCTACGAGAATCGGATAATGGAATCATTTAGAAATATTTGGTATTAGCGATGTGATGCAATTAAAATGGGCTTGATTAGTGTTGAATTAATTTCATATAGCAATTTGGGGTTGCTCATTTTGAACTAAAGTTGAAAAGTTCAAATTGATCTCTATGCCTATTATGTATTTGTATATATGCCTAAATGAGAATTAATTCTTAGAACTTGGAAATTATAATGATGAGTATGGATATGTTGATGTATGATTTTCTGATATTCAACTCTAAGTGAAAATCAAAAGAATTGAGTTTTATGAAGAAAGTAAACTAATTAGTTTTTAAATGTGCTACTTAGTCGTATGTATGGCTGAATAGTAAACTGTTTTGGTTGTTCTATGAATTGTTATGGCTGGAAATGAATAGAGGAGATAGGTTGGGCTATGGAGTAATAAGGGGGATAAGCATGGGTTTATGAAATAAACCAATAACTATGAATTTGGTAACACAAAATTGTGCACACCACATGTTTGACAAAAGTCTCAAATGGAATGTTTTGTCTAAAAGTCAGATATTAGGCAACTTGGGTACTATTTTGGACAACATATTATGACTGAAATGAAGGGGTTCTATATGCTCAAAATATTTCAATATACCATTTATATTATATCTAGAGTTAGGTGTAAACTAACCTTTGAATCATAGTTGGGGCAGATAAGCTAAGTTGGGGCCACGGGGCCACACGAGGCCACGCCAAGCTTAGCCAAGCCTCACGGGATCAAGCCAAGCTTGGCTGAAGGTATGGCCAGTTATGGGGAGCTGTTAAGCCAAAATAGGAAATGCCAAGAAACTGTTAGTACATTTAAGTGAGCTACTAGACGCACTTAGTTAAATAGAGGAAACAAAAGGATAGCAAGAAATAATGCCAAATTAAACTATGCTAGAGAATTGTTAAAGCAACAATAAAGGCTGCTAGATATATTTAGCCTTAGAGGGCTGCCGTGGTTATTACTAAGGAAATCAAGAATGGTTAAAGCAATAATGCCTTAAGATGAATCTATAAGACAAGGGAAATAATGATGTAGAGAATCAAAGCAATAAATCCAAGTAAGGCCATAAAACTGTTAAGGCCAAAGAGGGATGTGTTGATATAACTAAGAAACGCAATAAGTTGAATGAATAAAACTGCAAAATCAATGACAAAAGAGTGGAAAGAAGTTAGATTCATGGCTGTCCAACGAGAAATAAATAATCTCAAACTAATCATATTCCCCATCTTTTCAAAATAAACTTAATTCTTTAATGCAGGCAAAAATGATTTTGAAAACAACAAAAGGATAAACTAATTACAAGTCAATAAAACCTTCATTATTCTTAGTAAGGGGCGAGATAGTGAGTAAAGGTGTGAAACTACCTGATGCATTGAAAGACTTAGAAGGTAGAATTACTACTGAGAAGATATGATTATGAATATGAAAGATGAAAATGAGAAGATTTTCTCTGTAAGGATTCCGCTGTAGCACCAGCTAATGATGTAGTAGAAGAAATAATACCATCAATGTTAAACATCATTTTTCTTAGATCTCTTACAAGTTAAGAAAGTAAGTGAACAAGAGTACAAGAAACATTCACTTGATTTTTATACTAACATTTTCTTACAAAACATAAGGATCACACACATTCGTATTCACAGTTGTGTTATACTTCCTTGGTGTTTAATATATGTGATGTTATGTTAATTGCTTATACATTCTTGTTGCTTTTATATGCCTACACCGCGACTGATATGCATGCCCTCGTGCATGTGGATAGTCCATATTATAGGGGAGATTCTGGCAAAAATTTTTCATTGATCAGGTAACTGAACAAAGGTGTATATTTATATTATACCTACGTATATGCAAAAAATAATAATTTAGACTTGTCCTAATGCATATGCAGACCATACATGATGCAATGATTCATATTCTACCCCTAGGAATCTATTGTCTTTAGGTTGGTGTCAGTTAAAATATATAGAATGACATAAGACCATACCTCATTCTAATTTAAGATCCACAACAATATACCATGCCTTTGGGTAGTCGATCTCACGCTGTGTAAATTTGTTTTGGCATGTATCCTTGTTCAATTCCCGAATAATTATTTATGATGCACACTTATGTTATATTTGTACATAT
Source organism: Panax notoginseng (assembly GCA_016801055.1). NCBI lineage: Eukaryota > Viridiplantae > Streptophyta > Magnoliopsida > Apiales > Araliaceae > Panax > Panax notoginseng. Next base: position 19,213,735 of record CM029015.1, read on the forward strand.
ACATCTATATGTATTTATAAGCATCATAAATGGCATTGGGCTGAATTGTAAATCTCTAACAAGGGAATACAATAATTCATATCAACATAGGTACATGCTGGTATCATGGACCTCTATTCAGACCATAGTTAGAAGAGACGACGAAAGTCAAGTGCCCAGATAGGAGCTATATCATAACTTAGAGCTGGTTGCCAAGTATTTCTAGATTATGCGTATAGTCACCCGGAATGTGTTAATGGTTAGGACAAGATAAGATGTCCTTGTTTGAAGTGTAAGAATGTAAATTATATGGACAAAGATATAGTAAAATATCATTTACTTGTTTCTGAGTTCATGAACAATTACGAAGAATGTTGGTGGGCACATTGGCAGAAAAGAGATAATGGCATCACACAAGTACACAATCCAGGCAGCAGTACCCACCGTATGAATGACATAGTTCATGATATTGCAGGGCCATATTTTGATTGGGAATAAGGCAGAGAGCAACCTATGCATTCTGATGCCAAAACATTCTTTAAGTTGTTAGACGAGGGTAGCGAACCGTTGTGGCATGGTTGCACGAAACACACTACATTGTCTGCAGTGGCAACATTACTTAACATCAAGGCTGATCACAACATGAGCCATGAGTGTTTTGAGTCACTCTTGAGGGCCATTAAGAGTATGTTGCCTGTCGGAGAAAAATTGCCTGATAACTACTACTATTGTAAAAAAATGGTGAAGAAGTTGGGTCTTGGATATCAAAAGATCGATGCATGTCCGAACGATTACATGGTGTTTTATAAGGAAAATGAACAGAAGATAAAGTGCACGTTTTGCAGTCATGATCGATTTAGGCCTAATAAAGAGGGTGTGACTACAAAAAAGACAAATATACATTTTAAGATTTTAAGGTATTTTCCAATTATACCTCGGCTCAAAAGATTGTACATGTCTTCAAGAACAGCTGAACATATGACTTGGCATGCGAAATCTCCAACAAAAGATGGAGAACTTAACCACCCCGCAGATGGGCAGGCTTGGAAAGATTTCAACTTAGCACATCCTGAGTTTGCATTGGAACCTAGAAATGTGAGGCTTGGATTGTCCACTGATGGTTTCAACCTGTTCGGCCACTCAGCTGTTCCGTACTCCTGCTGGCATGTGATTGTTACTCCGTATAACTTGCCTCCTTGGTTGTGTATGAAACAACCATACTTGTTTCTTTCACTCGTGATTCCTGGTCCCAAGAGTCCTGGAAAGAACCTAGATGTTTACTTGAGACCTCTTATAGACGAGTTGAAGGTATTGTGAGAGGATGGAGTACAGACTTGGGATGTTTTCACGAAAACAAATTTTAACCTTAGGGCAGCGGTAATGTGGACTATAAGTGACTTTTCCTGCTTTTGGTATGTTATCTGGATGGAGTACACACGAAAAATTGGCATGTCCATATTGTATGGACCATACAAAGTCTTTCAATCTATCAAATGGTCGAAAGCCATGTTGGTTTGATTGTCATCATCGTTTCTTGCCGGTAGATCACCCGTTTCGAAGGAATAGAGAAAACTTCAGGAAAGGGAAAGTAGAGAATGATATGCCTGCACCGCGATTGTCGGGAACGGAGATGCGTGACCGTGTGATGAGATTGCCGGTCATCCCATTCAGTAAGATTGTTGCCTCTGACATCATCGATGGGTTTGGTGTATCTCATAATTGGGTTCGGAGAAGCATCTTTTGGGAACTACCTTATTGGTCTACAAATTTGATTCGTCATAAGATAGACGTGATGCATATTGAGAAGAATGTGTTCAACAATGTGTTTAACACCGTGATGGGTGTTGCGGGCAAGACGAAAGATAATGATAAGACACGGTTGGACATGAAAGATATTTGTAAGCGTTCTGGATTAGAACTTTATGAATCGACTAATGGTAAGATGGTCAAACCGCATGCAAGGTACACATTGTCCAAAAAACCAGGTTGAAGATGTGTGCACATGGATAAAGTCTCTGAAACTACCAGATGGATATGCGTCAAACATTGCAAGGTGTGTTACAGGTGGGAAATTGCAAGGGATGAAGAGTCATGACTGTCATGTGTTCATGGAGAGACTCATGCCTATAGCATTTCGGGACTTGCTTGATAAACCAATATGGGATGCTTTGACTGATCTTAGTCGTTTCTTCAGAGACATATGTTCAAAAACGTTAAATGAAAAGGACATGTCTATACTTGAGAAGAACATCAATGAGATCACGTGTAAGCTTGAAAAAATATTCCCACCTGGTTTTTTTGACTCTATGGAGCATTTGCAAATCCATCTACCCTATGAAGCTCGTGTTGGTGGCCCAATTCAATATAGATGGATGTACCCTTTCGAGAGGGTCATGGGAAACCTTAAGAGGAAGGTGAAGAATAGAGTTTATGTCGAGGGGTCGATATGTAAGGCATACAGTTTCGATGATCCTTAGGTCGGGGCCCTAATCATGTGCCGAAGGCCCCGACTAATCCGAATGACCGCATTCTCATATAGATTCGTCCTCCTCTAAAAAGAAAGTAAGTTAAACATCGTGTATATATAACCATTTTATATTTCCCTTATTATAGATATATACCTGAAGGCAAATTACTTATCTTTAATGTAAATTGTTGTATATTGTAGTGATTTTTAAGATAGTAAAATTATGAAGTGTATTTCACAATTATGCTTACAAAATTGGCCTACGCCAGTCATTATTACGTGGGCGAGCACACCTCTCATCCATAAGGATGTAGTTTGGGCTGAATTTCAGATATATTTTTTTATCACTCTGATAGATAATGTTGGATTTCAGGTATTGTTTAGTAATGTTGGATTATGGTAATATCACCGTTTTAATATTATCATTGTTGTTTTATTTGTAGAAAAGGTATAGATGGGACGACGCGCAAGCATCAGTTATTCAGACATTATTTTGGCAGAAGTGCGCCATCCGAACTAAAGATAATCTGAATAAGGAACGACAGAAAGCCCTGCATAATGCAGAGATTGACCATCCAGGATAGGGTGAGAAGTATATACATGAGCATAGCCCTTGGTGGTGCGCACAACCCATATGGGTGAAGATGTGTGACTAGTGAAGAGCTGAGAGCTGGGTCAAGAGACGCAAGACTGCCGCCTCGAACAGATCTGCAGGTGTACCTAAAGGTGAAAAGGCAAAAGGCACGTATCGGTTATCACAACTGCAACATATTGCTGTCAGGGTATGTATGTAAAGCAAATTTATTGGCTTAGTTATTTGTTTTTATGTTTACAGTCATGTTTTGTAACTATAATATCATATGTTTACATATTAATATGAGAACATGATTTGTAGGAGTCTCAGTCTCAAGGTCAACCTATCAATTGGTTGGATGTGTATGTGGCCACCCGCGATGGTCTGCCTGAGGCTGTTCAGCTAGCGATAATAAGTTAACTTTATACTAATATGTTGTTTATAAATTGTGACGACCTTTTTAGCATTTTTTAAATTTATTTTTAACTATTTAATTGTTAACCTTCTGACAGGACACTTATAAGAGCTTAACGAACGAGTGCTATCCTAAAGGCACCCCGCGTCCGCCGATTGATCAAGAATTGTGGGAGAGGGTGTCAGTCGTGAAGAAAAACTACGTTAAAGGCCAAGGACAAAAACGACGTCCGACCATCAGTGGCACAAGCAACTCTGCTATCCAGTTTACACAGTCATCAGGTCATCCAACCTATCATACTCCTGCTGACTGTGTGAGAGCGATCTGTCGAGATCTTCTTCGTATACTGGGTGGACATCTGCAGTCTATGAGTCCTGATGAGTTGGTAGATGCAGTGGCGGCAGCAGCACGACATCATGATGGCGATGAGGTATACATAGATATTGTTGTGTCTTACTGATGTTTAAATAATTTATATTGTTTAGCTTTCCTTAAGTCATAGCAGTATCAACACATGTAACATGTTATATTCTTTTGCTAATTACAGGGTCCTACTAATTTGGATGATGATGCATGAAGAGTTAGACTTGTTTTTTAGATATTTAAAACCTTGTACTTTTATATTCATTCCTTGGACAATTGTATTGATTGAATATTGTGTTGGTTTAGGTGTCTGCATATGGATAGATGTTTATATATACTATTGTGGATGTGTTGGGATATATATATATATATATATATATATATATATATATATATATATATATATATATATATATAAATCATGGATGTATGTTTATATGGATACCTATATATACTGCTGTGTTGGGATAGAAAGCAGTTATAAAACAGGGTATATATTTTTTTTTGGAAAATCCATAAAACAGGGAAATTTTTTTTATAAAAAAAATCAACATCAGCGACCGCATGCAGTCGCTAATGCTATAGAGCGGTCGCTGATAATCTAATAAAATTAGCGACCGATGCGGTCGCTATTGTTGGTCGCTGACACGTGTGCCACGTCAGCCCTGACAACTGACTCATCATGACTCAGATTAGCGACGATGTCGGTCGCTGATAAGTCGGTCGCTAATAATAATAATGGTCGCTGATGTCCACCCAACGACCAGATTATGTGCAACAAATATTAGCGACCGCATTCGGTCGCTACTGATCATCTGCGATCGTATGCGATCGCTGATAAACCTTTTTGTTATAGTGGAGTCGAACTCGAATTGAATCCGAACTATTTGGTTGGATTTACAGCCTTAGATGAAGGTTCCTTCACATATGTCATATGTGTAGCTATTGTAAGTTAAATGTATCTTCTCGAAATTTTTAGATATCTTACCTAGCTTTCATTTTTCATACGGTAAAAGAAAAGTTACTATATAGAAAAACTGACTAGATTGACTGATGGATTTCGTAAGATATTTACCAATTTGAATTTGTTCAATTTTTTTTATATATTTCATAATTAATTACCTCGATCTTTGTTGTTTCTATAACTTAATCAGGCTTCGTTTTTACACAAATTTCCTAGTATTTTTATAAAAGGTAGCTCCCATAGATATAGTAACCACAAGCATTTTATGCAATCGTTCTTTGTGTTTTTAACTCTAGTTAATATTATTTTTTTGGACAATTACACGTCACACGTGCAATACAAATAGGAACATTAATAATTGAATGGGCCCTGTATTATATACATTTAATTAAGTAGTACCTAGAGCATGCATGCGTGCATGCTCTTAATCAACTTGGGTTAATTACCAAAAAGAGAAAAGAAAGCGGGCGGAATTAAAGCCAACAAGATTGTTAGATAATCATACATCCTGTCTAGTAGTCCATGTACTACCAATTTAATTACCGGCCATGGTTTACAGCTTGTGTGATGTTAAATCTACAAGGGCTACTATCACGCCCGTTCCTGAGTACGGTAGAAAAAGGTCGATTTTGCGTCCTGAACTTCTGATCACGGTCTCCAAAATTTATATATATACAGCTTCAGGTGTGGGTGGTCCGTACGCACACCACCTAAAATAACAATTCGATCCGTCGTTATAAAATACTACCTCCATTTCATAATAACTGTCACTTTATCTTGATGCACATGGATTAAGAAAGTCATTTAGTGCTATCATTTATTAATTAAAATTAGTGTGAAATTTCATCACTACCCCTTTATGGGAAGTTGAAAACTATTAATACAAGGGAAAAATTTGTTGGGACAATGAGAGAAGGTAGGGGTGATATAGAAAAGTAAATAATTTATTCTCCTAGAAAGTTGTAAACGACAAATAAATTGAAAAAAAAATTTCCTTCTAAAACGACAGTTATTATGGGATGGAGGTAGTAATAAACTGTATATATGTGCTATAACGACGATTCGGTTCGTCGTTATAATTATGACGACGGTTTGCTGACCTATAACGATGACGGATTGGACCGTTGTCCGGACGGTCGCTATAGGTGGTCCGCATGCGGACTACCACACCTGAAGCGGACTATATAGTATATCAATATGTGTGAAATTAAAAATATAAATATATAATGATTTTGTTTTTAGGAATACTAGAAGAAATAAAATGTGTTTTCATATATTTTGTTGTAATTGAAGTTCTCATATATTTTGTTATAGTCAAACTATAATATTTAATTAAGATTTGAAAATGTATTTTTTGATACAATTTGTATTTTTTATTTATTTATTATTACTATTTTTATGAAGATAATATTTTGAAAAGTGTACGTCTCGTTTTAATTTTTAGTTCTCAAGAACGACTACCCGGACTGTCCTCATCTTCTTGTCATAATTCTCACTATATACGTCCAAATTCCAACTCATATATATATATATACTACGTACGTACTAAGCCCCATGTCCCATATCTTTTGGGGTTATTGTGGTGTACAAGCAGATAATCCATCTGTTCCGTTAATCCATCTGTTCAGCAAAAACAGAATCCAGCAAAAAGAGTTTTGGTTTATAAGTATATAATGACAAATTGTCTTCAAGTTTGGCATAATAACTCTATTTATTAATATTTACATATTTAGCAAATACAACTCTTTTTGTAAAATATATTATATATTGTATGTACATATCTTCTATATATATATACTAGCTGTATCCCGTGCCTCCGACACTACATGGACGGTGAGATTTATCCCAAATTTTGGACTGCTCAAATAATTTATTAGGGTGAGAGAAAAATTTATTTTGTTATATATATATATATATATATGTGTGTGTGTATATTACCTCCCCTTTTGTAAATGATGTCATAATTAAGTGGTGCTTCACTGTCCAATTAATGTCCATTAGTGAAGTTTATATTAATTTGAAAATTAGTGATCAAATTGTTACATATATATATATATATATATATATATATATATATATATATATATATATATATATACACACACACACGTTCCGTCTCTAAAGCGAACCTTAAAGAGCGAACCAAAGACGAACCGTCGTCTTTGGTGTCTATGGCGACGGTTCGATCCGTCGCCATAGCCATGTAGTCTTTGGGGACGGGTCGAACCGTCGCCATAGACACCAAAGACGACGGTTCGTCTTTGGTTTGCTTTTTAATGTTCGCTTTAGAGACTCTCCGTATATATATATATATATATATATATATATATATATATATATATATATATATATATATATATATATATATGGGGAATATGGAGGTACACAGCCGTGTAACTTTTAAAATTACACGGTTTACGATCGTAGAGTGATTTCACTCTACGATCGTAGAGTAGTCAATTAACGATTTGTGAATTCACTCTACTATCGTGGATTACTTTACGATAGTAGAGTGAATTCACTCTACTATCTGGGGACTACTCTACGATCGTAGAGTGAAATCATTCTACGATCGTAGACCGTATAACTTTAAAAGTTACACGACTGTGTATCTCCATTTTTATCTATATATATATATATATATATATATATATATATATATAAACTTACAATGTTATCCTTAAGATTCTGTAACATATATAGACGTGTTAACTATTTAATTAAACAGTAGGGGTGTTTATGTGCAATGGTACCAAAAAGACAAGAAAAGTAATAAATTAAGGTGGTCTGTTTGGGTGGTGATAACTCATCTTTTGATCTTGATTTTAACAACTCATGCACGTATGGACGTATATTAAAGTACGTACTCAACCTATCAACTGTACTTGGATTATGCATCATGCACGTATGAACGTGTATATATATATATATATATATATATATATATATATATATATATATATATATAGTTTTAAATAACAAAATAAAAAATGTCTAATAACGAATGGATGAAATGAAAAAAAAATAAAATGAATATCTGAAATTACTTAACAATAACTGCCAAATTATCCTTATATTGTGCAAGTTTTGGACCACATATAGATACAGTTTGATGTTCTTGGCTATATATATATATATATATATATATATATATATATATATATATATATATATCGTGATCCTCGTGGATCCCTGCATTAATCGTACTTCCCACGAGGGCTTGACTCATGTTTTTCTTGTTCATACACGCACGAATAAGAACACACACAAACATACACACACACACATATATATACTCTTCCCAGTCATCAAAATGACGATAGTCATCAAAATGACGATTTAAGAACAAATTCCACAAATTAATATAGTCAAATAAGAAAAGAGCTATAAATAATATTTTTTTTTCAATACAAGTACAATATAAATTATTCAATGTTATACATTATTTTCTTAATATTTGTATATAATTTTAAAACGACTTATATTAAGGAGCGTGTAAAATACATGCAAACAAGACCGTAATATTATTTTTTTTCTTTCTTAATTATGAAGCTCTAATTTTTTATATTATGCATGCAGATTTTTTAGTCCGTTAGTCTCATCACTTAGCTATAAATAAGTGGGGCAATGCATATTATTGGACAAATTCCGGTCTATTAAATTGCACTCAAAAGACCATATATATATATAATTAGATTAGAAATTTAAGTTCAACATTTTAATTTAATTGCCAACTACTAAATCTATATACCATACACATATTAAATAAAGTAATTCATTTTTTGAAGTAGTCAAAATGGGTTTAGGTAACTATAATAAAAATTGGACTTTACATGCCCGTCATCCCAAATGGAACAAACAAAATCTTGGAATGGTGAAGAAAATCTGAGTGATGTCTCCCCATGGCACCTTCTCAGTATATATATATATATATATATATATATATATATATATATGAATTGAATATCAGAAGCAATGCATGCATGCCTTAATTTGTTTTCATGAAAATTCTTACAAAATCCAAATGGTAGATTTCAAAGATCCTTAGTCTGATGTTGGTCTAATTTTTGACCACTTTGGGAACTATATATTTCCACATAAAAAATGATATTTCACATGATTCCTCTTACATAAATAATGAAAAAGTCCCACCTTCATGTGAGAGACTCGTATGAAAATATCATGTGAAAATATTAATTTCCTAATATATTTCATCAATTATACAGTAAATATCATGTGAAAATCATGTGAGAGACTCCGATAAAAATATCATGTGAAAATCCAAATGGTAGATTTCAAAGATCCTTAGCCTGATGTTGGTCTAATTTTTGACCACTTTGGGAACTGATAAGTTTTCACATAAAAAATGATATTTTCGCATGATTCCTCTCACAAATAATGAGTAAGTCCCATCTTCATGTGAGAGACTCGTATAAAAATGTTATTTTTAACATGTGAAAATATTAATTTCCTAATATATTTCATCAATTATACTGTAAATAGTACACCAAAGATACGTGTTAAATTTATTTCTCTCTAAAAAAAACAGGCCCCACAAGAATGAAAGTTATAAACCTGTGGCCTGTGGGCGCAGCCTGGCATTAGAATTAATCTTTTCGATCATACACAAAAACATGTGATGAGTGAGTTCTCATCCTATAAGTCATGACTTTGGCCCCCCCTCCAAAAAAATCATAATTCTTGTCCTTTCCATATCTTTGATTTTTTTCTCAAAAATTTCACACCCTCGAGATTTCTTTTCTGCCACTCAAGATTTCATGCAAACTTTTTCTCTCTATATATACAAATACATTTCTAACACCCCTACTATCATTCATCAACCTCACCACCACCACCTTCTCCTCCTCCTCCTTCCTAATTCTCTTTCGCTACAAATATATATATATATATATATATATAATCATGGCCAAGACTTGTTTGATTCCTGCATATTTCGTAGTTTTATCCATAATAACCCGTTTGATGTCAATAATAGGGAAGTTTAATCCATGGAGTATTACTAGCTCTAGTTTTTCATCACTTCCTTATGAAATTTTCTCCCTTGATATTGCAACTAGGCTTCGTGTAGATTCTAATGCCATTACAATAGCCTCTAGTGATTTTGGCAAAATAGTTAAAGTAAATCCATCAGCAGTTCTTTATCCTAGCCAGGTTAGTGATATTATAAATCTCATAAAATTTTCTTACAATTTTTCAACCCCTTTTCCTATAGCGGCTAGAGGCCATGGCCATTCTGTGAGAGGACAAGCTACGGCCCGTAATGGGGTTGTGGTGGATATGACATCTTTGGCTACTAAAAATAATAATGGAGGTAATGGGATTAGGGTTTATTGGAATTCTTCATTAGGGTTTTATGCTGATGTTGGAGGTGAGCAGCTTTGGATTGATGTTTTACGTGCCACAGTTGAGCACGGCCTGGCTCCGGTCTCGTGGACGGATTATTTGTACCTAACTGTTGGTGGTACACTTTCTAATGGTGGAATTAGCGGCCAGTCGTTCCATTATGGCCCTCAAATTAGCAATGTCCATGAAATGGATGTTATTACCGGTAATATTTTTATGAATCTATTGTTCATGCTTCTGTTTTTGCAGCTTAATACTCAATTTGTCCTGATACGAGAGTAGTCTCATTTAACTTCTTTTTTCTTTTTTTTAAAAAATATTTTGAAGTCAAAAATCAGATGAAACAAACTCTTATATTTGGATGAAGTTAGTCTTAGCTAGTGATTATAGTAATTAAAGACCTTACAGTGCATGGCTGGTTTGGAGCTTAATTTTGAGGCTTTTAGAGTCCAAAAACTTGTGAACATCTTGTTCGTCTAAACACGATTTTTTTAACTCACTAATGCCGATTTTAAGTCTCAAATTCATGGTACATTCGTTTGATGCTTACAAAGATATGCCGAAATGCACTTTTTAATCACCTCAAACACACCAAAATGAACAAACCCATAATTAGTAATTTTATAAATAAAAAAAGATGCATAGTCCTTTTCAACACATGTTAGAAGAATCTTTTTGGGTCCTACCTGAAGTTCTTTGACAAAAAAAATTGAATAATCCCGGAAAATTTATAATCATACAAGAATATATAAATGTAGGATGTGAAATTTACAGGTTGTGTATGACTAGTTTAGGGGTCAGAAATCAGATAGTCTAGTCGAGAGATCTTCTTGGTAGGATTCACCTAACATTTGTGTCAGAATTTTAGGTATCCCTTGATCAGTTAGGTATGTCCCAACTAATATTCATAGATTATTATGACTAATGTTATGATTTTTCAAATCAGGATACACGAAAGAACTTTCAAAAAGTACATGTATGATTGCAAGATCTGAAATATGTATGTATATATAGTAGTTTAACTGTTTTTTCTTGCCAATCAAGTACCAAGTTGTTGCATGCATGCATGGCTAGCTGATGGCTGCTGGTGTTTTCGTTTTGTTTATTTCTCAGGAAAAGGGGAGTTTCTCACTTGCTCCAAACATTTGAATTCTGAGCTGTTTTATGCTGTTCTAGGAGGTCTGGGGCAGTTCGGGATAATAACCCGTGCAAGAATTATACTGGACAAGGCACCAAAAAGAGTAAGTTAAAAGAATATTATGCCAGTTATATATATATGGCCAATAAAGTTAAAAGAACATCATATATATATATATATATATATATATATATATATATATATATATATATATTTGTATTTAATATTTTCTCACGAGGGAGTAACTAAAACGTACGATATCATACTTTATAATGTTAATATATATCTGCTCAATTTAATGCAATGCAATATATGTTAATTGCAGGTGAAATGGGTGCGGATGCTTTATAACGATTTCTCTACCTTTACAAGAGATCAAGAACACTTAATCTCAATAATTGGACTGGATTATGTGGAAGGTTCTTTGATTATGCACCAGAGTTCTTCAAATAATTGGAGATCTTCCTTTTTCTCACCAAATGATCAATCCAAAATAGCATCTTTACTGACTAAACATGGAATCATCTACTACCTAGAAGTAGGCAAGTATTATGATGATCTCACCATTCACTCGGTTGATGAGGTACTATTACATATCATCATTGAAAAATTTATATATCAAAATTTAAATTTAAATAGTGCTACCTTCTTCTTCTTTTCTTTTCTTTCTATTTTAGGTAAAAAAAATTCTCCAAAATAAATAGAAAAAGACCGTTGATATTGTCAGAACAAAAAAAATGTTGCATGCAGAGAGCAAATATATATTTAACGTGTCAACGACTCTTTTATGTATAACACTTTAAATGACAACGTTAACTACAACATATTTTTTGCTGGCACCATAAAATTACATACAAAAATTACTTAGAAAAATGCATTCTCAATGCATGCAACTTAATTTCTAACATTATATATATGCATTAACTAATTTTTTTATTTTCTTAATATATATATATATATATATATATATATATATATATATATATATATATATATATATATATATATATAGGAACTCCAATTTTTGCTTAAAGGGTTGAGCTTCAATCCCGGTTTCGCCTTCAAGAAAGACATCTCGTTCATAGATTTTCTGAATAGAGTCCGAAGCGGAGAGCTGAAACTTCAATCTCAAGGGCTATGGGATGTTCCTCATCCATGGCTAAATCTCTTCGTACCAAAATCACGTATTATGGATTTCCATGCAGGCGTTTTTGTCAACATTATCCATGCACAAAACAAAACCACAGGCCCTATTCTTGTGTACCCTACTAGCAGAAAAAAGTAATAATACTTCTAATAATTCCAGAAAAAAAAAATCTTTTTTTCTCAAAAAATTCTAATAATTAATTTCAAACTTAGAAAATTTTATTAATTAATATTATTTTGAATTAATTAATTGCAGGTGGGATGATAGGATGTCTGCGGTTATACCAGATGAAGATATATTTTATTCTGTGGGATTATTGCATTCGGGTGGTGTCAATGATTGGGAGGTTTTGGATGACCAGAACAAAGAAATATTGCAATTTTGTGATAAAGCTGGCATTAAGATCAAGCAGTATCTTCCACATTATAGCTCTAAAGAAGAATGGAGGAAACATTTTGGTGAAAAATGGAACATTTTTAAAGAGAGGAAAGATCAGTTTGATCCCAAAATGATATTGTCTCCGGGGCAAAGAATTTTCAGTTCTGTTTAGAGCACCATGCATGTATGGATACATGTATGAATTTCGAGATGGAGTTATCTACCGAGAACCTTTAGCTTGAGCATGCCTCTTGCCAAACAACCTAGGTTCAATTCCCCCTCAAATTAATTAGCAAAAAAAAAAGATTGAATTTCTTGGTTATATTATTAGAAATAGTACTAGCTAGCTAGACAAATTTATGTAGTAAATTTCAATATCTAATAGACATGGCTAGCTAGCTAGTGTGTTTAGTGGAAATCATCTCTCTTTCTCTTTGAACCCTAATAAGACAAATTAAGCTGCAAATTAAACTCTCGTATGTTTCTGTCCGTGCTCTGTTTTCGTTGTTGAATGTGATGAATTAGCAAATCCTTCCTTCAAAGTGTGCAAATTCACAAGTTTAATACAAAACTGATCCAAAACGTATGGTTCACTACTAATTTTACCACAAGCGAGAGTGTGAAGTTTGATATATTCATTATAAAATTAAGTACCATATCTCAATAAAATGATAAACTCAGTGGTATAATTTTGCATTTTAGTCTCCCTTAATATCAACAATTGTTACTGCATGCATATATAGGATTGGCAACTCAATTTAAAGTTTTGAAATAGAAAATATATTTACATTTCCATAAAATTGTAATATAGTTTAAATTTGGCACTCAATTCCAACAAACTTGCAATGGAATCGTCAAACATAGAGTAGATTTAATTTTTTCTTTCCTACAAGATAAATATATAGAATGAAGAAGTTGTCATCTTATCTCAATCTTTGAATTTTAGTAACAAATATAGTAAGTTAAATAGTTAGGTATACAAAGGTGACATTTCTAATTTTAGTCCATTAATTTCACACACACAGTTAGTTAGCGGGGGAAAATTTTTTTACCACCCAATAATTGAAAATAATGAAAAAGTCTTAGTAGGCTAACAGATTCTACGTGTGTGGGCCTAAGTGCAAAATTAGGGTTCACATGACCTAATTAAATTAAATGCACAATTAGGGTTCTACGACATTATTAAATGCGCAAATTATGGTTCACATAACCTAATGGAATGAAGACGAAAAGTCGGAAATAAATGTGCTAGACTCGGGAGAAGCCTCCACGTGTCCCGAGGCAGAAGGCTCGTGGAGGCGGCTCGTTTTGGGAATTGATTGAGGGATTGGATTGGTGGCTAGAAGGACAAGACGATCTGGGCATTACTCTGATGATCGAAGGACCTGTCACATGACTACTTTTCAGAAAACCCTATAAATACCCCTTCCATTCCATTGGGAAGGGGACCTCTCTTCAGACGTAGGACTTGGACTCTTGGAAGATCGAAGGACCTGAACATTCTCTCTCAACATTCAAGAACACTCTTGGAATCCCAATAACCCTAATAAGGTTTTCGGATTCTAGGGGTGGAAGGACTCAAGAAGAAGGCTCTTGGAATCCCAATAACCCTAACACGGTTCCCGAATTCTAGGAGTTCTGCCACGTGTTGTTGGAGTAATCGCCCACCTGTTCTTCTCCCCTCTTCAATCAATCAACCAATTTCGTGCTCTTCGTGAATTTCTCTCCTCTTCAGCCAATACGAAACCCTAACTGGCCAGTCGCAATTTCCTTGCCCACATTTATTTGGCGACTCTGCTGGGGACGTGTAGAATTCGTGAAGGGTATGCCCACAACTCGAAGTGGGAGAACAACAGGAAGAGCTTCACCAACAAATAACATTACCTCACTGGGTCTAGTTCTAAGGCAAGCAAGTCAAGCTTTCCAAGGCGTGAATCTAAATCTCGATCAACCTATCCTTGAAGACGCATCGGAAGAAAGTTCAACATCACCATACATGGCTGATCAACAACCAGCGAATGTCAGGCAGACAGGCATGGGAAGGCAAAGCGAGGAAGAAAGTGGAGAGCAGACAAATACTGTGCAACTGGAGATACTTAAGGCATTGAAGGAAGCACGGGAAGGACAAGGGATGATGATGGCTATGATGCTGGAGATGTAGAGGAAGCAAGAGAAAATGGGAAATTTTCGCCAGCAGTTGATGCAGATTCCCGTTTTCAAGGCCATGTTCCCAGACAATTCACAGGGAGAACATGCAGGAGTGGAGGACAACAACAACGATATCAACAATAAGGAGAATCAGATTACACCTCCATTGACGGAGAATCAGTCTGGTCCAATCATCCACTTGGAACCTCATAACAGTGGTGGCGTGCCACAACCCAGACTGGAAGTCAGTCAGCCAAAGACAAACATCATTCCGACCACTATCCCTGCATTTTCACAAGTGCAGATACCAACCATCCCAAGCCTCGTTCAACGAACCAGCCCACAAGCACAACTGTTACAGAATTTACATGATGCCAGTGTACATCAACCAATTTCTGTATCATAGAGAGTCCATACCACGAGCCAATATGTGACAAAGGATGATATAATCGATGTGATCAACTTCACAGGCAGACATCCCCACCTTCGAAGTTAGACTTTATTCCACCTTAACCAGCATATATTCGGAGACAACCTTACCCGGTAGGGTATATCAAGCATTCCCCTCAATTTCCAAAATACAACGGGGAGAAAGGAAATGCCAGCGAACACATTGTCAGGTTTGTGGAGTCGATGTCTCCATGGTTAGGATGTGATGAAACGAACAATCACAATTTGTTGATGAGGGAATTCGACAAGATTTTGACGGATAATGCTTTCAGTTGGTACTACAACTTGGAGAAGGGATCAGTCCATGATTGGGATGATCTAAAATTACAATTTTTAAAGAAATTTTTCTATGTGCAGAAACAGGTAACCATCGTAGAACTCATGCGATTCAAGCAGAAGCCAAACGAGGAGCTTTCAGATTACGTGGATAGGTTCAGGGACCAAGCACAGAAGTGTGTAGAGCCAATTGAAGAAAAGAACTTGGTTAGCATATGCAACAATGATGCTTTAGACGCCTTCAAGCCCCATCTCATTACCAAAGCTTGTGATTCATTTACAACCCTCTCATCTTTTGCACAAGACTTGGGAGGAATCATGACATTGCCCACCAGCCATGCGATGATTACATGGAAGGGCAAGAGGACATCAACTGTGGCTTTGGTGGATTCTCAGTCAAAACCACAAGGGGCAAGAGGGAGAAGAATAAGAAATTTGAGCGAAGCAGAGAAAAGCATGGGGACAAGTATACCAGAATGCCTGTTCAAGAGGCTATCACATGCAGCGAGAAGGCATTCAGGAGCCTATACGAACAATGGGTCGAGCACGGAGTGGTGAAACCTCCCAGGCCCCGGTTGGTTGTGACGGAAGAGATGAAAAGAAGACAAGATTTTTGTGTATACCACCAATATGCATGGCATTCCACTATGGACTGTTACAGTCTGCGGAGGATATACCATGAGAAGCTGGCGGCCGGGGAGATTGAACTAGGAGAAGAAACGTGCAACACTATCACTCATGATGCAGTCCCGGAAGTCAAGAACCCAAATACTGGCTCTACCATCGAAAGAACTCTGAACTACAGATGAATTAAAAATCCACCCAAGATGGTGGCCCACCAAAAAATGGTGGTTTAAGTCCTCGGGAGTATCCCTTGCCAAGTAATTGGATGACCAAGGAAGGAGGCACAAGAATTGAAGAATTAAAAATAAAATAAAATCCACCCAAGATGGTGGTCCACTCTAAATGGTGGCCAAGTCCTCATAAAATACACTTGCCAATAATTTGGACGACTCAAGTGACGAGGCACCTGATGTCAAATCCTCGTAGACTGCACTTACCAAAAAATTGGACGACCCAAGTGACGAGGCACCCGATTTTAAGTCCCCGTAGACTGCAGTTGCCAAGAAATTGGATGACCCAAGTGACGAGGCACCCGATTTCAAGTCCTTGTAGACTGCACTTGCCAAGAAATTAGACGACTCAAGTGACGAGGCACCATATTTCAAGTCCTCGTAGACTGTACTTGCCAATAAATTAGACGGCCCAAGTGACGAGGCACCTGAGTGTTACACTTTATCATCAAAAGTGAATGAGGCACCTAACTATAAGTCCTCAGACCCGAAAAGTTATACATTTAACAGTAATTGAGGCGCCTGGGTAAAAGCCCTCAACCCCGAAAAAGTTACACTTTATTTCTAAAAGTGATGAACGTTATGATTTCTCTGACAAAAGTAAGATCTATTATATGAAACGTTATGTTTTTCGTTAAAAGCAATTTGGTTATCAATAAATTTGTCAAACTTTCAGTTATACTTGATTATTTCTTCTGATTTATTAAAAAAAAGTATAGATTCAGGTATTAGTTTGCATGAAATATATGTACATGAATTTTCTGATACAGGAAAAAAAAACTACGAAAGTTCATGATCTAAAGGCCATGACCTGTTGAATTGAAGAGAGAGGAATAGTAAAAGCTTGGTCTTCAAGGCTATCAAGCCTTCGATGCTATCAGGTCTTCGAGGCTATTAGCAGGTCTTCAAGGCTATCAGCCCTTCAATGCTATCAGGCCTTCGAGGTTATCAGGCCTTCGAGGCTATCAGGTCTTTAAGGCTATCAGGTCTTCAATGATATCAGGCCTTCGAGGCTATTAGGCCTTCACGGACTTTTTGATTCTCAATGACTTCTTGATTATAAAAAAAAGAGAAATTTCGAGGCTTGCAAAACATCAAGCCCCGCGAAGTGTTCAGAAACTGGAATCAAGATTTCAACACTTAAAAATATTTTGCGCGATCATCTCACCAAAGTCGTGACTCACGCGCAGGGGGAAAATGCTTACTGGTAGATGGCATAGACATCCTCCAGAGTAAAAGTGCATTCCCCCCAAACAGTGACGAATGTGCATGTAGAGGAGCACCATGGTCCTGTTGGATATGAATGTTCCTGCATGGCTGGATGCAAGAAGAATGTGGATAAATGAATCAGACAAGAAGACATCCCAACCTCCACAAGCCGCTGCATATACAAACAAGCCTTCCTTCTCTGGCGGAGGAAGAGTTGTGCGGTCATAAGTCTGGACTTGCTCCCAAAAAGACGTCGGACAGACCAAAAAAGGGGAGCCCTTCCCTAATCACTGAGAAATATGGCCTCCTTGGTGGTTCCTGGGTCTACAAAATATTCAATCGAGAGGGCCTGCAAGCAAGAAGAGTTCAGCATAAGGGGTCTAAAGAGTAAGGAAAAGAATGACAAGGAAAGCATTTGAACTTGAAGTGCTTACCATGGAAAAGAAGAAAGCCATGGCATTTGAACTTGAATTCAGCATAAGGATGCCATTTGAACTTCAAGTAAAGTGTTTGAGCTCGAAGTACTCACTATGGTAAAGAGGAAAGTCCAAGAGTTAAGCTTCAAAACACCTGAAAAGAAGAAGAAACAATGACAGAAAGAGTTAGGAATCACAATTATGCAAGAAAAAATTTTCTGAAAATTTTTAAAAAAAATTCAGACAACCAAAAGGCATCCTTCGGAGCCTTTTTTGGACTTATAGCAGCATATGTCATGGCCAAAGGCCATGATTTTTGTAGGGTTCGTCTTTAGCTTCGTTTTGATATATTACGGGACCCGAAACTCCAAACGGATCAAAAGTTACGATCCAACTAGTAACTGC
This sequence comes from Panax notoginseng, assembly GCA_016801055.1. Classification (NCBI taxonomy): domain Eukaryota; kingdom Viridiplantae; phylum Streptophyta; class Magnoliopsida; order Apiales; family Araliaceae; genus Panax; species Panax notoginseng. Next base: position 19,232,282 of record CM029015.1, read on the forward strand.
TCATCCTGAACTTCATTTTTTTCGCCTAAACATTAATTTCCCCCTAGGGTTCGCCCCTTAGGGATCGGCTATTTGGAGTGGTTCTGCTGCATGTAAATCATTTTTTGTTCTCCTTCGTGTTTTCCGTCAGAAAAGCGCCAAATCTTTTTTTATTATCCGAGGGAAAAAACCAAGATGTAATCAAGGTAATGGGGCTCGAAACACAAAAGAAAGATTGGGGAGTCTTGAAAAAAAAACTGTGTAGGTTTCGGCCCTCTAGGGGCTGTTCCCTCTATTCATTCCTTTGAGGTCTTGTTGCTCCACAAGTCAACCGCTTGGAACGAGTGCTCATTCGCCGTGAAAATTATAGCCTTCTTTGATGAATTCTGAGGGAAAAAACCAAGATATGATCAAGGTGATGGGGCTCAGAAACAAAGAAAGACTACAATTGCTTGAAACAGAAAACAGAAATAGAGGAAGCAAGTCAAGAGAAATTTAAAAGAAAACATGCAAGTAAGCAAGCAAATTGAAAAGCGAAGACGAGAAGAAGGAATGGAACCCCAAGGGTTCGGGTCCCCCATAGGGTTTGGCCCTATAGGGTTTAACCCCTAGGGTTTGGCCCTATAAGGAGAAATCCTCTTTGTTACCTCTTGCTCGGATTGAGGAATATCTTCTTACTACTCCCTTGAGGATCTTCCTGGCTCGTAGGAAGTGAGAAAATCCAAAATGAAACAAGATAAGCAAGGTGGCGTGAATGGCTTGGGAGATGCATACATATGAATACATGTATAGCCCTCAAAGTATACTTGCAACGGAAAAGGAAGCAACCACTTTTTTTCCCATTAAGGGAAGGATTCAATCTGATTTCCAAAAGATAAGTACATTTGAATTTATTTCTAAATAGAAATATATAAAGATATAATTTTCTAAATATATATATGAAAAAAAGATTTGATTTTCTCCCAATAAAGGGAAATTTCAAAATTTAAAATTTTCCTTTTAAATAATAATAATGATAAGGAAGGATATTGTCTTCAAAATCAAATAAAGAAAAAAATTTATTTCCAAAATAAAATTAAGATTTGATTTGATACAAAGGAAAGATTTAGTTTACCAAAAGAAAGATTTTATTAGATTGAATTTTATTTGGTAATATTTGATGATCTTCCTTGTCTTAATTTTTAGAAAAATAAGGAAACAAATATTGGGCAAACTGTAGAAAGATTATCAGAAGATTTTTCAGTATGTCCATGGAAGAGCCCTGCTAGGTTTTGCCTCCCGAGGGTTTAACCCTAAGGGTTTGGTTCCAGGGTTCCCTCTTCTAGGATCCTTGTCTTCAAGACCTGTAAAGTGAAGTCCCGCAAAATCGTTTAAAGGCTTGAAGTATTCTTGCACGATCGTCTATTTGGGAATGCGACTCTCGCGCAGGGGGCAAATGTGGGCCCAACTACAAAACTAGGGTTCACCTGACCTAATTAAATTAAATGCACAATAAGGGTTCCATGACCTCATTAAATTCGCAAATTAGGGTTCACATAATCTAATGGAATGAAGACGGAAAAGTCAAAAATAAATGTGCTAGACCCGGGAGAAGCCTCCACGTGTCCCGAGGCAGAAGGCTCATGGAGACGGCTCGTTTTGGGAATTGATTGAGGGATTGAATTGGTGGCTAGAAGGACAGGACGATCTGGGTATTACTCTGATGATTAAAGGGTATTTCTGAAATTTTTCTGAAAGCATGTGCCTGGCACATGACTACTTTTCAGAAAATCCTATAAATACCCTTTCCATTCCATTGGTAAGGGGACCTCTCTTCAGACGTAGGACTTGGACTCTTGGAAGATCGAAGGACCTGAACATTCTCTCTCAACACTCAAGAACACTCTTGGAATCCCAATAACCCTAACAAGGTTTTCGGATTCTAGGGGTGGAAGGACTCAAGAAGAAGGCTCTTGGAATCCCAATAATCCTAACACGGTTCCCGGATTCTAGGAGTTCTGTCGTTGGAGTAATCGCTTACCTGTTCTTCCCCCTTCTTCAATCAATCAACCAATTCCGTGCTCTTCGTGGATTTCTCTCCTCCTCAGCCAATACAAAACCCTAACTGGCAAGGCACAATTTCCTTGCTCACTATCTAGAACCCATCAGAGATCGAAAGTGAAAGGAACACACAAACATAGAGAGAGAGAGAGAGACAGAGAACACGACACGATTCTTCAAAATTGCAGGTGCGATACTTCAAAATTGATGGTTTTGACGAAATTAAGTGATGATTGTTTGACAAATTTGAAGTACAACAAGAAGTAATCATCCAAACCCTACCTTTTTTGTAGTCTTGAGATTTTAGGGAATGTGGAGTAGTGAATTGGTGTAGTTGATTTTGAGGGTTGGTGTAGTTAATTTTCTTATAAAATAATATGCGCGTTTTTGAATTATTGTTCTTCTTTTTTGTTTAAACTTACTTTATGTGCATAATGCCCACCTTGTTAGATGTTTGTAGTTGATTTTCAATCCCGCTGTAGTTGATTTTCTTATAAAATAATAGGCATGCATATTTCTGAATTTTTTTTCCTCCTCTTTGTTTAAACTTACTTTATGTGCATATTACCTACCCTTTTGAATGTTTGTTCTTGTGTTATGTATAAGATTAGTTGATTTCATTAATTTACGCAGGCTCTGCTTTTCTAGAGAAACATGAAAGAATTGAAGAGGCTAAATAGGAATGTACATGATAAACTACAGGAACAAAATCCTAAGGTATAGAGTAAGGCTTTTTTTAAGACTTTACGCAAATCAGATGTAGTTGAGAACAACATCTGATCAGAATTAATGCTTTAATTCATGGATTATGAAAGTAAGATGGATGATATGATAGAAGAGATAAGAAGCCAGATTATTATTAGGATCCACACTAAAAGGATGCAATGTTGAAGTCAAATGATATTATATGTCCTGGGATTAGGAAAAAAAACTTGATCAAGCTATTGAAGATTTTGGTTATTGTGATCCAATGTGGGGTGGAGGGAATGAGTTTCAGGTTAAAATGAGAGGAGACACATATGTAATTAACATTGATACGAAGACATGTACTCGCAAAAAGTGGGATTTGACAGGAATTCCATGTGCTCATGTCATTTCTGCTATGTATTTCAGGGAGGAAGAACCATAAACTTACCTTGCTCGATCATTGGTATAAAAAGGAAACATATTTAAAAGCATACACACACATAGTAGAGGTTATGAGCAACTTTTGGGATGATACAACTTATCACAAGATGTTGCCTCCACCAATATTCAAGAAACTCAAGGGAAGACCTAAAGAAAATGAGAAGAAAAGAAGGATGAGAGAATCCAAATAATCCTACAAAGATTATAAGGAAGGGAAGAAAAATGTGTTAATTAAACTAAAATTTTAAATATATTCTAGATTGTTCAAGAATTATCTTAATTAATATTAGTACATGAATTGGTGATATCCAAGTACATGATACATGTATGTACATGAATGTATTTAAGTGTTAGGTTCATTTACATGTATTTGATCATTATTAATGTGACATTATAAGTATCATAAGAGTCCTATAAATAGCCTTGTACTTTGTTCATTAGAAGCAAGTGAAATCAAGTGTTCTAGTGTTTTCTAAAGTTATATTTCACTTCCTCCCTAAAATATATTCTTTTCCTAATTATTCCAATAAAGTGGTATCAGAGCTCACAAGGAAAACATCAGCCTCAAGTTTGCTTATGGTTTCAGCTTAACTCGAGAGGCTTTTAATTTCAAGTAGGCCTTCTGTAACAAAGCTGACGAATTGCATGGTTAGCTTTCAAATCTGGTGACCCAATAATCACTTTGTACGGATTGTAAAGGAATTGCCTTGCCCGTTATTCAAATCCCATATCCAGTGTAAGACCCCAAATTATTAATAAATGAAATTTAAATTCCCTCTATTTATTATTTTGAAATAGTAAGTGTTAAATTGATTAATGAGGTTAGTTATGGGTAAAATGCGTAAATATTTCAAATAAGCAGGTGGTTATAAAATATTCATTGTTGTCGGGGAATATTCGTTTGGTCGTGGAATATTCTTCCTGTCGAGGAATATTCGTACGACGGCGCAGTCTTTTGTGGGCCCCATAACGGAAAGCGATTGGATGAAGAAAACGACAAGTATATGTTTTTTATTAATAACGGCGTAGTTATTACCATTAATACTGTTGAAATACCCGGTGGTTAAAACACAGTAATACGCGTTGTTACACAGTATCACACTGTATTGCACCAATTATTGATTCTTACGTAAGAAGGCACTACTCAATAATGGTTACAGTAATTACTGTTCAGTATTTTATTTTATTGATTCAATAATTGCTGCGTTAATATTTTATATTACTGTTGTTTCAATAATTATCACTACACAGTATTTTCCATTATCAGATCAATAATTCATATTATTTGAATAATATTATTAGATAACATTATTGGCAATGTCTAGAAAGTTCTGTCTAAGGAGAGGTTTGGTCATCTAATTGCGCGCCAGTAAGGAGAAATCCTTATTGGAAAGCCCCCTCTTTCCTGGGAACGGCCTGGTTGTCATAAATGTGATTCTGTAATATTATTTGTGAATAATTAATTATTGATTCATATGATAAGGAAATATTTATTTTTGTGGATATAAATGAGGGATATATTTTTGTGGTTAAAAATGAAGGAGTTAATGTTGAGGTTTTTATCAGTATTTTTGTCGGAATGGAGGTATTAAAAATCAGGATTTTTGAGATATTTTGCGGGGGTTATAATTTTTAATCCGACCGTTGGATCGTGGTAATTTTTGGATATGTTATACATATATAAGTTGAGTATATGTCCACAAATTTTGAACCGTTAAAAATGAACGTATGATTTATTATGAATTTTACGAGATGACTGGTTCAGAAATTGTTGAATTTTCGGAGTTAATCATTTTGGTAGAAAATTCTAGAATTGGTGGGCCCCACTCTTGGTTGGTGAAGAAATGTGCTGAGATTTTTATTCAAATGTGGTGGGTGGGAATAGTAGCAGGTAAAGCCATCAGGTTGCAGGTTAAGTCTGCTTCGGCGTGCTAACATTTTCCTATAAATAGAGGGCTAAGTTAGAATTGAAAATCACACCAGAAACAAGTTTTCTCTCTTTCTCTCTCTAGATTATTGAGTGTATTTTGTGAGTATTTAGATACTTTGAGAGTTTCTATTCATCAGAGCAAGTGTCTTTCAGCCTTATACCGGTATTCCGACCAGAAGTACTGTCTTTACGAGGTAAGGGATGTTATTTTATTCAAAAATGATATTATTTCTTCAATATCATTATGCCGAAATATTGGTTAGAAATTTTTATCAAATTTGGAACTTTTCACGTTGGGGTTACTATTCATGAGTTACTATTCACGAGTTACTATTCACCGAAAAATAAAATTTTCTTCTTTTCGTCCAAAATATCTATTCTGGGTACTAGCTTTGATTGTATTCATGTTTTGATCATTCTTGAATTCTACTTCACTATGAATAATTATAAGGTATTTTTGGACATGGATAAACCGAAATACGAATCCTTAATATTTGTTATTTTGTTTCACTGGATTCGTTTTCTTTAAGATATTTTTCATCATTCTCAGTCCTAAATGATGATATTACTGAATATCTTTGGCCCGTAGTGCAAAGATGAATGATTAACTGATGAATATCTTTGGCCCATAGTGCAAAGATGAACAGGTGTTGAGATGAACATGACCGACTGGTGATACAAATGAATATCTTTGGCCTGTAGTGCAAAGATGAATATTTGATTAAAGATGGTTATTGATTGTTGTTACAGGGATAAAATATTGATGATGGACTTTTAAATCTTAGAAGATAGTAGAACTCATTCTCTACTTGACTCTTCTAATGGTTTGCTATTTCCACTGCAGTTATTGATTTAAAACTTATTGTCTATTGTATTCTATTAGATTTTTCCCTGTTGAAGACTAACGATAATTTGTTCTGTATTATCTTAGTCATAATGTTCTTTACTGGGCTAGTTGAGCTCACCCTTTTCTTTTTTGTTCCATTTTTCTCAGGAGGCGAGAATGTAGCGAGTACTAGTCGGGGTATGGAATGATGGTTCTAGAAGTTACTTTAGTAGTCCTCACCATTTTTGTGAAATAATGTATCAATAATTGTAATGAGGACTTATTTGAGTGTGGATATTGTCTAAATGACAATATTTGTATTTAAACTCACAGTTCTTGGGTTGTAATAATAAAGATGTAGTTGTTTCTGTACCATGTATTTTGGCGACTCAGAATGGGTGTTGTATACCTATTTTGGGGGCGTCACAGTTGGTATCAGAGCTTAGGGATATGATCTCTGGCGGAGATCGGAGAATAGAACTAGGAGGGGAGAGACGAATAAATCCTCCGCTAGTGTGTCCTACCTAAGCTTATTTATTGGTCAGCCATAATATAGGGGTATTATGTGATTTGTTAATTTATTTAATTAACCCTTGTTTTATGGCAGTATTTGAGAATGTCGACTGAGAATGTTAACAGTGGAATAAATGAGACCGTGGAGACACCGGTGCTTACCAACGAGGAGAACGTGCAACAAGCTGGCAATGTTCCTCCTGTGAACAACACCAATGAGCAGATGATGAATGATGGAATGTTTAGAAGTTTTTTGCAATTCATGCAAAACCAGACGAGGGAGACTCGTTTTCAAAATACAGGAGGAAATGATAGCAATTCACGGTTTGTCACAGCCAAACAATTCAAAGAATTGGGACCACTAGAATTTAAGGGAAAGCCGGATCCGATCATGGCGGAAACTTGGGTCAAGCAAATTACCAAGATATTCGATGTCTTGGGATGCACGGAGGAACAGAAGGTTCCATTCGCCACCTTTATGTTCCGTGGCGAGGCAGACTACTGGTGGGAGTCTGTGAAGCGTACCCATCCAACCGCACTCAGCATGTCTTGGGAGACATTTCAGAAATTATTCAATGACAAGTACTTTCCTGAAAGTATTCGTCATATGAAGGAGGTAGAGTTTATTAGACTGGAGCAGAATAACATGACGGTGTCTCAGTACGAGGCGAGGTTTGCAGAGTTGTCCAGGTTTGCACCTCATTTGGTGGAGAATGAGGAACGTATGACGAGGATGTTTTTGAGAGGTTTGAAACCCGGCATACGTCAATATCTCATTTCTCATAAATTTTCTCTCTATTCAGATGTTGTCAACAGGGCTCAATTATTAGAGCGAGATAATGAGTACGGTCAACTGAGGGACCACAACCAGGATCATATCGGTGACAGCAGTCATCAGAACAATGATAACCAGCGGAGAAAGAAAAATACAGACAAGAACGGCAACCACTCTGGTGGTAATCGTGGCTATAAAAATAGAAGAAGCGAGTCGGGAGGAGATTTTAAAAAGAGGAGATTCAACAATGACAATACGAAGGCGTCAGCACCAGCAGCAACTGGTTCCAAGGGAGGAGAACGACCACCGGTTATATGCTATAAGTGCGGAAAAGAAGGACATATCAGCCCAAACTACCCACAACAGTTTAAGGTATGTTATAATTGTGGAAAGGAAGGACATATTGCTCGAGATTGCACTGTAGGAAAACCAAGTCCAGCGGGGATGGTGACTCAAAAAGCTATCCCAGAAAAGATAAGGTCAACGGTTCCTGGAAGAGCGTTTGTCGTGACTGGTCAACATGCGAGGAACCCAAACGAGGTGATCACGGGTAAGCTAATCATAAATTCATGCAAAGTTTATACCTTATTAGATACCGGTTCTACCCATTCTTTTATCTCTCCTGCTTGTGCTCAACGTTTAAACTTGACTCCGGAGAAGTTAGACTTTGATTTATCTGTGGAGACTCCGTTAGGAGAAACTTTCATCACTTCCACTGTTTATAAATCTTGTGTGATCCAAGTTGGCACCATCACCTTACCTGTTGACCTTATCTCTTTAAAGATACTTGCTTTTGATGTGATTTTAGGGATTGATTGGTTAACTACTCATCATGCCAAAATTGATTGTTTTCGTAAGGTTGTTAGTTTTCATATTCCTAACCAACCTGTTGTATGAATTCAAACAACTAAGCCATTAAAATCAATCACTGTTATATCAAGCCATAAAGCCATTCGTTTATTAAAAAATGGATGTCAAGCTTTCTTAGCCCATGTTATGGATTTGAATAAAGACACGTCAAATTTGAATAATATTCCTGTTGTTATTGACTTTCCTGACGTATTTCCTGAAGAACTTCCCGGTCTACCCCCGGAACGAGAAATTGAATTCTTTATTGATCTTGAACCTGGTACAAAGCCCATTTCTAAAACCCCATATCGAATGGCTCCTATTGAACTTCAGGAGTTAAAAGTCCAACTACAAGAGTTGTTGAACATCGGTTTCATTCGTCCTAGTACATCTCCGTGGGGTGCTCCTATTTTATTTGTAAAGAAGAAAGACGGGAGTATGCGACTTTGTATTGATTACCGGGAATTAAACCATGTCACTATTAAGAATAGGTATCCGCTACCTCGTATTGATGACCTGTTTGACCAGTTACAAGGAGCACAATTCTTTTCAAAGATCGATCTTCGTTCTGGATATCATCAGCTGAAGGTTAAAACTGAGGATATTCCAAAGACTGCCTTCAGAACTCGATACGGGCATTATGAATTCCTAGTCATGTCTTTTGGATTGACTAATGCTCCTGCGGCTTTCATGGATATGATGAACCGAGTATTCAAGGATTATTTGGATCAGTTCGTTGTTGTCTTTATTGATGACATCCTCATATATTCCAAAAGCCGTGAAGATCATGAGCATCATTTGAAGCTGGTACTCCAAAGGCTGCGTGAAAATAAGTTATATGCTAAGTTGAAGAAATGCGAGTTCTGGCTTGAGGAAGTAGCTTTCCTAGGGCACGTGGTGTCAAAACATGGAGTATCTGTTGACCCGGCGAAGATTTAAGCAATACAAAGTTGGGAGCAACCAAAGACGGTGACCGAAGTACGTAGCTTTCTGGGCTTAGCTGGTTATTATCGGAGATTCGTGGAAGGGTTTTCTCGAATCACTACCCCGTTAACTCAGCTGACTCGGAAAGATATCAAATTCGTATGGAACGAGGAATGCGAGAAGAGTTTTCAAGAGCGTAAGAGGAGACTCATTTCGGCACCTGTTCTGACAATACCATCTGGTTCGGATGGATTTGTTATCTACAGTGATGCTTCAGGCAAAGGGTTAGGATGTGTTCTCATGCAACATGGGAAAGTCATAGCCTATGCCTCGCGACAACTCAAAGAATATGAGAGGAATTATCCTACTCATGATTTGGAGTTGGCAGCAGTAGTTTTCGCGTTGAAGATCTGGAGACACTACCTGTATGGGGAGAAAGTGGAGATCTATACAGATCATAAAAGCCTCAAATATTTCTTCACCCAAAAGGAACTCAACATGCGGCAGCGACGTTGGCTCGAGCTGTTGAAAGATTACGATCATACCATCCAATATCATCCTGGAAAAGCAAACGTAGTAGCTGACGCATTGAGTAGAAGATCATATGCGGGTACGAGTGCAATGTTGTTAACACAAAGGCCCATTTTGTATGACTTGCAAAGGATGGAGATAGAGATGAAGGCTCCAAGTACCCACATGATGATATCAAATATACGAGTAGAACCGACTTTAATCGATAAAGTTAAAGCTGCTCAAGCTACGGACATAGAGCTGATGCATATGAAGAAGAAAGTGCAAGAAGGTTCTATTCCAGAAGCAAGAATCGATGAAGAAGGAATACTTCGAGTCCACTCCAGACTTTGTGTTCCTAACGATTCTGATTTGAAGTACAAGATCATGATGGAAGCACACAATACACCATTTGCAATCCATCCTGGAAGTACCAAAATGTATCGTGATCTTCGACATACATTTTGGTGGAATAATATGAAGAGAGAGATTGCAAAGTTTATCTCGAGGTGTTTAACTTGTCAACGTGTAAAGGCGGAACATCAAGTGCCAAAGGGTCCATTGCAACCACTTGAGATTCCGAAATGGAAGTGGGAACACATTACCATGGATTTCGTTACGGGTCTTCCCACGGTTTCTCAAGGCATAAATGCTATTTGGGTTATTGTTGATAGATTAACCAAGTCTGCTCATTTCTTGCCGATACGGGAGACTTATTCCCTTGAACGTCTTGCTCGTATATACGTAGATGAGATTGTGAGACTGCATGGCATGCCAGTATCCATAGTTTCGGATCGTGACCCAAGATTCACTTCAAGATTTTGGGTTAGCTTGCAAAAAGCTATGGGCACAGATTTACGATTTAGTTCGGCATACCATCCTCAAATGAACGGACAATCAGAGAGGACTATTCAAACTCTTGAAGATCTATTAAGACTTTGTGTCCTAGATTTCAAAGGGAGTTGGGATAAGTACCTACCATTGGTGGAATTCTCTTACAATAACAGTTATCAGGCAAGTATAGGTGTGGCCCCATTTGAAGCATTATATGGACGAAAGTGTCGCTCTCTAGTATGCTGGGACGAGGTGGGTGAAGCAACATTGTTGGGACCAGAGTTGGTACGCATGACTACAGAGAAGATCCAAACGATTCGACAACGTATACAAACGGCACAGGATCGACAAAAGAGTTATGCGGATCTTCATCGAAAGGACGTGGAATTTGACATTGGGGATCATGTATTGTTGCGTGTGGCTCCATGGAAAGGAGTTACAAGATTTGGGAAGAGAGGAAAGCTCAATCCACGATTTATTGGTCCATTTCAGATTCTTGACCGAGTAGGAAATGTGGCCTATAGACTCGCGTTACCTCCAAGTATGTCTCGTGTTCATAATGTTTTTCATATATCTATGTTACGTAAATATGTGAAAGACCCAGACCACGTTATTGAGTTAGAACCGGACGAGATAGCTGAAGACTTAACGTACGAAGAGGTACCTGTCAAGATCTTGGATAGAAAGGAGCATGTCCTACGCACGAAGGTCATACCACAAGTTAAAGTTTTGTGGAGAAACCATGCTATTGAGGAAATGACCTGGGAGTTGGAAACGGAAATGAAAGCGAGGTATCCTCATCTTTTCGAAACACCAGGTACGTACGTCAATTTCGAGGACGAAATTTCATAAGGAGGGGAGGTTGTAAGACCCCAAATTATTAATAAATGAAATTTAAATTCCCTCTATTTATTATTTTGAAATAGTAAGTGTTAAATTGATTAATGAGGTTAGTTATGGGTAAAATGCGCAAATATTTCAAATAAGCAGGTGGTTATAAAATATTCATTGTTGTCGGGGAATATTCGTTTGGTCGTGGAATATTCTTCCTGTCGGGGAATATTCGTACGACGGCGCAGTCTTTTGTGGGCCCCATAACGGAAAGCGATTGGATGAAGAAAACGACAAGTATATGTTTTTTATTAATAACGGCGTAGTTGTTACCGTTAATACTGTTGGAATACCCGGTGGTTAAAACACAGTAATACGTGTTGTTACACAGTAGCACACTGTATTGCACCAATTATTGATTCTTACGTAAGAAGGCACTACTCAACAATGGTTACAGTAATTACTGTTCAGTATTTTATTTTATTGATTCAATAATTGTTGCGTTAATATTTTATATTACTGTTGTTTCAATAATTGTCACTACACAGTATTTCCCATTATCAGATCAATAATTCATATTATTTGAATAATATTATTAGATAACATTATTGGCAATGTCTAGAAAGTTCTGTCTAAGGAGAGGTTTGGTCATCTAATTGCGCGCCAGTAAGGAGAAATCCTTATTGGAAAGCCCCCTCTTTCCTGGGAACGGCCTGGTTGTCATAAATGTGATTCTGTAATATTATTTGTGAATAATTAATTATTGATTCATATGATAAGGAAATATTTATTTTTGTGGATATAAATGAGGGATATATTTTTGTGGTTAAAAATGAAGGAGTTAATGTTGAGGTTTTTATCAGTATTTTTGTCGGAATGGAGGTATTAAAAATCAGGATTTTTGAGATATTTTGCGGGGGTTATAATTTTTAATCCGACCGTTGGATCGTGGTAATTTTTGGATATGTTATACATATATAAGTTGAGTATATGTCCACAAATTTTGAACCGTTAAAAATGAACGTATGATTTATTATGAATTTTACGAGATGACTGGTTCAGAAATTGTTGAATTTTCGGAGTTAATCATTTTGGTAGAAAATTCTAGAATTGGTGGGCCCCACTCTTGGTTGGTGAAGAAATGTGCTGAGATTTTTATTCAAATGTGGTGGGTGGGAATAGTAGCAGGTAAAGCCATCAGGTTGCAGGTTAAGTCTGCTTCGGCGTGCTAATATTTTCCTATAAATAGAGGGCTAAGTTAGAATTGAAAATCACACCAGAAACAAGTTTTCTCTCTTTCTCTCTCTAGATTATTGAGTGTATTTTGTGAGTATTTAGATACTTTGAGAGTTTCTATTCATCAGAGCAAGTGTCTTTCAGCCTTATACCGGTATTCCGACCAGAAGTACTGTCTTTACGAGGTAAGGGATGTTATTTTATTCAAAAATGATATTATTTCTTCAATATCATTATGCCGAAATATTGGTTGGAAATTTTTATCAAATTTGAAACTTTTCACGTCGGGGTTACTATTCATGAGTTACTATTCACGAGTTACTATTCACCGAAAAATAAAATTTTCTTCTTTTCGTCCAAAATATCTATTCTGGGTACTAGCTTTGATTGTATCCATGTTTTGATCATTCTTGAATTCTACTTCACTATGAATAATTATAAGGTATTTTTAGACATGGATAAATCAAAATACGAATCCTTAATATTTGTTATTTTGTTTCACTGGATTCGTTTTCTTTAAGATATTTTTCATCATCCTCAGTCCTAAATGATGATATTACTGAATATCTTTGGCCCGTAGTGCAAAGATGAATGATTAACTGATGAATATCTTTGGCCCATAGTGCAAAGATGAACAGGTGTTGAGATGAACATGACCGACTGGTGATACAAATGAATATCTTTGGCCTGTAGTGCAAAAATGAATATTTGATTAAAGATGGTTATTGATTGTTGTTACAGGGATAAAATATTGATGATGGACTTTTAAATCTTAGAAGATAGTAGAACTCATTCTCTACTTGACTCTTCTAATGGTTTGCTGTTTCCGCTGCAGTTATTGATTTAAAACTTATTGTCTATTGTATTCTATTAGATTTTTCCCTGTTGAAGACTAACGATAATTTGTTCTGTATTATCTTAGTCATAATGTTCTTTACTGGGCTAGTTGAGCTCACCCTTTTCCTTTTTGTTCCATTTTTCTCAGGAGGCGAGAATGTGGCGAATACTAGTCGGGGTATGGAATGATGGTTCTAGAAGTTACTTTAGTAGTCCTCACCATTTTTGTGAAATAATGTATCAATAATTGTAATGAGGACTTATTTGAGTGTGGATATTGTCTAAATGACAATATTTGTATTTAAACTCACAGTTCTTGGGTTGTAATAATAAAGATGTAGTTGTTTCTGTACCATGTATTTTGGCGACTCAGAATTGGTGTTGTATACCTATTTTGGGGGCGTCACATCCAGCATTCGATCAACCTCATTCAACACAAAGTGTTTTTAATGTTTGATGATTTTTTTAAAGCAATGGGGTGATGTCAAATTCAAATAATTTAGTCTCTCTAATTACTTGTTTTAATGGAGAAGACTTTGATTATTGGAGACATAATATGAAAGTACTATTAAAGTCCTTCAAGTTGTGGAGCATTGTTGAAGATGGCTATGAAGAACCAGAAACTGAAGAGGGTTTGTCACAAGCCCTGAAAAATAGCCTGAATGAGAAAAGAGAGAAAGATAACAAGGCGCTCTTCCAAATTTATCAAGCAATTGAAAGGCCATTTTTTAATAGAATTTCAAAGGCAGAAACTTCAAAGGAAGCTTGGGATATTTTGCAATCAATATATAAAGGTGAAGAAAAGGTAAAAAAGATACGACTCCAATCTTTGCGTTTAGAATTTGAGAAATTGCAAATGCAAGAAAATGAAACTATTACTGATTATTTTTCAAGATTACATCAATTGTAAATCAAATGGCAACCAATGGAGAAGTTTTGTAAGATCAGAAAGTAGTTGAGAAAATTCTTCAGAGCTTACCACAAAAGTTTGATTTTATCATGGTAGCTATCGAAGAGTCCAAAGATGTGTCAAAATTGTCTTTGAAAGATTTGCAGGCTTCTTTAAAGGCACATGAGTTTTGCGTTAATCAAAGAAATCCACCTTCTAATGATCAAACTCTCAAGTCTGAAATTACGGGAGGCCGAACTGCTCCCCGTGGTCGTGGCCGTGGAGGAGGTCGTTGACGTGGAAGCACTACTAAAAAAATGCTCATTTGTGATGGCCAAAATCCATCACAAAAAGTTGAAAAAAAGTTTACGTGATGGCTTTAAGCATCACAATGGTCGTTTTGTATACGTCCATCATGAAAGTCATCACAAAAAACAAGACTTTAGGGATCAAAGGTAAGAACGTGAATCTTTATTTACGTTGTATTAATTGTGTCGAATGATATTTGTACGATTCGAACCCTCTCTCCATTTGCAAACTAAATAACGAGTATTATCACTACACCAAAGCTCATATCATGATTATAATTTTAAAACAAAATATAAACGGAAACATATGTGAGTTGACTTACTAAAAAAATTACTTTCACATAGGATTTGGTGATTGCAATGACAGTCACAAATACTCTATAATGATGGTAAAATTAGTCATCACTGAAAGCCATTATATATTTTTATTATTTTGTGATGGCTTGAAAATTTCATCACAAAATACCATCTTTTTGTAATTGCAAATAAAAGTAGTCATAAAAATCTATCTTTTTAATGATTTTCATGTCCGTCATAAAATGTTGTATTAATTATTTCTTACATTAAAATATTGGTGATAACTTAGCAATCACGAAAATGGTATATTTATAAGTGATGACTTAGTACATCAAAAAAAGAAAATTTATTTTGCGTGAAAAATTTGGTGTGATTGACATGGCCATCACAATTATAATACATTGGTGGCAAGATTAGTCATCACTAAGAGCCATCATATATACTATTATTTTGTGATTGCTTAAAAAGTCCATCATAAATTACTATCTTTTGTGATTGTTTTTAAAAGTTGTCACGAAGTCCCGTCACGTATTCTTGTTATCTAGTAGTGAAGAGGTGGCTTCCAAGGAAACAGAGGTAGATGCTCTAATTTTGGTGGCAATGGAAGAGGATCACAATGTAACAATAATAATTTTAAGGAAGAGTCATTTGAGTATTCAAACAATTCTCAAAGAGGAAGAGGTCGTGTTATTAATTAAAGAGGGAGAAAAGGCTATATTGAATGTTTTCATTGTCACAGGCCTGGTCATAAAATTATTGAATGTTGGTTTGCACCATCCAACAAAAAAAAATCTGGATTGGTGCATGAAAATGAATCAGTTGAGAAAGATTGTTCAGAGTCATTATTAATTACTTGTCAAGAAAATAATAATCATGTTTGGTATTTCGATAGTGGTGCCAGCAAACATTCTACCCTGGTGGAGTTAAATTTTGGGCAAATAAAAATTAGAGATGCTAGAGCCTATGCAATTAAAGGAGTTAGAGAAGTCACTTTCAAAAAAAAATATGGAAAATTTGAAAAAATGTCAGATGTTTATTTTGTTCTAGGCATCAAAAGCAATTTGCTAAGTACTTGACAACTTTTGCGAAAAGGATTTGATATATTCTTTCATGATAAATTATGCACTTTGTCGTAAAATAATCAGGTTATGGCAAAGATTAGCTTGGCGGATAATAATTTATTTCCACTTTCTCTTCAAGTGGAAAATTTTATTGTTTCGTTGGTTTTAATGAAGAAGTTTCCAAGTTATGGCATGACAGGTATGACCACTTGAATTTTGACAACCTAAAATTGTTAGTAGTAAAAGGAATGGTGGATGAATTACCCCAGATTAATAAAATGGAGGATACTTATGAGGCATGCCAGTTGGGAAAGTTGTACCGTAATCCATTCCCCTCAAAATCTTCTTGGGGTACAAGGCAGCCACTTGAACTTGTTCATTCAAACCTGTGTGGACCTATGACAGTGTCATCTTTTGGAGGTAACAATTCACTATACATCGCAACAAAATGGTGTTTGCGAAAGGAAAAATCGTACAATCATGGACATGGTTCGATGCATGCTGAAAAAAAAGGTTGTAAAGCCAATTTTGAGTAGAATCTGTTTCTTGTGCAATTTATTTGATCTAAAGGTCCCCAACAAAAAGTTTAAAAAATTGTACTCCTTATGAAGCTTGGTATGGGAGAAAACCAAGTGTCCAACACTTGAAGATTTTTGGAAGTGTAGCTTTTGCTCATGTACCAAATGCAATAAGGACGAAACTTGATGACAAGAAAGAAAAATGTATTTTTGTTGGATACAGTGAAAGGTCAAAAGCCTACAAGCTATATAATCGAAAAACAAAGAAAATTGTCATTAGCAAGGATGTAAACTTTGATGAAAAAACTTTTTTCAATGATGCTGACATAAACACTGCTGATAAGGTACCATTACTCGTGGAGGATTTAAAAGGTTTTAGCAGTATGCCAAGTGAAGATGATCCATCCTTGAACCCAACTGATGTTCCATCATCCTCAACAGGAGAGTCTTCTGGTTGCAGCCCCGAATGAATCAAGACAAGAACTTTACAGGAGATTTATGATACTATGGAGCCGGTAGATGCACAAAGCTATTTTCTTTGCTTTCTATGCAGGAGAAGATCCAATATCCCATGAAGATGCATCAAAAGAAGAAAAATGAAAACAATCTATGAAGGAAGAAATTATGGCTATTGAAAGGAAAGACACATAAGAGCTCGTCAGTTTACCACCAAACAAAAGACCCATTGAAGTTAAATGGATTTTTAAGATAAAGTTAAATTCAGATGACTCCGTCAATAAGTACAAAGCGAAGCTCATTGCAAAAGGGTATGCACAAAAGGAAGGAGAATATTTTAATGAGGTATTTGCACCTATTTCAAGGCTTGATACTGTTCGTTTAATTATATCACTTGTTGCTCAAAATAATTGGTAGTTGTTCCAAATGGATGTCAAATCAACATTTCTAAATGGGTTTCTTGAGGAAGAGATCTATGTTGATCAGCCACCCGGTTTTGTGAAGAAATGTGAAGAAGAGATAGTTTACAAGTTAAAGAAGGCTTTATATGGTTTGAGGCAGTCACCAAGGGCTTGGTATAGTCGCATTAATTCGTACTTTGAGAAGAATGATTTTCAAAAATGTCCTTAAGAGCATACTTTATACACCAAAATTGATCCTTCAAAAGGAAGATTTATGGGGGTAAGTTGTAAGACCCCAATTTTTATAAATAAATATGAATTTTCTATAAATATCATTTTTGAATATTATGGAGTTAATTTGATATAATGTTATAGTTGTGGGTAATATTTATAAATTTTGCAAAGTAAGCAAGTTGTTATAAAATATTCGTTTGGTCGGAGAATATTCTTTTTGTCGGGGAATATTCGTACGACGGCACAATCATTGGTGGACCCCACAACGGAATTATTGTCGGATTGAGAAAACGACAGAATTATCTTTTTATAAAAATAACAGCTGAGGTGTTACCGTTAAAATCGTTAAAACTGTTGAACTACTCGGTAGTAAAAGTACAGTAATACGCGTGGTTGCATAGTAGCACACGGTATTGATTATTGATGCTTACGTGAGAAGTCACTCAGCTATACTCAATTATTGCTACAGTAATTGCTGCATCATATCTCTTAAATTATTGTCATAGTATCATCTGTATAATATGTTATATTATTGAGACGTTGTGGTAAGTTTGGTTATTTTATGGGGGGCCATATGTCATCATCTAAGAGTCTCTTCGTCAATAGTAATTACCGTCATCAATAGTAATTACCGTCGTCAATAGTATTTACCTTAGTCAATAGTAATTACCGTCGTCAATAGTATTTACCTTAGTCAATAGTAATTACCTTCATCAATAGTATTTACCTTGGTCAATAGTAATTACTTTCGTCAATAGTAGTTGTCCCTTCAATATTACCAAGAGTCATTTGACCCTTCGTTAAGACCAAGAGTCATTTGACCCTTCGTTAAGACCAAGAGCCACCCTCAATTTTTCTATAAATAGAGGCCTAGGGCTTCATTATTTTTCACGAATTCATTCAAGCTATAGAGAGAGAAAGTATAGAGAGAATAAGAGAGAGAGAATAAAAGTATTCTGCTACATCACTTTTCCAATATCCAGTTCTTTTAAGGTAGGGAATATTATTTCTTTTATATTCATGAAGAGAACTTCTGTTATTCCATTTGTTATTATTCTGTTGGAATAACCAGTATACGCGGTCTACCCTATACTTGGTGACATTCTTCTATTATTCTGTTGGAACATCCTGTCTGTGTGTTTTACACCGGACCTGGTTCCGTTTATTATTCTGTTGGAACATCCTGTCTGTGTGTTTTACACCGGACCTGGTTCCGTTTTATTATTATTCTGTTGGAATATCCTGTCTGTGTGTTTTACACCGGACCTGGTTCCATTATTTATTATTCTGTCGGAATATCCTGTCTGTGCGTTTACGCCGGACCTGGTTCCATTATTTATTATTCTATTGGAATAACCTGTCTGTGCGGTCTATCGCATGCATGGTGATTTCTTTTGTTATTCCATTCTTTATTGTACTCAGTTGGTTAAGTTTTGACTTCTATACTCCATGAAATTTGTGGAATATCCTTGATAGTTGCGTTTCATCCAGTATCTTTTCAAGAAAATATTCTTCTAAGCATTCTTGAATTTTACTCCACAATGCAGTATCATGTTGACAATTTGGACGTTGTTAATTCCTGGATAAATTAATTCTTGAACTTGTTTTATTGAATTCTTATATCATTGTCATCATCCTCATGTTTATAAAATGTTGAAAGTCATCTGTGGCCTGTAGTGCATAGATGGACTTGGTATGATTATGACCAGGGATTATTCGGTATAATCATGACCGTAATGTTACAAATGATGTGGTAAAAGTCCTCATTGGCCCGTAGTGCATTGATGGACAGTTGTTGGCATGATCATGACCATTAATGAATACACGAATATCCTTGGCCGTAGTGCAGGGGTGATTCGATGATGTGGATTATTTTATTAAGCTGAGTCTCAGCGATCACAGTGTTGAAAAACTTTTTAAATCATAAAAGATAGTAGAGTTTATTTTCTACTTGACTCTTTTAATGGATTGCTTGTTCCGCTACAGTTAAACTTGATGTCTATTATATTTTATCAGTTTAACATTGTTGAAGGCTAATGATAATTTATTCTGCATTATCTTAGTCATAATATTTCTTACTGGGCTAGTTGAGCTCACCCTTTCTTTCACTGTTCTCTTCAGGAAATGAGAACGTAGCTGGGACAAGTCGGGGTACGGAGTGATGGTCCGAATGATAGTATTAGTTAGTAGTCCTCACTATTCTATGTAATGGTGTGTTAATAAATGTAATGAGGACTCCTTTTGAGTATGAATACTCTCTAGAAGATAATATTTGTATTCAAACTCACAGTTTATGTTTTGTCGTATTGTACACGACAGTTGTATTAATCAGTTGTATTTGTATTCTGTACTATGTATCTGACGACCCAAGATGGGTGATGTATACCTAATTTTGGGGGCGTCACAGTTGGTATCAGAGCTTAGGGATATGATCCCTGGCTAAGATGTGAGAATAGAACTAGGAGGGGAGAGACGGGGAATTCCTTCGCTAGTATGACATAAGTTTATTTGCATGGTATTTAATTGGTCGGTCATAATATAAGGATAATATATGACATATCAATTAATTTTTATTTTGTGGCAGTATCTGAAAATGGCATCTGAGAATGTTGAGAATAGCAATGGAGCACAGACGACTGTTGATTCACCACATATCAATAATCAGGATAATGTGCATCAGGAAGGTGTCAATCCTCATGCAAACAACAACACTGACCAAATGATGAATGATCAAATGTTCAGAGGCTTTATGCAATTCATGCAACAACAGGTGAAAGCGGCTCCTGTCCACAACGTAGGTGGAAATACTGGAAACTCTCAGGCGGTCACCGCTAAACAGTTTAAGGAGCTGGGACCACCGGAGTTTAAGGGAGAACCCAAACCACTTGTAGCTGAAACATGGATAAAGCAGATCACCAAGATATTTGATGTCTTGGGTTGCTCCGAGGAGCAAAAGGTTCCCTTTGCCGCCTTTATGTTGCGAGGAGAGGCAGATTACTGGTGGGAATCGATAAAGCGTACTCAACCTGCCGCACTGAAGATGTCCTGGGAGAAGTTCCAAGAGCTGTTTAACGACAAATACTTTCCCGAGAGTATTCGTCACATGAAGGAGGTGGAGTTCATCAAATTGGAGCAGAATAATATGACCGTGTCGCAGTACGAGGCAAAATTTGCGGAGTTATCCCGGTTTGCGTCCCACCTGGTGGATAATGAAGAAAGAATGACGCGGATGTTTTTAAGAGGTTTGAAGCCGGAGATACGTCAACATCTTGTTTCTCATAAACTGTGTTTGTATTCAGATGTTGTAAATAGGGCTCAGTTGGTGGAGCGCGATAACGAGACAACGCAACCAAAAGAGAGCAGCCGGCAAAATGATAATACCAGTGAGAGCAGTCATCGAAGCGGTGACAACAAGCGTGGAGGGAATCAACAGGCCAGAAATGGTAACCACTTCGGTGGTAATCAGGGCCAAAACAATAAGAATGGACATTTCAAGAAGAGGAGATTCAACAATGATGGAAAGACGTCAGCACCAGCACCTGTCGTTAAGGAAGGAGAACGACCACCTATCATATGTTTCAAATGCGGAGGGGAGGGGCACATCAGTCCAAACTGCGCGATGCCGTCCAAAGCATGTTATAATTGTGGAAGAGAAGGTCATTTAGCCCGATTTTGTCGTTTACCGAAGACAAATTCAGCTAGGATGGAGGCACCAAAAGCCGTCCCAGAAAAGTCAAAACCGGTTGTGCAAGGGAGAGCGTTTGTTGTGAACTCCCAGAGAGCAAGGAACCCGAATGAGGTCATCACGGGTAAGCTTATTATAAACTCTAAAGAAGTTTATACTTTATTTGATACCGGTTCAACCCATTCTTTTATTTCTCCTACTTGCGCTCATCGATTAAATTTGATTCCGGAGAAATTAGACTTTGACTTATCTGTGGAAACTCCGTTGGGAGAAACCTTCATTACCTCCACTGTTTATAAGTCTTGTTTGGTTCAAGTTGGTACCCACACATTACCTATCGATCTGATTTCATTAAAAATACTTGCATTTGACGTGATTCTAGGGATTGATTGGTTAACTACTCATTATGCAAAAATTGATTGTTTTCGTAAGGTTGTTAGCTTTCATATTCCTAATCGACCTATTATGCGAATTCAAGCAACCAAACCATTAAAATCAATCGCTGTCATCTCAAGCCATAAAGCTATTCGTTTATTGAAAAACGGATGTCAAGCTTTCTTAGCTCATGTCACAGATCTAAACAAAAATACGTCAGTTTTGAATGATATTTCTATTGTTAATAAATTCCCTGACGTATTCCCTGAAGAACTTCCTGGCCTACCCCCAGAGCGTGAAATTGAATTTTGTATCGACCTTGAACCCGGTACAAAACCCATTTCCAAAGCCCCATATCGAATGGCTCCTATTGAACTTCAGGAGTTAAAGATCCAACTGCAGGAATTGTTAGACATTGGCTTTATTCGTCCTAGTACTTCTCCTTGGGGTGCTCCTGTTCTATTCGTGAAGAAGAAAGATGGAAGTATGCGACTTTGTATTGATTATCGGGAGTTGAATCATGTCACCATCAAAAACAGGTACCCATTGCCACGTATTGATGACCTGTTTGACCAGTTGCAAGGAGCACAATTCTTTTCAAAGATCGATCTTCGTTCTGGATATCATCAGCTGAAGGTTAGAACTGAGGATATTCCAAAGACGGCTTTTAGAACTCGGTACGGGCATTATGAATTCCTAGTCATGTCCTTTGGATTGACTAATGCTCCTGCTGCCTTCATGGATATGATGAACCGGGTATTCAAGGAATATTTGGATCACTTTGTGGTCGTCTTTATTGATGACATCCTTATTTATTCCAAAAGCCGTGAAGATCATGAGCAACACTTGAGGCTGGTACTCCAAAAGCTTCGTGAATACAAGCTTTATGCCAAGTTGAAGAAATGCGAGTTCTGGCTGGAGGAGGTAGCATTCCTTGGGCACGTAGTATCAAGTCGTGGAATATCGGTTGACCCGGCAAAGATTGAAGCTATTCAAAGCTGGGAGCAACCTAAATCAGTGACCGAGGTACGTAGCTTTCTTGGTTTAGCTGGTTATTATCGGAGATTCGTGGAAGGATTTTCTCGAATCGCTACTCCATTAACTCAGCTGACTCGGAAAGATACAAAGTTTGGTTGGAGCGAAGAATGTGAGCAGAGTTTTCAAGAACTCAAGAGGAGACTCATTTCAGCACCTGTTCTAACAATACCATCTGGCTCGGAGGGATTTGTCATCTACAGTGATGCTTCGAGCAAAGGGTTGGGATGCGTTCTCATGCAACATGGAAAAGTCATAGCCTATGCATCAAGACAACTCAAGGAATATGAGAGGAATTATCCTACTCATGATCTAGAGTTGGCAGCTGTTGTCTTTGCACTTAAAATTTGGAGGCATTACTTGTATGGGGAGAAAGTGGAGATCTTTACGGATCATAAAAGCCTCAAATATTTCTTCACTCAAAAGGAACTCAACATGCGACAACGACGTTGGCTTGAACTGTTGAAAGATTATGATCATACCATTCAATACCATCCTGGAAAAGCGAACGTGGTAGCTGACGCATTGAGTAGAAGATCATATGCGGGTACAAGTGCAATATTAACAACGCAAAGGCCCATTTTGTGTGACTTGCAAAGGATGGAGATAGAGTTGAAGACTCCAGGGACCCATGTGATGATGGCGAATATACGAGTAGAACCGACTTTAATCGATAAAGTTAAAGCTGCTCAAGCTACAGACCTGGAGCTGATGCGTATGAAGAAGAAAGTGCAAGAAGGTGCTATATCGGAAGCAAGAATCGATGAAGAAGGAATACTTCGAGTCAACTCCAGACTTTGTGTTCCTAACAACCCTGATTTAAAGTATGAAATCATGATGGAGGCGCACAACACACCGTTTGCAATCCATCCTGGAAGTACCAAAATGTATCATGATCTTCGTCATACATTTTGGTGGAGCAATATGAAGAGAGAGATAGCGTTGTTTATCTCAAGGTGTCTAACTTGTCAACGAGTCAAAGCGGAGCATCAAGTACCAAAAGGTCCATTGCAACCACTTGAAATTCCAGAATGGAAGTGGGAGCACATTACCATGGATTTCGTTACCGGTCTTCCTAGGGTTTCTCAAGGTATTGATGCGATTTGGGTCATTGTTGATAGATTGACCAAGTCTGCTCATTTCTTACCGATACGAGAAACTTATACACTTGAACGTCTTGCTCGTATGTACATAAACGAGATTGTAAGACTGCATGGTATGCCAGTATCCATAGTTTCTGACCGAGACCCAAGATTCACTTCACGATTTTGGGTTAGTTTACAAAAAGCTATGGGCACGGAGTTACGATTTAGTTCAGCATATCATCCTCAGACGGACGGACAATCAGAGAGGACTATTCAAACTCTTGAAGATCTATTAAGACTCTGTGTCTTTGACTTCAAAGGAAGTTGGGACAAGTTCTTACCATTGGTGGAGTTTTCCTACAACAACAGTTATCAAGCAAGTATTGGCATGGCTCCATTCGAAGCATTGTATGGAAGAAAATGTCGTTCTCCAGTATGCTGGGATGAGGTGGGCGAAGCAACGTTGTTGGGACCGGAGTTGGTACGTATGACTACAGAAAAGATTCAAACGATCCGACAACGTATAAAAACCTCACAAGATCGACAAAAGAGTTATGCTGATCTTCATCGAAAGGACGTGGAATTTGATGTAGGAGATCATGTGTTCTTACGTGTTGCTCCATGGAAAGGAGTTACGAGATTTGGAAAGAGAGGAAAGCTAAATCCTCGATTCATCGGTCCATTTTTAATCCTCGATCGAGTAGGAACTGTGGCTTATAGACTCGCTTTACCGCCAAGTATGTCTCGTGTTCATAACGTTTTTCACATATCCATGTTACGCAAATATGTGGAAGACCCGAACCACATTATTGAGTTAGAACCGGACGAAATAGCGGAGGATTTGACGTATGAAGAAGTTCCTGTTCAAATCTTGGATAAGAAGGAACATATTCTACGCTCCAAGGTTATACCTCAAGTTAAAGTTTTGTGGAGAAACCACGATGTTGAGGAAATGACTTGGGAGTTAGAATCAGAAATGAAATCAAGGTATCCTTACCTCTTCGACATACCAGGTACGTACCCTAATTTCGAGGGCGAAATTTCATAAGAAGGGGAGGTTGTAAGACCCCAATTTTTATAAATAAAGATGAATTTTCTATAAATATCATTTTTGAATATTATGGAGTTAATTTGATATAATGTTATAGTTGTGGGTAATATTTATAAATTTTGCAAAGTAAGCAAGTTGTTATAAAATATTCGTTTGGTCGGAGAATATTCTTTTTGTCGGGGAATATTCGTACGACGGCACAATCATTGGTGGACCCCACAACGGAATTATTGTCGGATTGAGAAAACGACAGAATTATCTTTTATAAAAATAACAGCTGAGGTGTTACCGTTAAAACCGTTAAAACTGTTGAACTACTCGGTAGTAAAAGTACAGTAATACGCGTGGTTGCATAGTAGCACACGGTATTGATTATTGATGCTTACGTGAGAAGTCACTCAGCTATACTCAATTATTGCTACAGTAATTGCTGCATCATATCTCTTAAATTATTGTCATAGTATCATCTGTATAATATGTTATATTATTGAGACGTTGTGGTAAGTTTGGTTATTTTATGGGGGGCCATATGTCATCATCTAAGAGTCTCTTCGTCAATAGTAATTACCGTCGTCAATAGTAATTACCGTCGTCAATAGTATTTACCTTAGTCAATAGTAATTACCGTCGTCAATAGTATTTACCTTAGTCAATAGTAATTACCTTCGTCAATAGTATTTACCTTGGTCAATAGTAATTACTTTCGTCAATAGTAGTTGTCCCTTCAATATTACCAAGAGTCATTTGACCCTTCGTTAAGACCAAGAGTCATTTGACCCTTCGTTAAGACCAAGAGCCACCCTCATTTTTCTATAAATAGAGGCCTAGGGCTTCATTATTTTTCACGAATTCATTCAAGCTATAGAGAGAGAAAGTATAGAGAGAATAAGAGAGAGAGAATAAAAGTATTCTGCTACATCACTTTTCCAATATCCAGTTCTTTTAAGGTAGGGAATATTATTTCTTTTATATTCATGAAGAGAACTTCTGTTATTCCATTTGTTATTATTCTGTTGGAATAACCAGTATACGCGGTCTACCCTATACTTGGTGACATTCTTCTATTATTCTGTTGGAACATCCTGTCTGTGTGTTTTACACCGGACCTGGTTCCGTTTATTATTCTGTTGGAACATCCTGTCTGTGTGTTTTACACCGGACCTGGTTCCTTTTTATTATTATTCTGTTGGAATATCCTGTCTGTGTGTTTTACACCGGACCTGGTTCCATTATTTATTATTCTGTCGGAATATCCTGTCTGTGCGTTTACGCCGGACCTGGTTCCATTATTTATTATTCTATTGGAATAACCTGTCTGTGCGGTCTATCGCATGCATGGTGATTTCTTTTGTTATTCCATTCTTTATTGTACTCAGTTGGTTAAGTTTTGACTTCTATACTCCATGAAATTTGTGGAATATCCTTGATAGTTGCGTTTCATCCAGTATCTTTTCAAGAAAATATTCTTCTAAGCATTCTTGAATTTTACTCCACAATGCAGTATCATGTTGACAATTTGGACGTTGTTAATTCCTGGATAAATTAATTCTTGAACTTGTTTTATTGAATTCTTATATCATTGTCATCATCCTCATGTTTATAAAATGTTGAAAGTCATCTGTGGCCTGTATTGCATAGATGGACTTGGTATGATTATGACCAGGGATTATTCGGTATAATCATGACCGTAATGTTACAAATGATGTGGTAAAAGTCCTCATTGGCCCGTAGTGCATTGATGGACAGTTGTTGGCATGATCATGACCATTAATGAATACACGAATATCCTTGGCCGTAGTGCAGGGGTGATTCGATGATGTGGATTATTTTATTAAGCTGAGTCTCAGCGATTACAGTGTTGAAAAACTTTTTAAATCATAAAAGATAGTAGAGTTTATTTTCTACTTGACTCTTTTAATGGATTGCTTGTTCCGCTACAGTTAAACTTGATGTCTATTATATTTTATCAGTTTAACATTGTTGAAGGCTAATGATAATTTATTCTGCATTATCTTAGTCATAATATTTCTTACTGGGCTAGTTGAGCTCACCCTTTCTTTCACTGTTCTCTTCAGGAAATGAGAACGTAGCTGGGACAAGTCGGGGTACGGAGTGATGGTCCGAATGATAGTATTAGTTAGTAGTCCTCACTATTCTATGTAATGGTGTGTTAATAAATATAATGAGGACTCCTTTTGAGTATGAATACTCACTAGAAGATAATATTTGTATTCAAACTCACAGTTTATGTTTTGTCGTATTGTACACGACAGATGTATTAATCAGTTGTATTTGTATTCTGTACTATGTATCTGACGACCCAAGATGGGTGATGTATACCTAATTTTGGGGGCGTCACATAAGTCTCTATGTTGATGATCACATTTTTACTGGCAATGATATGGAGATGCTTAATGATTTCAAAGCTTCAATGAAACAAGAGTTTGACATGACTGATATGTAAGGAAATTTTTATTTCTCAAGGGAGATATGTAAGGGAAATTTTGAAAAAGTTCATAATGGAGAATATTAATTTTGTTTCAACTCCATGTGTTACTGGGCTTAAGTTAAGAAAGAAAGGTGAAGGAAAGTTTGTGGATTCAACTATTTACAAGAGTTTGGTTGGAAATTTGATGTATTTATAACTACCACAAGACCAGATTTAATGTTTGTTATTAGTATGATTAGCAGGTTCATGAAGAAGCCTCACTCTGAACACTGGGAAGCAGCAAAATGAATTTTGAGATATGTGAAAGGCACAGTTGATTATGGAATTTTTTATGAAGCTAGTGTTCTAGTTAGTCTTACTGGATTCACAGACAGTGATTTTGGAGGTAGCATTAATGATAGCAAAAGTACTTCAGGCTATGTTTTTAATATAGGAAGCGGAGCTATTTCTTGGAGTTCAAAGAAACAACTAATTGTTGCTCTTTCAACAACTGAAGCTGAATATATAGCGGCTACACATGCTGAATGTCATCTAGTTTGGTTAGAAGAAATTTTTAAATATCTCAAGCAAGAACAAGAAGTTGATCCAACTTTGTTTTGTGATAACACTTCGACAATTTCAGTTACCAAAAATTCAGTTCTTCATGGAAAGA
Source organism: Panax notoginseng (assembly GCA_016801055.1). NCBI lineage: Eukaryota > Viridiplantae > Streptophyta > Magnoliopsida > Apiales > Araliaceae > Panax > Panax notoginseng. The sequence goes on from CM029015.1 coordinate 19,259,990, forward strand.
CAAAGCATATTCCCATTCGATATCATTTCTTAAGGGAACTTGTGAATGATGGAATTATTAATATCAAGTATTATAAATCTGAGGAGCAACTTTTACAAAGCCAGTTTCTGGAGAAGTATTCAAGAAGCAAATTGCTAAGCTCGGAGTGAAGAATAAATTTGGTTTACGGGAGGCCTTGTTAACTAAACCAAAATTTTAAATATATTCTAGATTTTTCAAGAATTCTCATAATTAATATTAGTACACGAATTGGTGATATCTAAGTACATGATACATGTATGTACATGAATGTATTTAAGTGTTAGGTTCATGTACATGTATTTGATCATTATTAATGTGACTCTAGAAGTATCATAAGAGTCCTATAAATAGCATTGTACTTTGTTCATTTGAAACAAGTGAAATTAAGTGTTCTCTAAAGTTATATTTCACTTCCTCCCTAAAATATATTCTCTTCCTAATTATTCCAACAAAATGCATTGTTCAAAATGTAAACAAGTAAGAAACAATATATAAGAGTAACCTAAAAATGACAATCTAGAAACACAATCAAGTCAAGTCCATATAGAGCAACCTCTGTCAAGTAATGAAAGTATGATAATTTTTATATTTGTATTTAACACTTTTTATATTTATATTTTGATTAACAAAATTTGTGTTTTTCTGTTTCAGTCAAGCAAGCAAGTTAAAGGAAGGGGCCTACATCAGCTGGTCTAAAAAAGAAACAAACTAATGAGAGGAAAATATCAATTTCAAATAAGGTATATAGCATCAATGATTTACAACTAATTTACATTGTTGATGCCTAAATGATAAATATGATTTACATTGTACATAAGCATCCAATGAGAAATAATAGATAAAAGCTACAATTTAAGAGGAGAAAAAATACATATGAAGTACCAGAAGGATTTGGTGTCTATGTGAGTCCTAAAGGTGCAATAATAGACAATATGAATGCAAACAACTTGAGCTTTATTTTTGTGAGTTGACCTTTTTTTAATAACTTATTATTTAACTTATTTTGGATGGTCATGTGTAACCCTAACTTTGTACTTGACATATGTAGATGCCTACCCCAGGAGCACCCAAAAATAAAGATGGATTGACTAACTACACACCTCATGCTACAAGAATCTATAGCACCCCACAACCATCAACATTAAACACCACTCAATCAACTTCAAACAGAACTCTAGACAACTCCAGCAATAAGAAAAACTAGATTAAGGAACAAGAGAGACTAACTTGGAAGCCAATAGCCATTTAGACATGTCTATGAATTTTGTTTAATGTCTGTCAATGCTAGAAAAAATTTGTTTAGTGATTTTATTTTTCCCTTTTCCTCTTTTTCATTTGTTTTTACCCTTTCTATTTCGATATGTCGATTGATTTGATTAAAGGGTGAGGTTTTAGGAAAAGATCGACATTTAGTCGACTTATTTTACCAATGTTTGATTTTTATGATTAATTTTGATGATTGGACAAAATGAGACAGAGATGTCAGTTAGTATGATTTAAATGGATGTACCAATTAATCCGAATTTTGAAGGTTTTCGCAATATGATCCAATATGTGACTCCGTAGGATTGGTCTGGAAATCCGAGATTCACAGAGTTTGGGGGCTTAATTAAGTGAGGGGTAAATGTTGGACACCCCGACCTTCGTGAAAACACGGTTATCGCTTCTTATCGATTTCCTATATATAAAGTGTGTGTGTGAGTGTGTGTTTTATTTATTGGTTTGATCTAAGTTTTATTTCTAAGTTTATTTGAAAGTAGTGTTGTACCTCTTTTGCTCATAGGTACGAAGGATTTGATATAACAAAAGGTTCATTTTAAACAAGATATGGAAATTGAAATGATGTTTTGAAAAAGGGTTTTCAAATCCTTCACTCGACTAGGAATTGAGGACTTCGATACTTCCTTTTATTATCTTTATGTTTATTAGGTGATCAACCCAAATCGCTTTAATCTTCATGAAAGCTCTTTGTGATTTTATTGGAAAATCGTTTTGGGTGAAAATGCATGCAATAAAGCGCTAAAAAGGGTTGGATCATAATCGGGCATGAAAGCCATCTCAATGAATCCGAACACCCACAAATATAATTTTTCACTATCACGGGATCTTAAATCCAACTTCTCGGGACTAACCCCTTGAACTCGTTTTTAAGATCCAATAATTACATGTACAATAATATCACATTATTTAAACATTACATCGCAAAGGAAAAGTCCATAATGGGAATCAAGTTAAGATCCGATTATTAGATCTTGACACCAGAATTCCTAGGCTCACATTATTATACTTAAATATGTATATACAATATCCTAGACTTGATATTAGGTGATTTCATCGGTTGAAATTCTCATATCAAGCTATTAAAACCTTATCACCTCTAGATACAGATCTAGGGCTCTATAGAGTGACTGGGACTGACCAAAAATAGTAAAACATCTAGATCTACAATAGATATAAGCTAATCTAGCGTATGGGTTAGAGTATCATGCTTCATAACCGATCAAAATGCTAGATTTGGCTAGATCTATGTAGATTTAGTCAAATAACTTGATTTACAACTGAATATGCACGATTTAAACGGTTGAAACTTAGTGTCTACCTCCTAATACATAATATATATGTAAAACAACAAATTTAACAGGTAGAAACTATTATATCTATATAGATATAGTATATATAATAGTATTTACAAAAAAAGTGGCTAAAATAAGTGTTTTTCACCTTGGGGGACAAGTGAACCAACTTCTTTTGGCTTGGGATCAACTTATATGACTCTTAACTTACAATATATATGATATATAAGATCAAATAACTCAAAGATGGTAAAAAGATATAAGACCCTAGCCCTTTCTCTCTTTAGTTTCCTATTCTTTCGCGTATGAAATAATGAGCTTCTGATGTTGAGTTAATGAAATCTGAGCCATCCGCAGGTGTACCTGCTCTAGTATATGTGGCTGGAGGAAGTACACCTAAGGCTGGGCTCAACAGGTCCCGCTGTCTAGAAGTTCATGCCTTAGGTCTCGGTCCGATGAAAGTTGAGCTCTATACCCAAAAATTTCGCAAAGACTTTGCGGAAAGCTGTGAAATTCGGTCGAATTTGACTAAATCGAAGTCCGATAAAATGATGCAATTAGCTAAAAGGTATCTTCTGGCTCACGAGGGTCGTCAATCGGCTCGTCTTCGATAACTCACAGTTCATTGGTTGATGTGGTGACGTCTGATGGTCACATCCTCAGCTTTGTGATCCTCGTTCGGTTCATATTGTGTTTGGGTATCGTTGCACCTTTATCTCTCCTCGGGGTTATTTCCGAGGTAAAATGACACTTTTTCCCTCCTATAGGGTTAATCCATGGAAAGCGAAATTTTGAGTGTCTACAGATGCCCCTCTTTGTCATGTTTATGCAATGAAATGGAATGAACATAATAAAGATTACTAGACACGAAGATACATGACAAGGTATATCTAATGATGCAATGTTATGTGTAAAGTATGCAACGATATGTATGATTTAGATTTTAAAAGAATTACTCCTCTTTGCTAGGGAGGATGATGATTATACTGATGTTATCAGGTATTGTTGATGTCTTCGTTGATTCGCAAATTGCACAACATAGCACATCGCATTTTGCAAATTCTTATCAAATCGCATCGCAAACTGCATATTGAAATTATTATCAAATCACATCACAAGTCACTTTTTGAATCATTATCAAATCGCATCGTAAATCCCATTTTGAATTACCATCAAATCTCTTCGTAAATCGCATATCGTAAATCTTATATCGCACATCGCAACTCGCATTTCACATATCGTAAATCGCACATCGCACATCACAACTCGCACTTCGCATATCGTATGTCGCACTTCGCATATCGTAACTTGTGCATCGCATGTCGCACTTCGCATATCGTAAATCGCACTTCGTATATCGTAACTCGCACATCGCATGTCGCACTTCACATATCTTAAATCGTACATCGCAACTCGCACATCGCATGTTGCAAATCGCATAACTCATTTTAAATAAAATATCATATTGCAAATAATATAATAGAAATCAAATCTCATATCAAATGTAATCGCATGTCAAACCCAATTGCATATTATATTAAATCACAAATCAAATTTATTCACACATTAATTTGCATATTAAATCACAATTCATATATCAAATCAACTTATATATCAAATTGCATATTAATTCGCACATTAAATTGCATATTAATTCGCATGTCAAATCTTATCTCTCATTGAAAACCACATCTCCAATCGTATCTTCAATCGTTATCGCATTGCCAATCGTATCACAGGAGACAATTCATTCATTGTTTACTTATATGTTCTCTTTATATTTTTTACCAACTTTTAATGTGTATATAGATGATGTTGATATGAAAACTGGTGTAATATTCACACATATATAGGGTTAAATGCTTTCTAGGTCACTGTACTATAGGTCGACTTACAAATGGGTCACTGAACTTTTATTTCTTACAGTCAACTCACTGAACTTTAGTTTACTAACAAAAAGTTTATTATTCCGTTAAGTATGTTGACTTTGGACGAAATTTGCCACGTAAGCTGCTGACGTGTAAAAAATTTCTGATATGGCACAGATCAGTCCCATGTGGCTTTCATTATGTGGAAATGGAGGAAAATTTACAAATGTAATAATATAAATTAGAAAAGTTAGTAAAAAAATAAGAAAATAAATGAAAAATAGATTCAATTATTTTGTAATTAATATCAAATAAATTTTTATTTATTTCTTTACAAATATAATAATATAAATTAGAAAAGTTTGCCAAAAAAAATAAAATAAATATATATTCAATTATTTTGTAATTAATATCAAATGAATTTTTATTTAATTATTTACAAATATAATAATAGAAATTAGAAAAGTTTGTCAAAAAAAAATAAATGAAATATATATTCAATTATTTTGTACTTAATATCGAATGAATTTTTATTTAATTCTTTACAAATATAATAATATAAATTAGAAAAGTTTGCCAAAAAATAAGAAAATAAATTAAATATATATTAAATTATTTTTGTAATTAATATAAAATGAATTTTTGTTTAATTATTTACAAATATAATAATATAAATTAGAAAAATTTGCCAAAAAATAAGAAAATAAATGAAATATATATTCAATTATTTTTGTAATTATTATAAAATGAATTTTTATTTAATTATTTAAAAATATAATAATATAAATTAGAAAAAGTTGCCAAAAAATAAACAAATAAATGAAATATATATTTAATTATTTTTTAAATTAATATCAAATGAATATTTAGGGGGGTGTATTCAATTAAGATTTTTAAAGACTTTTAAAGACTTTAAAAATTTGGTTGTATTCAATCAAGACATTTAAAGAGTTTATAAAAGTTTAGTGGTATTCAATTACATCTTTTTTAATGTCTTTAAAAGTTAGGTGATATTGAATTAAGATTTTTACAAAGTCTATTTAAGTATTTTGGTATTCAAAAAGTCATAGATTTTAAAGATTTCTATCAAATTGTAGAGTTTGACAGATTTTAGAAGAAGAATTATAACTATCAACCCATATCCAAAGTCTTACCTCATCTCTAAAGATTTCTAAAAACTTCCAAATAAACACAAAGGTGGATAAAACTAGTTATTAATTAGACTTTGTCTTTTATTAGGTCAAATTAGTTATTTATTTTATATGAACTAATAAATATTAATATGTGATGGATAAATAATTTGGTAAAATTTATGCCATAAAAATAATTGGATTTATTATAATTTTATTATAAGAGAATTAACAAGATATATTAATAAGTAAACAAATAACTAGACCTAATCTGAATTGGTGAGGGAAAAAGCAGCCATTCGAAAGCTTCTAATAGAAAGAGGAAAGAGATTTGTTCAACAAAGGTGAGATAAAATCATAAAACTCTCATATTAATTGTAAAGATTATGTATTATAATATATGAAAATAGAAAATATATGATGTGTATGTGTATGTTTTTTTTTAGTTTTCTGACATTTTAAACGAAGGAAATCGCTGTTAATTTTTGAGACATCCTCCATATTCGTCTTCAAGTGTCTTTGGTGTATCATAAAAAAATAATGTAACATATGGTTGTATTCCTGCATGACAAATTGACAGAATCGTTATATTTCCCTTATAAAAAAGAAAAAAACGCACTGCTTTGATATATGTTAGGTGCATAAAAAAGGTTCACACTGTAAGACCCCAACTTATTAATGAATAAAATCAAATTTTCTCTAAATATTATTGTGAATAATAAGGGGTTAATTTGATATAATACTTTGGTTATGGGTGAAATGTGCAAATTTTGCAAAATAAGCAAGTGGTTATAAAATATTTATTTTTGGTCGGTGAATATTCGGTTGCTCGTGGAATATTCTTGCTGTCGGGGAATATTCGTACGACGACGCAGCCTTGTGTGGGCCCTATAACGGAAAGCGATTGGATGAAGAAAACGACAAGTATAAGTTGTTTATAAATAATGGCGTAGTTGTTACCGTTAATACTGTTGGAATACCCGGTGGTTAAAATACAGTAGCACGCGGTATTGCACCAATTATTGATTCTTACATAAGAAGGCACTACTCAATAATTGTTACAGTAGTTATTATTCAATATTTTATTTTATTGATTCAATAATTGCTGCGTTGATATTTTATATTATTGTTGTTTCAATAATTGTTGCTGCACAGTATTTTCATTTATCAGATCAATAATTCATATTATTTGAATAATATTATTAGATAACATTATTGGCAATGTCTAGAAAGTTCTGTCTAAGGAGAGGTTTGGTCATCTAATTGCGCGCCAGTAAGGAGAAATCCTTATTGGAAAGCCCCCTCTTTCCTGGGAACGGCCTGGTTGTCATAAATGTGATTCTGTAATATTATTTGTGAATAATTAATTATTGATTCATATGATAAGGAAATATTTATTTTATGTGGATATAAATGAGGGATATATTTTTGTGGTTAAAAATGAAGGAGTTAATGTTGAGGGTTTTGTCAGTATTTTTGTCGGAATGGAGGTATTAAAAATCAGGGTTTTTGAGATAGTTTGCGGGGGTTATAATTTTTAATCCGACCGTTGGATCGTGGTAATTTTTGGATATGTTATACATATATAAGTTGAGTATATGTCCACAAATTTTGAACCGTTAAAAATGAACGTATGATTTATTACGAATTTTACAAGATGACTGGTTCAGAAATTGTTGAATTTTCGGAGTTTATCATTTTGGTGGAAAATTCTAGAATTAGTGGGCCCCACTTGTGGTTGGTGAAGAAATGTGCTGAATTATATTTCAAATGTGGTGGGTGGGAATAGTAGCAGGTAAAGCCATCAGGTTGCAGGTCAAACCTACCAAAATTTTCCTATAAATAGAGGGCTAAGTTAGAATTGAAAATCACACCAGAAACAAGTTTTCTCTCTTTCTCTCTCTAGATTATTGAGTGTATTTTGTGAGTATTTAGATACTTTGAGAGTTTCTATTCATCAGAGCAAGTTTCTTTCAGCCTTATACCGGTATTCCGACCAGAAGTACTGATATTTTGAGGTAAGGGATATTATTTTCTTCTTAATGATATTATTTTCTTCAATATCATTATGCTGAAATATTGATATGAGTTTTTATCAAATTTAGAACTTTTTGTGTCGGGGGTTACTATTCACGTATACGACACTATTCACGTATACGGTACTATTCACGAATACGGCACTATTCACCGAAAAATAAAATTTTTCCTTTTTGTCCAAGATGTCTATTATGGTTACTATCTTTGATTGTATCCATGTTTTGATCTTTATTTTTGAATTCTGCTTCACAATTGATTATTATGAAGTATTATTGATCTTGGATAAACTGTTATACGAATCCCTACTATTTGTCCTTCTGTCTCATTGGATTCGTTCTCTTTAAGATATTTTTCATTATCCTCAGTCCTAAATGATGATACAAATGAATATCTTTGGCCTGTAGTGCAAAGATGTATAATTACTTGATGAATATCTTTGGCCTGTAGTGCAAAGATGAACAGGTGTTGAGATGAACATGACCGACTGATGATACAAATGAATATCTTTGGCCTGTAGTGCAAAGATGAATATTTAGTTAAAGATGATTATTAATTGATGTTACAGGGATAAAATATTGATGATGGACTTTTAAATCTTAGAAGATAGTAGAATTCTTTCTCTACTTGACTCTTCTAATGGTTTGTTGTTTCCGCTGCAGTTGTTGATCTAAAACTTGTTGTCGATTATATTTTATCAGATTTTTCCCTGTTGAAGACTAACGATAATTTGTTGTATATTATCTTAGTCATAATATTCTTTACTGGGCTAGTTGAGCTCACCCTTTTCCTTTTTGTTCCATTTTTCTTCTCAGGAGGTGAGAACATAGCAGGATCTAGTCGGGGTATGGAGTGATGGTTCTAGAAAGATGTATTAGCAGTCCTCACTATTTCTGTAAAATAGTGTTTGAATAATTGTAATGAGGATTTATTTGAGTGTGGATATTGTCTAGAAGACAATATTTGTATTTAAACTCACAGTATGTGTTGTCGTATTTTGCACGACAATTGTATTATTGAAGTTGTAGTTTGCTTTCTGTACCATGTATTTGGCGACTCAGAATGGGTGTTGTATACCTATTCTGGGGGTGTCACAGTTGGTATCAGAGCTTAGGGATATGATCCCTGGCTGAGATGTGAGACAAGAACTAGGAGGGGAGAGACGGGAAATTCCTTCACTAGTATGACTTGACTAAGTTTATTTGGTGCTTATTTGGTCGGTCAGAGTATAGGGATAATATATGACATGACTATTAACCCTTGTTTTATGGCAGTATTTAAGAATGGCAGCTGAGAACGTTAATAATGGAGTAAATCAGACCGTGGAGACACCTTTGATCACTACCTAGGGGAACGTGCAACAGGAAGGCAATATTCCTCCTGTAAACAACGTTACCGAGCAAACGATGAATGATGGAATGTTTAGGAGCTTTTTGCAGTTCATGCAAAATCAGACGAGGGAGACTCGTGTGCAGAATACGGGTGGAAATGATAACGCGCGGTTTGTCACAGCTAAGCAGTTCAAAGAATTGGGACCACCAGAATTTAAGGGAAAGCCGGATCCGATCATGGCGGAAACTTGGGTCAAGCAAATTACCAAGATATTCGATGTCTTGGGATGCACGGAGGAACAAAAGGTTCCATTCGCCACCTTTATGTTCCGCGGTGAGGCAGACTACTGGTGGGAGTCTGTGAAGCGTACCCAGCCTGACGCACTCAACATGTCATGGGAAACATTTCAAAAACTATTCAATGACAAGTACTTTCCTGAAAGTGTTCGTCATATGAAGGAGGTGGAGTTTATCAGACTGGAACAAAACAACATGACGGTGTCCCAGTACGAGGCGAAGTTTGCAGAGTTATCCAGGTTTGCACCTCATTTGGTCGAAAATGAGGAACGAATGACGCAGATGTTTCTGAGAGGTTTAAAACCTGAGATTCGTCAATACCTTATCTCTCATAAATTTTCTCTGTATTCAGACGTTGTCAACAGGGCCCAATTATTAGAGAGAGATAATGAGTATACTCAACCAAGGGACCACAACCAGGGTCATACCGGTGACAGCAATCATCAGAGCGATGATAACCAACGAGGAGGGAAAAATACGAACAAAGGCGGTAACCACTCGGGTGGTCATCGTGGCCATGATAATAGGAGAGGTGAGTCAAGTGGAAATTTCAGAAAGAGGAGATTCAACAATGACGGGAAGACATCAGCACCAGCACCAGCACCAACAACCAATTTTAGGGGAGGAGAACGACCGCCAGTTAGATGTTACAAATGCGGGAAAGAGGGACATATCAGCCCAAACTGTCCACAACAATCCAAGGTGTGTTACAACTGTGGGAAGGAAGGCCACATCGCTCGAGATTGTACTATAGCGAAACCAAGTTCAGCGGGAGTGGTGATTCCAAGGGCTGTCCCGGATAAGGCGAAATCAGCGGTTCCTGGAAGAGCGTTTGTCGTTACAGGCCAAAACGCGAGAAACCCGAACGAGGTGATCACGGGTAAGCTAATCTTGAATTCTTGCGAAGTTTATACCTTACTAGATACCGGTTCTACCCATTCTTTTATCTCTCCTGCTTGTGCTCAACGTTTAAACTTGACTCCGGAGAAATTGGACTTTAACTTATCTGTTGAAACTCCGTTGGGTGAAACCTTCGTTACATCTACAGTTTATAAATCTTGCATGATCCAAGTTGGCACTATCACATTACCTGTTGATCTTATCTCTTTAAAGATACTTGCTTTTGATGTGATTTTAGGAATTGATTGGTTAACCACTCATCATGCTAAAATTGATTATTTTCGTAAGGTTGTTAGTTTTCATATTCCTAACCAACCTGTCATACGAATTCAAACTACTAAACCACTAAAATCAGTCACTGTCATATCAAGCCACAAAGCTATTCGTTTATTGAAAAACGGATGTCAAGCTTTCTTAGCCCATGTTATGGATTTGAACAAAGACAAGTCAGATTTGAATAATATTTCTATTGTTAGAGAATTTTCCGATGTATTTCCTGAAGAACTTCCCGGTCTACCCCCGGAACGAGAAATTGAATTCTTTATTGACCTTGAACCCGGTACAAAGCCCATTTCTAAAACCCCATATCGAATGGCTCCTATTGAACTTCAGGAGTTAAAAGTTCAACTACAGGAGTTGTTGGACATCGGTTTTAGAAATGTGCTGAATTATATTTCTTCACCAACCAAGAGTGGGGCCCACCAATTCTAGAATTTTCCACCAAAATGATTAACTCCGAAAATTCAACAATTTCTGAACCAGTCATCTCGTAAAATTCATAATAAATCATACGTTCATTTTTAACGGTTCAAAATTTGTGGACATATACTCAACTTATATATGTATAACATATCCAAAAATTACCACGATCCAACGGTCGGATTAAAAATTATAACCCCCGCAAAATATCTCAAAAACCCTAATTTTTAATACCTCCATTCCGACAAAAATATTGATAAAAACCTCAACATTAACTCCTTCATTTTTAACCACAAAAATATATCTCTCATTTATATCCACATAAAATAAATATTTCCTTATCATATGAATCAATAATTAATTATTCACAAATAATATTACAGAATCACATTTATGACAACCAGATCGTTCCTAGGAAAGAGGGGACTTTCCAATAAGGATTTTTCCTTACTGGCGCGCAATTAGATGACCAAACCTCTCCTTAGACAGAACTTTCTAGACATTGCCAATAATGTTATCTAATAATATTATTCAAATAATATGAATTATTGATCTGATAATGGAAAATACTGTGCAGCAACAATTATTGAAACAACAATAATATAAAATATCAACGCATCAATTATTGAATTAATAAAATATTGAACAATAACTACTGTAATAATTATTGAGTAGTGCCTTCTTACGTAAGAATCAATAATTGGTGCAATACCGTGTGCTACTGTATTTTAACCACCGGGTATTCTAACAGTATTAACGGTAACAACTACGCCGTTGTTTATAAACAACTTATACTTGTCGTTTTCTTCATCCAATCGCTTTCCGTTATGGGGCTCACACAAGGCTGCGCCGTCGTACGAATATTCCCCGATAGCAAGAATATTCCACGACCAAACGAATATTCTCCGACAAAATGAATATTTTATAACCACTTGCTTATTTTGCAAAATTTGTACATTTCACCCATAACCAAAGTATTATATCAAATTAACCCCTTATTATTCACAATAATATTTAGAGAAAATTTGATTTTATTCATTAATAAGCTGGGGTCTTACATAAAATCCCATGCCACAATAATATAATGAGATTTACTCTAATTCATGAAAAAAGAAGGAGATGTTGTACACATGGGGTAATTAATAATTAATATAAGTTGTAAAATATATTAGAAGTATACAAAAGTCTGTCACAGTCTAGATAAAAAGTTTATAAAAGTCTGTTACTTATTTCATGGAGTCTATAAAAGTCATTTTAAAAAAGTTTTTGAAGTCTGTGAAAGTCATTAAAATCCCACAAATTTTACAAAAGTCTGTCACATAAAAAAAATCTTTAAAAATCTTAATTGAATATACCCCCCTTAATCGTCAAGCTCACTAAATATCCGCAATCGAGAATCACAGTCAAAGCTTAAGGCATCGAAGCACAAGAAGTGCTAGCGCCGTCAAAACTGGAGTATCTAGTAGAGAGATTGAAACTGAGGCTGATTTGCGGATTCCTCCACCTTCTCCGCCGCTAAGGCCGCCGTTGAGTGAACGTGAACCGCCTCCCCTTCCACGGCCAGAGACGAACGGAATGTCGTGGGATTTCATTTTTCTGACGATAGAGAACGTTCTTGGACCAAACTTAGTTGAGGTGGACGAGACTAGAATTGAAAAGGAAGAGATTGAGTGGAAGGCCTTTGAGGAAAGGTCTAGGAGGGCTGCTGAGGCTGAGAGGAGGGCTGCTGAGGCTAAGATGAGGGTTGTTCAGGCTGAGAGGAAAGCCGAGGAGGTGAAAGTGGTGGAAAGGGCGGCTGAACTACAAACGCAGCAGCAGCAGCAGCCACCATCAACAGCTAAGGTGGTGAAGAAGGTGAGGCATGTAGTGGCTCCAGGGAAGGGAAGAGAGTGGGGAAAGGTGGAGGTCGGAGTGTGAACTTGTTGCAGATATTTAGTGAGCTTGATGATTAAATATTCATTTTATATTAATTACAAAAATAATTGAATATATATTTCATTTATTTTCTTATTTTTTGGCAAATTTTTCTAATTTATATTATTATATTTGTAAATAATTAAACAAAAATTCATTTTATATTAATTATAAAAATAATTTAATATATATTTCATTTATTTTCTTATTTTTTGGCAAACTTTTCTAATTTATATTATTATATTTGTAAAGAATTAAATAAAAATTCATTTGATATTAATTACAAAATAATTGAATGTAGATTTCATTTATTTTTTATTTTTGACAAACTTTTCTAATTTATATTATTATATTTGTAAAGAATTAAATAAAAATTCATTTGATATTAATTGCAAAATAATTGAATATATATTTCGTTTATTTTTTTTATTTTTTGGCAAACTTTTCTAATTTATTTTATTATATTTATAAAGAATTAAATATAAATTCATTTGATATTAATTACAAAATAATTGAATCTATTTTTCATTTATTTTCTTATTTTGTTTTACTAATTTTTCTAATTTATATTATTACATTTGTAAATTTTCCTCCATTTCCACATAATGAAAGCCACATGGGACTGATCTGTGCCATATCAAAAAAATTTTACACGTCAGCAGCTTACGTGGCAAATTCCATCCAAAGTCAACATACTAAACGGAATAATAAACTTTTTGTTAGTAAACTAAAGTTCAGTGAGTTGACTGTAAGAAAAAAAAGTTCAGTGACCCATTTGTAAGTCGACCTATAGTACAATGACCTAGAAAACATTTAACCCCACATATATATGATTATGCTTACGCATTTATCGCATATGTTTTACTACTGTCTTTCATAATGCATGCTTTGTACATTATCATTTAGAAATTAGAATTTTTCGGTTAGAACTGACCCTTATATAGTCTTGTGATACTGTTTTTACCGACGAGGCGCTTGTTTTTGAGTTAAGGGTTTCCTTGGGAATTTTTCCACTTTTGTCGTAGAACGCTTATGTCGTCGTAATTTCTTTCAGGAGTCCTCTCATTTCTTTTGATGAGAAGCTTGGTCCTACCTTAGACTCCTTCCATTTCATTGAATCGCACAAATGCCTCAGCCTTTCGCCTGTTATTATGGGGATTCATCTAAAAAATTCGTTTTGTTAACATGTTGAGAGTGAATAATATCCTCCACATCAGAAAAATAACAAAATACGCCACAAGTTTGACGGCTCGGGCCGTCGGGGATAACTTTGATATAAGGATAAGTATGAGTTAAAGTTCGTAAAATTGGATGCTCATTAAGCCTTCCACTTAACTCGTATTAGCTGAGTTTTTATCTTATCGCTAAAGATCTTGAAAATTGAGTATGAAAATGAATTTTTTCGCAACAAGTTGTGAATCATTAACTTCAAGGCTATTTTTTCTTTCTTTCCTTTTAAAGAATTTTTCATTTTAACAAGTTATGAAATCGCAAGAAAACTCTTAAGTATCCATGGTCATTGTTTATGAGTAAGATCAAATTCAAGAGACTTATCTCCCTTTATCAAAGATACTTCGTCTTCGCGCTAGACACCGTTCTTCACAGAATTAATGTCATATGACATGTGTACTATGAGTGACGACACCCTTAATATGGGTTTCTCTTCCATGACTTTAGATGATCTTATTCTGATCTCACAAACTTTTTCATCGTTCTGATTGTATATTTTCTTTTTTTCTTCTCTCTTAACTTGTCTCGTTTTTTTAGGCTATTCAGAGTTACCCATTTAACGAGTTTTGGACCAATGACTCCCAAACCAAATGGCTTTATGGCACTAGGTGTAAAGACACCCTTTCATGTCTAATTGCTTGAGTAACAAAGGCCCTTCGAGACCAGTTGGACGGTCTACTCTATTCGGTTCTTGTCTGACCTTGTGTTGGGTTCGTTTTCTTAGGCTCTAAGTTACCTATGTAACGAGTGTTAGGTCGGTGACTCCCAAACCAGTCGGCTTTAGGGCACCATGTGTAAAAAACACCCCTCAGGCTTAATTACTCGAGTAAACCAGGCCACAATTCTGATCTGCTCAGGTCTCACCTTCTTCTCCCTCGCAATGTTCGTTTTCTTAGGCTCTAGGTTACCCATATAGCAAGCGTTAGGCCGACGACTCCCAAACCAGATAGCTTTAGGGTACCAGGTGTTAAGACACCCTTCATGCTTAATAATTCGAGTAACCTAGACCACAATTTGAGATATTAGGCTGGCTACTTATCTTTTATCTTTGCATTAATTGTCATCGTTGTCGCCATAGTTTTATACCCCACAACTAAGAGTTAAGGCAATCGCAAAGTACAGACATGCATACGAGGTAAAGTTTGCTCTAAAAAAGCGCTTTGAACTAAGATGTCTTGCCTAATCAAAAGGTTGAATAGTCTTAATACTCCAATCGTACCCATGATTTTTTTGATCCACGAACGCTTATCAAAATTCATTCAATTCATAACAAGCGAAATAAAATTTACTTTTTTCAACACGTAAAATTTATTTATACTCAAAATGTATATCATTGCTAATAGATAAAGAGTTGAAAGAGTCATACCTCATATGTGGATCATTGTATTCTAAGAAAATTATGATTGGAAAAGACCAAATGATTGTACCAGATCGCTAGTGAAATGATATGAAAGAAGCTCTGATAATGACGTCGATGTTGATAAGATCTCACTATGGGTACTAACATGCATTTTCCCCATTTGGGATGGTCGATGATTGCCCTAGTGTCAAGTTGTCATTGTTTCTGAAATTTTCCCAGTCTTGTTTGCCGTCAGGGTAGTTGCTTTGACGTATGTTTGACAGATGGGCTGAAAAGATGTCGAGATCGCAAGAGACTTTTACCATATGACCCATATGTAGATCAGGTAGACTAAGCTTTGACATTCAGGGTACCCCAATCCTCATTTCAGAATTCTAGGTGCACTTGGCTTTGATGACCCCTTTCTTCTAATTTAATGGCTTGTGATTGAGGGTGCCAGCTTTCAGAGGGTTATAACAAGGGTCTTCAGATAGTTGCTTCGCATCGTTGAATTAATATTTATTGTAATCTTCTCTGTATTTACATTTTATATCGCCTTGGTTTGTATCTCTCCTCGCTGATGATCATGCTTGATATATCGCTATGATTTTCATTTCATGTTATCAATTAGTTTTGATGATTGCTATCGAGAGGCCTTTGGATTCCATTAAATTGGATCTAAGAGCTCGACTTGGTTTCAGATGTGACAGTTTCTACCAGGCTTAGTTCGATCGGTAAAGCTTGATTTGTGGCTTTTATCTCGGGGAAGAAATCATCGGGGATAAGATAGACTTTGTCACGATGGCCACCCACACACTTCTGTAAGTCAAAAGGAGATCAATTCTTCTCGCACTTCAGGGTTGATGAGTTGTTGAAAAGTTATATTTTGTGATCGCTGAATTGTTGAAGGGGTTTTGTGACTTTTATAATGGTTAGACCGCGCCATTACTGGCTGCCTACGTACTCCTTTGAAAGGAGATCAGATCTTACATAGATCACACTAAGGATATTAAGAGATTTAATTTTTTTTGTTTTTTTACATAAACAAAGTATAACATAGTAATGCATGGAAAATAAAACAAGACATAAAGCTAAAGCAAAATGATAACCCGTAACCGTATCATTTGGATCTAAAATTTCCTGGATATCTGAGGCTTGATAGTCTAGTTGTAAATGGTCAGGTTGCCTTCGATGCTGACAGTAGAGGTTACTTCCTTATCTGGAACATCTTGAATCATCGCCATAACTTGATCACCTCCTAATTTGGCACATCCCTCGGGGACACTCAAACTAGACCCGTCGTAGAAAGGGATGAACTCTAGATTCCTTGATGGGTAAACTTTCTTAACACCCTCGCCTCCTTTTTCTTGATTAGTTCCTTCATCTTTTCTATGGGTCTGGGAGGATTCGACTTTCAAAGTTCTCTCGAATTGTTGTTGTATTTCTCGCAAGAGACTTTCCCTTTTTGCTTTTTCTTCCTTGGAAAGGATCAGTATTTCCTCATCATCATCTAGGATAATAAAATCAAGAATGTGGTTGCTAACTTTGAGCAACAGGATGTTTGACGGTGGTGGAGGAATTTTCTTAGAGGACTCTCTTGTTTCCTCTGCTACTCCCCGCATTATGACTAATTCACCTTGGGTTCTATCAGGATTAGTGCTCATAGCCATCACTTCCTTTAACCTGTCTGTCTTGAGTGGGAATCTTAAGCTCTTTATTTCCCTTTCGCCATTTTTGATCATGAGGATTTCTATCTTCAGATCTCCACTTTTAATGAGATTCTGGATTTTGTGCTTCAAAGTCCAACAGTCCTGATTGTCATGCCCTCATGAGTTAAAATGGTAGAGACATATCTTGGTGGACTCAAATTGCCTTCCTTTGGGATCAGCAGGTGGAGCGAGCTCAGTGATCTTTTTCCCCGCAACCAACACTACTAACACATTTTCCGATGAGTCCCCCAGAGGCATGAATACCCTTCTTCGCCTATTCTCCCCGACTCTCGGTGTCGTGGGATTTTGGGGGTTTGCAGGTGTCTGGAATTCGCATACCTCCGGGCGATTATTCCGCTGGCGAGATCTCTTAGTAACTTCATCATTCCACTTTTCATGCCCTTTCAGCCCACTTTGACCTTCTTCAGTCAGCTAGATCATTTTGGTGGGATATAGGCTTGCATTCTAGCTAACCTCTTCCTTCTTTGGGTTTCTTGATAATTGAGTGGAAATCTGCTTTATAGCCTAATGTAGGCACCTTAACAGCTTGGCTTGCAGAGTTACTTGATGCTGGATCGTTTCCAATTTTTCTCTTACTGTCATACACTCCTCCGGAGTTTCCCACTCTAGGACATTTGTTCTGCTCCTTTGGGGGTATTCCTCAATCTTTCGTATGTACTTACGATTTGGAGCCATTCCGGTGCTTCCTGACCTGATCATGTTCACTCCCTCCGTATTGTGCTGCAGCAGAAAGTTGGTATTGGCATTTGGCTAGTCAAATCATTTAATCACAATATCTCCACTTTCGATCAGATTTTGGATTTTATGCTTTAAGGACCAACAATATTGTATATCGTGTCCTGGAGCTCCAAAATAATAGGCACACTTCTTACTGGAATCATATATTTTACTTTTTAGATCTAAAGGTGGAGACAATTCTGTAATTTTCTTCTGGTTGATTAATAATGACAATACATTTTCGAGGGAATCGCCTAGTGGAGTGAACACCTGATTTTCCGTTCTTTCAAATTTTATGTGTCTGTCCTGGCTTTGGTTGAGTGCGGCCTATTGTTGCTATAGCAGATCGCCTCCTTTTATCTGGGTAGGGGGATTATTATCGGGTCTCATAGATTGCCCCTATAAAACAAGAGATACATCTTCATCGCTCCTTCTTTGACTTCTTTTGGCATCACTACCATAATCTTCAGATTGAATGTGTTTAGCTGCTGCTTCTAAGGCTGTGAGATCTTTGATCTTACCGGACTTTAGGCCCATTTTTGCCATGACTCTCTCATAATATGGGGCTTCTTGGATATCGATGAAAGTCATCACCATCTCAGCTTCATCCATTGGCGGGCTTACTTGGGCTGCCATGCGCCTCCACCTCTGTGCGTACTCCTTGAACGTTTCATTGCTCAGTTTCTTAACCTTAGTCAATTGGTAGTGATCAAGGGCCATCTGGCCCAATTCGTTGTATTTCTCAAATTTGGGGACTTGAAATTCATCAGGATATCTGGCCTTTGGAAAAATACAGACGTTGGAGTAATTAACACTTCCGTGGGACCCTGTCCCCTTGATAGATCTGATAGCTTACTCCATTAGTCTGACCTTCTTTCGGATGTCCCCAGTTTCCTTGTCTTATCTAAGGTTTATAATTTCCTTCATGGAGCTTTTACTCACAGCCTCTTTGGCAGATCCACCATCGGTTTGGGATGTTGCAGTGGGTACTGGTATCTCACTGCCTTTTCCCGGTACTCGTATATCTCCTTGTGCAGAGGATTCAGTTTGGGTTTCTGAGTTACTTTGCACTGTTCTATTAACAGGACGGTTATCTAAGCAATTTGTTTCCTAAACTATTCAAACTCTTCTCGAGATACGGGAATAGGTTCTGATGAACTGTCCTCGGCCATTTTGGCTGGAAGTCATCCTGCCTTCTTGGCTTGGAATCGAGTTTTAGGACCAATCTGCACAAAATCGGTTTCTAGTTTAGTCTTGATATTGGCAGATGAAATGGATGCATGATACGTTATGCATCAGTTTAGGTTTTTTTTTTTAATCTTTTCCTGTAAAACAAGGGGTTAATCGTCTTGATGGCAGGATAAGAAAGATATACAAATGACAATTTTAAGATGGATGACATTTGTATATTCAGAAATTTAACAGGGGATAAAGAGACATCATGCGCATTTGGTTTATCAGAGGCTGACCTATCTTAGGTTACTCTCACCGGTTTTTTGAAATTGGTTCCCAGATCTTCGCAATTTACTTTATGAAAACATTCATTTTTCTATTAGAGCGGATCTGAGTGGTGCCTTTCCTGAGCCTCACAATGAAAACATCCATAGGAGTCCAGTAATAAACAACCGACGGGTTTGCCTCTAGACGGAGGGATCTTACAACATACATTCATCGTCCTCACTGGATGCAATATGATGACATTGTACAAGGCACTAATATAAAGCACTTAAAGATTTGAAACATTCATCACACACAAAGATCATTCACACAAGAATACACATGCAGAATATAAATCAAAAAGATTTGAACGCGGCTTAAGCCCTCTACAATCCCCAGCGGAGTCGCCATCTGTTGACGCCGAAAAAAATTAATTTAGTGGTTTTGTTTTTCCTTTTTCCTCTTTTTGATTTGTTTTTACCCTTTCTATTTCGGTATATCGATTGATTTGATTAAAGGTTGAGGTTTTAGGAAAAGACTGACATTTAGTCGACTTATTTTTCCCAAGTTTGATTTTTATGATTAATTTTGATGATTGGAGTACCAAATGAGACAGAGCCGCCAATTAGTATGATTTAAATGGATGTACCAACTCATCTGAATTTTGAAGGTTTTAGCAATATGGTCTAATATGTGACTCCGTAGGATTGGTCTGGAAACTCGAGATTCATAGAGTTCGGGGGCTTGGTTAAGTGAGGGGAAAATGTTGGACAACCCGGCCTCTGTGAAAATACGGTTACCGCTTCTTATCGATTTTCTATACATAAAGTGTGTGTGTGTGTGTGTGTGAGTGTGTATGTCTGTGTTTTATTTATTGGTTTGATCTAAGTTTTATTTCTAAGTTTATTTGAAAGTAGTGTTGTACCTCTTTTGCACCTAGTTTGAAGGATTTGATATAAAAAAAGGATCATTTTAAACAAGATATGGAAATTGAAATGATATTTTGAAAAAGGGTTTTCAAATCCTTCGCTCGATTAGGAATTGAGGACTTCGATACTTCCTTTTATTATCTTTATGTTTATTAGGTGATCTACCCAAATCGCTTTATTCTTCATGAAAGCTCTTTGTGATTTTATTGAAAAAATCGTTTTGGGTGAAAATGCATACAATAAAGCGCTAAAAAGGGTCGGATCATAATCGGGCATGAAATCCATCTCAATGAATCCGAACACCCACAAATACAATTTTTCACTCACGGGATCTTAAATCCAACTTCTCAGGACTAACCCCTTGAACTCGTTTTTAAGATCCAATAATTACATATACAATAATATCGCATTATTTAAACATTACATCGCAAAGGAAAAATCCATAATGGGAATCAAGTCAAGATCTGATTATTAGATCTCGACACCAGGATTCCTAGGCTCACATTATTATACTTAAATATGTATATACAATATCCTAAACTTGATATTAGGTGATTTCATCAGTTGAAATCCCCATATCGAGCCATTAGGACCTTCTCACCTCTAGATACAGATCTAGGGCTCTACAGAGTGACTGGGACTGACTAAAAGCAGTAAAACATCTAGATCTACCATAGATCTAAGCCAATCTAGCATACGGGTTAAAGCATCATGCTTCATAACAGCTCAAAATGCTAGATTTGGATAGATCTATGTAGATCTAGTCAAATAACTTGAATTACAACTGAATATGCACAATTTAATCGGTAAAAACTAAGTGCCTACCTCCCAATACACAATATATATGTAAAACAACAAATTTAACCGGTAGAAACTACTATATCTACACAGATATAGTATTTAAAACAACATTTACAAAGAAAGTGGCTAAAATGAATTTTTTTCACCTTGGGGGACGCATGAACCAGCTTCTTTTGGCTTAGGATCAACTTAAATCACTCTTAACTTACAATATATATGATATATAAGATCAAACAACTCAAAGATGGTAAAATGATACAAGACCCGAGCCCTTTCTCTCTCTATCTTCCTATTCTTTCGCGTATGAAATAATGAGCTTCTGCTGCTGAGCTAATGAAATCTAAGCCATCCACAGGTGTACCTGCAGCTGGAGCAGGTACGCCTCAGGATAGGCCCCTGCAGGTCCCGCTCTCTCGAAGTTCATGCCTTAGGTCTTGGTCCGATGAAAGTTGAGCTCCGTACCAAAAAATCTCGCAAAGTCTTTGCAGAAGGCTGTGAAATGCGGTCGAATATGACTGACTCGGAGTCTGGCAAGATGATACAATTAGTTAAAAGGTATCTTCCGGCTCCTGAGGGTCGTCAATCGAATCGTCTTCGATAACTCGCAGTTAATTGGTTGTTGCGGTGACGTCTGATGGTCACATCCTCAGCTTTGCGATCCTCGTTCGATTCATATCGTGTCTGGGCATCGTTGCACCTTGATCTCTTCTTGGGGTTGCCGTCGGGGTGAAATGATGCTTTTGCCCTACCTCGAGGTTATTTTCGAAGTGAAATAACGATTTTGCCCTCCTACAGGGTTAGTTCATAGAAAGTGAAATTTCGAGTGTCTACAATGTCTTTTTTGTAATGGGTTGTAATTTGGTGATGACCGATTATTACTTATATAAGACATCATTTGATTAATGTTTGTAGTAGTGTTCAAGATGATTAGATTACTTATTTAGTCCTGGTTGTAATCGACAGTGTGTTATTTTCTTTTTATGAAATGGTATTGCCTTGTTATGCATTGTCCTGAGCTGTGATCTGTTTTGGATTGACATATTGACAATAGTTGTCATTTTTTCATTTTGAATGATGCCAGTGACATAGTTGGATTGTCTTGATATGGATTACTTGAAGTAAGCATGGCTATTGTCATTTTTTTCATTGATATGGTTGGAATGAGTTGTAAGACCCCGAATTTTATGAAATAAAAGTATTCAATTTTTCTATTTAGTAAATAGTTAAATTGATAAAAAGTTAAAGTTAAGGGTGATATATGAATGTTTTTTAAAATAAGCAAGTGATTATAAAATATTCATTTTGTCGGGGAATATTCGTTTGGTCGTGGAATATTCTTGCTGTCGGAGAATATTCGTACGACGGCGCAGCCACTTGTGGGCCCCATAACAAAATAACTGTCGGATGAAGAAAATGACAAATTTGAGTTTTTACAAAGAACGGCGTAGTTGTTACCGTTAACGCTGTTGAAATACCCGGTGGTTAAAAAACAGTAATACGCGTGGTTGCACAGTAGCACACGGTATTACACAATATTGAATTATTAATTCTTACGTAAGAATGAACTACTCAATAATTGTTACAGTAATTACTGTTCAATATTTTATTTTATTGAGTCAATAATTATTGCATTGATATTTTATATTATTGTTGTTTCAATAATTGTCATTGCACAATATTTCCATTATCAGATCAATAATTCATTTTATTCGAATAATATTATTAGATAGCATTATTGGCAATGTCTAGAAAGTTCTCTCAAGAAGAGTTTTGGTCACCTAATTACGCGCAAGTTAGGACTGAGCAAAAAACGGGTATAACCGAATTACCGAACCGAACCGAAATAATTTAACCGAAATTTTCTAATAATTCGGTTTTTTTAATATTTCGGTTATACCCAAAATTTATTACGGTTTTCGGTTAGGTTGTACGGGTATTACTTTTGGGTTATTCGGGTAAACCGAATAACCGAATAAGCCTTGATAAGTAAATAACCGATAAGCCTTGCTACTTGAAATAATAACTTCACATCTCAAATTTTCATTTCTCGCTTTTCTCAGTCGTCACGATCTCTTCGACCCATCAACAAAACCCTAATTTCTCTCTCTATCAATTGATAAAGAAAGAGAGAGCTACTCTTCTCGTCTCTCTTCTAGGTATACACAGGGGAGACTATGCAGATTAAGTCTTAAGTATCTCAGATCTATTTCAGATTTCCAGATCTATTTCTATTCTCACGATTCATGAACTTTGCCCCCTTCCTTCTCTTCCGCCTGCCTTCTCTCTCCACTAATATGTGCTTGTTGTCCTCTTCCACTAATCTGTGCTTGACTGCTTGTTGTAATCTCTCCACTAATCTATTTCAGACCAGTCAATGATGAAGATTGAATGCAGAAGGAGTATGAGTTGGGGTATTCCTAGCTTGACGTCAGCGGGTGTCACCGCCATGGCCTAGCTTGGCGTCGAGTATGTAGGAGCGACTGGGGTGACTGGCAGTGTACTTGATGTCATCGGCGGTGGCGGAGTCGTCCAAGATCTCAGCCATTTCCCCCCTCTTTTTCTACCACCATGACTGAGTGCAAATGTAAAACTATTCATATATATATAATTTCTCAGATCTGTTTGTTACCTTGTGGAATTGTGGTCTTGTTTCAGATCTGATATATTGTTTTATCTTTGCTGCTCTGATTTTATGTAAAGTTGCAAAATATTGGTATGGATTTTATTATAAAATTTTTACCTTTTTTATGTCGGGGTTACTATTCACGTATACGGCATTATTCACGTATACAACACTATTCATGTATTACGTATATGACATTATTTACGTATACGGTACTATGTACGAATACGGAGTACTATTCACGAGTTACTATTCATGAGTTACTATTCACGAGTTACTATTCATGAATTACTATTCACGGGTACTATTTACGACAAAATTGGTTTCTTTTTATTGCTCTTGAAATTAAATGTTGTTGTTGATCATATTGTTTTTATTATCATATATAACATTTTTATAATCTCGGTGATGAAATTTCTCTTTGACTTGAGTGTAAAGATGGGTAGATTATTGGTATGATCGTGACTATGGGTTCTCTTTGGCCAGTAGTGCAAAGTTGAATGGTTGACTGGTATGATCGTGACCATTGAATTTATAATTGAATATCTTTAGCTTAAGTGCAAAGGTGAATTGATCAACATGGTTATAATTATTATTTATATAAATTCTGAGATGATTATATATTTCTTTGATATATTAATATTTTTGGTCTGTAGTGCAAAGATGATCTGTTGTTGAATATCTTTGGCTTGTAGTGCAAAGATGATCTGTTGTTGAATATTTTTGGCCAGTAGTGCAAAGATGAACTGTTGACGAATATCTTTGGCCGTAGTGCAAAGATGAATTTATCAGTACGATTATGAACAGAAATTGTGATTTGGTATAACCATGATCTTTGATGTTTCAGGTAAAGACAGGTGATGAAAATTATCTTCGTCCTCATCTTCGTCCTGGATGAGAAGAGGAATTTAGAACCACAATTATGATTATGAGTTATACATGTGATTGTGGACAGAAACTGTTATTTGATATTACAGGGATAAAACGTTGTTGGTGGACTTTTAACATAGAGAAGATAATAGACCATATAGTCTATTTGACTCTTCTAATGGATTGTTCGTTCCGCTGCAACTATGGTTGAAAAGTTTTATCATCTATCATATGTTCTAAATCTCTGATTTATTAATGATGAAGGCTATTGATAATTTAATTATCTTTAGTCATGATATTCTTTACTGGGCTATTTGTGCTCACCCTTTTACTTCACAATTCCTTTTAGGTAATAAGAGTGTAGCTGGGTCGAGCGGGGGTAACAGGGGAATAAAACGGTGGTCTCTAGCTGTAAAGGTTCTCTAAAACAGTATGGAAATAATTTTATTGAGAACTTTGGAATAGTGTGTTGTATTTTATACATCATTTAGTAGTTATATTTGGTAAATCATATAGGGTGAGGCGAACCCAACTTTGGAAGGGTGATTTACCACTATCATACAAGATGTCTAATGGCATACAACCTGGTGTCATCATAAGACAGGGTTGTGCACATCCACTTGCTGAGTATATCTACGGGCACTACCTATATAATCTTGGTGTTTGGTTGAAGTATAATTCTCAATTAGAGACAGTGAAGATAATGATATGTCAAGAGAAGACTCGTCATTGGAAAGAATATGATAGTAATATTCTCGTTTTTCTTTGGGGTCTATTGGGTTAACCAAGGATAATTATGTGGACATATGATATCTATCATAACCTAGACGCATGGCCTCCCATGTACGAAGGTTTCCTTGAGCATTTTACAAAAATTTTAATTTCTAAAACAGTTATTGACTGTATTTTTATGTAAGGTGTCATTGTGACATGCTATCCAAGGTTGGGATGAGAGTCACAGTTGGTCAAAACTCTCAATATATGAGTCGTTGTATTTTGCACGACAATTGTAGTAATAAAGTTGTAGTTATTTTTTGTACCATGTATTTGGCGACTCAGAATAGGTTGGATGGATTGAACCTATTTTGGGGGCGTCACAGTTGGAATCAGAGCTTAGGGATATTATCTCTAGCGGAGATCAGGAAATAGAACTAGGAGGGGAGAGATGAGTAATATCCTTCGCTAGTGTGTGTCCTACCTAAGCTGAATTTTCTTACTTAAGTTGACAAATTGTGATATGTTAATTAACCTTTTTTTTGAAGCTGTATTCTAGAATGATATCTGAAATACAGGATATGAGCAATGAAAAAATCATGATGACAGGGAAGATGGAATCTGAAATAAAAGCAAGGTATTCTCAACTCTTTGAAATACCATGTACGTAAATTTCGAGGACGAAATTTCATAAGGAGGGGAGATTGTAAAATCCCGAATTTTATGAAATAAAAGTATTCAATTTTTCTATTTAGTAAATAGTTAAATTGATAAAAAGTTAAAGTTAAGGGTGATATATGAATATTTTTTCAAAATAAGCAAGTGGTTATAAAATATTCATTTTGTCGGGAAATATTCGTTTGGTCGTGGAATATTTTTGCTGTCGGGGAATATTCGTACGACGGCACAGCCACTTGTGGGCCCAATAACAGAATAACTGTCGGATGAAAAAAAATGATAAATTTGAGTTTTTACAAATAACGGCGTAGTTATTACCGTTAACACTGTTGAAATACTCGGTGGTTAAAAAATAGTAATACGCGTGGTTGCACAGTAGCACACGGTATTGCACAGTATTGAATTATTGATTCTTACGTAAGAAGACACTACTTAATAATTGTTACAGTAATTACTGTTCAATATTTTATTTTATTGAGTCAATAATTGCTGCGTTGATATTTTATATTATTGTTGTTTCAATAATTATTATTACACAGTATTTTCCATTATCAAATTAATAATTCATATTATTTGAATAATATTATTAGATAGCATTATTGGCAATGTCTAAAAAGTTCTGTCAAGTAGAGGTTTGGTCACCTAATTGTGTGCCAGTAAGGAGAAATCCTTATCAGAAAGCCCCCTCTTTCCTGAGAACGACCTGGTTGTCATAATTGTGATTCTGTAATATTATTTGTGAATAATTAGTTATTGATTTATATGATAAAAAAATATTTATTTTATGCGGATATAAATTATGGATTTATTTATTTTATGTGGTTATAAATGAAGGAATTAATGCTGAGGTATTTTATCAGTATTTTATCGGAATAGAGGTATTAAAAATCATCCGTATGTAGATTTCGGGCATTTTGTGTTTGGAATTTGGAAAAACTTAAACTTACAAAGTTGTAGTGAATTAAATTTTTTATGGAAATGACATGAAATTTGAATTTTTCTGAAAAGCTATTTATTATGAATTATTGAAGTTTCGAAAATTAAAATATTTTTATTAAAAATATGGGTGGGCCCCACTTTTGGTTGGTGAAAAAATGTGCTAAAATTTTTGGTGGGTGGGAATAGTAGCAGGTAAAGCCATCAGGTTGCAGGTCAAGTCTGCTTTGGCGTTCTAACATTTTCTTATAAATAGAGTGCTGAGTTAGAATTGAAAATCACACTAGAAACAAGTTTTCTCTCTTTCTTTCTCTATATTATCGAGCGTATTTTGTGAGTACTTAGATACTTTATGAGTTGTTATTCAACAGTGTAAATTTTCTTCAGCCTTATACCTGATATTTCAGCCGGAAGTACGGTTCTTTTGAGGTACGGGATTGTAAGGGATAGTAAGGGATGTTATTTTCTTTCTAATGATATTATTCTTTCAATATCATTATACCGAAATATTGGTATGAATTTTATTATGAAATTTCTACCTTTTTCATGTCGGGGTTACTATTCACGTATACAGCACTATTCATGTATATGGCACTCTTTACGTATATGACATTATTTACGTATACGGTACTATGTACGAATACAGAGTACTATTCACGAGTTACTATTCATGAGTTACTATTCACGAGTTACTATTCATGAGTTACTATTCACAGGTACTATTCACGATAAAATTGGTTTCTTTTCCTGACTAAATTATCGTTAATTTATGAATATTGCTCTTGAAATTAAATGCAGTTGTTGATCATATTATTTTTATTATCATATATAACATTTTTATAATCTCGGTGATGAAATTTCTCTTTAACTTGGGTGTAAAGATGGGTAGATTATTGGTATGATCGTGACTATGGGTTCTCTTTGGCCAGTAGTGCAAAGTTGAATGGTTGACTGGTATGGTCATGACCATTGACTTTATAATTGAATATCTTTAGCTTGAGTGCAAAGGTGAATTGATCAACATGGTTATAATTATTGTTTATATAAATTCTGAGATGATTATATATTTCTTTGAGATATTAATATATTTGGCCTGTAGTGCAAATATGATCTGTTGTTGAATATCTTTGGCTTGTAGTGCAAAGATGATCTGTTGTTGAATATCTTTGGCATGTAGTGCAAAGATGATCTATTGTTGAATATCTTTAGCCAGTAGTGCAAAGATGAACTGTTAACGAATATCTTTGGTCGTAGTGCAAAGATAAATTTATCAGTATGATTATGAACAGGAACTGTGATTTGGTATAACCATGATCTTTGATGTTTCAGGTAAAGACATGTGATGAAAATTATCTTCGTCCTCATTTTTGTCCTGGATGAGAAAAGGAATTTAGAACTACAATTATGATTATGAGTTATACATGTGATTGTGGACAGAAACTGTTATTTGATATTACAGGGATAAAACGTTGTTGGTGGACTTTTAACATGGAGAAGATAATAGATCATATGGTCTATTTGACTCTTCTAATGGATTGCTCGTTCCACTGCAACTATGGTTGAAAAGTTTTATCATCTATCATATGTTCTAAATCTCTGATTTATTAATGATGAAGGCTATTGATAATTTAATTATCTTTAGTCATGATATTCTTTACTGAGCTATTTGTGCTCACCCTTTTGCTTCACAATTCCTTTCAGGTAATAAGAGTGTAGCTGGGTCGAGCGGGGGTAACAGGGGAATAGAACGGTGTTCTCTAGCTGTGAAGATTCTCCCTAAACAGTATGAAAATAATTTTATTGAAAACTTTAGAATAGTGTGTTGTATTTTATACATCATTTAGTAGTTATATTTGGTGAATCATATAGGGTGAGGCGAACCCAACTTTAGAAGGGTGATTTACCACTATCATACAAGATGTCTAATGACATATAACCTCGTGTCATCATAAGACAGGGTTGTGCACATCCACTTGCTGAGTATATGTACGAGCACTACCTATATAATCTTGGTGTTTGGTTGAAGTATAATTCTCAATTAGAGACAGTGGAGATAATGATATGTCAAGAGAAGACTCGTCATTGGAAAGAATATAATAGTAATCTTCTAGTTTTTCTTTGGGGTCTATTGGGTCAACTAAAGATAATTCTGTGGACATATGATATCTATCATAACCTAGACGCATAGTCTCCCATGTACGAAGGTTTTCTTGAGCACTTTCTAAATATTTTAATTTCTAAAACAGTTATTGACTGTACTTTAATGTAAGGTGCCATTGTGACTTGCTATCCAAGGTTGGGATGAGAGTCACAGTTGGTATATATTTGCATCAAAACTCTCAATATATAAGTCGTTGTATTTTGCACGACAATTGTAGTAATAAAGTTGTAGTTATTTTCTATACCATGTATTTGACAATTCAGAATAGGTTGGATGTATTGGACCTATTTTTGGGGCGTCATATGAGTTATGGCAGTGGCGTAGTTGGATTGCCAATAACTGAAGTAGGCATGCCATTTTTTCCTATCTATTGTCATTGCCAAAACACAATCAAATACCAAACAGAACATTACACAATTAAATAGCAAAATGCAAGTTTGAAATCCCAAATAGAACATCACACAATCAAACATAAAAATCTCTTTTCATTCATTCATTCATATCCATGACCAAAATACAAGCTTGGAATCCCAACTGTATCTAAACTTACAAGCTTGGAATCCTAATTGCATCTAAACTTACATTTACATTTGTAAAACAACAAACACTAAAACACACATTCATGAGCAAATTAAAAGAAAACAATAAAATTGTTCCCTTCCTATAAGTTTGGCATTCAACTTTTTCAACATTTTAACCTCTTTCTCCAAGGTCTTCACTGAAATGGCTCATTTCAATTGCTAACCAATTTTTAGCACTTTTTTCCTTCTTCATTTTATCTACCATCTTTCCGCTGCCATTCAATTTTAATGTCAAATCTTCAATAACATCTCTAACTCTATCAAAAAATGATAGATTATACCATTTAAAGAAACCGCAGTAAGCTCTCTTGTTCTATTACACACCAACCATTAACATAAACAATAATATGGAAACAAATTATATATATATATATATATATATATATATATATATATATATATATATATATATATATATATATAAATTACATTCATACCTAATAATTAATACGCCCAAGGAATCTCCTTCCTGAATGTTTCGTACCATCTTAATTTCCTTGCCTCCCATATTCGCACCAATGCTCCACAGTAGTAGCGACTTGGAAACTCAAGTTAAATTCATTGATTTAAGCTGCATGAACTACAATCTTCCTCCGCAATTTCATTTATGATTCTACTCCATGACGAGCTCATCCTTTCAATTTGACATTCAAAAGCCTTTATATATATATATATATATATATATATATATATATATATATATATATATATAGAAAGTTCTGTCGATGAGAGGTCTGGTCACCTAATTGCACGCCAGTAGGGAAAAATCCTTATCAGAAAGCCCTCTCTTTCCTGAGAACGATCTGGTTGTTAAATATTGTGAATAATAATAATGATGAATAAATGTTGTTAAAAATATTGAGGGAATTTTTTTAAGTAGTTGTTGTAAATTTGCTTATTTTATGGACCCCGCATTTACCCATTTTTCAAAATAATCGGTAGAGTATATATATATATATATATATATATATATATATATATATATATATATATATATATATATATATATATATATGATGATATGTGTGTGTGTGAAAGTGACTTAAGTGGTGGGGCCCATATGTTGGAAAAAAATTCAGGGGTGGAGGAATTTTTGAAATCACAAGTGGAATGGAAAAAGGAGGAGTACTATATTATGTGTGTGTGTGTGTGTGTGTGTGTGTGTGTATATATATATATATATATATATATATATATATATATATATATATATATATAAGTTTGTTTTATTTGAACATAAGGTATTAATTTGAAAAGGTAGGCGGCTGTTAATCTGCAGAATCAACCCGTGAATTCTTTTACTGTTGCGTCCGTGATTTTTTTTTCAAATAGTATCATTTTCATTCTCCTATAAATAGGATGCTTAGTTAGAATTGAAAATTACACCAGAATCAGAGAATTATTCTTCTATAATATTGAGCGTATTTCTTTAGAGTTTAAGAAAGTTTTAAGCGTAGAAAACAGTATAAGTTTTCTTCAAGAATATCTCCGCCCTACCAGTTAGAATATTCTTCTTTTTAAGGTAAGAGATATTATTTTTGTTCAGTATTCGTAAGAAATAATATTTTTTTCCATACTCTGTAGTATGTAAGTAATATTATTTCGTTTCAGATTAAGAATTTTACACTCATTTTGTTAAGTTTTGGCTTCTATACTCCATGAAATTAGTAGAATATCTTTGATATTTGCGCTTCATCCAGTATCTTTTCATGGGAATATTATTCTGAGCATTCTTGATAAGTTTTAACTTTTTCATGTCAGAGTACTATTCACGGGATACTATTCTCAAAGTACTATTTACAGGGTACTATTCACTCGAGTACTATTCACCCGGGATACTATTCATGACAAAAATTGATTTCTTTTCGATCCAAATCATTTTTGATATAATATTATTCTTGAATTTTACTCCACAAAGCAGTATCATGTTGACAATTTGAACGTTTTTGAATTATGGATAAATTAAATTATAAATCTTTAAAAATTTATCCTTTACTTTCTTTTAATTGAATTCTTATATCATTGTCATCATCCTCATGCTTATATTATGATGAAAGTCATCTGTGGCCCGTAGTGCATAGATGGACTTGGTATGATTATGAGCATGAATTATTCGGTATAATCATGACTGTAATGTTACAAATGATGTAGTAAGAGTCCTCGTTGGCTCGTAGTGCATTGATAGACAGTTGTTGGCATGATCATGACCATTGATGAAAATACGAATATCATTGGCCCGTAGTGCATGGATAATTCGTGGTCGTGAAACTAATGAATATCCTTGATCGTGGTGCAGGAATGATTCGATGATGTGGATTAATTATTAAGTTGAGTCTCAGCGATAAAATTGATGATAAACTTTTTAAATCATAGAAGATAGTAGATATCATGCTCTACTTGACTCTTCTAATGGATCGCTTGTTCCGCTGCAGTTAAACTTGATATTTATTATATTTTATCAGTTTAACACTGTTGAAGGCTAACGATAATTTATTCTGCATTATCTTAATCATAATATTTCTTACTGGACTAGTTGAGCTCACCCTTTTTCTTTTATTGTTCTCTTCAGGAAATGAGAATATAGTTGGGACTAGTCAGGGAACGAAGTGACGGTCCAGATGTTTGCATTAGTAGTTCTCACTATTCTGTAAAATAATGTGATAATAATTGTAATGAGAACTTATTTTGAGTTTGAATACTATCTAGAAAATAATATTTGTATTAAAACTCACAACTTATGTTTTGTCATATTCTACACGACACTTAACAGTTGTATAAATTAAATTTGTATTTGAATTATGTACCATGTATTTGACAATTTAGAATAGGTGATGTATACTTATTTTGGGATATATATATATATATATATATATATATATATATATATATATATATATATATATATATATATATATATATATATATATATATATATACGGTCCGGATCTTAAACTCACCCCTTATCTAGCTCGCCCCCTTTTAGCAACGGACCAGGCGATGATTCGGTCCGTCGCTATATATAAAACCGTTTTCTTAACTTTTAGAGACGAACAATATATAGCGACGTACAACATATAGCGACGGACCGGACGTCCGACGCTAAAGGGGAGTGAGCAAGGTGAGCTAAATAATTGGTGAGTTTAAGATCCGGACCGTATATATATATATATCCCGGCTCTCTCCAGCGAATTGGAGGGAGCGAACCGGCTATAGCGACGATTTTTTATATATATATGCGAACCAGTAATCGAGAGAGAGAGTAAATAATTTTACTCTTCGTTGAAGAATCGAGAAAGAAAGATGAAGCCTTAACTTTTCCGCCCAAATGACCTTACGTTCATTTATATAGATGGAGAACGATGTTAGCTACACCCCATCATTCAACTGACTTGCCCAGTCATCACCATGTCATCGTTTTCCTTTTGACAAGTTAAAAATTTAAACAAAAGTCCAATAAAACCCTAATAATTAACAAAAAAAATTTCTAGTATAAGCACCAGTTTGTTATTTTTTTTAATTGGGGTATCAACTTGTAAGTCGAATCATAGTGCAAGCACCAAAAATTAATTTATTCCGTTAAAAGGCCGACATTTGCAACGGTTTCTAAATGCTCTCAATTCCAATTCCAATATAAGGCCCTGTATCAAAATCAACATCACTCTATATGGTCCTATGGCTGTAGCCCCCTTCACTTCCACCATTTTCACAGAATCCTTTCTCTCCCCCTTCTCCCTTCCCTCTTCCCTTCTTCCATCTCTCTCCATCAAACTCTCATACCCCCTCTACTTACATCTTCAGACCTCTTAAATTCAAACTTTCTTGTCCTCATCATCACACCATTCAACTGTATACCCAACAGATTAACCCCCACAAACAAAAAGAGAATATCCAGAGATAGCTTCTTAGTACAAAATGCTCTGTTAAAACCACTTCTTTGACAGACAATAACCTATTGTCCTTGAAACCGCATAAATTTAAACTCCTTGGGTTTAAAGAAGCAAAACTAGAAAAATCCAGTTTGACCTTGAAGCTAGAAATTTAGAAAAAAACAAGTATTCATAAGGGCAAAAGGGTTGATAAAATTTCAAGTAGTTATGATCAGGAATGGAAGAATTTGGACAAGACATTGAAAAAAAGATGGATTATTTGAAGATGATGATGTATAAAAAGTCGATATATTTATAAATTGAGTTATCAGAAAAAACAGAACCACTGCCTGACAAAGTCATTGGAAGCTTATCTATTAATTTATCCAGTTGAAGGCTCTGAATTTAAAGGGAGGTAAACAAAAACACATGCAAGAAATAACATACCCAAAAGTATTGCTGAACGTGACATTTTCGACAATTCATTACAACAAAATAAGAGACGTCAGATAAAATGAGTTTTAAATCAATCGGCAATGAATGCTTACATCTTAAACCTCAGTCAATAGCCAAAATAAAGAGTCGAGACTTCTCCAACTTGATGCAGCTAAAGCTTAAATATCTTCCTACATCATGTGGTGGTTCGGCCAGGCACCTGCATGTGATTTAATCATATTGAGCAAGGAACAGAGAAAAAGAAAGTTAACACTAACCCACACTCTAACTAAAACTTAGTATGTTTCTATACTCACTGAGGGACACCAAATATTTGGTTATGTATATTTGCTTTGTTGTAAACCATCCTTTATGAAAGGCAGAACAACGGAAGCTAACTCAGCTTGATGTGAAGTGTAACCATGATTGGCTCCTTCTATAATGTGTAATTTGTGGTTAGGTATGATCTTGTCGAATTCTAAGGCATCTTCAACAGGGATGATTTCATCGGCTGAGCCATGCACTGTCAAGACCCTGTCGACACAAAACATGATCAACTCATTGACAGGAAAATTCCAAGCTCCAGGATTTGGTGTACACAATTCAGATTTTGCAAGAAATATGGCTTTAAAACAATGAAGGGGAAACGCAGATCGATGCAGTTGATCAAGAACTTGATAAAGGCTTGTTGGGCCAAAATGAATTGCATATAAGATGAGGAAGACGAAAGAGAACCTAAGGCAAAGGTAAAAAAAACATGACTTGACACATCAAGAGCTTAAATAAATACATCAAGGCATAGTTTTGTAGGATAAATCTTGTAGGAAAAAAAGGACATTGAGCTGCTGCTTGGGAAAAAATATGCAACCCTATGTAGATGAAGCAACAAGGTAAAATTTTATATGGCAAAAAGTAAGTAGTTCGCATAAGGTTCATTGCCATGTTAACTTATAATGTGTCTCGTGAGTTTAGCCTGGTTGCTTAACGTTTCATTGAGACAATCTTTCGAGAATCTCCTTTACCCAATGTATGCATTTTGTTTAAGAACAATCAAAAGATGGATTGACTTGTCATTATTAACTGATAATAAAATTTTTATGAGCAGAGAAACTCCATTCAATCTATTTACTGACAGAGTTTTTGCTACGATTTGAAAATCTGACCTGCAGTCTTTGTTGATATGAAGGCACGCCTCAGGCACGTTTGTATTTAAGCGGTCCATTAAACTTTCCTCAGTAACCTGATAAGAAACTTCTCCTGTAGAAGGAAACAATTTGTGAGTAACTAATATAGCATATGGCATGTATAATGCAAACTGTCATCTTCTCAGTATGTTCATATGCAACCCCAAAGGGAAAAGTGTATAACAGGTACAGGTCAGGGGTTAAAAACTCAATAGAGGCACTTTGAACCAGAGTTTTACCCAGTGCACACCCGAAGGTTAGCTGCTACGGGTGGCTCAGCAAAAGAGAAGAAAAAAAAGGAATATGTTGATATGCCAATGGTTGCTTATATATATATATATATATATATATATATATATATATATATATATATATATATATATACATAAACCAGACTATAAAATGTAGATGGCGTGAAGTACAATGCTTCACATACCTTCTTTCACCTTTTTTGTAGACTTAAAATCATAATAGTACTATCTATTATGTAAAAGCCAAAGTACAATTAAAAAGAAAACATCTGACAGCTAGAAGTGGATATGTTGCTTCACCAAGTTTACTAAACACACTTTTTCACAAGAATGGTAAGGAGAAGGTCAAAACAAGAACTACAAGTTATACCTTCTCGGCAGAAGCAAACAGAAAATTGCACAACATTTCTCCAATTAGTAAGCTAATATAAACTTCTGTTAGCGCATTGGCATTCTTACATATTCTTGCCAGGCTCAATGTGAAGACAAGTATATAATGCAATCATCACATATTCACATTGTCCATCAAATATCCTCAAATAGGTATACATCGGCAAAGGATGCCTATAGATTTAAATCGTTAGAATGAAGCAATAAAAAATACATGTAACACTAGGTGGAGAATGTAAGAGCTTGTTTAATTCAAATTTTAAAGACTAAGAGACTCAAAAAAAAGTTGCTCAAATGTCGGAGGGTAACCAAAAATTACCTGTTCTAGTTTTAACATCGATGAATCCATCCTTCCTGATTCTTTGTAGAAAATCTATTCCCAAACGATCTTCAATGCCTCTCTCCAGATTGTAACGGCCAGAAACATTGACAACTGTGTGGATATCATGAAATTTCGATGCATAAAGAAGCACCACATCTCCTCCTGCATGCAAGGATTGCTCTTAGTAACAACTTTGTACAGAAAATATCACCTTGAAAACTAGTTGTTTTCCCAAATTAAAAATGAGTTTGTAGATGCATTTTTTTTTTAAATGAAAATCAGCAAAGCTAGTAATTCCATTCATAAAAACAGTTTGTCCATATCTTTTAACACTTATGTGCTAAAGACATTTTAATATTATGTGCAGTTCCTAAGACAAAAAAAATATACGAGGGCATCAATAATTTAGGTAACGGTGGTCATGATTTCTAGCACTGAGTGGAATTAAGGCTAAAATTTGATTTGGGCGCACTTTTAAACCTAATATATGGGTATTCTGGACCTGAAAATAAAATAAATTTTCAACAATAATCCAAACATGGATTTCAATCAGGTAAGAAGATATAGCAAGGAAAAAGGAATTGCCACTATACAACTGCGTTAACCCAAAATTTCTCCGTTGAGCATTAAATATATGAGCATGCTGACTTATATGATCGTAATCAGAAAAAATCATGTATGTTAGGTTTATGTGAGAACATAACATTCCTTTGCTAAATGGGAAAGTTTCAGTATTAATCTTGTAGTACAAAAGCTCAAACCTTTACTATGGCCAAGAATTGCAGTTATTACACGCTTCATTCCATTTAAGTGTTGAATTACAGCTTGCAAATCATCAGCCTCTCTCCAGTAGTTACCATACTGAAATGAGCCTTCACTTTCCCTGGGGGTTAATTATTCATTGATAAAATATATTAACTAAACACCGCAGTGTATATATGATTTCAAGATTCACATTCTGAACAAAATTAAACACAACAATAAAGATAATACAGAATTTTCTTGTAATGGAATAGAAATAATGTGAATGTTATAATGCAAAATGCAACAAAAAATTTGTACTTATGTCTTAGTGCTAAGGTGCCGATGGCTAATAATGTGAATGGCATTCATAAGCATGTTTTGTATCATAATATGCTATGATCAATTACATTTACTTGACACAGTAAAATGTTAGACCCAATATTAAATCTTCCAAAAGTGTTCAATGGATACTATAAGCTTACACAACCTAGTAAATAGCTTCTTCTGCAAATGTATTTTTGTGTGTATTCTCAAAGAACCTAAAAATGTCATCCTTTTTATTCGTACAATACCATAAACTTACCCATTTCCAGTAAAATCAAAGCAGAACGCACTAATCCCTTCTTTTTCTAAAGCAACAGCAAGGTTCATCATAGTATTGTTATCCTGAAGATAGATATGCATTATTTGGCAATCATTACAAAATTCAATCAATTATCATGCTTTATGAATGAGCTACTGGTAAATAACTACTTTGAGAAAAAACGTGAAATCTCAAATTCCAAAAATGAAAAATAAAAACTATTGCAAAAGTATTGAGTGTGCAGGATAATGTCTATGTGTTAGTCATCAGTGCCTGTTATAGGCCATTCTTATCTCGACATTCACCCACTTAAAACTTCTCTGCTGTGTGGCCCACTCCCATCCACAATTTAGGGACCTCCTTTGCGGAGCAATCAGGATCCATATGTGAATGTAATTTTGCATTTTGAAGAGAAAGAAAACATACTTCCACAAGTTCTCACATATTCATTAACCAAGTAATATTGAGAATATTTACGAAGCTAAACTAGGTCATCGCATTCATTGTCGCACTCTCTTTCCCTGAGACTGTAGAAGTTTCTAATTTTGTTAACATCAGCTGTACAAGATTTATCTAAGATGACTAAGGATAATACAATATAGATAACCCTTTGACATAATACCAACTGAGGCATTTCTACAAGATTCATGGCAATCAAAAACACACACACACACACACACATACCCATATAACTTAACAAACTTGTCAATATATTTATAATTTTGAAAAAGACCTAATAGTCTAGTGACTAGTACATAACATACCACACAAACATAGAAACTTTTTTAGAGAATCTCAAACCCAGAATCAGAATTACAAACCTTTGTTGATCGAAAACCGTGACACAAAACTACAATCTCCACAGACCCAGTTTCACGTAATAAACCCACAAGTTTTTCACCATAATTGTTTTGTATTATAATTTTCTGCGGCTGCGGTTCTGAAACATTGCAAACCATGAAAACTAGAAAAAGTCATGATAGTCAGAGATGCAATAAGTACAATTAACCAAACTCAACAACATCTTTTATCATAAACTAGTTAGGGTACGCTGGAAATGAAGCCCATGTGATTATAGTATTGCTCAATCTCATTAATCACTGATACCAACACTTGAATTGACAGAAATCCTGAAATCATAAGCTAAAACATTCTGTATAAATTAGTGTAACTATGTTTTACAAATTTTATCAAGAATTATTCATATGGGTCATTTAAAAATACTAGCTTTGGATCAACTAGTAATGGGTACTTTTCAATCTGATCAAGAAATGAAAATAAAATGAATTAAGAAAAGTTATTACCTGGGTTTTGTTCAAATTGGGTGGAATTGGGCTGAGCCATCCTTGGCGTTTTATTGAAGCTGTGATTGCGAGAAGGAATAATGCGTACCTGGTTAGGATGCAAAGCTAATGAAGCCGGCTTTTTGGTACTGACAAAATTTGAGAGAAGGGAGTGAAAATTATGTACTAGAGTCCCCATTTATTCAGATATTCAAATAAATAAAATAGATACTTAAATAATCAGCAATAGGAGTAGTGACAAACTGAAGTTTGTGCAAGTTTGTCCCTAAATTAACTATTATATTACCATCATTTTTTACTTAATTAAATTTGTTAATACATACTTAAAGAAATTGATATTAAAATGACAATAATAATGGGTACAAAACAATTTTATTTTTTGGATAATTTTGCCCATGACCCTACTATCAAAACTTCCAATTGGATGGATATTTGTTTAGCCAAGACAATCCAATATGTGCTAATTAGAATATGTGATATATGTATTCGGTTATCATAAAGTTAACTTCATGGTAAGTTGGTTAATTGATCAATACAGTGCTGATACGTATAGAGAGATCACATTTCGGCCTGCATATCGATACTGTATTGGTCAATTGACTAAAGTTAATTTTATACTAACCACTCATGTGATATATTGTATTAGTCATACATTGGAAAATGCGTGATAAATTGAGAAACTCGTCAGATTTTTGCCAAAAGTGCCAATAATTCGTCAGATTTTTGCCAAAGTTCAACAAAAAGAGTCATTTTTTTGTCAATGATGGTATAAAATAACACAATATCCTTAAGTTTAACATCACAATTTCATGGATCCGGTTACCATAGAGTTAATTTCATGGTAAGTTGATCAATTGATCAATACAGTGCTGACACGCAGAGATAAAAATTAACTCCCGATCTGCGTATCGACACTGTATTAGTTAATTGACCAAAGTTAACTTTATGTTAACCACTCCCCCAATTTTATTACCATGACATCATCAAAACACTCAATATATTTAAGAATAAGTATGAAAGAAAAATATTTACTTAGAATTTGCAAATTTAGTAAATAAGACTATCTGTGAAAATGTTACAACATAAATAGGATTAATAGAATAAGATGATAATCATTGCATAAAGGGATCTGCCAACATTGGTGTAGATAATGCATTTACAATACTTAGGACTCCATACATAATAGTGAAAAAGAAAAAGGGTGGGGTTAGGGAAACTTGGTTAAAACTAACTACACTTGATACAAGTTACATTTAGACAAACGATCTTCGGTTTCCTTGAAAGGTTCATTAGAAATTTGAAAATCTAGAAGTGGGCATCTTTAGCCCAACTTTATAACAGCAACCCACAGACAGATGAAAGATAACAATTTAACATTTTCATCCTCAGCACATTTACAAACTAAAGAACAAAAGGTAAACAGCCTATAAATTTAAGAAGAAAAAACCTCCACCTTTATCATCTCTTTCAAGTGTAAATCCACCTCAAAATTATATCAAGCTACATTTACAACACATTGAGATCCGGAAAAGCACAAAGCTAAGCACGCCTTTTACTCAAACGCCAAGAATTAGGCTCATGATATCTGTCATAAAGTGGCTCAATACGTTCTTGGCGTTTGCGCTTGCTCATTTTTGTAGGATCTGCCACTTTGAAGAATCTAGGTGCCAGCTCCACAAGCCACTTGGGATCAACAACAGTGACCTCACGCATGTATTCTTTTGTTGTCATCACCAACTCGTGGTAGATGACCCAGTCCGGTTGTCTCTGAAAAAGAGCACTGCTGGGGTGGATATAAACTGGTTGGTTCTCTACTAGCGTTCGATATCCCTCCTGTGGATCCTTCCTAGCTGCATGGAAGAAAAATCCTGCTGTCATGGCCTTCCTTATCTTCGTAAAGTTCTTCCCAGCACTAACTACGTCCAATTTGTACCTGAACAACAAAAATACAACTCAGAAACTTGGGAATCTTATATAAATAGACATTTGACATTTTAGAAATAAACATATTACTAGAATCTCAGAAATTATTGCACAAAAACAAGCGTTTTTCAGCCATTTGCTCAAAACAGCTTTTTCTCAATGGAATTGTTACATCATTATTGGGTAATAAAGACCAAGGGTTCATGACTAGAATTTCAAGATTGGAAAATATTGGCCACAGTAGAAGACTGTTTACTAGAAGTGCAAGGTGTTTAACACCGTACATCTAAAGAAACGTGTTTGGAAAAAAATCTAGAGACAACATGCGCTAAAGAACATTTAACAAAATAGCAAAGCCTAAAAAACATCTACAGCAACTGGAAAATGCACAAGACTAAATGGCAGTTAGGGGTGTAAACGAGTCCACTATCAGCGAACACCTTAATGCTCAGATTTGGCTCCACTCGAAAAAATTGATTCGATAAAAAATTTCTAATTTTGCACCAGATTCGACTCGTACCTACTCGACACGTAGAGTAGTACTGGACTAGTTTACAAAATGAGTTACTCATGAGCCTTCAAATCGAGTTTCGAATATGAACTATTTCGTATTAAACCACTACATACTAAATTGATTATTTAACTAATGTTTATATATAAAAGTTATTTACTTTTATTTATGTAAAGAAATTACAAAAAATGTAATACAAATTGACAATCAATTCATTAATTTATTTAAATACAAGTTTACACAATTTAATACACACTTTATAAATTATAAAGATTGATACAAATATCACATTTAACTTGTTAGTATGGATCAGACCAGTATTTAAATATTATCCATTGAGCAGTATGGTTCGAGAAAAAATGAAATACACAAACCCTAATTTGAGCCAACACTAGTATACTCGAATTCGACTCGTGTATCATTAAACAAAAAACAAGTATGGATCAAATTCGACTCAAATCAAGTTCAAATTCGAGTTTTGGATCATATTTTTGAACAGATCTCGAGTCGAGTACCAAGCTACTCGACCCGTCTTACACCCCTAATGGCAGTGTCATGTAAGAGAAAACAACACTAGCAATGTCAGAAGAAGAAAAAGGAGAGAGAGAGACCAGCATCTGTAGCTTCTTAATCGACATTTAGTTATTTATTTGATAAAAGAAGAAATCTTATTGAAAAGAAAAAAAGAGGATACAATAAACGGGGGGACAAGAAGTTCACCATCACCATCACCAGACTAACATAAAACAAGACCAAAAGAGCACTTGAAAAGTCCAGCCCTCCAATCGCCACAAAAACGTAGCCCTTAAGGGCCCCATAGCACAACAGCAGAATCCCAAAGAGACATCTTTTTGTACAAAATGTCAACACATTGTAAGAGAATTAAAACAAAAAAGGCTACACCCGAATTCAAACAAGAGTCAAAAATCAGAAGTACTTCCAACTTTTTTGAGCTCAGAAACTAGGCACATTCAGGATGAGTGTAAGAAGTTAAGAGTCAAGACCTTAGATAATTGCAAGTGCGAATTGAATAAGCAAAATAAAAATATTTATGTTTACTTGAACAACTTCGAAATTCTATAAGAAAACCTACTGGCTTTCTACCGAAGAAATGAAGTACTACACAGTCAAGTTCACCAAAACAAAGAAATTTCTCCAATAAATATTAGATGTCAGAATCTCATCACTAAAAGTGTAAAACTATGATATATACACACAGACACATTCATGCCATAGGTGGCTTGCAACTATGATGTCTATTGTGGTATACAATAATAAGCAAGAGCCACCAACCGAGATCAATTACCTGTAAATTGTAAAAACCAGAAAGAAATAAAGAGACATACCTATCCATGATAGAAAGGAGCTGTTTTCGCACATCTTGAGCCCTCCTTAGAGATCGTGATTGGACGAAATTCTCAAAACACCATGGTCCAGAGAAATTTTTTGCCTTCCAAGCCTCATAAACAGCAAGCAAAGTAAGATGATCTCCTTCGGGCTGGAAAAACTTGGCCCTTTTTTGATCAGCTTGAGCTTGTTTTTCCCTGGGCCTGTAGAATATGTTTCCAGTCGTAATCATTGCAATGATTGTCAGAATCTCATCACTACAACCGAGGTCTACACTGGCGAGAAGCATCTTCGATAATGGAGGATCAATTGGAAATTCTGCCATTTTCCTACCCAATTTAGTAAGAAGCCCCTCCTCATCAAGAGCTCCTAGACTGTAAAGCTGTTCCATGGCAGAAATGAGAGCTTGAGGAGAAGGAGGGTCCATAAAGTCAAATGACAGAAGATCATTTATTCCCATTGCTTTCATGTTAAGAGTAGTGACTCCAAGATTTATTCTTTGGATTTCAGGTATTGAGGTGGGGGACATCTCGTTGTGAAAAGCACTCTCTGTGTAAAGGCGGTAACACTTTCCTGGTCCGGTTCGTCCTGCACGCCCAGCTCGTTGCTTTGCTGATGCTTGTGAGATAGGTGTTATGACCAGCGAATCAAGCCCCTGTTTAGGATTGTACACATTCTGCTTTGCAAATCCAGGGTCAATGACATAAAATATCCCATCAATTGTCAAAGAAGCTTCAGCAATATTAGTTGCAACTACCACTTTCCTTTTCCCTGGAGGGGCAGGATCAAAAATTCTGGATTGCATTTCACTTGGTAGGGCACTGTAGACTGGTAAAATGATTAGCTCAGGTACATTCTTACCCAGCCCTTTTATCCTCTCATAAAGACACTGGCATGCATGATCAATCTCCTCCTGACCAGTCAAGAAGACAAGGACGTCACCTTCAGGTTCAGTCAAGTGAATCTGCATGACAGTAATCAGAGCTGCATCTAGGTAGTCACTTTCTGGCTGTTTGGTGTACAGTATCTCTACTGGAAAAGTTCTTCCAGGGATGGTGAATATATTGCAACTAAAGAAATAACCTGAAAATTTCTCAGCATCCAATGTGGCAGATGTGACAATCAAACGAAGGTCAGGACGCCTTTGCACTAGCTTTTTCAGTAGCCCAAAAAGGACATCAGTGTGGATTGTCCTCTCATGAGCTTCATCAAGCATTATGATAGAATACTGAGATAAATTTTCATCAATAAGAATCTCCCTCATGAGCATACCGTCAGTCATGTACTTTATAACAGTATCCGGACCAGTACAATCCTCAAATCGAATGGCATATCCAACTTCCTCTCCTAAACGACAACCAAACTCTTCAGCAACTCTCTTAGCCACAGACATTGCTGCCACCCTACGGGGCTGAGTACATCCAATCTTACCGCTGGTAGTGTAACCTGCTTCAGCTAGGTACTGTGTCACTTGCGTCGTCTTTCCCGAACCTGTCTCACCAATGACAACCAGAACCTGATTTTCATGTACAGCCTGAACCAATTCCTTCTTCAATTTGTAAATGGGCAAGCTCTTCCTCTGGTCTTGGATGGACAGCTTTGATCTCTGCCCAAAAGTGAGGGCTTTACCAAAAGCATCTTTCTTCCATTCGGGCATGTCATATGCAGACAAACCCACACCCCTTAGCTCCTGCGCTAGATGCCTCTCACCCGTCTCAGGCATTGGGTCTTCCCACGGTCTGTTGAGATCTTTTGGGATGGAATCAAGCATGGTCCTCTGCTGCTGCTCCCTTACTTCTCTCCTCTCCTTTATAAGAGCTGACTGAAGGGCTGCTGCACGACTCAAAGACCCCTCAGGGTTCTTGAATATTTTAACCGGTGACATGTCCATAGAATATCGGGTTTGGCCATTCAAGAAGGCCGGTTCATCCTCATTCATCTCAATCTCCAGCTCTTCCTCAGCTCCGTCCTCTTCATAGAGGAGACCATCTGTTTCATCATCATACATGGGATACTCCTTCACACTCAAAACACCAGAAGCAATCAGCTGTTGTGCTTCCCATCTTTCGGGCGAACTCATCCTCTTCAAAGGTCGACGTGAGGGAACACCTGCATCCTCTTCAGTAATTCTAATCCCTGAAAGACCAGTCCTAGTAGTAGGCCCCCCATTATTCAAACCTGAAGGATTTGTCCTAAACGAATCATCCTCTGAGCTCTTCTTCAGAGGTAGCAAATCCTGACCTGTATTCTGATCAACATCTCGCATGGATAAACTCAACTTCTGACCCGAAATCGATATCACTTTCACATAAACCTCTTGATCCCGTTTCACAACATCTTTAGCATTTGAAATCCTCCTAGTCGCCATCTGAGACACATGAACCAAACCCTCTTTACCCCTGAGCTCACTGAGCTGAACAAAACAACCTGTGTCCATCACTCTCGACACCCTGCCCTTATAAACCTGATACAGCTCTGGCTCACCAGATTGATACCTATTCGACTTCTTATCCCCATCTTCTTCATACCCATCTCTCTGATTCTTCACATTTCGATCTTTGTGCCTTTCTTTACTCCTGAAATCCTCTCTATCATCTTCCT
The DNA here is from genome assembly GCA_016801055.1 of Panax notoginseng. Lineage (NCBI taxonomy): Eukaryota > Viridiplantae > Streptophyta > Magnoliopsida > Apiales > Araliaceae > Panax > Panax notoginseng. The sequence goes on from CM029015.1 coordinate 19,304,964, forward strand.
CATCCCTATCTCTACGCCTTTCCCCTCTACTTTCTCTGTCATCTCTATGCCTCTCCCCTCTACTTTCTCGGTCATCTCTATGCCTCTCCCCTCTTCTCTCTCTATACCTGTCTCTATCTCTATCCCTGCCTCTATATTTCTTTTCTTCTTCTTCACCATCCATCCGCTGCCTCTCCTTCGCCTCCATCGCAATCTCTCTCTCCAGCTCCTTCACTCTCTCTCTACTATCAGATATATTCAACGCCGGAAAACTTAATTTATTACCCTCCCCGTCTTTCTTCGACTCTTTGTCGGACTTCGATTTCACATTCGGAGGCAAAATTGCGTGAATTATAGTTAACAACGTACGCACAAAATAATCGGGCATCTCCGCACCATTTTCTTTCAACTTGGAATCAAATTTATCAACCGTTTCGCAATTTCGACCTAATTCAGTTATAAATTCTGCCAAAACTTTATCCCCAAAACCTAAATGAGATTCAAGCTCCGTACAAACCTTCGAGACCAGTGAGAGGTACTCGAGCTTTTTCAACCCGCCCTCTTTCATCTCAGAAGCCATTTTCACACACAGTAGGGAAATCTAGTGCGTGTAATAATTTATATAGATATGTGTATATAGATCGCAAATAAAAGAAAAATCGAGCTCTAGGTTTGAGCATTACCTGAGAGAAAACCCTAGATTCTTCATAGTTGAGCTGTCCATTGTAACTCGACTCAACTCGGTAACGACTTCAATCGAAAAATATTTAGGATTTGACAACAAAAAAAATATTTTTATATATATATATATATATATATATATATATATATATATTTATATATATAATAACTTCAACGAAATTGTTAAATTCATAACAGAAAATATTATTTTCACAACAAAAGTATCGCTATAGATTCTATAGCGATAATTTTCATCGTCGCATAGATTGTGTAGCGACAATTTTCATCGTCGCTATACATCTACAGCGACACTTTTATTGTAAAAATAATAAAAAGTATTGTGAATTTAACAATTTCTTAAACTCAAATGTAATTGAATAATAATTAAAACTTTAAAAGTTATTAAATTTAAACAAAATATATAAGGAAATAAATAGAAATAAGTTAATGAAAATGAATATAATAATCAAAGTAAAACACACCTACAAGTGTGTGTGTGTGTGTGTGTGTGTGTATATATATATATATATATATATATATATATATATATATATATATATATATATATAGTCCGGATCTTAAGCTCATCCCTTATCCAACTCACCCGAGCTCACCCCCTTTTAGCGACGGACCCGGCGACGGTTCGGTCATACAACCGTCGTCTATACTTTTAGCGACGTTATATGTTGTCCGTCGCTAAAAGTATAGACGACGGTTGTATGACCGAACCGTCGCCGGGTCCGTCACTAAAGAGGGATGAGCTTGGGTGAGTTGGGTAAGGAATGAGTTTAAAATCCGGACTATATATATATATATATATATATATATATATATATATATATAACGGATTTAAAATACTCTTTCTTAAATAACACTATTTTATTAAATTTACGTCGTTTTGGAGATTCTTTTAAAATATAAAATAATATTAAAATAGAGTGGTCTCACCTACTTTCCTTTTATTTAATAAAATGGCACCCGCGACCTCATTTGTTTTTTAAAAGAATCTCCAAAACGACGTAATTTTAATAAAATAATGTTATTTAAGAGATAGTGTTATTTAAGAGAAGTGCTTTACATCAGTCATATATATATATATATATATATATATATATATATATATATATATATATATATATATATATAAATAAGCTTAAAAAAAGCAAAAATGTAAAATACTGGGTTACAATATTTGTGAGGTTATTTCCTCCTGTCCAATTAGTAGCCTATATGATTCATTGACCCATATGGATGATATAACATAGATTTTAGGAAAAATAAAAGTAATTGAGTAAAAAAACGAAAGAGAGAAAAAAGAAAAAATGATTCTCGTAGGAAATAATGCAGTGTTTTTTAACTCAGCGATTAGAAAGTCATTCGTTGTAAGACCCCAACTTTTTATAAATAAAATTAAATTTTTTCTATTTATTATTTTAAAATAGTAAGGGTTGATTTGATTAATGTGGTAAGTTATGGGTAAAATGCGCAAATATTTTAAATAAGCAAGTGGTTATAAAATACTCATTGTTGTCGGAGAATATTCGTTTGGTCGTGGAATATTCTTGCTGTCGGGAAATATTCGTACGACGGCGCAACCTTGTGTGAGCCCCATAACGGAAAGTGATTGGATGAAGAAAACGATAAGTATGAGTTGTTTATAAATAACGGCGTAATTATTACCGTTAACACTGTTAGAATACCCCGTGGTTAAAACACAGTAATACGCGTTGTTGCACAGTAGCACACGGTATTGCGCCAATTATTGATTCTTACGTAAGAATGCACTACTCAATAATTGTTACAGTAATTACTGTTCAGTATTTTATTTTATTGATTCAATAATTGCTGCGTTGATATTTTATATTATTGTTGTTTCAATAACTGTCACTACACATTATTTTCTATTATCAGATTAATAATTCATATTATTTGAATAATATTATTATATAGCATTATTGGTAATGTCTAAAAAATTCTGTCTAAGGAGAGGTTTGGTCATCTAATTGCGCGCCAGTAAGGAGAAATCCTTATTGGAAAGCCCCCTCTTTCTTGGGAACTGCCTGGTTGTCAGTATTGTGATTCTGTAATATTATTTGTGAATAATTAATTATTGATTTATATGATGAGAAAAATATTAATTTTATGTGGATATAGATGGAGAAAATTTTAAAGTGACAATTGTTAATTTTTTTTTGATATTTTATCTTTTCTGATAAAATAATATTTTATTATATTATATAATAATGATGATATTTTTACAATGAATATGGGATATATGAGTTCATGAGGAGGAAGAGTATTTTTATTGCATTAAATAATTAACATATGTTTTGTGTGTCCCATTTCTTGACTAAAATTTGATTATAGCCTGTAAAATCGTCCGTATGTGAATTTCGGTCAATTTATATTTGGAATTTGAAAAAACTTTCTTCTGTAAAGTTGTTAGATTCGAATTTTTCTAATAAAAGAGCTATTTATTATGAATTATTGAAGTTCTGAAGTTCCGAAATAATTGATTTTTGGAAGTTTTAAATATTTATATTAAGAAAAACGTTTTTTCATTTGTGGGCATGTGTTAAATGGTTGAAATCAGCTGGTAAGGTGTGCGTAAGAATTTAATTTATAAATATTATTATTTTATTAAATTTTCTGCTTTGGTGTTCTAAGCATTTTTCTATAAATAGGGTGCTTAGGTTAGAATTAAAAATCACACCAGAAACTGAAGTTTTCTCTCTCTTTCTCTATCTATAACATCGAGCGTATTTTTATGAGTATTTTAATACTTTGAGTATTGCTATACGGTGCAAGTTCCTTCAACACTATATCTTATATTACAGTCAGAAGTACTGTGACGCCCCCAAAATTAGGTATACATCACCCATCTTGGGTCGCCAGATACATGGTACAGAATTTAAATACAACTTAATAATACAACTATCGTGTACAATACGACAGAACATAAACTGTGAGTTTGAATACAAATATTGTCTTCTAGAGAGTATCCATACTCAAAAGGAGTCCTCATTATAATTATTATCACACTATTTAACAGAATAGTGAGGACTACTAATACTATCTTCTGGACCATCACTCATTTCTCCGACTCGTCCCAGCTATATTCTCATTTCCTGAAGAGAACATTGAAAGAAAGGGTGAGCTCAACTAGCCCAGTAAGAAATATTATGACTAAGATAATGCAAAATAAATTATCAATAGTCTTCAACAATGTTAAACTGATAAAATACAATAGATATCAAGTTTAACTGCAGCGGAATAAGCAATCCTTAGAAGAGTCAAGTAGAGAATAAAATCTACTATCTTCTATGATTTAAAAATATTTTCATCAATTTTTATCGCTGAGACTCAGCTTAATAAATAAACCACATCTTCTAATCATCTCTGTACTACGAACCAAAGATATTCATTAAATCATCCACGGTCATGACTATACCGAATAATCCCTGGTCATAATTATACCAAAAACTGTCCATCAATGCATTACGGGACACTGAGGACTTTTACCACATCACAGTTCATGATTATACCGAATGATCCCTGGTCATAATCATACTAAGTCCATTTATGCACGTAAGCCAAAGATGACTTTCAACATAATATAAACATGAGGATGATGACAATGTTATAGGAATTCAATTAAACAAGTTCAAGAATTAATTTATCCAGGAACTAATAATATCCAAATTGTCAACATGATACTTCTTTGTAAAGTAAAAGTCAAGAATGCTCAAAAGAATATTTTCATGAAAAGATACTGGATGAAGCGCAAATATCAAGGATATTCCACTAATTTCATGGAGTATAGAAGTCAAAACTTTAACCAACTGTGTATAATAAAGAATAGAATAACAACAGAAATCACCATGCATGCGGTACTTCGCATAGACAGGTTATTCCAACAGAATAATAATAACGGAACCAGGTCAGGTGAAAATCACACCGACAGGATGTTCCAACAGAATAATAAAGAATAGAATAACAACAGAAATCACCATGCATGCGGTACTTCGCATAGACAGGTTATTCCAACAGAATAATAAAAATAGAATAATAAAGACGAAACTAGGTCCGGCGTAAAGCACAGACAGGATATTCCAACAGAATAGTAAAGACGGAATAATAAAGACGGAACTAGGTCCGGCGTAAAGCACAGACAGGATATTCCAACAGAATAGTAAAGACGGAACCAGGTCCGGCGTAGAACGCACAAACAGGATGTTCCAACAGAATAATAAATAATGGAACCAGGTCCGGCGTAGAACGCACAGACAGGATGTTCCAGCAGAATAATAAGGAATGGAATAATAGAAGAATTTCACCAAGTATGCGGTACTTCGCATAAACAGGTTATTCCAACATAATAACAAAGAATGGAACAACAGCAGTTCTCTTCATGAAGATGAAAGAAAGAAATAATATTCCCTACCTTTGAAAGAAACTGGATATAGGAGTAGTGAGGGAGCAGACTTCTCTTCTTCTATAGATTTTCTCTCTATAGCTTCTCTCTATAATTTCTCTCTATAATAATGGCTCTAAAGCTTTAGTGAATTGGTGAGAAATGAAGGAAGGATGAGCTTCTATTTATAGGAAAACATAGTTTCGATAATTGCACGTTTTGGGACTCGAAAATTACAGTATAATACCTTCCTCTTTTTTTTCATTTTTTATTTAGTCCTGCAAGTATTATCAATCTTGAACCAACTCCCCTAATAGTAAATCATGTGAATCAATAGTACCCGTGAATAGTAACTTGTGAATAGTAACTCGTGAATAGTAACTCATGAATAGTAACTTGTGAATAGTAACTCATGAATAGTAACTCGTGAATAGTACTCCGACACGAAAAGTGCTCCGAATACCCGAGTGAGCAATACTAGAGTGAATAGTAATTTGGGTGAATAGTAACCCGTGAATAGTAACTCATGAATAGTAACTCGTGAATAGTATTCCGACACAAAAAGTGTCCCGAATACCCGATTGAACAATACTGAGTGACTTCTCACATAAGCATCAATAATCAATACCGTGTGCTACTATGCAACCACGCGTATTACTGTACTTTTAATATCGGGTGTTTCAACAGTATCAACGGTAAAACTTCCGCCGTTATTTTCATAAAGTATTTCTGTCGTTTTCTAACTACGACAGTTCTTTTGTTGTGGGTCCACCAATGATTGTGTCGTCGTACGAATATTTCTCGACAAAAAGAATATTCCCCGACTAATCGAATATTATATAATAACTTGCATACTTTGCAAAATTTTCAAATACTACCCCCAACTATAACATTATCTCAAATCCACACCTTAATATTCAAAAAAATATTTTGAAAAATTTAAATCTTTATTTAAAAAAATCTGGGGTCTCACAATCTCCCCTTCTTATAGAATTTCGCCCTCGAAATTTACGTACGTACCTGGTATGATAAAGAGGTGAGGATACCTTGAATACCTTTATCGTTGAAAGCATTAAATTCATCTTTGCAATTCGGTCAAAGATATTCATTAACAATTCATCTTTGCACTACAGGCCAAAGATATACAATTGTAAAACCAATAATGCTGAGACTCAGCTTAATAGTATCACGACCACGAATTATCCATGCACTACGGGCCAAGGATATTCGTGTTTTCAACTACGGTCATGATTATACCGAATAATCCCTGGTCATAATCATACCAAGTCCATCTAAGCTCTACGGCCAAAGATGACTATTACCACATCCATGAATTAATATTTCATTGCTGAGGCTCAGCTCAATAATTAATCCACATCGTCGAATCATCCCTGCACTACAGGCCAAGGATATTCTTTAGTATCACGACCACGAATTATCCATGCACTACGTGCCAAAGATAATCGTGTTTTCAATTACGGTCATGATTATACCGAACAATCCCTGGTCATAATCATACCAAGTCCATCTATGCACTACGGCCAAAGATGACTTTTACCACATCCATGAATTAATATTTCATTGCTGAGACTCGGCTCAATAATTAATCCACATCATCGAATCATCCCTGCACTACAGGCCAAGGATATTCTTTAGTATCACGACCACGAATTATCCATGCACTACGTGCCAAAGATAATCGTGTTTTCAATTACGGTCATGATTATACCGAACAATCCCTGGTCATAATCATACCAAGTCCATCTATGCACGTAAGCCACAGACGACTTTCAACACAATATAAGCATGAGAATAATGATATAAAGAATCAATCAAATGAGATAAAGGATAAATATTAAACATTTATAATATAATTTATCCAGGGTTCAAGAATATTCTAATGCTATCAATCACTTAATAATCTTATAATCTAATATCATTAATCTTATAACAATATTTTAATCACTTCTTAAACTTATAAACAATTTATTTCAATTGTTTACGCTTTACCATATAATGCATTTAATCATTCAAAAATGCCATACTCATAAGATATCATCACCAATGATCAAATCCCTCATCAAAAAAATATGCATATGCTCTATATAGGATTTCCAAGCCATAAAATTCCATTTTCCAACTTTGTTACTTCACATAACATATTTAACTCATATATTCGTAACTAAACTTTTTTTTATGAAAATACCAAATCAGTCCCAAAAATATTTCTTTTCTGAGATTTAGCATAATATAGTCTCATAATGAACATACATTTTTCTCGGAATTTTTAAAATTCATTTACTATTTAAAAAAAAATAAATTCCAATTAATTCCTTAAGAAATTTGCTACCACAAGTTTAACTCCAAAAATTCCCAAATCTTGAAAGGACCTTACACATGTTAATGTGAGCCTCCAGTTTAAATTTCATGGTCATCGGAGTTGTAGAACTCCGGTTATAGCGTTTTTCGTCCGAAAAACTTAAATATTAAAATGGTCATAACTTGCTCATTTTAAGTCGGAATGAGCTCATTTTTGGACACGATGTTCTTTATACCATATACTTTTATGTCCCAAAAGGCCTAAATTTTTCTCACTAATTAAGTGGTCGAAACAGCCCTTACAAAAATGTGGCAGCAACTTTTTGGACATTTTGAAGTTTTGACTCCTTTGCTAAAATCAGTCCGCACGAAAATCTACAACACATTATTCAGTGATTCCACTTGGATTAGTTAGGTAACTCATAGATCTAACTCTAGGACTTGACCACACTCAAAAATTCAAAATATAATAGGAGATATGATCAATTGAATTTCATGTTACGTTTTTACCAAAATCTGATTTTTCAACCCTTTGTGATTTCTAAGAAACTTTCATGTTTTCACATAATAACCAACATAACTCATCATAACACTTACTAATACCACATATACCCATGATTTTCATTATTCCAACGCTTTTATTATAACTCTCATTATAATCAACGTAACCAGATCCTTTTAGTTGATGAAATATTTGAGGGTTTTATAAATGGGTTTTGTACTGGGGTCAATACAAAATTCGATTTCATGCTCTAGGGGTAGTTTAAGAAGTCTTCAAGAATACGTCAGAAAATTTATTAACAATAAAAATATCACTCAAAACTGTGACTTTCATCCAAGACTTGGATAGCACATGAAATGAAGGTTTCTCCTAACGGAGTTTCAATCGATAAGTCAAAGTCTAATCTCTCTGGAGTCAAATTTAAACATTGAACGCAAGCAAGAGAGATAAAAGAATGGATAGAACCGGTATCTAATAAGGTATAGACTCCGCAAAAATTTATAATTAACTAACCCGTGATAACTTCGTTCGATTCCTCGTCACGAAAAACGCTCTCCCTTAAACTACCGAATTTATTTTGTCTGTATCCGCCTTTGGTGCCACCGTCCCAGCTGGACTTGACTTCACTATACGACAAAATTGAGCTAAATGACCTTCTCTTTTTGAAATTTCCACTTCAATTATCTTGGCCATGATTACCACCAAAGTGGTTACCATTCTTGGCATGATAATTTCCCCCACGATGGTTATTATTGTTCCGATAGCCGTTGCCACCGGTATGATTATTATCGTGTTGTTGGTCGTTACCTTTTGCTTGAGCTGAATCAACGCTCTCATGTGCTTCATTGCTTATCTCAGCATTTTCAGATGCCATTCCCAAACACTGTCACAAAATAAGGGTTAATTGACATATCACATATTAACCCTATACTCTGACCGACCAATTAAATACCAAATAAACTTAAGTAGGTCATATTAGCGAAAGAATTACCCGTCTCTCCCCTCCTAGTTCTATTCTCACATCCTAGCCAGGGATCATATCCCTAAGCTCTGATTCCAACTGTGATGTGACGCCCCCAAAATAGGTATACAACACCCATTCTGAGTCGCCAAATACATGGTACAGAAAGCAAACTACAACTTCAATAATACAATTGTCGTGCAAAATACGACAACACATACTGTGAGTTTAAATACAAATATTGTCTTCTGGACAATATCCAGACTCAAATAAATCCTCATTACAATTATTCAAACACTATTTTACAGAAATAGTGAGGACTGCTAATACATCTTTCTAGAACCATCACTCCATACCCCTACTAGATCCTGCTATGTTCTCACCTCCTGAGAAGAAAAATGGAACAAAAAGGAAAAGGGTGAGCTCAACTAGCCCAGTAAAGAATATTATGACTAAGATAATATACAACAAATTATCGTTAGTCTTCAACAGGGAAAAATCTGATAAAATATAATCGACAACAAGTTTTAGATCAACAACTGCAGCGGAAACAGCAAACCATTAGAAGAGTCAAGTAGAGAAAGAATTCTACTATCTTCTAAGATTTAAAAGTCCATCATCAATATTTTATTCCTGTAACATCAATTAATAATCATCTTTAACCAAATATTCATCTTTGCACTACAGGCCAAAGATATTCATTTGTATCATCAGTCGGTCATGTTCATCTCAACACCTGTTCATCTTTGCACTACAGGCCAAAGATATTCATCAAGTAATTATACATCTTTGCACTACATGCCAAAGATATTCAGTAATATCATCATTTAGGACTGAGGATGATGAAAAATATCTTAAAGAGAACGAATCCAGTGAGACAGAAGGACAAATATTAGGGATTCGTATAACAGTTTATCCAAGATCAATAATACTTCATAATAATCAATTGTGAAGCAGAATTCAAAAATAAAGATCAAAACATGGATACAATCAAAGATAGTAACCATAATAGACATCTTGGACAAAAAGGAAAAATTTTATTTTTCGGTGAATAGTGTTGTATTCGTAAATAGTGCCGTATACGTGAATAGTACCGTATACGTGAATAGTAACCCCGACACAAAAAGTTCCAAATTTGATAAAAACTCATATCAATATTTCAGCATAATGATATTGAAGAAAATAATATCATTTAAGAAGAAAATAATATCCCTTACCTCAAAATATCAGTACTTCTGGTCGGAATACCGGTATAAGGCTGAAAGAAACTTGCTCTGATGAATAGAAACTCTCAAAGTATCTAAATACTCACAAAATACACTCAATAATCTAGAGAGAGAAAGAGAGAAAACTTGTTTCTGGTGTGATTTTCAATTCTAACTTAGCCCTCTATTTATAGGAAAATTTTAGTAGGTTTGACCTGCAACCTGATGGCTTTACCTGCTACTATTTCCACCCACCACATTTGAAATATAATTCAACACATTTCTTCACCAACCACAAGTGGGGCCCACCAATTCTAGAATTTTCCACCAAAATGATAAACTCCGAAAATTTAACAATTTCTGAACCAGTCATCTTGTAAAATTCGTAATAAATTATACGTTCATTTTTAACGGTTCAAAATTTGTGGACATATACTCAACTTGTGACGCCCCCAAAATAGGTATACAACACCCATTCCGAGTCGTCAAATACATGGTACAGAAAACAAACTACAACTTCAATAATACAATTGTCGTGCAAAATACGACAACACATACTGTGAGTTTAAATACAAATATTGTCTTCTAGACAATATCCACACTCAAATAAGTCCTCGTTACAATTATTCAAACACTATTTTACAGAAATAGTGAGGACTGCTAAAACATCTTTCTAGAACCATCACTCCATACCCCGACTAGATCCTGCTATGTTCTCACCTCCTGAGAAGAAAAATGGAACAAAAAGGAAAAGGGTGAGCTCAACTAGCCCAGTAAAGAATATTATGACTAAGATAATATACAAACAAATTATCGTTAGTCTTCAACAGGGAAAAATCTGATAAAATATAATCGACAACAAGTTTTAGATCAACAACTGCAGCGGAAACAGCAAACCATTAGAAGAGTCAAGTAGAGAAAGAATTCTACTATCTTCTAAGATTTAAAAGTCCATCATCAATATTTTATCCCTGTAACATCAATTAATAATCATCTTTAACCAAATATTCATCTTTGCACTACAGGCCAAAGATATTTATTTGTATCATCAGTCGGTCATGTTCATCTCAACACCTGTTCATCTTTGCACTACAGGCCAAAGATATTCATCAAGTAATTATACATCTTTGCACTACAGGCCAAAGATATTCAGTAATATCATCATTTAGGACTGAGGATGATGAAAAATATCTTAAAGAGAACGAATCCAATGAGACAGAAGGACAAATAGTAGGGATTCGTATAACAGTTTATCCAAGATCAATAATACTTCATAATAATCAATTGTGAAGCAGAATTCAAAAATAAAGATCAAAACATGGATACAATCAAAGATAGTAACCATAATAGACATCTTGGACAAAAAGGGAAAATTTTATTTTTCGGTGAATAGTGCCGTATTCGTGAATAGTGCCGTATACGTGAATAGTGCCGTATACGTGAATAGTAACCCCGACACAAAAAGTTCCAAATTTGATAAAAACTCATATCAATATTTCAGCATAATGATATTGAAGAAAATAATATCATTTAAGAAGAAAATAATATCCCTTACCTCAAAATATCAGTACTTCTGGTCGGAATACCGGTATAAGGCTGAAAGAAACTTGCTCTGATGAATAGAAACTCTCAAAGTATCTAAATACTCACAAAATACACTCAATAATCTAGAGAGAGAAAGAGAGAAAACTTGTTTCTGGTGTGATTTTCAATTCTAACTTAGCCCTCTATTTATAGGAAAATTTTGGTAGGTTTGACCTGCAACCTGATGGCTTTACCTGCTACTATTCCCACCCACCACATTTGAAATATAATTCAGCACATTTCTTCACCAACCACAAGTGGGGCCCACCAATTCTAGAATTTTCCATCAAAATGATAAACTCCGAAAATTCAACAATTTCTGAACCAGTCATCTTGTAAAATTCGTAATAAATCATACGTTCATTTTTAACGGTTCAAAATTTGTGGACATATACTCAACTTATATATGTATAACATATCCAAAAATTACCACGATCCAACGGTCGGATTAAAAATTATAACCCCCGCAAAATATCTCAAAAACCCTGATTTTTAATACCTCCATTCCGACAAAAATACTGATAAAAACCTCAACATTAACTCCTTCATTTTTAACCACAAAAATATATCCCTCATTTATATCCACATAAAATAAATATTTTCTTATCATATGAATCAATAATTAATTATTCACAAATAATATTACAGAATCACATTTATGACAACCAGGCCGTTCCCAGGAAAGAGGGGGCTTTCCAATAAGGATTTCTCCTTACTGGCGCGCAATTAGATGACCAAACCTCTCCTTAGACAGAACTTTCTAGACATTGCCAATAATGTTATCTAATAATATTATTCAAATAATATGAATTATTGATCTGATAAATGAAAATACTGTGCAGCAACAATTATTGAAACAACAATAATATAAAATATCAACGCAGCAATTATTGAATCAATAAAATAAAATATTGAATAATAACTACTGTAACAATTATTGAGTAGTGCCTTCTTACGTAAGAATCAATAATTGGTGCAATACCGTGTGCTACTGTATTTTAACCACCGGGTATTCCAACAGTATTAACGGTAACAACTACGCCGTTATTTATAAACAACTTATACTTGTCGTTTTCTTCATCCAATCGCTTTCCGTTATGGGGCCCACACAAGGCTGCGTCGTCGTACGAATATTCCCCGACAGCAAGAATATTCCACGACCAACCGAATATTCACCGACCAAAAATAAATATTTTATAACCACTTGCTTATTTTGCAAAATTTGCACATTTCACCCATAACCAAAGTATTATATCAAATTAACCCCTTATTATTCACAATAATATTTAGAGAAAATTTGATTTTATTCATTAATAAGTTGGGGTCTTACAACCTCCCCTCCTTATGAAATTTCGTCCTCGAAATTGACGTACGTACCTGATGTTTCAAAAAGGTGAGGATACCTCGCTTTCATTTCTGATTCCAACTCCCAGGTCATTTCTTCAATAGCATGGTTTCTCCACAAAACCTTAACTTGTGGTATAACCTTCGTGCGTAGGACATGCTCTTTCCTATCCAAGATCTTAACAGGTACCTCCTCGTACGTTAAATCTTCAGCTATCTCGTCTGGTTCTAACTCAATAATGTGGTTCGGGTCTTTAACATATTTACGAAGCATAGATATGTGAAAAACATTATGAACACGAGACATGCTTGGAGGTAATGCGAGTCTATATGCCACATTTCCTATTCGCTCAAGAATCTCAAATGGACCAACAAATCTTGGATTGAGCTTTCCTCTCTTCCCAAATCTTGTAACTCCCTTCCATGGTGCAACACGTAACAATACATGATCCCCAATATTAAATTCCACGTCCTTCCGATGAAGATCCGCATAACTCTTTTGTCGATCCTGTGCCGTTTGTATACGTTGTCGAATCGTTTGGATCTTCTCTGTAGTAATGCGTACCAATTCTGGTCCCAACAATGTTGCTTCACCCACCTCGTCCCAGCATACTGGAGAACGACATTTTCTTCCATACAACGCCTCAAATGGAGCCATACCTATGCTCGCCTGATAACTGTTGTTGTAGGAGAATTCCACCAATGGTAGGTACTTATCCCAACTCCCTTTGAGATCTAAGACACAAAGTCTTAATAGATCTTCAAGAGTTTGAATAGTCCTCTCTGATTGTCCGTCCGTTTGAGGATGGTATGCTGAACTGAATCGTAAATCCGTGCCCATAGCTTTCTGCAAGCTAACCCAAAATCGTGAAGTGAATCTTGGGTCACGATCCGAAACTATGGATACTGGCATGCCATGCAATCTCACAATCTCGTTCACGTACATACTAGCAAGACGTTCAAGGGAATAAGTCTCACGTATCGGCAAGAAATGAGCGGACTTGGTTAATCTATCAACAATAACCCAAATCGCATCTATGCCTTGAGAAACCTTGGGAAGACCTGTAACAAAATCCATAGTAATGTGTTCCCACTTCCATTTCGGGATCTCAAGTGGTTGCAATGGACCCTTTGGTACTTGATGCTCCGCTTTTACACGTTGACAAGTTAAACACCTCGAGATAAACTCCGCGATCTCTCTTTTCATATTGCTCCACCAAAATGTATGTCGAAGATCGTGATACATTTTGGTACTCCCAGGATGGATTGCAAACGGTGTGTTGTGTGCCTCCATCATTATTCTATGCTTCAAGTCAAAATCGTTAGGAACACAAAGTCTGGAGTTGACTCGAAGTATTCCTTCTTCATCGATTCTTGCTTCTGGAATAGCACCTTCTTGCACTTTCTTCTTCATACGCATCAGCTCTATATCCGTAGCTTGAGCAGCTTTAACTTTATCGATTAAAGTCGGTTCTACTCGTATATTTGATATCATCATGTGGGTACTTGGAGCCTTCATCTCTATCTCCATCCTTTGCAAGTCATACAAAATGGGCCTTTGTGTTAAAAACATTGCACTCGTACCCGCATATGATCTTCTACTCAATGCGTCAGCTACTACGTTTGCTTTTCCAGGATGGTATTGGATGGTATGATCGTAATCTTTCAACAGCTCAAGCCAACGTCGTTGCCGCATGTTGAGTTCCTTTTGGGTGAAGAAATATTTGAGGCTTTTATGATCTGTATAGATCTCCACTTTCTCCCCATACAGGTAGTGTCTCCAGATCTTCAACGCAAAAACGACTGCTGCCAACTCCAAATCATGAGTAGGATAATTCCTCTCATATTCTTTGAGTTGTCGTGAGGCATAGGCTATGACTTTCCCATGTTGCATGAGAACACATCCTAACCCTTTGCCTGAAGCATCGCTGTAGATAACAAATCCATCCGAACCAGATGGTATTGTCAAAACAGGTGCCGAAATGAGTCTCCTCTTGAGTTCTTGGAAACTCTTCTCGCATTCCTCACTCCATACGAATTTTGTATCTTTCCGAGTCAGCTGAGTTAACGGAGTAGCGATTCGAGAAAATCCTTCCACAAATCTCCGATAATAACCAGCTAAGCCCAGAAAGCTACGTACTTCGGTTACCGACTTCGGTTGCTCCCAACTTTGTATGGCTTCAATCTTCGCCGGGTCGACAGATACTCCATGTTTTGACACCACGTGCCCAAGGAATGCTACTTCCTCAAGCCAGAACTCGCATTTCTTCAGTTTGGCATATAGCTTGTTTTCACGAAGCCTTTGCAGTACCAGCTTCAAATGGCGCTCATGATCTTCACGGCTTTTGGAATAGATGAGGATGTCATCAATAAAGACAACAACGAACTGATCCAAATATTCTTTGAATACACGGTTCATCATATCCATGAAGGCAGCAGGAGCATTAGTCAATCCAAAAGACATTACTAAGAATTCATAATGCCCGTACCGAGTTCTGAAGGCAGTCTTTGGAATATCCTCAGTTTTAATCTTCAGCTGATGATATCCAGAACGAAGATCGATCTTTGAAAAGAATTGTGCTCCTTGCAACTGGTCAAACAGGTCATCAATGCGAGGTAGCGGATACCTATTCTTGATGGTGACATGGTTCAATTCTCGATAGTCAATACAAAGTCGCATACTCCCGTCTTTCTTCTTTACGAATAAAACAGGAGCACCCCAAGGAGACGTACTAGGACGAATAAAACCGATGTCCAACAACTCCTGTAGTTGGACTTTTAACTCCTGAAGTTCAATAGGAGCCATTCGATATGGGGTTTTAGAAATGGGCTTTGTACCGGGTTCAAGGTCAATAAAGAATTCAATTTCTCGTTCCGGGGGTAGACCGGGAAGTTCTTCAGGAAATACATCGGAAAATTCTCTAACAATAGAAATATTATTCAAATCTGACTTGTCTTTGTTCAAATCCATAACATGGGCTAAGAAAGCTTGACATCCGTTTTTCAATAAACGAATAGCTTTGTGGCTTGATATGACAGTGACTGATTTTAGTGGTTTAGTAGTTTGAATTCGTATGACAGGTTGGTTAGGAATATGAAAACTAACAACCTTACGAAAACAATCAATTTTAGCATGATGAGTGGTTAACCAATCAATTCCTAAAATCACATCAAAAGCAAGTATCTTTAAAGAGATAAGATCAACAGGTAATGTGATAGTGCCAACTTGGATCATGCAAGATTTATAAACTGTAGATGTAACGAAGGTTTCACCCAACGGAGTTTCAACAGATAAGTTAAAGTCCAATTTCTCCGGAGTCAAGTTTAAACGTTGAGCACAAGCAGGAGAGATAAAAGAATGGGTAGAACCGGTATCTAGTAAAGTATAAACTTCGCAAGAATTCAAGATTAGCTTACCCGTGATCACCTCGTTCGGGTTTCTCGCGTTTTGGCCAGTAACGACAAACGCCCTTCCAGGAACCGCTGATTTCGACTTATCCGGGATAACTTTTGGAGTCACCATCCCCGCTGAACTTGGTTTTGCTACAGAACACTCTCGAGCTATATGACCTTCCTTTCCACAGTTATAACATACCTTGGATTGTTGTGGGCAGTTTGGGCTGATATGTCCCTCTTTCCCACATTTGTAACATACGACCGGTGGTCGTTCTCCTCCCCTAGAAACAGTTGATGTTTGTGCTGACGTCTTCACGTTATCATTGTTGTACCTTCTCTTCTTGAAATCTCCTCCCGACTCGCTCCTTCTATTATCACGACCACGATTACCACCAGAGTGGTTACCGCTTTTGTCCGAATGTTTTCCTCCCTGCTGGTTTTCATTGCTTCGATGACTGCCGCCACCGGTATGACCCTGGTTGTGGTCCCTCGGTTGCACATACTCATTATCTCGCTCTAATAATTGAGCCCTGTTTACAACATCTGAATATAAAGAAAATTTATGAGAGATAAGATATTGCCGAATCTCGGGTTTTAGACCTCTCAGAAACATCCTTGTCATTCGTTCCTCATTTTCGACCAAATGAGGTGCAAACCTGGATAACTCTGCAAACTTCGCCTCGTACTGGGACACCGTCATGTTGTTTTGTTCCAGTCTAATAAACTCAACCTCCTTCATATGACGAATACTTTCAGGAAAGTACTTGTCATTGAACAGTTTTTGAAATGTTTCCCAGGACATGTTGAGTGCGTCAGGCTGGGTACGCTTCACAGACTCCCACCAGTAGTCTGCCTCACCGCGGAACATAAATGTGGCGAATGGAACCTTCTGTTCCTCCGTGCATCCCAAGACATCAAATATCTTGGTAATTTGCTTGACCCACGTTTCCGCCATGATCGGATCCGGCTTTCCCTTAAATTCTGGTGGTCCCAATTCTTTGAACTGCTTAGCTGTGACAAACCGCGCGTTGTTATCATTTCCACCCGTATTCTGCACACGAGTCTCCCTCGTCTGATTTTGCATGAACTGCAAAAAGCTCCTAAACATTCCATCATTCATCGTTTGCTCGGTAACGTTGTTTACAGGAGGAATATTGCCTTCCTGTTGCACGTTCCCCTGGGTAGTGATCAAAGGTGTCTCCACGGTCTGATTTACTCCATTATTAACGTTCTCAGCTGCCATTCTTAAATACTGCCATAAAACAAGGGTTAATAGTCATGTCATATATTATCCCTATACTCTGACCGACCAAATAAACACCAAATAAACTTAGTCAGGTCATACTAGCGAAGGAATTCCCCGTCTCTCCCCTCCTAGTTCTTGTCTCACATCTCAGCCAGGGATCATATCCCTAAGCTCTGATACCAACTGTGACGCCCCCAAAATAGGTATACAACACCCATTCTGAGTCGCCAAATACATGGTACAGAAAGCAAACTACAACTTCAATAATACAATTGTCGTGCAAAATACGACAACACATACTGTGAGTTTAAATACAAATATTGTCTTCTAGACAATATCCACACTCAAATAAATCCTCATTACAATTATTCAAACACTATTTTACAGAAATAGTGAGGACTGCTAAAACATCTTTCTAGAACCATCACTCCATACCCCGACTAGATCCTGCTATGTTCTCACCTCCTGAGAAGAAAAATGGAACAAAAAGGAAAAGGGTGAGCTCAACTAGCCCAGTAAAGAATATTATGACTAAGATAATATACAACAAATTATCGTTAGTCTTCAACAGGGAAAAATCTGATAAAATATAATCGACAACAAGTTTTAGATCAACAACTGCAGCGGAAACAGCAAACCATTAGAAGAGTCAAGTAGAGAAAGAATTCTACTATCTTCTAAGATTTAAAAGTCCATCATCAATATTTTATCCCTGTAACATCAATTAATAATCATCTTTAACCAAATATTCATCTTTGCACTACAGGCCAAAGATATTCATTTGTATCATCAGTCGGTCATGTTCATCTCAACACCTGTTCATCTTTGCACTACAGGCCAAAGATATTCATCAAGTAATTATACATCTTTGCACTACAGGCCAAAGATATTCAGTAATATCATCATTTAGGACTGAGGATGATGAAAAATATCTTAAAGAGAACGAATCCAATGAGACAGAAGGACAAATAGTAGGGATTCGTATAACAGTTTATCCAAGATCAATAATACTTCATAATAATCAATTGTGAAGCAGAATTCAAAAATAAAGATCAAAACATGGATACAATCAAAGATAGTAACCATAATAGACATCTTGGACAAAAAGGGAAAATTTTATTTTTCGGTGAATAGTGCCGTATTCGTGAATAGTGCCGTATACGTGAATAGTGCCGTATACGTGAATAGTAACCCCGACACAAAAAGTTCCAAATTTGATAAAAACTCATATCAATATTTCAGCATAATGATATTGAAGAAAATAATATCATTAAGAAGAAAATAATATCCCTTACCTCAAAATATCAGTACTTCTGGTCGGAATACCGGTATAAGGCTGAAAGAAACTTGCTCTGATGAATAGAAACTCTCAAAGTATCTAAATACTCACAAAATACACTCAATAATCTAGAGAGAGAAAGAGAGAAAACTTGTTTCTGGTGTGATTTTCAATTCTAACTTAGCCCTCTATTTATAGGAAAATTTTGGTAGGTTTGACCTGCAACCTGATGGCTTTACCTGCTACTATTCCCACCTACCACATTTGAAATATAATTCAGCACATTTCTTCACCAACCACAAGTGGGGCCCACCAATTCTAGAATTTTCCATCAAAATGATAAACTCCGAAAATTCAACAATTTCTGAACCAGTCATCTTGTAAAATTCGTAATAAATCATACGTTCATTTTTAACGGTTCAAAATTTGTGGACATATACTCAACTTATATATGTATAACATATCCAAAAATTACCACGATCCAACGGTCGGATTAAAAATTATAACCCCCGCAAATATCTCAAAAACCCTGATTTTTAATACCTCCATTCTGACAAAAATACGGATAACAATCTCAACATTAACTCCTTCATTTTTAACCACAAAAATATATCCCTCATTTATATCCACATAAAATAAATATTTTCTTATCATATGAATCAATAATTAATTATTCACAAATAATATTACAGAATCACATTTATGACAACCAGGCCGTTCCCAGGAAAGAGGGGGCTTTCCAATAAGGATTTCTCCTTACTGGCGCGCAATTAGATGACCAAACCTCTCCTTAGACAGAACTTTCTAGACATTGCCAATAATGTTATCTAATAATATTATTCAAATAATATGAATTATTGATCTGATAAATGAAAATACTGTGCAGCAACAATTATTGAAACAACAATAATATAAAATATCAGCGCAGCAATTATTGAATCAATAAAATAAAATATTGAATAATAACTACTGTAACAATTATTGAGTAGTGCCTTCTTACGTAAGAATCAATAATTGGTGCAATACCGTGTGCTACTGTATTTTAACCACCGGGTATTCCAACAGTATTAACGGTAACAACTACGCCATTATTAATAAACAACTTATACTTGTCGTTTTTTTCATCCAATCGCTTTCCGTTATGGGGCCCACACAAGGCTGCGTCGTCGTACGAATATTCCCCGACAGCAAGAATATTCCACGACCAACCGAATATTCACCGACCAAAAATAAATATTTTATAACCACTTGCTTATTTTGCAAAATTTGCACATTTCACCCATAACCAAAGTATTATATCAAATTAACCCTTATTATTCACAATAATATTTAGAGAAAATTTGATTTTATTCATTAATAAGTTGGGGTCTTACAACCTCCCCTCCTTATGAAATTTCGTCCTCGAAATTGACGTACGTACCTGATATTTCAAAAAGGTGAGGATACCTCGCTTTCATTTCTGATTCCAACTCCCAGGTCATTTCTTCAATAGCATGGTTTCTCCACAAAACCTTAACTTGTGGTATAACCTTCATGCGTAGGACATGCTCTTCCTATCCAAGATCTTAACAGGTACCTCCTCGTACGTTAAATCTTCAGCTATCTCGTTGGTTCTAACTCAATAATGTGGTTGGGTCTTTAACATATTTACGAAGCATAGATATGTGAAAAACATTATGAACACGAGACATGCTTGGAGGTAATGGAGTCTATATGCCACATTCCTATTCGCTCAAGAATCTCAAATGGACCAACAAATCTTGGATTGAGCTTTCCTCTCTTCCCAAATCTTGTAACTCCCTTCCATGGTGCAACACGTAACAATACATGATCCCCAATATTAAAATTCCACGTCCTTCCGATGAAGATCCGCATAACTCTTTTGTCGATCCTGTGCCGTTTGTATACGTTGTCGAATCGTTTGGATCTTCTCTGTAGTAATGCGTACCAATTCTGGTCCCAACAATGTTGCTTCACCCACCTCGTCCCAGCATACTGGAGAACGACATTTTCTTCCATACAACCCTCAAATGGAGCCATACCTATGCTCGCCTGATAACTGTTGTTGTAGGAGAATTCACCAATGGTAGGTACTTATCCCAACTCCCTTTGAGATCTAAGACACAAAGTCTTAATAGATCTTCAAGAGTTTGAATAGTCCTCTCTGATTGTCCGTCCGTTTGAGGATGGTATGCTGAACTGAATCGTAAATCCGTGCCCATAGCTTTCTGCAAGCTAACCCAAAATCGTGAAGTGAATCTTGGGTCACGATCCGAAACTATGGATACTGGCATGCCATGCAATCTCACAATCTCGTTCACATACATACTAGCAAGACGTTCAAGGGAATAAGTCTCACGTATCGGTAAGAAATGAGCGGACTTGGTTAATCTATCAACAATAACCCAAATCGCATCTATGCCTTGAGAAACCTTGGGAAGACCTGTAACAAAATCCATAGTAATGTGTTCCCACTTCCATTTCGGGATCTCAAGTGGTTGCAATGGACCATTTGACACTTGATGCTCCGCCTTTACACGTTGACAAGTTAAACACCTCGAGATAAACTCCGCGATCTCTCTTTTCATATTGCTCCACCAAAATGTATGTCGAAGATCGTGATACATTTTGGTACTCCCAGGATGGATTGCAAACGGTGTGTTGTGTGCCTCCATCATTATTCTATGCTTCAAGTCAAAATCGTTAGGAACACAAAGTCTGGAGTGACTCGAAGTATTCCTTCTTCATCGATTCTTGCTTCTGGAATAGCACCTTCTTGCACTTTCTTCTTCATACGCATCAGCTCTATATCCGTAGCTTGAGCAGCTTTAACTTTATCGATTAAAGTCGGTTCTACTCGTATATTTGAT